>AZYM01000161.1:0-666755 GCA_000611715.1 Scolecobasidium constrictum UM 578
GGGGGGTGTGAGGGGGAGGGGATGGCGTCGATTCCTGCTTCGAGGATCTTGACGTCGGAGGCGTCGAGGAGGTCGCTGGTTTGGGAGGAAGTGTCTGAGGGCGTTCGCGGCAGGTCTGGCGGATCTCTCTTTGGTGGCTCTTCCCAGTATGAACGCGTTGGGAGGGAAGCCGATACAGGGCGCATATGCTTCGGAGCAATGATCTCTGGCGGCGTCGGTGATGGAACCACGTTCACAGGAGCATATGTACCATCGTGGTATTCTGGAGGCGGCGCCAGATTCGCTGCCGGTGCTGCAGCATTCTGATAAGGTCTTGGTGGAAGAATTGGCGCATGCTCGAATTGAGCAGACCGTGGTCGCGTAGGTAGCGGTGGTGGTCTATCGTAGTAGGCAGATCCATTGTAAGCTTGGTATACTTCCGTCGATTGAGCCTGACTGACATGCTGTCGTAACGGAGCTGGAGACGGATATCCGGGCTGCGGAGGATATCGATCCGCGCCGTAGCCATAGCGCGGCGGGTAACCATCAGACATCTTCTCACTCGTGCTTAGAATGCACCAAAAGAGGACTTAGGGGGACACCCGCGTTCCGAAGTCTCTTCCAGGCAAGAGTGTTACAAATGTAAAGCCAATCTTATATTGAGCAACGCGCGTGTAGACATCAAGCACCCTGCTTTTTATCTCGTGGTAGGGCGCTGAAAAGAGTCAAGAGTTCGATATACCCGTGCACAAACTCCGACGTCCAATTGCAGTAGAACGCTGCGCTGCGCCTCAATGCTATGCCGTCTACTCGGGCCATGATTCGTACGTCAAGCTCACTGCATGAGAGGTCCCCACTCTCGTCTCAGCCGTCCCCTGCAATCACCTAACCCGCGTTTGCAACTGCAGAAGTGCACAAGACTCATAGAATATAGTGTTCGCTAGGTACCCAGCTCTGTCATGATAATAGTGCGAACTGGTATGATTGACATGCCAGTCAAAATTTTCCGACTAGCTGCACTCAATCCAGATCGCCTTTGTTAACAATAACAACCCACTTCAACCTCTCCAGCCTCTTCCGCGCCTTCTCCATCCTCTCCCCATTCCTCCTCTCCATCTTCGCGTCCCTCTTCTTCCTCGCCTTCTCAAAGTCCTCCCGGCACTTCATCCATTCCTTTTCCACCTTCTCTAGCTCTCTATCTCTCTCCGCCTCAAGCTTTTCTCTCTTCCCTTCCTCCTTAACCTTCAGCAACTTAGCATCGAACTTCTCATTAATCCTCGCGGCTTTCTCGTCCGCTTGCTCCGTTTTGCGGGACATTCGCCTCACACTCCCCTCGTCGTCAGAATCGCTCTCCTCACTCTCCTCACTAGCCGAATCATCCAACGCCATCGCATTACTCGTCACCTCCTCCCTCCCAGGCTCTTCCGTCAGAAACTTCGCCGCCCCTGCACCCCCAGCACCTCTAGCTTGCCGCATCTGCAAGCGGGCCTCGTGCTTGCTGCGGCGCTTCCGCATTTTCTGCTCCTTCTTCGCCGCTTGGTGGGCTTGCTCCTTGGCCGAGAGGCGGTCGATGAGATTTCTGGTTTCCGGGGCTGGAAGGGGCGGGACGTTAAAATCGAGGTCTGCGATTTTGGGGGTGAGGAGGCGGGACCGCCGCGTTGTGAGGGGGTCGAGGGGGGTTGTACCGTCTGCTTGAGACGGAGTGACGTCGCATCTAGTTATTCATCAGCTACGGGTCCATGAGATGCAGTAGTGTATAAACTCACAAATCGCGTAATAGCTTATCCCCATCTACGCCCAATAACCGCAGTAGCTCCACATCCCTGATAACACGCATCTCCAACCCCCTCGGCCCCCAAACCTCCCCATTAAGTCTCTCCGTCAACTTCTTAACACGCCACCACATCGTCGCCTCATTCCCCACGCCGCTAATCACGTCCAGCCCCGCGGAGACGCCCATAGCCACGGGCTCGGGGATGAGTCCTATACCTAGGGAAGCGAGATCGAGCGCCTGGAAGGGCGCCGCGTGCGCGACGCAGATGTTGAGGGCGTCGATGATGGCGAGGAGGGCGGGTTGGCTGAGGGAGTAGTGCGTGGTGAGGAGGGGGGCGTAGGCGCGGAGGAAGGGGTGAGGATGGGAGAGGCGGGAGCGGGCTGTGAGCTGGGGGAGGGCTATTGGGGTGGGTAGGCGTGGGTAGTGTGGTGATGGTAGAAGAGGGAGAGAGGGGGTGGTGTCGGAGGGAGAGGTTTGCGTGTCTGCTAGTGGTATGCCTTGGGCGTGACTGCTCGTGCTCACGAGGATAGTGGAACCTAAGTGTGATGTTGTAGAATGTTGCGTTGCTGTGGCGGCCTCGTAGGAGGGAGGTGGCGCTGTAGGTCGTGAGAAGATGTTGTGCGTAGCCATTACGGTACTATAAGTTGCTGGCGGCGATGCATCTTCCTCGTTTGGCCTTGTCGTTGCGAGCGGTCTGATCTCCATTGACGCAGTCGAATGCAAAACTTCGAAGATAATCCGAGCGTCGGCTCATAGACAAAAAGGGCGAATCTGATACGAGAGCTAATGAGTACGAAAACATCCAAGCAGCAACCAGCAGATTCATGATATATATATCCTCAATTCGCAGCCGCGCTCTGCATCGCCAACACAGCTAAGTCGTGTATTCACAAGGCTATCCAGGTCTTCGTGCAATGCACTTAACATGGTTAAGCAAAGCTTGTCGACACGAGGTATGTTTCCATCCGGTGTAGATCGGCTGCTTGCGCCTCAGTGGCATCCAGGCACCAGAGCTCTTAAGCGCGGTCACATGACGAAGCGGTATTCGAATCGATTGTCCTGATAGTCATTGAGGCTGTGAAGCTCGCGAGAGAACGCCAATGGCGTATGAGGAGCAATTGATCGCGTTGAGTGCTTCAATTGACGCGACGCGTGCTGAAGAGGATGGAGCGGTGACGTGATGGCTGCTGGGAAGGGAGCAGCGCAATCGGCCGGCTTTTTGGCTTGGCGAATGCACAGCGCGGCAAGACCTCGTCGGCAGGTTCGGCCGTCCCTTGAACCTGAAAATGCATCACTGCTCTTTCCTTTGAGCTTTGATGCTCAAGCACTCCAAATTTTGAAGCCCAGAGACCTTCTGGCCGCTCGCTTCAGCTCCATGCTCCATCATGTGGCTTCTGACTTTCCCTCCTCCAGCCTTCGCAAAGGAGGAAGGATCAAATGTGTGCCTGGGGCTCCAAGGCACGATGACTGCGCCTGACCGCGATTTCAAAGACTGGCACGAGTGGGTCCCAGCGGAAATCATGGCTCTTCCCAGGGTCCAGCAATGGCAGCCCTGATTGGCTGAAGGGCAGGTGCACGCTCGAAAAGCAGCCGAGTCTCGCAGGACACAGGCCAGAGCCAGTTCTCCTCACTTTCTGCCACCAGCGTCAAGACTGCCAATTCACTGCCATCGCAACGTTGTTTTCACTTCTAGACAGACCAGATCATGCTTTTGAAGTTGCATCGAAGACAGGAACACGACGACTTTGAGAGCAGATAGCATTCGGAACGCCATTTCCCACCTGAACAATTCCACTCACGAGGTGCGTGAAGCTTCTGGCGACTGGCCTTACGACGCCGTCATCCCGTCTTCTCGTGCGTGCAGCGACTCACACCATTCATAGCTCAGATCTGCGCATCGGAAGCGCCATTCGCAATGCCCAAGGGCACCACGTCGCCGCGTCGGCTGTCGCGAGTCCGCCAGCCTCCACTCCCCTCCCACAGCACCACCTCGACCTCGTCACACGCCTCATCCACCCGTCAGGAACGCAGCACGCGCTCACACCACAAAGCATCGTCCCCGCAGAAGTCATCGACGCCGCAATCGCTGTCCTCGGAAGAGGCGTCCGCCATGGAGGAGGCGCGCAGTCTGCGTCGCAGCAAGCGCACCCACGATAATGACGACGATGACGCGAAGATCGAGGATGCGGATGCGGATGAGGTGGATGGCGAGATTGTAGAGGATGAGGAGACGACTAGGTGTATTTGTGGCTACCCTGATTACCCAGGTCCGCCGGTTGATCACACACTGCCCAAGCGCAGTCAGCCACCTAGTACGGCTGATGATGCGGGTGATGATCGAGGCGGGTTGTTCATCCAATGCGACGACTGTCAGGTGTGGCAGCATGGTGGGTGCGTGAGTCTGATGGAGGAGGCCGAAGTGCCAGACAACTACTACTGCGAGGAGTGCAGACCAGACCTCCACGAGCTTCTGAAGAGTCCAAATGGGTGAGTCTCAAGATCTAGAGTCGATTTGACATCGATTCGAGCAGTCACCCGCAATGAGGATGGATCGTGCTAAGACGCCACCAGGCAAAAATTCTCACACTACCTGCCAGTCTGGTCAAAGACGCATCCGAAGACGGCACGAAAAGGCTCAGTCGACAAAGATGACAAGAAAACGCAGAAAGAGCGGGAGAGACAGGCCCGCTCGTCGGCACTGCCTGAGACGAAACGCCGCTCCACGATGAACAGCCGCGCTGCTTACGACGAAGATGAGGTGCTACGGAAAGTGCTTGAAGAGAGCAAGACGGAAGGACAAGGTAGCACCGAGAACGGCAGTCGAAAGGGCAAGCGAAACCGGGATGATAGCGAGGAGTGAGTTTACGCCTGCGTCTCTATCAAGCATCACACAAGTAACAACGGCACAGTCCACGCATAGGAATCAAGCGCCAACGCACAGCGAGCTCCGTCCTCTCCTCGCACTCAGGCGACGACTCAGCAATTGAGTCCGAGACAGAGAAGACGAGCACACTGAAGAAGCTGCCCAAGCAGGCCACAGCACCCAAGAACACAACAGCAATCAAGACGGAAAAGGCAGCAGCAGACACAACGGTCGTCAAGCGCCGCGGAGGGCGACGCAACGGCGGCGATGCCGGTGAGCAGAGCGACATTTCTTCTGGTGCGACTTGGGAATGCCGATGCGGGTTGTGGGCGTGTCTGTGTCGACCCTCGCTGACCAGAGGGGATACAGGGGCAGCGTCAGCAGATAATAACAATAAAGACAGCAGCAGTGGCAGTGGCAGTAATAAGGACAAGGAGGGTGGCAGGCAGAATGCACATGAGGCGGAGGACGAGGAGTCGGTCCCGCCTCAGTCTGCGAGGCCCAGCGCGAAGGCGAGTCCAGTCGCTGAGGCGGATGTGCCTGACACGCCTACATTGGGCACTAGTAGTGGGACGGGCAAAAAGGGGAGGAAAGGAGGAGGAAGGGGGAGGAGTAATCCAGCGCCCACGCCTGCAGATCGAGACGACGCGCCTACACCGCGCGGCAACAGCGCCATCAATGACACAGCAGAAAACGGGGACGCAACGCCCGTGCCCACAGTGACCCTCAACGGCACCACTTCCAAACGCGGCAAACGCGGGCAACAACACCTCCAGAACCAGAAAGAGAAAGAGCAGAATACCGACTCGGCGGATAACAGCGACAAGGACCCCTCCAACATCCCGACAGCGCACCAAAGCGACGCCGAACACGCCCTAGATAACACGCACCACACACTCTCCTTAGCCGCAGCAGGAGGCGCGAAGAAAAAGGAACCTTCAATGAACGAGCTCAAGCGGCGCGCAGCGGCGATGCTGGACTGGGTGGAGCGCGCGCAGCAGGATCTGGGGAGGGCGACGCTGGTTAGCCAGAGCATGAGTCCCCAGAGTGGGAGTTTGAGTCCGCCGGATGCGAATGGATTTGCGTTGGGGGGACCTGTAGGTGGTGGGCAAGGGGAGTTGGGGGGCGTGGCGGAGATGTTGCATACTAAGTTGTTGGGGTGGCAGGTGGAGTATGGGACTGGTTGATGAACGAGGAAATCGGGAGGTGAGATGGGATAGGTAATGAAGAGGCAGCGCTGTGTTACACTTGCTTGCTTGGGCTTGACAAGCCGTCGCGTTGGCTTCGCCAAGAAAGAAGCATTGACGCGAGTCGACCAATTCTGATAATGAAAGAGACAATGTCCACACCAGTACCTCAAGCATCCTTCTCTTCTCTCGCACATGCCTAGTCTTAAGCGGACCCAGAGTCCACGGTATCCTTAACATGACATCCCTCGCAATGACCAGATGACATATGTCAACTTTACGGGTGATGAGAAACGATATGAGGCCCGAGTATGATGGAGACGTGGTGAATGATTGGGCCTGATGATACGTCCTTGTATGGATGGAGCCGACGTTCAAGACACTAGCTGCGTCGGATAGACCACGGTGAAATGATGAAGATTGGCAACGGCGAAGTTTGATTCAATGCGCTTCCTGCTGTCCCTGGTTGATCTAGTCTTTCTACATACATACAATCCGTCCAACCAGCGTGCAGTGATTTGTCCATAATATGTACAGTACAACAGAGACAGGGAGACAAGTGCCAGAGCAAGAGACCACGAATCCTTCACTTTGAACGGGGAAGATGGGTGTTTATTGATGGACAACACGTGTCCAAGATTGCTGATGTGGAGTGGAGAGTGATTGTGAAGATTGGCAATGGGCTTGATCGGGTTCAAGTCCGACTGAGCCGACGAATCCGCTCCCTGGCGCGCGTTCCGAAACCTAGACCACGCATTTGACGTATGTCTCTGATTGATGGACGAGGCGTCCAGGTAATCACAGAAGGCGTTTCGTTGACCCACGTCTTGGCCGCGAATGATGGTGGCTTGGGGGTTCGTGGTGAAGGCAGAAGCCAGGTAAAAAGCCAGAACGAGTGACGCGCCATCGAATGCCGTATGCAAAACGCCGATATGCCAAAGCGAGGAAACCACCGCACCGAACGCCGCGCTGAAGACCACCAAGGAGACAGAAGAAGTGAAGGAGCTACACGAGGAGAAGAAGATCAGCAAGAATGTCGCGTGCATGCACACGCCTACTTCCTCGCGTACTTCTGCTCCTTGGACCGCTCATGCACCTTCTCCGTGTACTCGTCCTCCAACTCCTCGTTGGCATGGTACACCCCCTGCCTCGTGGTCGGCGGTGGATACGCGTCCCCCCTCGCATACGGATCCGGCGGCGGCGGTATATCCGGCGGGTACGCACCAGGTGCATTCTGCGTGAGCGGCGGCAAATTCGGATCGTCCACTCCATCATCGTACTCGTACTCGCCATCCTCGTAGTACTCCCCCTCCTCGCCCGTCTGGCCGTCGTCGTAGTACTCGCCTCCTTGATCCTTGGGCGCGGCGGGTTGTGAGGCGGGCTGTTGGGTGGTTGCTGCGCCTTTCTTTGAGCCCTTCTTGCCGCGGTTGCCCTTGCGTCCTTTCATCTTCGCTTTCTCGAGCAGTCTCCTTCGCTCCTCCAGCCTCTTCCGCTCGGCCTGGTCTTTCTTCTCGTACTCCCAGATCAGTGCTCGTGGCGGGACACCGAAAATGCTCTCGTACTCGCAGAACTCGCAGATCCAGATGTCATCGCGTTTCGGCGGCGAATTAAAATTCTGGTACTCCTTCTGCAACTTCCGCCTTCTCGCCGCAATGTCGAACGTTCTCGCCAGCGGTTTCGGCTTACGCGGCTTCGGGGCAGGAGGCTGCGCACTGTTCGCTGGTGGAGGTGGTTGCGGATGAGCCGCACCAGCCGTTGCCTGAGGCGGCACGTGATGCGGTTGATTTGATGGCGGAGGCGGTGGGTAGTGCGCTGCTTGCGGGACGCCTCCAACTTGCGAAGGATGGTGCATGGGTACCCCGTTCCCTTGACCTGCTCGCATCCTCTCCGCACCTGCTCGGGTGGGTGGCACCTGCCCTCCCGGCCATCGCGGTCCATTGACTCCACCTTCAGGCGTAAACGTGAAATCCGTCTTCTGTGGAGGAGACTTCGACGCGGCGTGCTGTTGCAACATGGAGATATTTTCTTGTCCCTTTGCAGCGGTTGCATGAGTCGGTGTCGTGGGCATTGTGTTTAGACTTTGCGTGGCGTTTGCGATGGCGGCAGAGATGATTCCTGGTTCGTTTTGGACGGGTGCTGTGGGTAAGAGTTGCACGTTAGCCACAATTGATTTGTTGAAGCGCATTTTCGATGGTACTGCGGTGGTGGTGGTGAAGTGAGGAAGGAGCGATCGTGGTGTCGCGCGCCAAGTATGGTGGGTCGCCATCTTTTCGTCCTGCCAAATGGCTTTTGCAAGCCAACTCGAAAGGATGGCAAGAAAAGTAGCCATTCATCGACTCGGAGACTTCCAATCGCCCTTCTATCACGATCATAACCATCATCGCAACTGCACGACTCACCTAACGGTCTTCGATCCATACTCCCCCGTCCACTCCTACTGAACCGTCCTCTGCCAGGGCCACTCAAACCTCCACCAGCACTACCCGGACTATTATGCACATAGCCATACGAATTGCCCGCCGCATAAGCCGTGCCATCATCATCCAGCGCCTCTCGGTCGCCTGCCCCGTCCCGCTGACTCAAACTGATATTCGCCATGTCCGCCGACAACGAGTTGGAGTGCCCGTGACCGCCGATCCCGCTCTGCGGAATCTTGCGTTTCTTCTTGTTGCTCATGTTCTCGAAGGAGTCGTAGCCTTCGTGGCCTGGCAGCGTGGGTATCGGGAGCGCACCTGTTCATCAACCCATTAGCATCTCTTCCTTGTCCTACTTTGTGTTTCCGAGGGAATGGTACCATAGTAATCGCCATCCCGCCTCGTCATCTGCAGCGAGTCCGGCGAGAACTGCATAGCAGGATGCCGATGCTCCCCATCATCCTCGTCCTCCTCATCACTGCTCAACTCCCCATGCTCATGCCCACAATCCACGCACGGCTCATGACTGCCCGCCCTCAGTCCCCTCGGCCGCGCATAGTGTCCTCCTCCACCCTGCGACGCCAGCATCTCAGCCTCGGCCGTGGCGTACGGATACCCGAAGATGGGAGACGAGCTCGCTGGCTGCGGCGGATAGTCGATGGTGGCGGCGTGTTCGGCGGAGAGGCGATCGCGGATGCGCCGTTTGGGCATGGGACGGATGGGGCGGCCGGGGTAGACGGGGGACGTGGTGTCTGGGGCGGGAGAGGAGCGGCGAGGTGGTGAGGACGGCCAGGCGGCGTTGTAGGTGCTTGTGGCTGTCTTTGCGTGAGCGTCTTGGTTCATGAGCGCAGCCATCGTGTTTGCTGCGGCGCGCTTGGGGTGGCTCGGGAGGTTCATGGTGGTGGTATTGTGTTGCAGATTTTAGAGATCCCCAAGCTCTGAAGGAGAATTTGGAGGGAGCTGTGGGTGTAGATGCGGTTGCGATGGTGATGGACGTACCCGCTGTTGCCATGACGATTCTATCCAGAACCCACTCAACGCAGAACGGCAAAATCCAGAATCCGCCACTCTGTAGGAATGAATCCCTATCGCTTCCTTATCCAATGCAGGCCCAACTCCAAACTGTGCTGTGTTGCCGCGACGAAATGCACAGCACCCAAGGTTTCGATGACTGCTCGACGTCCAAAGAAAACTGCCGAGCTATTTTCTGTCCTCCGAGAATTAAGGGTCAGTCAGTCCATCCATTATCCATCGATCCATGCACCCATCATATCAGCGACGAGAAAAGACTTACAAACAAGATGATTGCTGTCTATGGGATGTACTGGGATGGGTAAGGGGATTATTGGTACAATATTGTGGATTGGGTTGTGGTTGATTTCCAACCAGCCAGATGGGAGCAAGCCGACGAGTTAACGTGGCATGGTCATGCACAGAAGCTTGGACTTCCGTCGAATCATGAGCCACATAGGGGTTTGAGGTGTGTGCGAGATTCTTCTTCGCATTATTATCCATTTCATGCATTCGTCCTGTTCTCAGACATGATGAAGGAGAACATTACATTTCGTCTTTTCTTGTCGATGTCGCTCATGTCGGCGAAATTGTGAATGCGGTCGTACTTGCTTGCTTCCATCGTGCCTTGCATTTTGTACCACGAGTCTCGGTTCTTTGCCCGAGCTACCGGGCGGTACCTCCTAGAAGCTGCAAACGCACAATCGTTCTCATCCTACAACATCAGAAATCCATCGGAACACTGCAAGTTATGCACGAGATGGCCCAGCTCGTCCAAGGTACAGACGGAGACATGAAGCCTCAAATCTCTCGCCTTCGACTCGCGACGACCGCAGGCTAGGGCACGTGCCATTTGTTCGCAGCAGGCATCTAAGCCGCAACCCAACCCATGAACTTACCAGTCGTCGATCCGATGTATCAGGAAGCAACATGAACAAAAGCTTCTAGAAAATCATCCATGAGCCACTACTACACGCCGGGTACATTGCCCAGCGCACCGGCTCGGACCTGTTGACTCGGTATACCCAGCTCCCCGCTTCTGTTCGAGGCAAGCAATGCGGGACAGCGCGAACAGCCTAGGGTGACCATTGACCCGAATAGTGCGCTACACTTTATGATGCGCAGCTTCAGAATCTCTCGTGCATCTCTCTTCTCTCTCTGGTTTTGTTCATTTCGTATCTGCCAGCGGAGTCTTCTGTAGCACATGTCGATCAAGAATACTTCTGACCCGTCGGATAGTGGAGTGAAGATGGCTACGGGCGCGCAAGTCCCATTCAAAGTCGAGGGGAAGAGGGCGTGGATTTCTGGCGCTGGATCTGGTACGCACTTCCCTCATCTTGCAATGCACACAGTCTGCATACACAAAGACATCACATCACGTGCCCAGTCTGGACGCACCAACTAACCACCTGCGACAGGCATAAACTACCACCTCGCCAAGCAACTCCTCGAGCGCAACTGCTCCGTCCTA
This sequence comes from Scolecobasidium constrictum UM 578, assembly GCA_000611715.1. Taxonomy (NCBI): domain Eukaryota; kingdom Fungi; phylum Ascomycota; class Dothideomycetes; order Venturiales; family Sympoventuriaceae; genus Scolecobasidium; species Scolecobasidium constrictum. The sequence continues at coordinate 10,700 of AZYM01000161.1, forward strand.
ATCGCAGACCTCGCCCTGCGCCCCGAAGCCGAAGACCTAGTCAAGAAGTACTCTACCGGCTCTCCCCGCGCCGTCTTCGTCAAGACAGACGTCACATCCTGGAAGCAGCTCGCGGCATCCATTCAAGCCACCATCAACGAATTCGGAGGTCTCGACATCGTCGGCCCCGGCGCCGGCGTCTTCGAGGAACCCTGGTCGAACTTCTGGATCCCGCCCGGTGAATCGCCTTCGCGCGATACCGTGGAGCGAAGCAGCTACATGACGCTCGACATCAATGTGACGCACCCCGTGCGCGCCTCGCAAATCGCTATCTCGGAGTTCTTGAACCCCAAGGACGCGAAGGACAAGGCATCCCCGCAAAATCCCAAGAGGATCATCCTCACCTCCTCCATCGCCGGCCAAGCCTTCGGTGTGCCCTTCCCATTGTACTTCACCTCCAAACACGCCATAAGCGGTTTCGCGCGCTCCCTTGGCGGTCTCGAAGACCCCCTCGGCATCCGCGTGAACTGCGTGGCCCCGGGTGTGGTCAAGACGCCGCTCTGGACGGAGCACCCGGAGAAACTGAAGATATTCGAGGAGGGCACGGATACGTGGGTTACGCCGGAGGAGGTGGCGGAGCAGATGATTCGGTTGATGGAGGATCCGGAAATGGTTGGGGGTACGATACTGGAGGTGCTGCATAAGACGCAGAGGGTCGTGCCTGCTTTTATGAATCCAGGGCCGGGTGCTGATGGTGGTGTGGGCGTGAGTACGACGAAGGGGGAGCAGGCCGGGATTGAGGCGTTTGAGAGGATGACGAGGAAGGGGTGGGGGAAGTTGTAGGTGTGTCAATCATGCCGGCGAGTTGTGAAGAATGAGTGTACATCCACGTGACATGAGATAAGTATCTAGCTCGAGTCCCGGACCTCGAGAAGAAGACAAACACGAATGCTCGTGTTTCGCAACAAGCTCATCCGAATTCCAATCTCTCGGACACAGATCTCTCGAAGCAAAATCATAAAGTGCAACACAATGACTTCATACGTCGCACTCCTCAGCTCCAGTCAATACATGTCACGTTGGGAGCAAAAGCACAAGAATAGCATCCAAGCTATCGAGCTCCGCTGGTGGGCACTACAGGAATGCTTCCAGAAGACTGCTAGAACGCACGGAAGCATCCTTTCGAAAGACAAAATGAGAACAGTGGACTGATAGGCATCTCAGCCGCATGATCATCGTGCAGCGCGCTAGAAGGCTGGAGATACCTCTTTTGGATGGGTTACCAAACTTCCCATCTCTGCGTGAGCTCTGTGATTGGCTGAGGCTCGACTAGTCATGCAGCTGGTGATTGTGGTAGCGAATCAGTGCATCGTGTGTTTCCATAGTGAGATCGTTGCATAATTTTATGCTTTGCAGCTGTGGCAGAGTGTAGTTGCCAAATGTGGAAGGGAGATCGTTACACCCGCTTCTTCGTGCTACGAGAAAGCAGATGATACGTTCGACATCATGATCAGGAGCTGCGATGTGGGAGGAAGTGTATATATGCTCTGCAGAGCTTCATGCAGGACAGAAGCCATCACACAGCACACCAGCATCCTCTCGGCCTTAAGCATACTTTCGCTTCTCTCCAACTAAAGCTTCCAATACACTCGCTCAAGCAGTACTTAAGCAGCCCACCAAGCAATACTCAAGATGCACTACCCAAGCACCCTCTCCCTCCACCACACAAAATACTACGACTACCCCTCCAAATCCGCCAATGTCCCAGCCAGCAAGCCAAAGCAGCAGCGGGCAGCCACCTTTCCCGCCGCGCACGTGGGCTCTGGGAGGCCAGCCGAGCCCAAGTATAGATGTCCCCATAATGGTGCGTCCAACGACAAGCATGGCTATGTGTACCTGTGGAAGTCCGGGCTGATCCTCCGGGTGTAGGCAGTTTTTCTTGCTTTCTATCTCGTCGGTATTGTTACGAACGCGGGTATCTTCAGACGCAATTGGAGGGCGGGAAGAAGGTTTCTGTTTAGCCTGCTGTTGTCGAGTGAGTGGCCCCCTTGACTCTAATTACTGCGTGTCCTGACGTGAGGGGATTAGGTTTCTGCTCGGCAAGAGCAATCACTTGTATACTGCGCATTGCATCCACGTACCAACACCACAACATCAACCTCCTCATCGCGACCCAAGTCTTCGTCCAAGCGGGCGTGATACCCATCTACATCGCCAACCTCTTCTTCTCGCAACGCATCGTGCGCGCCACGCACCCGCACCTCGGTTGGGGAAAATGGTTCAACGCCTTCTTCTTCTCCGGGCTCTTCATTATCCTAGCCACGCTCCTCATCGTCATCGTGGCACTCGTGCAGACATTCTTCACGCGAGACCGTGATATCCTTCAAATGGACCGGGACATCATGCTCAGTGGGGTTACCATCTTCGTCGTCACGGCGGCGATGCCTATTCTAGTCACTCTCGGCGCGATAATGATCCCCGGCCGCGCTGCCTTCGAGGACTTCGGCACCAAAGGTCTTAGCGGTAAAGTCAGCGTGCTCCTCCTCGGTAGCGGATTGATCTTCATTGGCTCGCTGTATCGCTGTGTCGCGCTCTGGCAGCCGCTCGTACCCGTCAATGAACCGCTACCGGGGTATCTGGATCGAGCGGCGTTTTATACAGTCAACTTCACGGTGGAGGTCGTTGTTATTCTGATGTATGATCTAAGGAGAGTGGATCAGAGGTTCTATGCTCCGGAGGGGTCGTTGAAGTGTCGGTCGTATGAGAAGGCTAGACGATTGAACGAGCAGCAGCGAGGTACGGCGGAGGCAAAAGTTTGAGCATTTCCTGGTGTTTTGTCGGTTTTTTGTGCACTTAGCGATGCATTGGTCGGAGTCGGGATGGTCATTTGTGTGTATACCAGCAGCTTATTCTAACACCTATTCTTGAACTTGAGTCTTCAAATTACTGAGTGACGCCGCATCACGTAATCTTCCCAAGACATATGGAGATCGTTTCCGGGGGAGGCTCTTGAATTGTCCTTGGTGGTAAGCCAGGAAAGAATTTGAGCAATTAGTACGGTTCTTGATTATAATGTTAGAACCAATGAAGTACCATTGCAAATGCACAAAAAAAGCTCAATGTCCGGACCGGGTGGCCGGTCGTTTGCTTGATCTCTCAAGACTGCTTCACCACATGCTTTGTGGCATTACAATGTGGTCAATGGTCATGAACGTCTTGTAATCCTCATTCAAGGGTTGACCGCGATGTGCGAGAGAGCGACCCATTCAACGTTGAGACATCGATGGACCGGATGGAAGTGATGGAGCTTGGGAGGGAGCAAGACATGTTCTAGAAGAGGTCACCGGTCGGTGGCTGATGCGGGGAAGCGCCACTCACGTGGTCAATATCGTATCACGAAATGTTGACATCTTCGATGGCAATACTTCACACATCAAATTCGATTGGATGGATGGCGTCGATACTGGAATTCCAACATGTCGGAACAACTTGGAGAAGCGCGTGGAACGAAGCGCCAGCGACAGACATGTCTAAATTGTCGGTATGTTTGGTTCCACAACAGCAACATGAACTCGTAGACCCGTGACGCGCCCTGCGACATGCTGATGACAAGCCATAGACGCAAGAAAGTCAAGTGCTATGGCGAGAGACCAGCATGTAGCTTTTGTGCTCGCCTGGGACAAGAATGTATCTATCCCGATCGTCCGAGAACGATGAGCTCGAGTGCAAAGTCTCAACAGACGACGCAAAGCTCCCCGGAACAGAACAATTATGTGAGCCTCATCGATCGAGACGTCCAGTAGCAGGCTAATAGAACAGTAGCAAGACTTGGCTGATAGGATTGCTGTCATAGAGTCTGATCTGCACAGCTTCAAGGCCAATTCAACAAGGTATGCTCCTCGGATCGCAGATCAAACATCCAATATGCATCGATCAGAAGATCTCTGACGTCAACAGTAATACTACTGAGCACCTGGCATCGGACAACAGTGTCTTTGACATGCAATCAATGTCGGATCTCGGTCTGATCCGTTCGATCTCGAATCCTGTGGCACCACCACTTCCGCCTACTCGCTACCCGCGATCTTCACCCTTGGCCTCACTACCGGAGTCAGCGTTGCAATCAGCCATTGACTTGTACTTCCTGTTCTGTCACAACCAACCGTATTCGTTCTTCCACGAAACCACGTTCAGGAACGACTTTGAGCATGGCTTGGTCCCTGAATATCTCGTGCTTTCAATCCTCACCATGTCAATACGTTTCTCATATGATCCATTCTTCCACGGGAGACAGGAGCAGTTGACAACGGAGTACGCATTGCGGGCATGGAACTTGGTCCTGCAGCAGTGTTTCAGCACGGAGGAAGGCCTGGACTACCATGCCGTGCAGGCTGCAACGCTCCTAGCTATTCATGACTTCACTGGTAAGCACTTCAGATGCGTTCCGCGCAGCAAAACCGGCGTTCGATCACAAACTAAACCTTGACAGCATGCAAGCATAGTGCAGCATGGATCAAGATCGGGCTTGCAGGTAGTGTCGCTCAAGCTCAGCGAATGCTGCTAGAACCACCAGATGATCTGACGTTCGTCGAACAAGAGCAAAGAAGACGAACATTGTGGTCCATCTACTTGTTGGACAAAATGGCTACTTGCGGAAAAGGACGGCCGTGTTTATTCCAGGACAAGACTTGCGAGCTTCATCTTCCTTGCAGCGAGCAGGCTTTCCAGTTGATGACGCCGGAGAACGTGCTCACCCTCCAGGAGGTCAAGCGTCTCGACGATTTACACTCAGGCAATCTTGACGCTTTTGCGCACGTGGTTGCGGTCACATCGATTCTTAGCCAGGCCGCGACTTACATATTCCAACGGGACGAGGGCAGTGAGGACCCACCTTGGAGCCACACCTCCGAGTATCAGATGATATGTACTCAACTGACACGCTTTGACACATACTTCCAAAGCTTTGCAGATATCCAAGATCTCCTTGCTGGCGGTCCGTTTTCTCAGCACCTGAATGGCGAACCTGTTACGGAGTGGTTCATTTTCAGTTACGTCATGTATCACTTATGTTACTGTCTACTTCAACACCCATTCCTGCTCCGACGAAGGATGGAAGCTTCCGGAAAGCGAACGCCAGCCAAATTCTTTGCACGAGCCATTGAGAATTGCTGGGATCATGCTCAGGAGTTGACGTGGACACTCGTCAATGCTAGGCAAGCTGGCTTCAATGTCAGTGCCACGATATTCAGCTACTGCTCGACCGTTGCCGGCACTATCAACACTTTGTTCTTATACTCCGAGGACGAGCAGGTGCGAACGAAATCTTCAGTTGCGTTCGCAGGTAATTTGGATCACCTCGATGCGAAGTCTCAGCACTGGAAGAACGCAGCACACATGGTGAGTCTCTCTGAACAATATCAAATGACGCTCGAGCTCAAATCACAAAGGCCGACTCTCTCCGAGAATTCACGAAGGAGTCAGGATACTACGCACAGCTCCTCGACAGCAGCGGAGCTCCGCTTGCGCTCAGCCAGAGTGACATGCAAAGGCTGTACTCATTGTGCGATTATGGTGCCATGTCAACGCAGCCAAAGGCGAAGCCGGCGGAACACAGCACGAAGACTTCGAGCCAGGCCAATATGCAACAAGCTCCAGTGTTCTCAATACCCGAATCTAGCTTCGAGCTGCCGAGCATAAATTTCGATTTTGGCAGGGTTGAAAGTGGTGAGCCCTTCAACACTACCGCAATGGTTTCACCAAGCTGTGGTCCTCCGACATCTTCAACAGACTACTTATGGTCTACCGATATCTGGAATAACAACAATGAGCTTGGAAATGTTTGAAGACTGGCAGATTCAACGAGGATGCCAAATCAAGGACATTCCGCGCAACGGCCATATCTGGGACAACGGACTGTCGGTAAACACATGATCTGTCAGTACCGAAGGTGTCTTCGCATTCGTCTAGGCTAGTTGTCTCTGGACAGGACTCGATGGGATATGACCTTTGCAAATCGAGGTGCGAGCTTGTGGTGGGGTTGCGGACGCCGTGTGGGGACGGGCTCGGCTAAGCCTCGGTCTTGAGGATGCTTGCATGCAGCAATCGAAACACGATTGCGCTCACCTCTCACTTCCTCAAGCTCATCATGCGAGTCCTTTCTTGGGAACGAACTATCATGAGACATTGTTAACGCCTTGCACAATAGTCCACAAGATCACAAGGAGTGCGCGGCTCTAACAACCTCGACATGTCTCAGAATAACCCCGCAAATGCCAGATTGGAGCAGATCTCGGCTCATGTCGCGCAATCAAAGCATGTTATCCAGGAGGTTTATATTCTCGCTGCATCGAGAACGCCGACTACCAAGGTGAGCGCCTCCATCAGATCCGGTCCGAGCTCAGCCGCTGACCAGTCTAGTTCAACGGCTCTCTAGCATCGATCGCGGCTCCTGAGCTGGGCGCAGTAGCGATCAAGTCTGCACTCGAGAAATCTGGCCTACCGCGCGAGATCATCGGCCATGTCGTGATGGGCAATGTTCTGTCGGCCGGGCTTGGGCAGTCTCCTGCTCGTCAGGCCTCAATACTAGCAGGTCTGCCGACAGAGGTCGAAGCAATCACGATCAATAAGGTGTGCGCCTCAGGACTCAAAGCTGTCGACCTGGCCGCACAGAACATTCAACTTGGACTTGCCGATGCGCAGATTGCAGGAGGTATGGAGAGCATGAGTCGAGTACCCTACTACCTTCTAAGAGGATCACGCATGCCATCTCTTGGTCCCGTGCAAGCGGAAGACGGGTTGATGAAGGACGGACTGACCGATGCGTACAATCACATCTCAATGGGAAAATGCGTCGAGCAGACGATCAAGGGCGGCGACATTACGCGCGAGAAGCAAGATGCTTTCGCAGAGCAGTCGTATCGGAGAGCACAGCAGGCGTGGAAAGAGTCGGCTTTCAAGGAAGAGATAGCCCCAGTCACTGTTCGCAATCCGAGAGGCGACAAAGTGGTCGATACCGACGAAGGGTTCATGGACGTCAACTTCTCTAGGTTGCCTACGCTCAAGCCTGCATTCATTGAAGGTGGTAGTATTACAGCAGCCAACGCGTCAACACTGAATGACGGCGCCAGCGCTGTGGTCTTGGTGAGCCGTGCACTTGCTCAGCAACACGGATCCAGTTCTCGCGTCCTAGCTCGAATTTGTGGTTCAGCAGACGCAGCTGTTGATCCTGTCGACTTCGCCGTTGCTCCAGCCAAAGCTGTGCCGATTGCCTTAGCTAGGGCAGGAATCACCAAAGAGCAAGTAGCCATCTGGGAGTTCAATGAGGCATTCGCGGCAGTCATCAAGCTCAATGAGAAAATTCTCGGATTGCAGAACGCAAAAGTCAATCCCCTGGGGGGAGCGATTGCTCTGGGCCACGCGTTGGGCAGTTCTGGCTCAAGAATACTAGTGACGCTATTGCACCAGTTGCGGCCTGGAGAATATGGAGTCGCTGCTGTATGCAATGGAGGTGGTGCTGCGACGGCGATGGTCGTTCAGCGTGTCTCTCATGTTTGAGCCTTGGAACAAAAACACGTCCACCGTCCTGCCCGTTGATTGTCTTTCACGAGCATATTGTTTCGAGATAATATTCATCTTGCTGGGTTCGACATGGGCCAATTGAATGCCAAAAAATTAGTTGTTGATTTTGCAATTCGATGAAGCAATCATTGTGGCCTCGGTCTTGGACAATGTGCTTTCGAGCCTAATGATGAAAGATGGAATATTTTCTCTTCTACTTTTGCGGTGTACAAAATGTTGATGCCAGCCTTTCGCATTTCCTGCACAGAGCATTAGGCTCGATTTCGCCTAGCTCCAACCGAATCCGTTCCGTCTAATCTTACAGCTTCACCCTCACTTTTCGCTTTCCCTCTTGTTCAACGTTGAACTGCTGAATAGCTTCTGCGTACTCTGCAAAGCCATATCGCTCCTTGTGTATTAGCTCGCACTCCCGATCATTGGCGTCTAGCAACGCTTGTCTCGTGGACGCCTTCATAAGCTCTTTCGTGGCCTTCAGCGATCCTGCCGGTGCCTGAGCCATGCGAGACGCGATACTGAGAACTTCTTCCAGGAAACCTTTCGCGGGCAAGATCTTGGTCACAAGACCAACGCGCTCAGCTTCAGTAGCCGAGATCCGCTCGCCTGCCAGGAACAAGCCTGCCGCTTTTTGATGTCCCATCATTCGGGGGAACGAAAAGCTTGATGCTCCTTCAGCAGCCATGCCCCATTTCACGAACGGCGTGAAGAAGTATGCGTTGTCCACGGAGATGACGAGATCGAATAATGCCAGGCTGCTCACGCCATAGCCCGCTGCAGGACCGTTCACGGCGGCGACGAGGATCTTGGTCGTCGTAATAAGAAGCTTGTTCAGCTGATGGAAGTTGGATCCGACGGCAAATGACATTTTGCTCGGGCTATCGTCGCCAGCAAGATCCATATGCATTCCAGTGCAAAAGAACTTCCCGACGCCAGTCTGGATGATGATTCTGACTTGTGGCTTATCATCAGCCCATCTCAGGGCAGCCAACATTTCCTGCACCAGGACAGGATGTAGTGAGTTACCGGATCTCGGGCGATTGTACTTGATGATTGCGACAGCACCATGATCGCTGACTTGGACCTGAACGTAGTTGAAGAGCGGCACCTCCATGCCGTGATGATCTCGGGACCTTGTCTGTATTTTGCTCCTGCCTATGCGACATTCAACACGTCCCAGGACAGTGCTGCAAAGGTTGTTGTCGTTCAGTCAAAGCCGTTACCTACACAGACATTGATCGGGAGGCATGGCAAAGTAAACGATCTCGAAAACGATACGTCGTATACCGAGTCCACAAACGCACGCATATCACGCACCGCAACCAGGACCCGCAATTTAGAGCCAAATGTATCTTCATCATCGTCCCCAGGCCGCGTAGAGCCCGCCCACGCTAGCAGAAGGTCATCGATCTGGTAGATGCATGCCAAGCCCGTGCGCCAAGCCCGTGCGAATCTATGTTTGAGAATGCGAGATTAGGAACCCGTCGCGGGGAAAGAGAACGCCACGTCCATCGACTGACAAGGTCTTGACAAGGATCTCGCGCTGTGGACTAGAGCTTCGGGTGTCCCTGCAGCGGAAGCACGCGAGTAGATGTTGAATGCACAGCAAATAATTCTTACTCCCAGTCCTCATACTTTTGAGAAACACTTACCACACACTGATTTTGTAACAGACCCTCATACATAGTTCAACTACAGCATGGCGGAGCCACTGGCAGTAACGATGATGACTGAGATCGCTATGCATAGCGATCGAGCCACAGAGGACAAGGTCGAACGACCGGATACATTCAACTTCGCTTTGGACGTGGTCGATTACTGGGCTTCGCAAGACGAACATTTGAAGGCGATGCATTGGGTGTCGCAAGACCACTCGACCATTGAGATTTTGACCTTTGGGCATTTTTCCAGACGCTCGCAGCAGATCGCCATGCTTTTCGAACGGCTAGGCATAAACGAAGGCGAGACCTTGATCATGATGCTTCCCAGGCTTCCAGCATGGTAAGTATTGCCCTCACCTTCAGGAAGCTCATGAAGCTGATCTGGGTTAGGTGGGAAATTGCACTTGCAGCGATCCGCAGCGGTGTTGTGTTCTCACCAGTGCCCATGTTATGTACTCAGGCGGACATACGCTATCGATGCAACCAGACTCGGGCGACCGTGTTTGTCGGCGACACACTCAGCATTGGCAAATTCCTCGAAGTACGTTCTGAATGCGCCTCGGTGCGGACAATTATCCAGGTCGAAGGGCCACTTCAAGAATCTGCGATTTCGCTACGTTCGGCTCTGGACTCAATCGACCCCAATGGCACAGTTCAGCCTGTTCGAAGATCATGGGACACGCCAGCTTTGACATACTTCACGTCGGGGACATCTGGTCCCCCGAAGATGGTGCGGCACAATCAAGTTTCCGCACCACTTGGTACGATAGTCCCCAGCGTCCTGTAGAAGCATAACTAATTTGGTCCGAAAAGCACATCGAACAGCCGGGAAGTTCTGGTACCAGCTAAGGCCGGGCAAGATGCTGTGGAATACAGGCGATCAAGGTGAGTCGAAACATGATTGCAAAATGCCTGAGTACCCTTACACTCGGGGTCTGATCCCCTTGATGGTTCTTCAGACCACAAGAAGATCATTCCTTCTACATTCTCTGCCTTGACCACTAACAAGAGTTGTCCAGGATGGGCCAAGGCCGCATACTCTTTCTTCGGCGCGTGGAGCTGCGGTGCAACCTTATTCGTTCACGACGACCGCGGTGCTTTTGACAAGAAGCGGCTAATTGACACTCTTCACAAGTATCCTGTCACGACCATTTGTGCCCCGCCCCTCGCATATCGGCAACTTGTACTGGAAGATGCCAGAGCATACATGAAACAGCATCCACCAAAGGCTTTGTCTCATTGTACGACCGCTGGAGAGGCTCTGAATGCAGATGTCAGCCAGAAATGGCTAGCAACGACTGGCTTGCACATCTATGAGGGCTATGGACAGACAGAAACTGTTTTGCTATGTGGCAATTTTCCAGGCGTGGAAGTACGACCAGGTTCAATGGGAAAAGCCGTCCCCAATGTCCCCGTCCACGTTCTCACTGCAGACGGTGCAGAAGCTTCGCCTGGAGCAGAAGGAGAAATCGCTGTCCTATTGGGAGACGCAAGTGATAGAACAGGCTTTTTCGGGCTGTTTGACGGCTACGTGAACGGCGATGGATCGTACACACGACGCGAAAAGACCTTCAATATTGGCGGGAGGCAGCAAAGATGGTATCTCACAGGCGATCGCGCGACTCGAGATTCCGATGGCTACTTCTGGTTTGTTGGTCGTGCAGATGATGTTATAAATTCCTCTGGCTATCGGATTGGTAAGAAGTTCGGAGTCTTTGGTAGCTTCATACTGACGGTTTTTGCAGGCCCATTCGAGGTAGAATCGACCCTCAAGCTGCATCCAGCGGTTGCAGAATGCGCGGTCACATCATCACCCGACGCCACGAGAGGTGAAGTCGTAAAGGCATTTGTAGTTCTCACAGCATCACATACAGCCTCTGATGAGCTGCGCAGCGAGCTTCAAGCTTTCTGCAAGAAGAATGCGGCACCATACAAGTACCCTCGAAAAATCGACTTCGTGTCACTGGATGACCTACCCAAGACCACGAGTGGCAAGATACAACGAAGCTTGCTTCGGAAGCAAGAATGGAGTCGGGGCACGAGGCCAAAGCTGTAGAAACCTCTTCTGCAGGCTGGATCAAACCAGAAAGGCCTCAAAGAACTCATGCAGTCTCAATAGATCGGCACCTGTGCTGCTACTTCTCGACCACTCTGTTGCACAATATTCTCCTACTATGCCCCTACATCCCAGAGCAGGGCCGCACGTGCATGTGTGCGTCGTGTGCGCCTGAGCAAGTAACTCTCTCGCATTTGGATATCAAAGAGGATCAACGTGACCTCGTAAGATCACCAATGCAACCGCTGGTTTTGAATTTCGATATCAATTCCTTCAAATTATCAGTCCTCTCAGTAGCAGTGCGCCCAACTCAAGTCGGTATCCCGTGTCCGCTCTGCCCTAGAGATTCTATGCAAGCGACCGAGGTCTATTGCCATGCAGCAAATCATGAGGCGATTGAATAGATCCTGAAATGCACATTCGATCGTCCGACCGTGGTACCCAGCCGCACGTGCGCGTCTCATGCCCGTGCCCACTTTTTTCCAAGCCCGTGTTCTGGGGAGCCAAGTCAGGCTTATCCCTCTTGAGCGACCAAAGTACCGGCTAACGCACCGGCTACGCCTTGATGCAACCCCAAGAGGGTCATGATCCGATGTATCTGGCTCTCTCACGCCATAACACTTCTCATATCTCTACGGAGCCGTCCCCACAATCTGGAAGTCTACTGATGCGCTGCTGTGTACATTCTATGCGCTCAAGCCCGATTGGCAAGTATGGGGTCGCTTATTTCCCCAGAGACCGTGCATGCTTCGGTCAGATGTGGACTGCATTTTATGGGGTTCCGGATCTAGACTTCGGGTCAAGTATTGAGCACGTATATATGTGCGCATCGTGTGCCGCGTAGTTTTTCACTGATATTCATTCCCTTTCGAGAATATATCGCAAAGCGAACTCTTCTATCACCATGGCAACTTCTGAGAAAGATCTTAAGGCCGATGCCCAGTTCGCTGAAGATTCACCCGCAAGCGAATTGTCGGTCCAAGTGTATGATGAGAAAGCCACGCAACGTTTGTTGCGAAAGATTGATTGGTACTTGCTGCCATTCCTAGCCTTCCTTTATCTTTTGTCCTTCCTTGATCGATCCAACATTGGCAATGCTCGTCTGGCAGGGCTCGAGACAAGCCTCAACATGAGCGGACTCGACTACAACGTGAGCAGACTCACACATGTTTCCTGGACGAGATGTTGACATCGATGCAGAACGCTCTCGCGGTCTTCTTCCCCTTCTACATCGCATCAGAGATCCCTTCGAACATGATCTTGAAGAAGACTAAAGCTTCCATATGGATTCCATTCCTGATCGTCTCGTGGGGAACAGTTTGCACGCTGATGGGAGTAGCACAGAGCTATCCAGGTCTCATGGTAGCACGCGCATTCCTCGGCTTGGCTGAAGGCGGTCTCTTTCCTGGCGTAGCTTTCATCATCACCACATGGTACAAGCGAAGTGAGACTGGCTTCCGCATCGCACTTTTCTTCTCGGCTGCAACTATTGCTGGAGCGTTCGGCGGTCTCCTTGCACGCGGCATCATGGAAATGGATGGCGTGGCTGGACAGGAAGCATGGCGCTGGATCTTCATCCTTGAGGGCATTGTCACGGTCATAGCTGGTGAGTCCTCCTCCGACAAGCCTTCCTGGCCAGTGCTAATAGACTGGCAGGTGTCGTTGCATTCTTCGTACTATATGACAAGCCCGAGGATGCAAAATTCCTCTCAAAAGCGGATGCGGCAGAAATTAGGCGTCGCCTCGACGAGGACCGTGGCCGCTTGGCAGAAGAATTCGCCATGCGATATGTTCGGGATGCCTTGACCGACTGGGTAAGCAACTTGCTGTTCGGGGAACAACTTGATTTTTCCTGAGTTTTGAAAGAACATATCTGACATTGGAGATACAGAAAATTTACATGAACAGTCTCATCACCTGTAAGTTGGCCACGTCTCGCCATCAATAGCGAACAAGCTAACGCACATTGAAAGTTGGAATATTCTGCCCGTTGTATGGCTTCAGTTTCTTTTTGCCCACCATTGTGCGAGATCTCGGTTATAGGAACGAGCGAGCTCAGCTCATGTCCGTCCCTCCATATGTCACAGCATGTGTAGTGTGCATTGGGCTTGGGTATGCTGCAGATCGGATGCGATCGCGAGGTGTGTTCCAGATTGGCCTCACTCTTGTTTCGATGGCAGGTTTCACGATGCTCCTTGCCTCCGATAATCCCAACGTGAAGTACGGCGGGACTTTCCTCGCATGTATCGGCATCTATGCAAATGTCCCACAGTGCGTCGTGTGGACTGCAAACAACATTGGCGGCAGCACGAAACGATCCATTGGTAAGCCTTTCGCCAGGCTTGATGGCCCTTCGCTAACTTCAAGCAGGTGTTGCGATGCAGGTCGGAATGGGAAATTTCGGTGGTCTCGTTGGAGCATATCTGTTCTTGCCCAAGTACGCGCCCAAATTTGCTCCTGGACACGGCTCGTCGATCGCTTTGAGCGCAATGTCATGCATCTTATCCATCGTCATGACTGTTTATCTCCGCCGGGAAAATGCTCGACGAGATGCGGCACACAAGCGTCCAGAGGAGTACACCATGGAAGAGCTTGAGGCAGAGAGGACCGCAGGCGACAATGCGTCGTATTTCCGATACATCGTGTAGGAAGTCACGTATTCGCCACAGTGACGAATGATCAGTCGACAATGTCGCACGATGCGCCTCGCAACTATAGACACACAAAGCAAGATTAGCAAAGGTTTGCGGGCAGGGGCAACAACTTGCTCCTTAGCGAAATGGCGTCTCGCAATTGCGAAGATGGTCCGGACGTATCGAAGACTACAATAATGTGTTTTGGGAGCCGGACTGCATTAGATCTCATGTAGTGCAGCCTTTGAGCAACGAATCAAGCTTTTGCGAGTGATGAGAAAGATCTTACTTACTCAGACGGCACCAGTGCACTTTGAATTTTCCTTGGCCGTAGGAAGTTCCGATACTGGTGAAGGTCCAGGTCCCGCTCGGTAATATCGCTTCAGCCCTTCGCTTCATTCTTGCTTGCTTGCAGTATCAGAAGTCTGATAGACCTTGACTCCGAACAGCTTCTCAACAAGCCAAGAATGACCAGCAACGCTGATTGGGCCACCTCGTGACAACGGGAGTACATCGGCTCGGTCTCTTCGTCGTCGTTGTATCTCCCAGAGGATCGACCCATTCTGACAGCTGCGAACATCTTGCACGCTGACCATGCCATCCTTGTTGGCAGCAAGCGCCCAAATGCCAGTGACATGCATCTTGTCAATCATGCTGACGGCTCTTGATCCCTCTACCAAATTCCTTCGATCGAAGCCGGAACCCACGGTGCGAAACGTGAAGTCTACGTTCTCAAGCATGGTGCGTTCTTGCTCGGATATTATGCGCGAGATATCGATCCCGTTCAATGGACCGAAGAATGCCGGCCTTGTGTTGCCATAGTACATTTGAAGTCCGATGGCAGAGATGAGTGCAACAGGGAAGTCAAGCCCAAGACTTAGATTGGCGCGAAGCGATTCGCTAAGATAAATCACCCCATTGTGATCCAAGTCGTAGAAGGAGAGGTGGCGCTTGAATGGAGTGTACGATGTTTGGTATTGAGGCGATGACATTTTGCACCTCAATGACACAAGATGTGTGAAGAGATCGCTTCATCAGGGATGAGTTCAATCCAAGGACAGCTCGAAGCTGTACGGAGATGTTGTCTGATGATGTCAAGACTCAGCCAATCAAGCCTTCACAGACCGGCCGTCACGGGATGTGGTCTGTGCTCGAGCGCCTTGAAATCATTCCGACGCGTTCGACGCGTCTTCATCTCCAAGAAGTCTCAAAGCAGTCTGCGCGAACCGCATGGCAGACTACATTGGACTACAGAATAATTCTTAGAAGGCCACAGGAACCCAGACCTTATTCCTTCGCGATGATGTTCATTCGCCGCATTCTCTAACCGTTGGAACGCGTCAATCGCCGCACTTCTGTTAAGACTCTCAGGCCGAGGTTGCGAAGTAGTATTCCGCGCATCAGGCATATCAATATCTCTTAGCGTGATGCCAAAAGGTCGCATCTTTGTGCGAGCACGGCGTTGTCGGCTGGTAGCCCGATGCGGCGCTGATGTCCATCGGCGGGGAGTCGGACAATCGCCGGTGCACGATCCGCCTCCGAGAAGCGGCGCTGCTCCGCACCTGGGCATTCGATGTGCATGGTGATGGGGACAAGAAGTTTGAAATTCGTATCTGTAGGGTCAGAAAGGGAGTCAAGAAGTTAGACTGATACTTCACTCCCTCTGACGGATTTCTCGATCTTGACCTGTCCCATCGAGCTGCTTCAAGCGCCTACCTGGAGCTCCCAACCTTATACCTGGGCTTCCTTCATCGCTTGGTGCTTGACGACTAGTCCTCTCTAACATGGCGTCGGTTGAGCATGCGAATCAAGGTAACGCAAGTCGCAAAGACTTGTTGTCCCGACTACCGCCAGCTCCTGCAGGCGACCTTCGTGGGCAGACTCGGGCTCTGCTGCAAAAGTCCGATAGTGACATCCCGATTCTCGTGGCATTAGATGACGATCCGACCGGCACACAGACTTGCCATGGAGTCAATGTGTTGACCGTGTGGGATGTAGGGACGCTCACCGAGGAGCTCAAGAACACACCTAAAGGCGGCGGCTTCTTTATCCTGACCAATTCGCGAGCTTTGCCCACAGCAGCGGCACGAGAGCTCACGAAGGAGATATGCATCAACCTCAAAAAAGCTGCGCAACAATCGAATCGATCCTTTGAAATTGTGCTGCGTGGCGACTCGACATTGCGAGGGCACTTTCCAGACGAGCCGCAGGCTGTGGAGGAAGTCTTGGGCGAGTCAGATGCTTGGATCATAGCGCCATTCTTCCTGCAGGGTGGTCGCTACACGATCGATGATGTGCACTATGTTCTCGAGGGAGAGGATCAACTTATCCCCGCTGGCTTGTCGCAATTTGCCAAAGACGCTACTTTCGGCTACAAAAGCTCAAATCTGAGAGAGTGGGTTGCGGAAAAGTCGCCTGGTTCGATCTCTCTGGACCGCGTGACTTCGATATCTCTCCAAACTATCAGGACCGGAGGACCGGACGCGGTGAAGAAGCAGATGCTTGGGTTGGAGAAAGGCAGCGTGGTTGTTATTAATGCTGCGTCTGAAGAAGACATGGATGCCGTCATTTTGGGTATCCTCGAAGGTAAGAAAGAGAATCCGCGGACTTGGCCATATTCATTGACCTAATATACTAGCTACGGCTGAGGGTCGCAGATTTTTGTTCAGGACAGGAGCAGCTTTCGTGTCGGCGCGCCTCGGAATAGCTCCAATTCCGCCGATCTCGCCTGCAGATTTCAATGCCGCATCGAAAGGTCCGGAGGTGTCATCGAACGGGGGCTTGATCATTGCCGGATCATACGTGCCGAAGACAACAGCGCAACTGGAGGCATTACGAAGGCGCGCGGGTGATAAATTGACCACTGTAGAGCTCGATGTGGAGAAGTTGCTCGAAAGTGAATCTGCGAGAGCATCAGAAGTAACCAAAGCCATCAAGATCGCGGAGAAGACTTTATCAGAAGGGCAGGATGTGCTAGTAATGACAAGTCGGAAACTCATCACGGGCGCAACGGGTGCAGAAAGTCTTGATATTGGCAGCGTCGTGGCTCGTGTCTTGGTGTCCTTCTTGGAAGGCCTGACGACCCGACCTCGATATGTGATTGCCAAGGTAAGCACAGCTTTCTAATCTTTAGTATTCTGTTCTGTACTGATCATTTCTAGGGTGGCATCACCAGCAGTGACATGGCGACCAAGGGGTTACGAATGCGCCGTGCACGTGTCGTGGGCCAGGCCGCCAGTGGTGTGCCGTTATGGCGCTGTGATGAGCCATCATCCAAGTTCACTGGCTTGCCTTATGTTGTGTTTCCTGGCAATGTCGGTACAGCGGATACGCTGTTCGAAGTTGTAGAGCGCTGGCAGTCATGATAGGCAGGAGGCGGTGCGGATTGATACGGAAGCTCACAACACATGAAGTCACCTGAGTGTGTTGGTCATGATGTATCGAGTGGAGAATCTCCAGTTAAGTATGACATGGTTCCGCGCGCACATTGCACTGATGTAGATTTGAACAGCATTGATTCTCCTAGCATGAGAATTGACTCGTGAGCAGATTATATACATCATTGACCGAGTCATTGCCAAAGGCATCAAAGATTATGTTGTTGTTCATGGCCATCATCTCGTTGAAGTCCACGCCACCATTCGGCAGACCGACCACGCTTGTGCCGTATGGATTCCATGGAGTGTTGTCAGGCATTGCGGACGGCGTGTTGGCAAATCCATTTGCCGTTCTCGCATACAACGCATTTGCAGCGCTCCAACCAGAGTCTGATGTGGGCGGATCTTGCAATGTCTCCACGCTTGATTTTGAACGAGATAGCATCTTGGAAAGCCCTGCGGCAATGTGATGTGCGAGATGCCGGTTCGAAGTAACGGTCGACTCCAGGAGCCTGATCATCCGATCCACGAGATCCCACGCGAACGCCGGCTCGATGTTTAAGCCCACGGCATTCCACTTCGTGGCCACTTTCATGAGGAAGACGCATGAGAAGGCAATCATCGTGTGGACGTAGAGGGGAGTGCCAACTAGCGCCCTGCGCATGTCCTCTTCTTCCAGGATGAAAGTCAGAGAGCTCGCAGCGGCCGAGATGGCCATGTTGGCAAACTCTTTTCTTTCTGTGCTCAGCGGCCCATCGGTCGTACTGATGCCTCGTACCGCGAAAGAGTTCAATTGGAGCTTTGCAAAATATGAGTACAGGATGATACCTTTCGGTGGGAATGTGCCGATATGCTTGTTTGGTTCTGTCGAGTCAGTAAGGTTCCCAAAATTTGTCTTTGCCTAACTCACTTTGTCGCGCATGCCACAATATTCTCCATTGATCAATTTCCAGATTGAAACTGCGCATCTGCGGAAAGTTGTCCTCCGACAGAAGAGCACGTGCAGAATCATGTTGTGGCAATCGTCTTTCTGCGAAGCAATCATGAACACGAGTGAGAATCTGGAAGAGCGACACTTGTGAGAGGATTCGGAAGTCGAGCGAGTTTGCCAGAGGGACCTGTAAAAAGAGCTCGTGCTCGCGGATCTGCAGACTCTCACTGATCATTGAAGGCCGGCTATAAGCGACACTGAAGTGATGGTCCATGACGTATCTAGCAGGATCAGTCGCTGCTCAAGTAGTGAGGAGAGGAGTCTTACAGCATATACCACAATCGTGCACGGTGGTAGTGCTCTCTGTCGCCTTCAAGTGCCTTGAAGAACGACTGGTGGATGTTGAGCTCCGTGGCAATTCGAATGCAATGCCCGCTCAGCTTCCAGGAGACTATCACACGTTAGTTGTCTATGCAGTCAACCAGAATCTGGACCACGAGACATACCATCAGATAGCCAGAATGCAGCAATGCAAAGCGCACGAACATCGTCGACCGAGTGGTACCTTGAGAACATGGAAGACGACACCAGTGACAGAAACTCGTCATAGCATTTGTCGAATGTATCAGCTCGGGTCGGGATATGCAGTGCGGTGACAGTCAGGATCGTTGCTGCAAGCAGTTGAGACGACTTGCGAACAGATGATAGACTACCATGCGTTTCTTCAAGCCCAACCCAAAGATAGTGGTTCAGCGATGTGTGAAATCTGCCGTCAAATTAGTCGTGCCCAATCATTGCAGCGGGTGCACTCACGTCGCAAACAGTTCTTCGGCTTCGTTTTCGTCAATGACCTATCAGCGATTAAGTCAGCTCGTGTCGCATGGCTTGAACACAAGTAGCATGAGTCGAGCGCATGATCTGGGATCGGGACGCACATCAGAGCTAGTAGAAATGCCCTTGGATGTGTCCATGAAGCGCGCAGATCCCAGTCCAGCGAGTCCTCGTCACTAGAACAACGTTTGCTACTTACGCCTCGGGTGATAAAATCATCGATATTCTGGTCGTCTTCATCGCGATGCCGTACCACCTTGGCTTGATTACTCCGGATATTACGCAGCCTCGTCACTTCGTAAAGACTGCCCATAGGCTCTGGGACGAGCAATGAATTTTGAGCTTGATTTCGCGCACCAGGCTCCGGAGAGTTCTCTCGTGTCATCGCCATTGCTCTGTTCTCGCGGCAGCTTCGGGCGGATACAACAGAGTCCGAGAATCCACTCGGTGATGGTTGAGCTGGCTGATTCTTTTGACCAAGCGCGTTCAGGACAATGTCAAATCCTCGCTTCAAACTCTGAATGTCTTGTCGCATGGACTCTAACTTCTGGTCATACTCGGCTACGATGGAGGGTGCAAGGGTATCGACAGGCTTGAAGCCGCATTCCAGATCTTTCTTCCTGCATCTCGTGCATCGAGTCTCGTCCGGAAGGACTTCACATTTCATCTTCAACCTCCTGCACTCATGGCAAGCTCGGGTTTTTCGGGGTGCCGCCGACTCGCGCGGTGGCGAAGTAGCCTTTCTCTTGAGAGAGGTAGAAGAATCATGCTGGATCAAAGTGCGCGCATCCGTATTGCGAGGTGACAACAAGGCCGCATCCATCGAGAAAGAAAGGGAAGTTGGTTGCAGAAATGGGAGACCGGGGAAAGTGCGGAGGTCACGCGTGGCACTGGACCCACTCATACTTCGTGACCCGGAAAGCAAATCCGAACGCGATCTGGAGACCTTGGCG
This sequence comes from Scolecobasidium constrictum UM 578, assembly GCA_000611715.1. NCBI lineage: Eukaryota > Fungi > Ascomycota > Dothideomycetes > Venturiales > Sympoventuriaceae > Scolecobasidium > Scolecobasidium constrictum. The sequence goes on from AZYM01000161.1 coordinate 30,693, forward strand.
AGATGAGATTTCTTCTAGTCACCTGCGCGTCAGGGCACGAATTTGCTCTAGTCATTTTATCGATGAACTCTAGAAGCCTAGTCAAAGTCATTCAAGTTGATCTGACCAATGCGATGCAGGAACTCATTTCCTGGGAATCTGAACTCTGAGCTGCACGAGATTACGAACAAGTTTCTGAGATTGTTATATGATATGGGGTGCACGAACATGCGCAGTCTCACTAGTGCCCAAATTATCTGCAAGAGTGCCACGGAGCTATATACAAGGACTGGAGAGCCGACAGTGGTCTCTCATGAGATGAGATCCTAGGTATCGAAGCGTGCTGTAGCGCCGGCGTTTGCACCACCAAGACGACGTCCAGCTGTGGCATTGCCAGGGCGGACTTCCACACTGGTGACATCCGCCTTGCCCTCCTCGACAGTGTACCCCACAGCTTCAGCTTCGTCCAGCTTCTTGTTCTCCCTCTTGAGAATAAAATGCAGAGCGATCGAGGAAAGTATGAGGACGACCGTGAGAGCAAGGTTGACAGACCACGCTATGAATTCATCAGTACCGTGCACAAAGCTCTTCTGGACAGAAAAACTCACCAGTCATATATCTCGGACCGTCTGATGATGGGTATAGATACGGGGTCCACACCAGCGCAAGATTGCCGAACGAGTTGTTCATGGCTAATGCAATAGCACGCTTGGCTTTTGGTCGCGCAGCGATATTCGCCATCCAGGCGTTAGATACCTGGAAGCAGCCATATGCTCCTGGCAGCATCAAGAACAATGCGAAGTAGCGAGCACCGGTATTGAGAGTAGCCATGGTGATGACGATGCCGGCGAGCAAAATCAGACCTGGACCAACTAGGAAGGGAGAGCGGAGCGAGAGCTTGTCTGAATGCCACGTATTGTAGATCACAAAGATACCCGCCACGATGTAAGGCTATCGTCATCAGTAAGGGTGATTGGTATGCGAGGTCGGTACTTACAGGTGCTGTGAGAAGCAGTGAATGGATGGTCGAGTAACCAAAATTGCGCACGAGAGTTGGGAGAAAGTTTGTCAACGATGCCACGGCCTGGACACTGAGCTGGCCAAGAATGCAGAGCCAGACTCTGTAATCAGTTGCTGCCAACTTCAGAGCTTGGAGCTGCGAGATTTCTCCTTCATCTTCGTCTCCGGCATCTTCGACAAGTCTGACAACGGCTAGGGCCTTTTCGTCCTCAGACAACCACTTCGTCGTCGAGGGCCAATCTGGAATGATCATGATACAGGCCAAAGCTACCACGACGGTCGCGGCTCCTTCGATAATGAATAGCCATCTGAACTATAGCATTAGCAAAGTCTCGCCTTGTTATGACACGAGTAGTTCGCATTACCTCCAGCTCGCCATACGATGGTTCCTGAAGGCTGCTTCGATGCCAGCTGCAAAGAGACCACCGAAGGCTCCAGCAAACATAGCGCCAGAAAAGAAGATTCCAAGTCGTTTCGCCAGTTCTTTGCGAGTGTACCAACCGGAGAACAGGAATGCGACGCCGACGAAGAAAGGAGCTCTGTTGGGTATGTGAGTATTTCCTTAAATTCCCTGCATTGAGACGAAAACAACATACTCTGTGATTCCGAGGAAGAAACGACAAGCAAGGAGGCCACCGAAATTTTGCACGGCGCCTGTGCATCCTGAGACCACGCCCCAAAGTGCCATAACCAATGACAGATACCACGATGGTCGCAGAAATCCGAGCAGCATGTTTGATGGGACTGCTAGGGGTTAGCTCAAAGGAACTGATCACTTTGGGGTGAAACGACATGCCTTGCATCAGAATGTAGCCGACGAACAAGATACTCAAGCAGACCTGATATTGAACGCCCTCGAGACCAATGTCTTCCTCAAGACCTTGGATACGGGCTTGCGGAAGAGCATTGCGATCCACATAATTGAGGATGTAAACCAGAATCTATGCATGAAGGTTAGAGTGTCGCAACGCCCATGTCTTTGACACGTACAAGAATTGGAAGCAGACGAAGGTCGATGCGCCGGACGAATTTCTTCTCCTTCTCGATTCTCTCTTCTGGAGACCAAGCTGACACTCTCGCATTCCAATCCGTGCGCGGTGGTGGGATTGAGGTTAGACCTTTGAAGCCCATGATTGCGACTTCTTGATCGAAGGAACGAAGAAAGATGGAACAATGACACTGATGCGGCTCAAGGCTCGGCTGTATTTGGGTTGATCTTCATCAGTATCATCAGCTATATATCTTCCTCGCCTGAAGACCTCTCCATCTGGGGTAGTCCTGATCTGGGGCGAATCCGCTTCGCCGTACCGGCACCATGGCGATGGTCCGAACATGCATCGCCTGACCCATCGCGCTTGTGGAGTTCTTTCCGGGTGGAACAAATGATGAGACAGCGGGACAATGAATGGGAAAGATGGATGACTTTTGCCGGCGCCAGAGGAGATCGGTGAAGTCGCCGATGATGCCGATGCTAGTCCGAATTCAGATGGCTCGACCGCAAAGGCCACAGTCACTAAGATTATTGCCACCCGGTCAACCGGTGCTCTCCCGATACTCGTGCGGAGACGATGTGTTTAGAAATGGAGGACCGTCGCTGGAGGATGGCCGCTCTCTCATCATCTCGAGTCGTTCGCTTCTCACAATTATCTCCTCCGGTTGAACATTGCTCTAGTCCACCCTAATTGCATCGTGTACCCACCGACCACCAAGCAAGCACCTTCACACAGACCTCAAGATGACTAGCTTATCGACCAAGCTGGCAGAGCTAGATGGTCAGGGCAAGCCAGTCCAAGTCGGTCTCATTGGTGCTGGAAAGTTCGGATCCATGTTGTGAGTACTCACCGACGGTCGGCAAGACCTTCGATTACGGCTGCGAAGTTCTGAATAAACGCTGATAGTCGCAATGCAGCATTTCTCAATCGCACCGGACACCAGGTATCCGGCTTGCGGCAATTGCAGACCTCTCGGTCGACCGCGCTCTGGCTGCATTGAAGAGGACCAACTACCCCGAGGACAAGTATGATACGACCGGAGCCGCTAGCCTGGACGAAGGCTTCAAGTCCGGAAAGACTGTTATTACCACTGATTCAGCTGCCATGATCGCTCATCCCGAAATTGATGTCGTGCTTGAGGTGACTGGAAATCCAGCAGCTGGCGTACGGCATGTGCTACTTTGCTGCGAGCACAAGAAGCACATAGTCATGATCAACGTTGAGGCCGATGTCCTCGCTGGTCCTCTTCTTGTCCGAAAAGCAAAAGAGGCCGGAATCATCTACTCCATGGCCTATGGCGATCAGCCTGCCTTGATCGCAGAGATGGTCGATTGGGCAAGGACAGCAGGTTTGTAAGTGTTTCCCCGGACTCCTACGTTTGTGCTGGTGCTGATTATAGCAGCCCTGTTGTGTGTGCTGGAAAGGGTACGAAGCATCTTCCAGAATACCACTACTCCACACCAGACACGATCTGGTCGCATTATGGCCTCTCGGAAGAGCAGACACGCGATCTCAACCCACAGATGTTCAACAGCTTCCTTGACGGCACCAAATCAGCACTCGAGATGTCAGCCGTTGCAAATGGCTGCGGACTTAGCCCACCAAGCGACGGTTTGAAGTTCCCTCCATGCGGTACGCATGATCTGCCGCAGGTTCTGAAGCCAGAGTCCGAGGGTGGACAGATGGAGAAGTACGGAACAGTCGAGGTCGTGTCTTGTCTTGAGAAAGATGGGCGCGCAGTCATCAATGACTTGCGATGGGGTGTCTATGTTGTTATTGAAGCTCCATCCCAGTACCAGAAGGATTGCTTCGCGCAGTACGGCCTTAAGACCGATAAGTCAGGGAGATTTGCCGCTCAATACAAGCCATACCACCTTATCGGTCTGGAGCTCGGCATCTCCATTGCCAGCATCATGGTGCGCGGAGAGCCGACCGGTCAATGCAAGACCTTCGCTGCTGATACTGTTGCAACTGCTAAGCGAGACCTCAAGGTTGGTGAGAAGCTCGATGGCGAGGGTGGCTTTATGGTATATGGCAAGATCATGCCAGCTGAGGACTCTCTCGCTATTGAAGGTCTACCAATCGGCCTTGCGCACGGTCTGGTGCTGAAACGGGAGGTGAAGAAGGACCAACGCCTCAGCTGGGAAGATGTTGAGTTCAGCGAGAAGTCCCAGGTCGTTGCAGTCAGACGCGAGATGGAGGCACTGTACCGGAAAGAGTTCTCAGAGCGTAGTAATGGCGCAACCGGCGTCAAGAAGGTTGTTGCAAATGGCGTGCAAGCCAACGGTCTGACCAACGGAGTTCACTAGATCAATGATACCAGTAGAATGATTAATGCGAAATGATTCCACGCGCGAACTCATCATGCAAATCCATCATCAGTGTGTCCATGGTCCATATGATCTTGATACCATTCTATTATGTTTCAAGCCTTGAGACCAACTTCTTGTGTTCTGCGATCCTATACAATTTACACGATCGACAGCGATTGTTTCTAAGCTCACCATGACAGGGGACTCTCCTCTTCAGACCGGGGCTTCCGCAGCCAGGTTAGCCTTTCCATGGCCAAGAGATGAGCCTGCATAGCTATATACGTCTGAGGATATGTCGTCTGCTCGGCGCGACTGATCTAAAGAAGCGCGATGAATGGTATTTAGGGTCTAAAGTGTCCAGGCTAAGGAGATATGATTCTCTAGAGACGGGTGCATTCGACTCGGCCACCAATAAGAATCGCTTAATCCTCTTTCTCAGGCATGACCTGGTCAAGCGCTTCTGCAACGTGCACCCCATTCTTAACACTTGAAGCACAGTATCCGTAGCATGAGTTTGCTTGCGCGTTGCAATGTTCGGTCTTGCACAGGCGGCTGCTTGATTCCGGCTGTTCAGATTCGTTGGGATGTAATTGGAGCCAGTGGCGTTTGCAGTAGACTTCGCTTCCTGTTACCGTGGGATCGCAATTGGTGGATGCACATGAAAAGGGCGGTGGTCTTTCTCTCCTCTGTAGGGTGCAGAATATGCATAATGTATCTGGTTTCAGGGTAGAATCTGCATAGCACTCGTGGCATTCGTCTTTGAGGTTGTCCACCGTAGGCTTCTCCTTGTCCTGTCTCGTATCGCATTGAACACAATATTGGCCGCCTCGAGAGAATGGTACGCGTGGCCTGGTGCAGCGCGAACATTCTTCTGTGCTGTTAGACATCGTGATCGAACGTGTAAGTGAAGTGAAGAGTAAGCGAAGCGTAATTATCACCACATGACCCACTGAAGTGAAGCTACGAGAACATAGCCACTTTGACCACACAACCCACAGATTTCCGAATACGGTAGCAAATCATTGCCAAGATGTCCAAGCTGCAAGCACAACCATGCTGAACGTAGTAAGGAGAAAGTACACGGGGATATAGATTGAAGCACGTAAGCATCGCCCCGTAAGTCTAACCCCTTCATCAGCCCCAAGTCTGCTAGCTTCAACGATTATGATCTTAAAGAGCTCGCTCAAGTCGGGCATCGCTATGTCGTAGCATGTCTCGCTCGAGAAGCCCACGTCGAGCTCTCCGGCTCCTGGGTTGCATGGCACGATGGCCACGCAATCCGAATTCTCAAGTGTGACCTGTGGAGAGGTCATGTTCAGGAGCAGGTCGAGCGTTTGTGGTCCGCCATTCGTCTCAGCGGAATGCAAAACCGCGTTCATGGAAGGGTAGCTATTGCTGAGCGCGCTCCGATCGACATCTTCGTCCAGTGCAGGTAAGACAACGCGATTCGTGGCCGACGGACTTGAGCTTGACGCGGTTTCGGTCGTGGAGGAGCTGCGATGTGATCGACTCGATGTGCGAGAAGAGCTGTGCAAGGAACTGCGAGTACTGCTGCTTGTCGATGTAGTGTTAGGCACAATGGACGGAGATGATTGCAGAATCACGCTATTGCATGTATCGAAATGGTATCTGGTAACGGTCTGAGGTCTTTGGGCGGAGCATGATGCCACCAACACATGAAAGACGAAGACAATAATGAGCAACATGGCTCTACATACAACGTACGAATGAATGAGAATAGAGAAAGGTCAAAAGATATCACAAGAAGACCGGGACGCGTGCAGACGCGTAAAGGATATACCCGCCAGCGAAATGCTTGGCCGGAGTGGACCATCACGCGAAATCAACTGTCCACCACCTTCCAACTCGGCAAATCGGATTGCATCGCAGTTAATCATGATTCTAGACCTCCGTGCTCTTCTAAGAATTCGCGTATCGCCTGTAACGGTACTCCATGTCGCATGCCAGACTGGTCATCCCACGATGAGTGTAGACCAACAAGTTCCAAGCTCTTCCTCGACACCAGCGGAGCGCCAGAATACCCCCAATACGTCCAGCAGTCGTGCTTCAGTACGCCAATCTCCGAGTTGTCCTGTAGATTCTGGTCCTTTGCGTATCCACGAAATGCGCCAGAGCTAACGTGCAGAGTATCGTAGTTCGTCTTAATGCCCGGCAATGAGGTCTCGAGGTCGTCGCTTCCTGGATGCCCAACACATATCAGAGGTTCCCTCAGCTTTGGCTCTGCTGTGCTGATGGCGAGGCTAGGAAAAAATTGATCTGCTGGACCTTGAGCTTCAACGATCTGCAGAAGTGCAAGATCACGCCTCGAGTCCCATGCGGTACAGCGTGCCCGCACTACGCGACCCGACGCAAAAAGCAAACAATGCCTCTCATTGGAATCCAGTTCTTGCTCTGATTCCGCGAAACAGTGAGAGCACGTGAGCAGAAGGCCCTTCGGCGAGATGCAGACCGCTGTCCCTGCTTCCTCTTGTCCAAATACAAGCGAAGCGTCTACGATTGATCTGAGACGTTCGTCATTGTCCGGCAGCGACGCAGTGTATTTTCGAAGCCAGTCCCTCTTGCGCAGCAGAATCTTGAGGTCTGAATTGCTGAGGCCAAGGATGTTGGCCGTTAACTTCCCCGGAAGAGTTTGAATCCTCAGCTCGTCCTCTCGTGTTGGCGCATCGCAGAAGGGTGACTCAAGGTCCAAATGCTCGAGCTGCGAGGTCGTCGAAGACAAATTGGCCCCGATCCGTGGAGAAGACTCGCCTGCTGCTTCCTCAAGCTTTTGTCGTCGCTGCGCTCGCGTCTTCCTCGGCGAAAGATCCATAGCGTGATAAGAGAATCTCTGATGACTACGAAGGCAAGATTGACGTTGTACAGGAGATTTCTCACACAGGTTTATGACGCTGAGCCTGCGTGCGGCATCCTCAGGCAGCCGGCGGCAGCCTGCGTGGCTCGGCGCGCGCGCACACACTCAAGCAACAGGAGTGCATGCTTGCCCTAACTCTTGGGGAACATAGTAGCATGATTCACAGACTCCTTTGACGCGTCAAAAACGCGTCTAGTGATGACTGTTGATGGATTCTGGGTCGTGATGTCGAAACAAGCAGAAACAGGTACGTGCGAAGCGGCACGGGGCGACCTCGAGGCCCACTTTTCTAACTCTACAGCACAGTCCTCGAACGAGTCAACCGCACTTTAAGCAACAAAGTTGATAAAATGATTTGGCGAAGAGACGAGTAGATGTGTAACAGAGACGAGCATATCGGCTCGTGCCGAATGATGTGTCGCAAGGTTGAAGCAAGCTATAATACCATGGCACACTGACCGATATCAAACACAAGGCCACACGTAGAGCTTATATGTGCTAGACACAGGATCACAGAACATCCTCTCCATATCCGGGAATTTCAAAGTCCACTTCTACCATTGGAGAGATCCCAGCTGTGGACGGGCAATGCAACACGCAGAGTGAACACGGCAGTTGAAGCACCATCATGGCGATTCCGCTCAAGAACATTCGAGACTCGAACGCTTTGATCGCGGGTACATTCGGCAACAGCTTGGTTGCAGTCTTCGTAGGTGCAACAGCAGGCATAGGCGAGTACACGATCTTCGAGTTCGCGAAGTGCGCCCCGGGATCTCGCATCTACTTCATAGGCCGATCATTCGAAGATGGCAAACGAGTAAAATCCAAGGTTGACGCCGCAAACACAGGTGGGACTTGCACATTCATCCAGAAAGACATAAGCTTGATCAAGAACGTAGATGAGGTGTGCAGAGAGATCAAGAGCAAGGAGAAGAGTATCAACTTGTTGTTCATGACACAGGGGACGCTGGGTCTGAGTAGTATTACACCAGAAGGCATTCGAACAGCTGTGGCCCTGCTCGTCTACTCGCGTACTCGGTTCATACTGAACTTTTTGCCTCTGCTCAGTGCGGCTGGGGAAAGGAGCATTGCACGTGTGGTCTCCGTAGCTACGGGCACGCACGAAGGACCAATCGATGTCACAAACTTCGATCTCAAGAACATTAGCCTTCTCAGTCCTCTCAAAACGCGCGGTCACGCTGCGTCCATGATCACTCTCACAATGGACCATATCGCCCAAGAAGCTCCCAGCGTATCTTTCATCCACTCTCACCCTGGACCAGTGTACTCGAAGATCGATCGCACCATGACTGGATGGCTCTTCCCACTCAAGTGGCTGATTCGCTTCCTCATGCTCTTCAAATCCATGTCGGCGGTCGAGAGCGGGGAGAGACACGTCTTATTGTCGACGAGCGCCATGTGGCCTGCTGCGAGAGGTGGATCTGAGGGCGTCGAACTACCGTATGAGAGTGGGCTGAGGAAGGCAGACGGGATTGATGGGGAGCAAGGCTCTGGTGTATACACAGTCGAGGAGTACGGTCGAGGCCCTGCGAAGAAGGTCAGAGATTTGCTGCTGAGGTATCGTGCGGATGGCATGAGAGACAAGCTGTGGACTCATGTGGAGGCGAAATTCATCGAGGTTGCTGGAACCGTTTCGATCTAGCTTCTGCTTGGTGCATCCCACTTGGTGCATGCCACTGCTTGTTGCTCTTCTGCGGCCTGAAACCAGGCGATCGTCGTTGACGGTTCTCCAGCTCTTATCGTACATGTCTTAAGTGCGCCAGTGCAATGCGTGTACGTTCCAATATGGTACATGGTATCGACTCATCTTTTGCGCTAACAAATGCTATGATGGAGCATGTCCCTCTGTGAACTTCTTCGTCACTTCCTTGTCGCTCATGCTCTTGATGTCCTTCTCCGACTCTTGTTGTAATCGTGCGTCTGCTTCGGCGGCTTGTTCTCGTAGCTGCTGCTTGTAGAATTGTGGAGGTAGTATGCCGACCTGAAGGGTGTAAGTCAATAACAATTCTACCCGCTTCTTGGCCATTGACAAAATCTACGGCCAGTCTGGTCTTGACTGTCATCGCAACAGTGAATCAGGCTTGTCCATGAACATCACATACCATATTCAAAAGTTTCCAAGCACTATCACTCGGCTGCGCTCCCACACCAATCCAGTACTTCGCCCTCGAAACATCCAACTTGACATCTTTGAACGGTCTTTGCCTCGGGTTTTCAGGCTGTATAGCGACAGGATTGTATGTTCCGAGTACTTCGAGCGGTTTCGAGTTGCGCGCAGTCCTGTGCTGGGTTAGTCCGAACATTGAAAGCGATAATCTCCACCACGAACCTCGCATGCGCAACCACGATGTTGTAGAAGGGGTTATTGCGCTTGCCGAAGCGCGCGAGACGTATCCGTACGACCATTGTCGATATATGTGCCGTGCAAGAGTGGCCTTCGATCTCAATGTTGCGGAGTTCGAAGGTTACTGCTTTGGGACGAGGTCACAGATCTAGCCTGAGGTTACAAGGCCACTCCTCCTCATGTCAGACTTCTCGCATTCCAGGACAGGTTACTTCCCCTCATCTGTATCGCTCCCGGTTCGGTGCCTGTTGCGGTCTCTACTCTGTTGCTGCGCAGCTTTTAACATTCTGCCCACCTACTTTCCCGCTTACTCGACACAGTATACGGATTTCACACTCCGCAACGCTGCGTGCAACTTGAGTGGTATTTTTGCAGAGCACTGCGATGCCGGGGTCGTGTTAGAATCGCCAGAGATCATGGCTTCGTCGGGGGAGACTTGCTCGCTGTGTGAGAGATGTGCATCTCTAGACCTGGTCGGACTCATTCGTAATAGCCTTTCGACTGATCGTGGCCCGCAAAACGATGAAAAAATCGTCAAAGATTGTGACGGGGATACTGGCTTGATCATCGCCGAGTTTGATCTGGTAGCCAGGGATAAGAGGAAGCCATGCGTTCTGTGCCGACTACTGCGGGAACAAGTTCAGTGGATGGACAGATACCAACATGTTTTCAAGGAGAAGCGGAGAATGTTCCTCATTCTGGTCACCTCACGACGGCATAAACCTTGGTTGAACAATGTTCTGACTGTTATCCCCAAGGGGTCATTGGACAAGGCTTGGTTCGATTCACGGATAAGCTTCATCGATGGCATGAGACCCGAAGCATCGCCCATCTCAGGCGCAAGGAAGCTACGATCACAAGCTGACCTCAAATTGCTCAAGGAGTGGATGGCGTTCTGCACCCTTAATCACGACGCTTGCAATAACCTGCGTAGAACACATGGGTTGATTGACTTCGATATCTCTCTTATCGACTGTGAGCTTCGACAAATTGTTCCTGGGCACATTTTCTCCGATTATGCTACGCTCAGCTACGTTTGGGGAGAGGACCAAGTACATATTGATCACACTGGTTGCTTACCCCCGACTCTGCCTAAGATGTTCGAGGATGCAATCAAGCTGCTCCTAGACCTGGGCATCCGCTATCTATGGATTGACCAGTTTTGTATCCCACAGCAGGATTCTCAAGCGAGATACAATCAATTGAGTCGCATGGGAGACATTTTCGCTTGTTCTCAGCTCACTATCATTTCCCTCAGGAAAGGCGCTTCGTACGGACTCCCGGGGATTGGTAACAATGCGAGAAGAGTTCAGGAGAGCATCGAGATCGGAGATTTTTTTTTATCAACATGTGGGCAATGGTCCCGCTACGGAAACGACGGTGAATCAATCGAAGAGTCGGCGTGGTACCAGAGAGGATGGTGTTATCAAGAAGGCACGCTTTCACGGCGCATTGTCTACTTTACGAATGATGAAATGGTGTTCGAGTGTCACGGCGGGACACGATACGAATCACTGATACACCCGAATGAACTCGATCTCTGCTCATGGCTCAATCCACTCGAGGATGCTCGCAGCACTCTACAGTGGTTCGGACATGAACCACATGTGGTAAATCATCAAGCTGGTCTCAGCATTGGCAGGCTTCGCTTCCGTGACATCACCCGGTATTGCTCACGTCATTTGACTTACCAGACAGACGCTCTCAACGCATTCCTTGGCATTCTGAAGTGGTATGAACGCTCACCAGATCACATACGGCACCATTGGGGATTACCCCTTACACTCGGGGGCAATCACTATGATGACAAGATGTCTTTTCTGGATAGCTTAAATTGATTTACCTGGATGAATCGTCTTAATGGCCCCTTTCCGACACGACGCACGATGTTTCCAAGCTGGTCTTGGCTGGGCTGGGATCTGTCGGACCATGAATACGCCGACATGGAGGCGAATTGTGATTTCGTGGGAATATGGATTCAGGTATCCGCGAATGGGTCGTCCGCATTTGAATCTCTTGAACTTCTCGGCTCGATCGGAGCATTTGATGACTGGAAAAACACACTATCGAATCACCAGCACATACGGTTCTTCGCCACAGGTACCCCTGTGCGCATAGTAAAATGCTTGATGGGTTGTGTGCACAAAGGATCGGTGCTACCAGAACATCACCACGTCTATTTTGAGACCTTGCATCCGCAAGCAGAATTGGCATCCTACTTTTCAACGCCGCTATACTTTGATGCCAATGCCATATGGAGTTGGGACAAAGGATGGACCGCCGTTCTCCTTGATGTTCCGCGGTCCGCTGCGGATTCCTCAACGCACATCATGCTATACGGAAATGTGAGGGAAGAGCTTGACGACAAAAACACAGTAAGTTTGCAGCAAGAGCTGGAAAAGATGAATCTAACGAGACCTGAGGCAGAGCGCCTCAAGAGGGAGGTCCAGGCATTCGTTTCAGGCCAACGGATAGGATCAATTCGGATCTGGATGAAAGACACTGCGGAATCGGAATATATTGGTCCAGTCGATCGAAGTCGAGAGATGGTTGAACTGCATTCTGAAGAGCTAGGAAAGGTCGTCTGGCGCAAATATCTGCTCGAGGCAAGCTGATCTCCACCTCGTTACTATCTTAGTGTTCCGAAGCTCAATGCAGATTCTCTGTAGTGAACGATCAAACTGTTCTTCCACTACCTTTTCCAGAGAAATGATATAGTATACATAAATGATCGATCCAGATCGAGCGTTCACTTCGGCGGTGTGTCCCTACCGGACACTTAAATCTTCGTGTGCGCACTTTCGGTTGAAGCATGTTCCAAGGGCAGTCATTCGACTCTCAGCCATGACCGAGTCGAATTATGTGATCCAATTGCCCCGGCAACAGATCTACCAACTGGTCAAAGGCATCTATCTTCTCTAAAAACGTTCTTCCTATTCACTTGATATGTTGAAGCGGAATTCGTCAGTTGATATAAGCCTTGAAGCGATCAAGAAACTTGAAATGCCTGAGACCGTCCTTAAGGTTCGACACTGTACCCGCAACATCATCATGTGCAACATAAACACCTGGACCGGACAAGTACAGGGCTTCGGGGCGAGCTCCAGAGAGAGCAGCATGGTCCAAAATGACGATAGGCTTGCCGTAACGGAACGCATTGCTCAAGATGTCGGCTGGACGACCGGAAGGATAGTACGGAGGTTTCGGACGATCGGGTAGGGTCTCGAAGCCGTTTCCAACAATGACTCCATCATAAGCGACCGCATCTGCTGCTGTGTACGTCGAGTCTACGCCTGACCAAAGCTTTTCCGCCACGACAGTGAGGGCCACCCCGTCCGCAGTCAAGGCATCTCTCAGGCCTTCGGCTGAAGATGCATTTTGTGCCGTTGTCAAGTATGCGACTTTCAATCCTGCTATGGACGACAGGGGCTCGCCGACTGTGGACATCCCAGCTGTTGTATTGTCGTGGTAGTATGCCGAGTCAGGCTCGGGTGCTGTCATGCCCAGTACATCCGCAACCTTCAACGCAATGCCGTGATGGACCTGATTGAGTCGGATCAACACGTTCTGCTTGACGGTATCGCTTTCCAGCTGGGAGGTCTCGAAGCAGATGGCATTGACCAGAAATTGTTGCTCCACAGGATGCAAGGAGTTGAAGAAGAGCCTAGGCTGGGTGTAATGGTCGTTGAAGGACTCTGGTTTGGATCTGGTGAGCGCACCGGAGACCTGCCGAGTCGGTGAGGTGAAGAAACCACGGCCTTGATCTTTGTTGGCCTGTTGTAGTGGGGCGAAGCTGTTTGGGGTGTATGGATACTTGTTCGCGTGGATGAGCATCTGAGCCGCCCCATCCCGATGATTGTTGTGTACAGGTACGTGTGGACGATTGATGGGCAGCTGCTCAAAATTCGGTCCGCCATGTCTATTGAGCTGTGTGTCCAGGTAAGAGAAGATACGGCCTTGCAGAAGTGGATCTTCGGAGAAGTCGACACCTCTCACGACGTGCCCGACCTGATACATGACCTGTTCTGTTTCTGCAAAGTAGTTGACAGGATTGCGATTGAGCGTCAATTTACCCAGCTTCGTGGTGGGTACTAGTTCCTCCGGGATGATCTTTGTTGAATCCATGATGTCAAAGTCGAACATGTCAGCCTGATCCTCTTCGATGATTTGAACGCCGAACTAGCAGATTGATCAGCCACTTGCCTAGGTACGGCATAACAAGTCACTCACCTCCCACTCAGGGTAGTGGCCATCCGCGATGCTCTCGAAAAGATCTTTCCGATGATAGTCTGCATTCTTCCCAGCAGTGATTTGGGCTTCTTCCCACACCAGGCTAGCTTTCCCCTGTAGCGTCCTCCAATTGAATCTGACAAATCGTGACGTACCGTCGTCGGTAACGAACCGAAACGTGTGCACAGCGAATCCATCCATGTGTCGATAAGATCTGACGGTTCCATGTCCAGACATGGCCCAGAAGAGAGTATGCAAGGTGCTAGGCTGCTGGCTGAAGAAGTCCCAAGCGGAATCATGCGCTGTCGCCGCTTGAGGGATCTCACTATCCGGGCGTGGCTTGACAGCATGTATCAAGTCTGGAAACAGAATCGCATCCTGGATGAAAAACACTGGGATGTTGTTGCCAACCATATCGAAGTTGCCCTCATCGGTGTAGAACCGGATCGCGAAGCCACGGACATCACGCACGGTATCCGCACTCCCACGAGAGCCTGCAACGGTAGAGAAACGAACAAAGATGGGAGTTTCTTTGCCAGGACTCGATAAGAAGGATGCAGCGGTGATGTTCGACCAGTCGCCGTATGATTCGAACACGCCATGGGCTGCAGCACCACGAGCATGAACAGCGCGCTCAGGAACCTGCTTCAATTAGTGGAGGAAAAGCGAATTAGAGATATACATCATACCCTCTCATGATCGAAACGCATGATCTTCTCTCGGAATATGAAGTCTTCGAGTAGTGTTGGACCTCTTTCGCCAGCCTTCAAACTGTTCTGGTCTTCAATAGGTCCGCCCGCGTCCGAGGTGAGATAGTCTTCGCTCGTTGCGTTCACCGTGAATTGAGTGAGGAACTCATCCGTACTATCTGGACGTCCCTCCTCAGACCGCTTGACAGCAGTCCGAGCTGAGACATCGCTACCGTGACCGAATGGACACTGAGCTAGCACGGTAGAAATTCCCGCTCCAAGGATTAATTGTAATATTACGGCGACCATGTTAGGTATACTGGCGGGATGAGGTACGCTGGCAGATGAAAGACGTCTGCGGGTGTTTGTTGCGTGGGTTTGGCCTCAATTAAGGCCTTATGCTGCGTCCCGGCCCGAAGGAATTGGCCATCTTGGCGTTCAAGAAGTTTGCTCGAGAGATCTATGTGTATATGACGATGCGACAAGGTGCCGAGATATGTAATTCGCCGTCCCCGACAGGTCGGTCAGTGTTGACAAAAATCGCTCCCAGACGGTAAGGCCAGCTTTGCTTGGACATTATCATTTCTGAAGCCAAGTGAGTCGAGTGCTCGGCTATTGCGCAAGCAAGTCATGCCATGAAATCATACGTTTTGGTGGTCCAAGACATGTCTTCCGTTGATGCGAGAGAAGATCTGACTCCAAGGTTCGGAAGCCGAGCAGATTAGGTGCACGGGCCTTTGCCATCTTCGGTGTCGTCTTCACATGTCACCTTGATGATCTTCACATCCCCATCCATTTCATCCAATGCCCATCTGGGTCGACTCGTAGCTGATTGTGTCGTTGAGACGTGATGAAGCTTAGATGATTTGATTCAGAATAGTCCTCTGAATTCAGCAGCTTCTTGTTTGCGCGTTCCGTGGCGCTACGCGTCGTCTCGATGGCTATCAACAGGCGAGCTTGATGCGCTTCAACGATCAACTCCGTTCTCCGACCGTTCGCAAATGCATCAGACACTCTGTCCTGTACGGAGTAGACACTCTGTGCTGCATGGAGCGGGTTGCTGGAGGTCAAAGGAGAGGCAGTTCTCTCGGTATTCTGCTATGAGCTCATGATTACGCTAGACCTTTTGGGGATGCGAGCTCGTTGCTCCACCTCCTCCATCATCGACCAAGTATACTCGAACTGACAGAAGCTGAGATTTTGAATCGTGTCGACCGAGTAGTGACTTATCGACTGTCATATCCTCGTTTTTGAGATATTAGTCGTCCACAAGAAAGCTCGCATGCTCACGAGGACCGCTCTACGCCCGATCACACGCCACGTTCGTATCTGGAGAACAATCACCAACATGGGCCTCAAGGTAGTACTTTGCCATTCAAAGCGATGTAAGATGAATAGCTCACAACTCTGTTCAGACGCTCTCTGCCGAAAAGGCTGCAGCCCTCGACAAGGAACTCATGAGCGATGGGGCATTCTCCATTGACCAATTGATGGAGCTGGCTGGGCTTTCCGTTTCACAAGCAGGTCAGTGTCATGCCCTTTCCAGATTTCCCTCACTAACAACTCGCAGTATACAAGATCCTGCCGCCCTCAGAAGGCAAGAACGTGCTCGTTGCATGTGGACCCGGAAACAATGGTATGTCAAGAACCCAATATGTCACTGTGGAATCTGACATAGAGCCAAGGCGGTGACGGATTAGTCGCCGCGAGACATCTGCACTTCTACGGCTACATGCCAACAATCTACTATCCCAAGCAGTCCAAGAACGAGTTATACCAACGCCTTGTCAAGCAACTGAAAGACCTGGAGGTGCTTTTCACGGACGACTTCTCTTCTGCCGCCTCGTCCACCAATCTGATTGTTGATGCTGTGTTTGGCTTCTCATTCTCGGGCGAAGTGCGAGAGCCCTTCCCTGCTGTGATCAAAGCTTTCGAGGATGCGAAGGTCCCTGTGTTGAGTGTCGATGCACCCAGTAGCTGGAACATCGAGAGTGGTCCTCCGGACGATGGCCCTGGAAAGGCATTCATGCCGGACGCTCTCATCAGCCTGACCGCTGCGAAGCCTCTTGTCAAGTTTTATAAGGGTCGGCATTTCATTGGCGGACGATTCTTGAGCACGACAATTGCTGACAAGTATGGCATCGAAGTACCGCCGTACGAAGGGATGGATCAGATTGTGGAAGTGCCACTGGGCGAGGGAAAGCTCTAGATGAAGATCAGGGGCAGGAATTTGTGATGATCCCTCGCGACCCTAGCCGCAGTTGCGCGTCATGACGGTCATGATGGACCGCGTCCATGTCAGGCATTACGAGAGCGAGTAGCCGTCAGGGCTCATTGCCTCTACCATAGCTCAGATCACTGGGACGAGCGTCTAATGGGAATAGGAAGATGTGCACAACAACACACTGGTAGAGCAGAACTGGAGAAAGTCGAGAAAAGAATTCATGGCATTCAGATGATTCGTACTGAGGAAGAAGAACCCTCTGTTGCGGCCATGATGCTATAACTAACCCATATCCCTTGATATCCCAGAAACGCCCCCATGCCACAAGATTAAACACAGAATCACATAACATATCGAAAGCAGACCACAGATCTCAAATGAAGCTCTCAACTCCACCAGTCCAGATCATCAGCAGACCGAAGACCATGGCGTGCGTGCGCGCAACGAAGCCATCTCCCAGACCACCCATATCACCGAAGCCGAGTGGCTCACCACCAACAGGAGCACCAGACACCAACCAAGCTGCAGCCCAGCCACTCAGCAGAAGAAGGATCACGACCAGATGCCACTTGACCATAGTCTGGCCAAGGATGACTTGCTCGACGGAGACGGAGCGGACTGGAGTGGCGACGACCGGCTCGAGATTTACTGCCACGATTGGTGAAAGTGACAGGGTAGGAGGAGGAGCTGGGGCAGGAGCGGAGGCGGCCACGGGAGCAGTGTCGACCAAGACGATGCCGGAAAAGGCAAGAGTTGGTGGTGGAGGTGGCGGAGGTGGTGGGGAAGCGGCGATTGGCTCCACGTCTACTGCCATGATTGGCGAGAATGAGAGGGCAGGAGCAGACGGAGGGGCAGGCGCGACCGAGACCGAGGAGATGCCGGAGAAGGAGAGAGTGGGGCGAGGCGGTGGAGAAGGGGCGACCGGCACGGAGTCCACAGACAGGATTGGCGCGAACGCCATGGAAGGAGCGGAGGCGGCAGGAGCGGGCGGGGCGGTCGCGGCTTCCTCCTCGCGCTTCAGCGCGGCTTCCAGATCTCGGCTCGTGGCCTTGTGCTGCTCTTGCGACATCTTCAATGCCGCATTGGCGATCTCGAATTTCTTAGTGAGGCCCTGGACCTCCATCTGAAGAGCCTTGACTTGCTCCTCCGCTCGCTGATGTGTGCCTTGGAGAGACACATACGCTCGCTCGAGGTTGCTCGAGCCGTTCTTCAGCATCTCGTTGGCCGCGACGTGGCCAGCTGCCTTGATCTCGAGCGTCTCGACGCGACGCATCAGGTCCTCGTAGCGCTTCTCGACCAGGTCGTACTGCGCCAAGGTCACATATCCGGCCTTTGGTCCAGGCGGCGCGGTCTCTGCTGCTGCGGCGGCGGTGGTGAAGGGGTTCTCAGACCCCGAGGAGAAGTCGAACTCGCCGTTCGAGCCGGCGCCGAAGACAAAGGCGTTGGTGGATGATGAAGACATTATGTATGGGATATCTTGTTGGTATTTGGAAATGTGATTGAATGAAGCTGTTGATATGTGCGGCCTGCGAATTGAGAATGTGCGATCATATGTTCGGAGTTCTGAGCAAAGAGAGTCCTTAAATATATTTTCAAGCCCATTCAAGTTCAGATCTGGGTATTGTGAGCATCTGCTATCGTGGTCGGCTTCAACACCATGGCTCGATGTGGGTGGGGCTCTATTGTAGGTGAGATCTGGGATGCGCATCAATAGGGGACAATAGTAGCGGAACCCAGGACACAATTTTATTGCATGCTTGGAGAAGGAGAGAAGAGCTGGACATCAGCGACTTGGAAGACTCAGATTCATGGATGGATATTCGCGGTTCCGCTGTGCTCGTGCGATCGGTGTCGCGTTTGTTGGTGATGCCGAGCGTCATCGGGAATCCTGGTTCCTTCGGAAGTCGACCGTACGACGGATGCGGAGCGAAGGGCCTCAAATATTCGGCACTCAATGATTGCTGATACAAATCTCACACAGATCTTCAACGCCTGCAGGAAATCTCCCATGTATTAGGACCTTCATATCAGTTGACTGGGAAATGGCGATTGCGCAGAGATATCATCGAGCATGCCGTGGTCACCATGTTTGGGATGTATTTTTGGAGAACCCAGATGGGATTGAAGGAGTAGCTTTTGTCCTTAAAGTATGCTACACTCGAGTTCATGTGCCGTAAGCCCCAGTATGCAGGTTTCGTGTCAAGACTGTATCCATCTGTGGGTGCATTGCCAGCCAGAAGGCCCATAATTTGAAAGCTTCTTGACGATCCAGTTCTGAGGACCCGATCATGCGAAGGCCGGCGCCTGGACAGCTTATGGTGTTCTCAGAATCAGCATCCTGAGTGGACTCCCTTTAGCAATGCTTCGACTCCACGCTGTTGGCGTTTGGTGGCACGATTATTTCCCGTGCGAATCTCCTGTGGTGGGAATGGAGACTCCAGTGGTAATACTTTATCTTTCGCGGCATCGAATTATTGATTTATCAAGCTGTAGAGATCATCAAATTTTGCATTCAAATGTTTTCTGGCCATCCTGATGCAGATTTCTGCGTTTGCACTTTCCTCAACGTTGTAGACGCAGTGACACGGACTGACGTCATGGCCAACAGCCAAACCTGGCTTCACCACCAGCACCAGCGACCTCAAAAATCTGAGAGATCATCCACAGACTAAGTAACAGCATCATCAAGATGGACAAACGAGTCAAAGAAGTCGCAAGAGAAGATGCGGAACGTGTCAAGGCGCTTGCCGCTCAGGCATATCACAGCAGCGCATATCTCTACCCATTCAAGGTCAGTCTGTCGAAATCGTATGAGTAGTCCATGCTACTGAACATCATCGCAGGGAATGTTCTTCTTCTTGACCCACCGCGAGCTATGGAGACCACTGATGTCGCGGCTCATCCCAACGATCACCACCGGAATCAGTGTGACCACTGCCATGTTCATCTTCGCCTATCTGCCGCAAGCTGCCGTCCTCACGATCTTCAACGGTCCCCTAGCGGCTCTCACTACGATCATGCTAGTCCTGAGTGAGAGCTCGACAATAACAAACCTTCTTGCCCGAACATTCTTCATACAAGACGCCTTGCTAGACACTTTCGATGGCGTATGTACTCGCCGATTCAATAATGAGGGATGAAACTGACATTGCGTAGACTCTGGTCGAGAAGAACCAAGCAAACATCGTCGCTGAAGGTCGTGATCTCAAGTCTGGCGGTGACGCCATGGCTCGACTTGGAAAGCTGATGAAGAAGCCATTCATGAGGTTCACTCCGAAAGCCATTATCCGCTACCTCATGTATCTGCCGCTGAATTTCGTCCCTGTCGTCGGCACAGTCATCTTCTTGGTCCTTCAAGGTCGAAAGACTGGTCCCATGTCACATGCTCGATACTTCCAACTCAAGAAAATGAGCGCCCACCAGCAGAGCGAGTTCGTCGAGCAGCGACGGGGCGCATATACCAGGTATGTCCAGAACGACTGCTCGTATCACTTTCAGGATGGTGCTGATATTCGATGCTTAGCTACGGAATTACGGCGACGCTCCTTGAGATGGTTCCTTTCGTCGGTATCTTGTTTGCATTCACCAACACCTGCGGTGCTGCACTTTGGGCTGCAGATCTCGAGAAGGAGCGGAGCACTGCGCCTGGACTGCGAGGGCAAGCTGCTGCTGCAACCAAAGAAGAGTGAACGCGTGCGTCGGCGGATGTCATTCCGTGTCGATGATCCACGGGAGGCAAGTGCTGTGCGTGCCATGCCGAACATATGGATCTCGATGCCCGAACCCCCATATCTTGTGAGCAGGAACACATACATCGTGTTCTAGATAAGTTGGACGAAGCACTTTGAGTGCATGTACGCTGACGGAGGTCATTGCGAAGGTGGCCAAGTTGGGGGCGAAGTCGATTCTAACGACTCAAGTCTAGACTCAACCTCAGGCATGGCCGCCACAGTCAATATCAAATAGTCTGCTGCTCATGATCAGATTCTGCAAAGTAATGTCAGTCGTCAATGCATCAGAGCATTGCCAACGAAGCGCATCCATGACAAAAACGAGCTGTGAGAAACTACAGTCAGCAATATAAATATTCCTCACGCGTATCGGCTCATCAATCGGTCATTCCTCAGCAATAACAAGTTCACCAAAAAGATCAACAACTTCTTCCGTCATGAGGCTGACTGAGCTGAGGCATGGCTGCTTGGGACCCGCAATTGAGTCCGCTGTGATTGGCTCATGCCCCTTGCTAAGCTTCTCACGGCCGCCGCCCACATGGCTTGGTGCTGTCAAACTCACATCAACGAGCATCCAACCAAGACAACGGTTGTGGGCCCGTGTTACTGCGCGCATCGTGGTCCTGATGTGGCATTACTCCGCGTATGAACAATGATCAACAGTCGGCGAGCTGCAGACTGAGCATATAAGACGCGAGACATTTCCCGCTTTCACGGGCGCTACGAACTGAACTAACATCAAGTGCATCCCCACAGCCATTTCAGCCCCATTTTGCAGTCAAAGCAGTAGATAAGGCATTCGGCTCTTCTCAGACTCATCCATCACACATATCAAGCCATTCCGCCGCTTAATATATAAGCTTTTGAGCCTCAGCCTTCTTTCTGCCACCAGAAGACACCACCATTTGCAATCATGTCCGCCAGAAACTCCATGTCCTCGGGCAAGAGCCTTTTCTCCGACGACTCCACGATTGTCGATGCCCCAATTCCAAGAGTCAGCGAGCCATATTTCAAGACGAAGCGGCCATCCTTCATCAAGCGTCTCTCTACACGAATGTCACCAATGAGATCGCTCTCGAATCTTACCATCGACTACGGATTCGGACAGAGTGGACGAACGGCGGCTTGAGCATGTTCTATTCCGAAGATAGAACGAAGCGATAACTTCGGTTCGAAAGCAATTCCATTGAGTTGTTGGGATGTCTTGAAGAGCATGGCATGGCGTTCAAGCAGATCGATAGTGTGCACGATCCATGAGTAATGAGATACATGATGATAGTCTATTCGAACTTCCATCTTCTCGGACATCACTTGGAGTCTTTGCCAATGCCATAGATGAGGCACGCCATGTTGGCTTGTGTCACGACCAGCCTTGCAAACACCACAGCTCAGCGCAAAGGCGTCAGAATTTGTTATTTGCGGCGATCAGGCCCTTAAATTCAATTGTCTTGCAAGCGTAGTCCTGGACTATTTTATGAGCTTAAGCTGCCAACTCACCTCAGTATTCATGAACAAGTCGACCGACACCATGTCTTCTAGCTGCGGAGACCAGGACGAACCTTTGAACGCTCAGCTTTCGTCTTCACCGGTCGCAGAAAACCATAGATCCCCAGGACTTCCACCAGATACGCATTTCCCTCCATCATCCAATCCAGTACCATCATCACCTGGGAGTGTAGCACTGGAACAAGGCGATGAGTCGAGATTGGACCATTCTCCAGCTAACAACACCTCTGTAACAGGGTCAAGCCACAGTGCCGAGTCGTTGTCTGCGGATTATCACCCACCAGACGCACCTACATTGCCCACCGTGAGACGGACAACGAAATTCCGGCGGCTCATCTGCTGGCGGCGAGGACACAAGAGGCCATCCGGAGCTAACTAGAAGCCCACCGCCATCATACTCTAGCTCACGTCCACCACAATATGCAGAAGTTGATCCGCAAGAAGGGTTTTTCAAGTGCCTGCGTTCTATCCTTCCGAGGGTCGGCTATCGTCTATTCGTCTACCATGTGGTCTTCCTCACGACGCTGGTACTTTCTGTTGCTCATCTTCTTTTGCAGTCCAAGAGACAGTGCGGAATGTCGGAGCATGAGCGAGAAGAGCATCGAAGTCAGTGGGTGGTAGTCTTCTCCATGGTGTTCTCGCTAGTGCCGGCCTTTGGTGCCTACGAGTCAATACTTCATCTGGATATGCTTGGACCTGCATTGTTATGGCTAGACCGCGACGGTCCAGGTGGCCCCATTAGGGTGAGTTCCACAAAGCTGTCATATCATACTTATGCTCTTACTGACTTGATGGAGCCACTCACGCGAGAAGAACAGGAAGCTGAGGATCGGGCTTTTGCTACAAGGGAAGCGACGCCAGGGATTTGAAGGGTTCGAAGCACCGACTTGCTGTATTTATGGGAAGCATCGATATCTGAGATGCCCTGTTCACGATGAAGTCGTATCACACATCTGATGTCTCATTTTCACAGCTTCTCCCTCGTCCTCTGCGCAAACTCCTTCACAACCGCACTCTCATACTCCTGAAACAGCTCAAAACTCCTGTGATCCCCACTCGGCAACAACTGGCTAAAATACGCGCCACAAACCCCATCCTCCCGACTAACAAACCACATCAGGTTCGGCAACCCGCCCCACTGCATGGTCCCCTTCGCGCGTCCCGTCTCCCCCACCTTCTCCACATTAATGATCCCGCCGAGTCCGAAGTCGAGGTCTGTGCCGATGGGCACGTTACCCGCGAGCCCGAAGGCTTCGGGGGACTTGTGCATTTCCATGAGCCCGTGTTTGGCGGCTGCGGAGAGGTTGGGACTGAACATGGTTGTACGTGTGGATTCGTGCATGAAGAGGGGGCATTTGCCCATGGGTGCTGTGAGAGCGGATAGGAATTTGATGTAGTCGTTTGCTGTGGAGAAGGAACCGCCGCCCCCGCCTTCTCGGACGGACATGTACGCTCTGAGCGGGTTCTCCACACCTCTACTCAAATTCCCCGACGCCTCGTCCCGCACAGCCATCGCCGCCAGCCGTGGGAGCAAGTCCGGGAACCGCTCAGGATAGAAAGTTGTGGAGGTCATGCGTAGAGGCCGCCAGATATTCTCCTGCATGTACTCCTCCAGACTCTTCCCCGTGGCTCGACTCACCATCACGCCTGCCCAATCGATACCCGTGGAGTACGCCCAGCCCTCGCCCGGCTCAAACAGTAAGGGCGCTTGATACGCTTCCTCGGGCTTCTCGCTCTTCGTCAGGCGGTACGCCTCCTTACTGCTCTTCAGGAACCAGCGGCGCCAGATAAACATCTTCGGGTGCGTGAACTCGTAGCTCAGCCCGCTCGAGTGCGTCAGCATCTGTCTCAGCGTGATTTTCTTGGTCGCTGGTTTGAGAGTGGGGCCCTTCTTCTCGTCGATCTTGAGCAGGATTTGCGGGTTGGCTAGTTCGGGGAGGAATTTCTCGACGGGCTCGTCGAGGGTGAACCAACCGCGCTCGACGCACTGCAAAGCGGCGACGGAGACCATGACTTTGGTGCAGGAGGCGATCCAGCAGAGGGTGTCTGCATCGAACGCCTTCACTTCGGGACTTGCATCCGCGCCTGCGGCTGTGGTGGCCACGGAGGCGAAGTGGTTTGAGAGTGTCGCCGTGCCCGCTGCATATTTGTGTATTACCTTGCCTTGTCGTAATGCATTAGCAATGTTTCGAGATTTTGGATGAGGATGATGCATACCTTCAGCGTCCGCGGCAATGACCACGGCATTGGGGATATTCTGAGCGCCGTCGCCTGAGGCGGCTTTGGCCAGGATCTGCTCGTACTCGGCGACGGGTCCCATGATGGCCCTGGAGGTGATTTTGTTCCTGTGCGTCCGTTTCTTGACCCACATGAGTAACCTCTTCTTTGAACAATAGTACAAGTACGGTAGCGGGTGGGCAGGCCGCAAGCAACTCCGAAACCAAAGACGAATGGGAAATGAAGGAAGAGTTCTTGCTCACCACATAGACGAGTACAGCTTCCAGTGTCACCTTACCATTGCTCCCTCTTCTCGTACGGCAATGCGCGATGCGGAGTGCATGATGTGGAGAATATGTACTCCATCCCCCCAAGATTCAAGGATCGATCATTCAGCCTCGGCTCCAGCGTGAGCTTCAAAGTCTCCACTCTGCACGTGACACCTCAACCAATGCAGCCTCATTGAACACTTGACGCAAACGCAACGAGGCATTCATGCTGAATGTTTTGGAGCCGCAGGGGCTACAAGAGAATGGATGTTTATACATTTGCACAAGTACTTCACGGCACACACAGCGAAGCGAGCCATGCCATCTATGCTTCCAGCCATCCAAACGCCATGCAATCCAAACCAGTAGTACAAGTGAACGCCGTCTAATGCCCTTCCCATCCAGCCCTAATGACTAGCATGAAAGAAAATATTCATACTCAAACAAACCGCCATAACGAGGAACCCATACACAGCAAGCGCAAGCGCCGCCCTCCTGAGCAGGACATCCCTCCACTCCTTCCCGCTGCTCATCCCACTCCCTCGACTCCTGATACTGCCCCGCACAGACACAGTCCCCTCATCGCTATCGTACTCCTCCTCTTCATCGTCACTCTTCAGCAATCTCGCCCGGTGGGGTGACTCCGGATCCGAGATCTTGTAGTAGAACAGGCCCGGCAGGATGAAGGAAATGCTCGTCGAGCCCGTGGATCCCACATAAGCGAGCACAGCCTCCAAGCTATGCACCGTCATTGCAACCACATAACTCGCCACAATAATCAGCGTAGTCAACACCGCAAACCGCGTATCGCTCATCTCGCCCTCGTCCCCTCTGCCGCGGGGTCTCGACGCCCGACCAGGGCGCCACTTCATGACTGCGTCGAGGGAGGCGCGGCACGGGTGCACTTGGAGCGGGTAGCTGAACATGACGAGCACGACGATGGCGGCGCGGCCGATGGTGCTGGCGGTGGTGGGTGGGTACATGGCCACGATGTTGCTGGCGATGTTGTCGCCGTAGCTGAGGTAGCCTGTTATCGCGACGAGGATGTAGATGGAGCAGGCGGTGCCTATGGATGCGATTACGACGGCGGTGGTGCGGAAGGAGGAGGGTGTGCGGATCTCGTTGAGGATGGAGAACATCTGGCGGCCATGTTGTTAGTCTATGCTATGCGGATGGGGAGGGGGTGGAGAAACAAACATTCTGGTGGCAAGTATAGGCGAAGACGATGACGGGGAAACTGGCGAGGGCTTGTACGGGACCCTGCCAGGTGAAGACGTGTACTTCGCCCCTGTCGACGAGGGTGTCGCCCTTGATGAAGTGGGCGAGCACGAGGATGATGAGATACCCGATGGCGACGAGTGCGATTACAGATGTGTATTTGAGGGAGTCGAGGCGGCGCAGGAAGGATAGTGGGATGACGATGAGCCTGTTCATGCGGCATTAGCTTCGAGTGTCCATATAGCAGAGCACGAGAGGAACGAAAGACGTACATGAATGCAGTGATCCAGAATTGTCTGTCAACCAAGTATCCGACATCTCCTGCGCTTTCCCGAAAACCCAACACCACGCCTGGCATCAGATCGCCAATGATGATCAAGTAGCTTATGCCTACGCCAAAGCACTTTATCGCGATGGCGGCATCGAAAACAACAGCAGCGTTCGGGTATGTGAGCTGGCTAAGCGCAAAGAAAGACGCCTGGCCCCGCTCGAGGTAGCGTGCACATCTCGTCTGCAAGTACAGTCCAAAGCCGGAGCAGAGACCCGACCATATGATAACGAAGGTCCCGAGGAGGATGCCCATCTGCGAGAGGGCGCGGGGCATGGCTAGGACGCCTGCTCCAACGACTGATGCAATTTAGTCTTCTATATCTCCTCGAGAGTACTGACACACGCACTCGTATTCACCAAGTTGATAACGCTGCTGATCCAGCTCGCTTCCCCGCCATGATTCACGTCTCGCCTTCTCCGTCGCCCCGGCTTCTTGATCCGTACACCGCCACTGGCTGCTCTCGCCTCGCGGTCCACGCGCTGTGCGAGGGCGTCGATGTCGTCGTCTTGGATGATGGCGCTGTAGGCTGGCATCTTGGGTGAGTGGTATTGCGCTTGCGCCCGCTGCTGCTCTTCTTATCTACACATCTGAAGGCAATGGAGAGACTGGATCTCTGCGTCCACTCTGGGGAAGGACAGAGCACGAGTCTGGTGTGGGAGGAATGGATTGAGGATACGGAGGAGTTATGCGCTGAGATGTCGCAGCTAAGAAATTACGTACATGGCATCAAGGGTTGGCTGATGTGGCGCTATGCTGGATATAGTAAGGCGTATCTGCCAGGGGAGCATGAACAACGTGACAGCCACGCGAGATGCATTTCTACATTCGAGGGTCTTTTCCTTTCGATACTCGATAATCCTGTCTCGGAGCAATCATCGCATCAACTGGAAGGAGCTGTCAAGAGCAGCACCACCATGACGACGCTGCCACCAGAGGAACTGCTAGTCCACACCCTCGACTTACTCGAATATCGCTTGCATCGTCTCGAGTTCCTCTTCAATGGCGGTGATCCCGAGTCGAACCTGTCCAAGGGAACCACAGCAGCCGCACGCTTGAGCAAACTCCAGAATGCTCTCGGCCAGCTCGCAGCACGATCGCGACCCATAGAGCAGTTACTTCGCCTCCGTATGGCTATCATGCCCGCTTCTTCCATGCACGAATCACTGACAAAAGAACTACAGAAGCACAACATCCCGATCTTTTCAAAGCAGACGCCACCAGCTCACCTCAGGACGGTCAAGAGGAACTCACCCACGCCCAGAAACTCTCCCTCGTCCTCTCTGAAGCACCGACCCTCACAGCACTGACTTCCCAACTCCGCGCTCTGCAGGATATTCCCTTCCCACCCACTTCCTCATTCACCCACCTTATGGCGCAGGAACCCCGATTTGCGGCTATTACGGCACGCCAGGAGCAGCAGGGACGAGAGATCGCCGAATTGAGGAAACGGAGTGCGGTGCTGGTGGGACGGTGGTACGAGGGGCAGGTGGTGGGAGTCGGAAGATGTTGGGCTGATTGGGAGGGGAGGGTGAGGGAGGTTGAGAGGGGGGTGAGGAGGGTGGAGGTGGGGAGGGAAGTGGAGTAGTTGGTCGACTATTAATTCAGCTGTGAGGGGAGATCGAGGAGGCCGCACGCGCTGTGGATTCTGGACCACGTCAATGTCGCTCGCCGTCTTCTAGCTGTCTCACGCTTGCGAGCGTTCCTCCCATTCCTTACTCAGGAAAGCACTTTCCGACGCTAGTATCCGAGATCGGAGCGGAGCACAATTTGGAAGTCCATCCGACGTGCACTGGCGCACTTCGAAGAGACATCGTTCTTACGTCTAAGTTCTGGTCTGTTCGCGTTGGATCTTTGATCATTCCCAAAGCACAGCTCACGAGATGGGCGACTCACATCCCACGATTCCCTCACGCCTCTACCCTTCCTCACACAAAGCCTCAATAGCCAATCTCAAAGTTTTCTGCGCAGCCACAATCACCAAGTCCGATTACCCCTTGGCGGCCTCGGTCGAGAAGAATGTACCCATCTACGCTCTTCCCCCGGAACTACCGGACGAAGAAAGTCTCAACCGCCTCCAAGACGAGTGGAACCACATCCTCCTCTCCGGCCCCGGCGTCTTCGTCGTCAAATCCCTCTACCGCGACCTCGACCTCCTCGACCGCGTAAACACCGTCTTCCAATCCATAATCTCCCAGGAAGCAGAATCTAACTCCACAGGCGGAGGCGACCACTTCTCCGCCACAGGCACCAATTCCCGCATCTGGAACTCCCTCCAAAAACACTGCGCTCTCGATCCAAAGTCCTTCTCCGAATACTACGCTAACCCCTGGCTCGCCGCCATCAGCGAGGCCTGGCTGGGTCCGGGGTACAGACTCACCACGCAAGTGAATATCGTGCACCCCTCCGGTCCTGCGCAGAGTTGCCATAGGGATTACCACCTCGGCTTCCAAAGTCGTGCCGGCGTGGCGCGGTACCCGAGGGCGGTGCAGGAGGCGAGTCAGTTCCTGACGCTGCAGGGCGCGGTGGCGCATACGGATATGCCGCTGGAGAGCGGGCCGACGAGATTGTTGCCTTTTAGTCAACGGGTAGGCGATGGGTTCATGAGTTTCCGCGATCCTGAGGTGCAGAGATTCTTTGAGGAGAATTACGTGGCGCTCCCGTTGGAGAAGGGGGATGGGCTGTTCTTTAATCCGGCGCTATTTCATGCTGCGGGCGAGAATACGACAACATCTTTCAGTCGTTCGGCGAACCTGCTGCAGATTAGCAGCGCATTCGGCAAACCCATGGAGAGCGTGGATACCATGGCTTTGATCGAAGCGTGTTGGGACGAGTTGTCCAGTATGTATGCCGAGGAGGGGTTGAGTAAGAGAGCGGTGGCGCTGGTTAAGGCTGTGAGTGAGGGGTACCCGTTTCCGACGAATCTGGATAGGAGTCCGCCTGATCCGGTGAGCATGATGCCGATTAGTGAGATGGAGAGGGTGATGGAGTTGTTGGAGAGGAAGGCGGAGAAAGGGGAGGCGATGGAGAATTTGAGGCAATTGCGTCAAGCGAGGAAAGCATAGGACAGCACCATTAATTCTACGTCTTACCAAGCGCAGGATTCGTTCTAAGTCAACTTTAGTACCCTTTCACAAGCACCCTCACACCCTTCGATCCCACCTTTGGAGTCGCGACAAAGAAATCCCTCTCCATGACTACGTCCTCTAGGCTAGTCTCAAATAACTCCATGTCAAACCGACTGAACAACGTGCTAATCGTGAGGAAGAGCTCCGCATACGCCAGATTGATGCCCAAGCAGATTCGTGATCCCTTGCCGAATGCGACGAGATAACGTTCGAGGTGTTTATTGTTTACCCAGCGATCAGGGCGGAAGCACTCGGGCTCGGGGAAGATGGTGGGATCCATGAGCACGAAGTAGATGGATTGGCTTATCGGTGTCTGTGAAGTCGAGTCAGCATAGTGCGGCACGTGAAGTGGAAGTTGGACGCACCCGTGCGGGAATCACCCAATCTCTATACCGGATGGGCTCGTCGCATTCGCGGGGTGATCGCGTGGTCACACCGTAGGAAAGCCTGATACTCTCCTGGATGACGGCGCTCTAGCAAGAATCTGTCAGCATAAACCTAAAGAGATTCTTGCCTCTGCTGCGTACCAGATATGGAAGCTGCTCCAGTTGCGTCCAAAAAAGACGATCTTGCTTGGATGGCATGGCGCTGCGCAGCTCGTCTCGCAGCCGGCGCAATACACCGGGCGTGTACAAGATATAGAAGCACGCTGTAGCCAATGTCTTAGCGGTTGTCTCCACGCCAGCCGCCACGATGGTGGTTCCTTCGTCGACTAGATGGCCAACGGTCCTCTCGGTAGGAGCTACCTCTTCGCTCTTCAATAGTCCGTCCATGATCGATCCTTTCGTTTGCTTCCCGATCTTCCACGCCTGATACGAGATATCGGCCTCTGTCCTAACAGCGTTCTGGAAATCGATGAGTGCTCCTAGACGCGGAGCCATTCTTAGGATAAATCGATCAGGAAACCGTTGCATCAGTTCCGTCAACCACGGCGTAGCTCGTCGGAACGCTGAGCCCTCGAACACGATGCCCATCGCCTCCTTCCATTCACGCTTGAAGTCTGGTTCGAGAAGATAGTTGTATGAATGACCAAAGCAATACTCCGTGATCACATCCGTAGTCAGCGCACTGAACGCAACATCAAGACTCACAGGCTCCCCAGATGTCGCAAACGCGTGGAGACGCTCGCACAAAATCTCGATCTTCTCCTGGATCCCGGCTTCGAGAGCAACGACGGAGCGTCTCGCAAAGAAGGGATTGATTGTTGCCCTACGGCTTCTGTGCAGATCTTGCTCTACGGTCGTCGCTGTTGCGGTAGGTGTCCCACCCGCGGAAGCCCATTTGGCGTTTTTGTGTCTCTTCTTGGTGCCGCTTGGTGTGTAGATCTCGTGGAAGAAGTCTGGGTCTTTGATGTGAAGCTCATCGGGAGTGATGCGCACAATTGGCCCTGTTCAATGTTAAGAAAGGTATATATCCCCGAGGCGTGGGGATTTACCGTAGACTTTATGCATGCGCTCGATCTCCCAGATCCACACTCCACGTTTTACGACATCGAAGTATTGCTCGTACAGGTCTGTTACAGCTGCCAATTTGGGGCCTGGAAAATGCGATAGCGGATGAAAGTACACTCTGTAGACGATCAGGCTGACGAGGTAGAGGATCCAGATCCCAACCAGCCCGCTGACCAGTTCGACAAGAGTCATCATGTCGATAATGAACTTGCCATCGCAAGGTATGAGGCTGTCGAGCAAGTGCTGGAGATACGTGATTTTGCAATTACATGTGACAGGTGCCGGATTCGGTGTCGTGCATGTCGCTTGCATGGGAAGCTGAAGATCAACGACCGGAACGACGGGCCGCAGGACCTATCAAGATCTTGGAAGAGCATTTCAAGACATGAATGAAGCTTGGATGATGGACGAGAATCCGCGACGAAACAGGCGAAGATCGTGTACAAAAGGCTTAAGGGGATTTTGAGGCTGCGATCTGATGATATCGTCCGCCATCAATGAGGTGACCAGGAAAAACATAATTCACCTGCACCGATGTCACTGGCCATATAGCTTAGGGTATCAGAGCATCGGGACGATCCCAGATTTGCTGAAGTGCTGGCTCATCTCCTGGGAACGAAGTCCGCAGCAGTTCCTGACGCAGCAGGAAGCCTTACTCCCGAAATTCCACTTCGATGAGACCCTTGTCCTCCCAATCACATGAGTACGAACGAAATGGAATCGCTCATCTGCTTCGCAGAGAAGCTCGCGCCACTGCATCTCGGTCCGAAGCATGCCATTGAGCAGGGAGCCCATCAGCATATCCGCAGTCCTTTGCCGTGTCAGTAACTTCGTTTGCCATAAGTGTGGATGGATACAGTCAACTCACCTCGCAACCCTTCTCGACCACCTGAGCTCCGGTCTCTCGGGCAGTGGGCGCTCGTATATCAAGATCTTGCTTCCTTCAGCGAGGACTGGGATCTGATTCCGCAGGATCCGGACTACATGCCCATCCGGCCAGTTCTGCAGCGTGTTTGCAACGAGAATCGCTTGCACGGCGCGCTCGCGCGAATTCTGAGGAGTGAAGAGATCGTACGCCTCAAAGGAGACACGCTCACGCAGCTCCGCAGGGCACTGGTGATGTCCCGCTTCAGCCGTAGGTGGAAGATCCTGTACAATGAATTTGAGAAGGCGCGTCTCTCTCGCGAGATACATGCTCAAATGCCCCGGACTACCGCCAAGATCAACAACAGTCGCGCCAGCAAAGTCCAAAGCAGCCCAGTCATAATCCACGCACAGCGGATGCTTCCCCACAAACGACTCCTTGGTGAACGAGCCCATCGCCAGGCCAAAGCGCCGCGCCTTCCCCGGATCAGCAGCCAGCATCTGGTACATAGTAAGCTCCGTCCCATTGGCAAGGCTGAAGCCCGATTCATTAGTCGCTTGACTCAGGGGCCACTTTTCCAGGGCTTCGACGGATTTCAGGATTGCGGGGAGCATCTCATCGTGCAGCATGGCGATCGTGGCGAGCAGCTTCGGATCGGAGACTAGGGTGGCTGAATCGGGAGTGTGCCGGATGTTACCCCCTGGTCGGTTAGGGCTTTCCGCGAAGAAACCACTGATCATCAGGTTTTCGATGTAACGCCTCACGATGGGGGCGCGGACATTGATTTGAGAACCGAGTTCTTCGTAGGATATATCGCGTTTTAGGGGTACGAGGGAGGGAATGTCGTATTTGCAGACGAAGAGCCAGGAGGCTATGTCAACGAACTGTGGGGTGTTTAATGTCAGCTTGGCTTTGCTTCTCAAGAAATGCGATGGAAGTACGTACTCTGTAGAGGTGTTCGTATATCAGGGCTCCGGGAGTGCGGGCCATGATCTGCATCTGATGTGTCAAGTCGATCAGGGCGCTTGTCTTCGCCTCCATCTCACTGGAATGCTTTATGTGGGAGTTTCTGATTGGTGTTGCCAGTGGCATGATCTTCATCCTGCACACCAGTCGTCGTCAGGTTGTCGGCTTTCAAAACATCACCTTCAGGTCGCAAAGCCAAAGGCTTCGCTCCCTCCTTGATACCTTACTCGGCTCCGACGTCAGCAGATGCGATGGCTTCGTCGATGCTTTGTGCGATTGGAGACGCGCTATCAACCTTTTCGAGGTGAGCAGGATCGACTTCGTCAAAGTGATGCACATTCGCTTCGGCAGGATATGTCTTAGGGGCCCCTGGTAGGCTCGCCTGCCCAGTGACGGTCGAAGACATCGTGAACAACTAGATATTTCTTGAACAGAAGCGAACACAAAGAGTGTGTAACGTGAGTTCCGTGCGAGCAGTCTTAGCAAGACTTTGAAACTGAAGTGAATAAAACTTGAAAAGTCTTGCTGGGGCTCAGTGTCGGCCTCTTTATACTGCAAGTGCGACTCTCATGCAGAGTCTTTCGATAGACGCAGTATAGTCCGACAAGTTGACTTATGTTTGCCCTCCTTCAGGCTTTGTGCGCAGTCCCTCGCCAGGACTCCGTTGTGTGGCACTCGAAATGTGGTATGTGTATTAGGGCTCGAGGACGCGAAGGGCTTGGAACCAACCTTCGAGGTCCGCAATTCCCATCTGGATTACCATGGAAAGCCCACCAGCCCACCCGGCTGATGGGCTTTTACAGCAATGGGATCCTTGAGGTCGGAGACCCAAGTCTAGCAAACATGCCGATGGAAAGCGGCCCGCAGCCCTTGGCAGATGCAACATGCGCGAAGAGAGATGGTGGCCAGCAGCCCAAATCCGACGTATTGAACCAATGTGAGATATTACATATGATGACCACTGTCTTTGCATGCACCTCGGTGGCTCGAGACCTGAGGGAGGAAGTTCAGATGTCCTCGGCGAGCTAACAAGAATCTGCTCCGTCTATGAGGCCGAATGGATGCCCAAGCCTTTCCTATCGAAACCGAGAAGAAGGAACTTCGTCTTCAAAGCTTCCAGACAGAGGTCGTCTTAAGGTACAGCGTCTCCAGCATGCCAGCTGCTCTTTTGAAAAGTCCAACAGAGAAGGCCAGATTAAGTTGGTGTATGAGCAATTAAATGGCCGACTAAGCAGTTCTTATTGGGTAAGTCTTTCAGCATTGCGCTAATGCCCTAGCGCGATGTCCTACGAACAATTCGATAGTGGATAGAATCGATCCTCGAGCCAAGTACTCAAAACTCTGGCAGGGTAAAGATGGTCGATTGGGCCAATAAGCAGATCTAGCCGACCGAAAAATCGGCCGAGTTCGACTACGCGCTCAAATGCATACTTTACTTGGTATGGTAATGTCTTCCCGAGTAGATGCAAGGGAGGTGCCTTGTCTCCAAGTCGAGTGGCAGTCGGCAGGGCGATCCAGGATACCCGCGGGGCAGCAACAGCGGAGTAGAGCAACAGCCCCAGTGCTTAGCGAGCAGCCCAGGTTCGTCGATAGTGGCACAAAACGGCGCGTGGTGCGAAGTCCATGCTCGTGGGTTGAAGAGTACACCACGTGCTCGGTAGCTCCCGTCGGCTTGTCCAGCATCCGCAGCCGTGGTGTTTCTTCTCGATTGTTTCAGCGTGGTCAGAGAATGACAGATGTTCTACGCAATAACATAACTTCTCGATCTGGAGGAATGGCTGGGCAGGCGGCCGTATCGAGAGCGCTGGGCCTGGAGTGACGTCTCTTGCCTTTCAACGAGATGAATATGTACCGTTCAGAGGTATGGATGTACCTTCAGGTCTTGGATTCTTGCATTGTAGCTTTGCAGAGGGACGAGGTGCCTGCAGGCGGCAAGACACGCCTCTGTACTGTGGAGAGAAGATCTTGATGCGGTACGTGGACGCTGCAGCGGTAGTATGCCTCTCCGGGTGGCAGTGAGCCTCGTATATGGTGGATGAGCAGCAATTTCTCCACGAGATGAAGTGGCAAGTCCACGAGTTGCCCATCCCGTCCCAAAACAGCCTAGCGCCAGACCAGCCCTACCAACCTCTAATCTAAATTAAGGAACATGCTAAACGCGCTCTGCGTGTCCAGCTCCGCAGCATACTTCAGATTCGCAGGCGCGCGAGCAGCATTCAAGTACGGCAAGTAGAGACCTCGCACAGCATAGGATCCCAAGCGCGTGCACGCCAGACATGCCACCAGGCGTTTGAGATCCAGTGGTGGTCATGAAACGTTTCTGCTGAAGTGGATCCGCCACGCTAGTCCCGCACACCCCTGTCCGTCCATCCACCAAGCAAGGAGTGAGGACAACGACAGGGTCTCTCGGGAAGAGGAGAGACAGAGGGAGGAAGATCTCCTTACTGCGGTCCACCCACTCCACGACGACACTTCATTCACATCCAATTGTTGCATTTGCCATCACGCTCTTTTATACACCCTCTTCCTTTCTTCTGCTGGATCCGTGCTTGCTTGCTTGCTCGCTTGCTCGTTGTGTGGTGAAAGCTGACATCGATCACTCCCTTTCTGGACCTGAAACCTCTTTCTTTTCTGCGACAGGACGGCCGACTGGTTGGTCGACAGAGAAGGCATTTGCGCTGCGCGAGACCACGACACTCTCCTCCATTCAACTACGACATTGCTGTAGCCAGGCGCTGCGCATTTCACTCCCATTACTCCATAACGTTCTCTGTTGAATCCGTTGCTCGGTGGGAGACCCTTGAGCAATCTCAGACACCACATCCGCCGCGCGAAATCCTCGCGCACTCCCACGCGCCCTTCACCAGTCGCGACTTCCCACGATCTGTTTTGCTGAAGGAGGAAAGGCGCATTTGAAAATTCTGTGCGATCCTCAAATACAGGCGCATCCGCACGAATGCCCTACTCCGCATACAACATGGACAGATTCGGCGCTGAGCCGCGCTTCAGCATTGCGCGCATTATTGGAGATCCGTTTGCGTTGGCCACGATCAGTATTGCTATTGTACGTCTCTACTGCGCATTTGAGTTTCGGAGAGGACGGTTGGGAGGCTAATGACTATGTACAGCTCGCCTGGCTCATCGCTTTCGTCTCGTCGGTCATCAGCGATGTCAAAGAGACTTATCCCAACTTCGCGTGGTGGGCGCTCGTCTATATGTTTTGGTGCATCATTGGCGTGTTGATCACGGTGGCATCGGATGCGGAACAGACCTACAATGTTGCGGTAGGCGCATTCCAAAATCATGCTATATGCTTCGGAGACTGATATCAGGGAACAGATCGTCGGTTTCCTCGCAGCCGGTCTTGTCTTCACGACTTCAAGTGTAAACTCCCTCGTCTACTCCGCCAGCAGCGCAAAGGAAGCAGCCGCAGCAGGTTTCATCCTCCTCTCCATGGTCGCTGTACGTCCTCCCCTCCCCCTCTCGAGTCTCTCCCGAAGCTAATATACGTCCCACAGATCGTCTGGATATTCTACTACGGCAGCAAGCCTTCCGCCGCCCACCGCACCTACGTCGACTCCTTCGCCCTCCACAAAGAGAAACCCTCCTCCCGCGCCTCCCGCGGCGTCTCCAACGGCTACCTCGGCGGCATGTCCGGCGGCCTCCGCCCCGACACCTCAGGCACCGCCTCCCAAACCCCGCAAATGTACACCTCCGCCCAACTCAACGGGTTCGAGACCTCCAGCCCCGTAACGGGATACCAGGGCGGTCCTGTGGGCGGCATGAGCAGGAATAGCGTGAGTCAGCCGCCCACGACGGCGGGTGCGGGGACCACTGGGGGTGGGAATGGGCCGACGGAGTATCCGTATAGGGCGAAGGCGATTTATAGCTATGAGGCTAATCCGGATGATGCGAATGAGATTTCTTTTGCGAAGCATGAGATTTTGGAGGTTAGTGATGTGAGTGGACGGTGGTGGCAGGCGAAGAAGGAGAATGGCGAGACGGGGATTGCGCCGAGCAATTATCTGATTTTGCTGTGAGCGCTAAAATACCTCGGGAAAAGCAAGTGCGGTTTTGGTGCTGCTCATGGGTGGGGTGTACAGATATGGCATTCACCAAGTTCTGGCGTTCTGGAGGCATGAAGGGAAATTCTCACGCGCGGATGTTGTTGGCCAAAGAGTCCTTCGAAAGGACGAATTCTTCACGTTGTATACACGACTACTGCTAGAGTTATGCAATGACAATTGATAAAGAAGGATTCAATTCTCTTCTCGCTGACTTGGGATGCGGCACCAAAGAGCATGGAAACATCTACAAGGACAAAACTGAAAGAAATCGCCGATGACTTTCGCTTTGGACGCCGAATATGTTTCCAAAATCGGCGGTGCGTCCGGTGGTGTAGTATCGTAAGTGTGCATGCGGCTGAGAGGCATGGCCTTGGGTTTTGCTGCAGCATCAGACCGTTGATACAAGGATTCCAAGCGAAAGCTCCGTATTCACTTGCGTCAGAGTTGATCTCTTCACGGTATGAGCGAACGCGTGGGGAGTGGTCTATGGTATACTGTCTTTTCGCGATAGCAGTCATGCCTGTGGTCCAGAGCATC
The DNA here is from genome assembly GCA_000611715.1 of Scolecobasidium constrictum UM 578. NCBI lineage: Eukaryota > Fungi > Ascomycota > Dothideomycetes > Venturiales > Sympoventuriaceae > Scolecobasidium > Scolecobasidium constrictum. The sequence goes on from AZYM01000161.1 coordinate 67,659, forward strand.
GTGAGCGCGCTGACCTTCCATCTCCAGTCCAAGCTCCATTGCTCACCAAGTCTGACAACATGTTTCCTAGCCTCATTTTCGTTCTCCTTCCCCAGCCTCGCGTCAGGCTCCTACGTCGACAATGCAGGACAGCAGCCCTTGGCCAACAATGAGATCGCGCCCACTGGTCTCTGTAAAGACGCGTTCAGCCTCTTCACGGCCAGAGACTAGCTCGACCGCAAACTCGCCACCGGTTGGAGCGATTCCTATGCGGATGGACCTTGTTAGCACCTGAAAAATCAAGATTGGATGTGCAGAGTGCGAGGACTGGCTGTCGTGGTGAATTCATGTAGTCCATACGTTCTTTTGGTACATAGGGGGGGTTGGTGAAGGATCAGAGGGTGATGAGGGTGGATTTGGTGACTATCTAGGAGGGCAGGGAGTGCAGTGGGAAGGCGAAGCAGGTCTATGAAGGGGAATAATGTATGGATATTGGGGAGCATTTTTCTGTGGAGGCCTTTTGTGGATAATGAAACTTAGTGTGGCATTCTGCTCCTGTCGCCAGGAACAGAAAGGAAGATAGGATAGCCTTGTTGCGTAGGCTTCGGCTGTATGCGACGAAGCAAAGGGAGACAGAGCGTAGAATCCTGAGAAATGAGACGAGTCAACACAGCGCCGTGACCACGCTTGGTCACTTGAAGCACGGGTCACCCATACGTGTTTCTCGCTCGATCTGAGCCTGATATAATCGTGACTGTTCATGCGCGCGGGAAAATCATGCATAGAGCCTATCAGACAGTTATCCTCTTCATGCCTAGCCTTTTTTCTGCTCAATGGGAATTGTCGTTGTGCTCGTTTCTACTGTGCCAGCGTCGCTAGCTAATGGACTGTGCTGGTGCATTTCTTCTCAGCCATCGACGCCTTATCGAAAAGAACGTGGCATTCCATGGACAAACGGCTTTGGTTAGTGTGAATCCTTCTGAATCCACAATAATATGCTGGGTTTTGCGTAGAGAGCGGCAACATTTCGCAGATTCTCCGCCAATATTGCAGCCACTTCGTGGCCGTGTATGCGCGACGTGATCCGTAGTACCGCATTAAAGCAATTGCTCGAACTCAACCGCTACACGCCCCCTTGGAGCCACGCCTGAGATCTCCACACATTTTTGGAGCCACAGATATTGTACTAGTCACCACTCGTTATGGGTCGCTCATCAGAGCGCGTTCAAGGACCATGCCGCTGGCTCAGGTTTGCTCCAGAAGATTGCATCGAGGTCGGCCCGGTACGATACGTACCAGTCCCACTGCATGGCGACCACTAGATGAGGCACCGTTGTAATGCGATGACAACCTCTGGCAATCACCAGTGATGTGCCTAGCCAGTAGTGCGGTAGTTGCGGTTGCGTCGTAGGCTTGTCATGCATCACCTATGGCTCCGATCTTGTTCAGCCACTGCAGACGCCTTTCCATCGGCTCAATAGACTCAAACCCTCGAGATAGTCTAACAAGGAGCTGCATAACGTGTAATTTCCATTGGCCACCTGCAGAGACCCTCACTTGTGCTCTCCCGGAAAGGAACAGCTTCCAGGCCAGGAGTGTATCATAAGTTGAGTTGCGACCTCTGATTCGTGCCCAGAACTCGTTTTCAATGTTGTGACCCTTCGCTGTTCGATGAATCCAGTCAGTCTTGGTACATGGGGGTGCATCGTAGCCAGGGTCGAGTACGCATTTGCAACGGCTACACAACCTTCGCCGCATGACACTCGCAGCTACCACGTACAATGTATCACATTGAGTTTTGTCCATCCATCGGCGATTCCTCAACGGCTAGATGCCAGACGCATGAGCCGATGTTGGCCTGTGTCGCGTTTCTTGGTGTTACCCAAAGCAAGAACTCGGATTCAGCGGGTATTTTGCGCGCCCCTCAGGCCGCGAATGGAAAGGCCGTGACGACCTCGTGCAAGGAGCTCGATTTATCTCAAACAACCAGAGAGGCCGGATGATGCTCATCCTGGGGCATCTGCAGACTCAATTTTGCCATAAATGCTAGAGTTCGATCGATCAGAATCTCTGATCCACGCGACAGCGTCCTGCCAGTCGCCTGCAAGATCTTCTGAACTGAAGCACACCATCGTCTCGTCTGCGCTTGGAGCATCAGGATCTCGATTTGTGCTCAGGCGGAGTAAGAACTCATTGCGATCCAGCTCTCGCTTCTTGAAGCTCTTCTTCAATTGCGCTAGTAGCGCGTCGCCCGAAGCGTTCAGGTCAAGCTTAACTGGTAAAGTGGAGCCATCCCAGGTGACTTTAATGCGTACTTGAGGTTCTGTAGACGAGCGAGGTGCTTGAGTTTGTGCTGCAAAGGTCGATTGCTGTTGTCTCGGCGGCGAGTGTGCGGCCCCTGATGAATGCGCCCAATCTTGGGTGCGCTGATGTCTAGGATCGACTGGAGCTTCCGTGTTCATCTTGAAACCCAGTTGACCAGGTGTTATCGTAACAGGCTCGGAAACATATGAGGACTCGACAGACTGGCCCATGGTACCTCCATAAGCTCCAGGGTAATTACCTTCATTTACTGAAGGACGAGGGTTCATGTCGCTTGGGGCTTCACCTTCTGTCGACGTTTTAGCTAATGCTTCAAGCAGAGTGAGGATTTAGGAACTTACTCACTTGCTCACCGATGATGAGATCTGGACCGGCGCGCTCTTGGTCATGGAACAGGTAGCACAGTATCTGATCGGTGGAATCACTGTTGGGTCGACTCCAAGTTAACAGCGTCTGCCGAGTTGCTGTCAAGATGCCACCAGCGATTGGTCGGAACGACACGCTAACTTGACCGCCCGCAACTTCACAAGGTTTCACCTCTAGGTCCAAACGAGCCTGCGCAATGTCTGCTCTGATCCAGTTGAAGCGCACATCGGCCCTCACCATGGAGATCGGCCGGCGCTGGAATTTCCTATCGAACGCAAGTACTATCTCATTCGAAGGTCCTCGCGCATGAGAGTACTCCGAACCATGGGTTGTTGGCGGTGAGGCTGGGAATGGACGATGGAGCGGTTTGTACTGCCCGTCGGAAGGAGGATTATGGTGTAGGGGACTGCGGAGCTGCGGTCTCGAAGACTGGCTAGGACTGGAACCTGACCTAGCGCGATATAAGACGTCTGGAAATACCTGCCCGTGCCGAGTGCAGCAACGCTCTATCTCATCTTCAAGTGCAGCAGTATCGAATTTGGAGGCCAGGAAGTCGACCAAGTCGCTTGATGGAAATTGCTCGACCAAGGTTGTTGCTCGGTCGACTCTGTCTTTGTACTCGTTGTTCCTACTCATCGCATTCTCATCACGCAGCCTTGCCAGATTGCTTCCGCCTCAGTTCGCGCCAATTTGCTCATCAGAGCAGTCAGAGCTTTGAAGGCCGACAGCTTGTGTGACTCAACTCGGTGTGATGATGTTGAAGCAGTGCAACGTCGCGAGAGGCCAAATCGGAGACGATGACGCGATGGGTCTGGTCGTGCCTAGGACAAGGTGTCGTGGTGACCGGTCCAGCTGCGAAATCCTTGCAATTGACCGGAAAGCACTCACAGCAGGGCTGTGTCATGCATGCCTTTGCTTTGCGACTGCCTTCTATTGGTCAGAAAAAGCGTGATTGAGAGCTTTTGGTCCGCGAGCGCGGGGCATCAGTAGCTACCGAGCGGCCTAGCATTTCTGCTTGCAGCACAAGATTTGATTCGGCGATAGCATGGGCGAAACCTGTCAAAACCTGTATGACCAAATTCGAATCTTGAAAGAATCTGCTGTTATGGATGCTTTCCGTCAAACAATTCCCATCGGAAATGTTCATGGACTTACCCTCCACAGCCTGCATTAAAGACAATTACTGCGATGTGATCCCAATCTCCCATATAAGATGTCGAAAGAAGCTTTCTCGACAACATGAAATTTCTCGTATATCTTGTTTCCTTGTGCGTCCACGACACCTTTCGACGACATGATGACATATTGACCGTTTGAGATCAGCTTGGACCCCTCGGAAACGATACCTGGAGACATTTTGCACTTTAATCCTAATCTTTGAACAATCTTCGTACTGATCCAATTGCTCTGTAGAGAGAAGTCGTCCGTGGCATAGACAGGTGCTCGCGAATCGTCGATGTTCGAGCGAAGTCTAAGCACGCGTCTCGATGGAGAACAATTTCTAGGCTTTAACATCCCCTTCTGCGCAGCTGTATGAGGGATCCTGATGGCTGGAATCTTGTTGGTAGCAATTGGCTCCTCGCATCGTCGTTCACATCTCTGAATCATGACCTTGATGTAATTGTTTTGCCTAAGAATACTTAAACAATATGTTCTCAGCGATTTTATCTGGGCGCTACTCACGTCTGGATAGCAGTACCGATAGAGTCACCATTTATCATGACGGAACTGTCAAATGACTGATTCTCTTTGATGGTTCTGCCGCCATCTGGAACTTCTGCTGTGAGAGCTGACGCTGTCGCTTTTCGACCAGATTGGTTCGCCATCGCCACTGAAGAAGGCACTTCTGTTGTATGGGAAACCAACTTGTTCGGATGGTTTGAAAATGGTTCCTGCGGTACCGCTACCAGAGGAGATAAGTTTGGTGCAGCAGCCCAATTTCCCCACCGTCGAAAGAAACATCCTGGCACAGCGGCGATCACTCTTATCGACGAGGCTGGACACTGCATGCAGAAGTCATGATGCACATGCTTGAGTTGGTGTGCAGGAATCCATCCGGATTGGAGCTGACGTGCCATGCAAGCGAGCACATGAACAATCTATATCCGGCGAAGCCCCGAGTTCCTCTGCAAGTGTTGAAGCAAGTCATCGCTTGGAGCCAATAGTTTTTGTTCACATATAACAGTCCAGTGGTCCTGGTCAAGTCGTATTCTGTTGTATTTACTTTCGGGTCATGCAATGGAGGTTGCCGCTGCTGCCGTTGGTCTGCTGGAAGCATCACTTCGCACTCTGCGACGCGTCAGGAAGGCGTATGCAGGTGTGAAGGATGCGACAGAAATCTTTGATCGGTATTGTAAAGATGTCGAGGCTATCAGGGCTGTCCTCGGGGTCGTCATCGACGAAGAGTCCTTACAGACGGCTAATGTCCACGCTGAAATCAGGAAGCTTAAACAGATCGAGGCCAAGCTGAGAGAAGGTTTGACGAAGGCAGAAAAGAATGCAAGAGCAGCGCAAAATAGACCACTTACTTCATTCACACGCCAGCTTCTCAAAGATTCCACGGATGAGAAGAATCTGACCAAGACCATGGACGAGTTAGACAGCGTCAAACTGACGCTATGTATGCACATTCAACGGTCACACGTTGGCATAGCGCGTGACAATCACAACGACCTTGTTGCTAGACTTGATGTGATTGAGTCGGTGCACAACACTCTGATCGAAGTGCTCGGCCAATCCGGCGGACTTCGAATCAAACAATTACTAGCCGGTCGCAAGCCCAGAAGTAAGTGAAGCCTATCAATCTCGAGCTACAACAATCAGTTAACATGGTCTTTTGCAGATGATGGCACAATTCTACTCAGCGCTGAAGATATAGCCTGGCTAAACGGTGGCACGAAAGATACAACCGGGTCCACAGATTGGAAGACCGAGCGTCTCATCACTGGTAACATGACGCGAGATCAAGCCATCATGATCAACGGTCCAATCGAAGAAGATCGTTGGGGACACATCAACAAAATCGAAATCAGAGATAACAAAGCATCTGGTCAAAGCCTAATGGTCAATTATCACACCGATTTCAAGACTTTGGACTACCTCAGTGAACGTCAAAGAGAGATGATAGAGATGAAGCAGAAAGCGAGAATGAATGATTTGGAAGACTTTGGACGCATCGACTCAGCTGACAGCGGAATAGGGTTGTCGTCTGATGATGAGTCAAATGCTTGATGCGTGGTTAATGTGTTGTCGCCCCGTTCATGTACTGTGTTCATGAGAGGCTACCAAGAGGTGCATTGGGTTTCCAAAACAGGGAACAATGGTCTAAAAGTCATGCGAAAACGTATCGAAATGGTTAGAATGATGCCGAATGGAGTCAAGAGAGCCATGTGGGCTCAATGTGGTGATGCAGTACGATCAGAGTCGTGGAGGGCATTGGTTTGACGAAGAAGTCTGTACCTGGCAAGGCGGAACACGGGCAGACATACCTTCTCCACTTTATTCTGGCTTTTCCTTTGGATTAACACTAATGAAAAGGCGGCAGAATCTCTTGCTCACGATGTGGAATGGATCGTCCTTTCCTTTTCATAAGCATGTACACATCACGACTATCCCTTGTCATTAATCAGTCTGCCAACGTCAAAAGAAAGTTCCAGAACACCCATCCTGATGTATTTCGTCTCCCTCTCATTCGTCTCCGCATGTCCTAGAAGTCTTGAATCTCAGGAACCCAGAACTGCCACCAAAGCATGCAACGAAGAATCAATCACAAATGAATCTGAGAGAAGACTTTGGCTCCAAGAACGCCATAAAACAACATAATCCAAGATCCCAAAGAACCAGTACAAAGAAGAATTGCCTCCTCTCCAGTACCATGATATTATGGCGAATAGGCAGGCACTAAGTTGCATCTTAAAGTCGCGATTACGGTGATCGGGCTGGGAGGAGAGTGAGAGGCACAGCCACAGATCTTTGTTGCTGAACATCAGGCTGGAATTGCTGGGATTACAGCAAGGAAGCACGCGGTGCTCAAGCGAGATTTCTCCATCAACACGCTGATTTAACCCAGCCCGTGTTTGCAAGGAAGACGCATGCGGAAATATTGTTTCGTCGAACAAGGATCAATCAGGGAAAGGCAGACCAAAATCAATGCTGATGTTTTTCATCATGGGAAAACAAATCTTCACCATCACATCATCAGAAATTCGATGATCGTTTCCAACATCTCATTACTTGAAGATTGAAGACGGGCCGACAAGTCTAAGCGAAATTCACCACGTGGAAAGCGGCTTGATGGTGCAACGCTAGCCGAGAATTGGGAAAGAGGAAGCAGCATTCTCCACGGCCAGTAGTCCAGGGCAGCGACGACCGACTCCCACTCCTTCACAACGGCATCTCACGCCAATTCCGCTCCTTTTGCCACTGCCTCTGCTACTGCAACTCAGCGCGAGAAAGGGAGGAAACACTCGATCGCAGCATGGTGCAGTAGAATGTTCAAGTCGCGCCTCAAGAGCAAGAGCCTCTTCCGCAGGTCGAGCTCCGGTCCCAATCAACAAGCTTCACCACAACCACCTCCCTCCTCCTCCACCACACACCCAGACTCTCCGCACTCGACGCGCTCGCCGACCGTGCCCAATTCGCCGACGGCAACGAGGAAACCCAAGTCCTCGCGCTCGTTCACAAGTCTGAGGGAGAGGAGACGGAGGTCTGCGGCTGCGTCGGCCACGGCTCTGGTGGGGAATAGTGGATCGAGTTCTTCTCCGCCGCCACCGCCGCCGGCCATTGCACAGCAGGTTGTTGAGAGGGAGGAGAGGAAGGCGCAGGATGCGTCTGTGAAAACTGCTGCTGGCGAGGGAAGCTTGACGTCTGCGGAGGGCACGTTGCCGAGTAGCAGCTTTGCGTCATTACCTACTGTGTCTTCGCATAAACTGGACGAGGCACCTGAGGTGATTGTTCAGGAAGCGACGCCGGGATCTCCGGAGCCTGCGAACCCAATTGATACACACGTTGAGCAGACGGCACCGAAGACGCCCGTGAGGAACGGATCATCGCATCATTCTGACGCACTTGAGGGAAATAGGAAGCAGAGCCTGGTATCGGCGGCGGATGTGGACGTGATTAAGACGCTGTTGCATGACGAGGGCATAGACAGTGTTGCTGTTGTGCGGCAGGCACCGAGTCTGCACAGAGGCTACAGCGGGACAACCGCCCTCAACGCCAGCATGCTGAACCGCAAGGTCTGGGTCAAGCGGCCCGGTGCTGCAGCCACCATCGTGCTGATCAAGGAGGAGGATCTTGTGGATGAAGCGAAGGAGGCCATACTGTCAAAGTACAGGAATCAGCTGCACAGACACTACGATGCACCGGACATCACCATACGTATTATCACGAGAGGGCAGCCAGGAGAGCGCGTACTCAACCCAGACGAGCCTCTCTGCAGAACGATAGACTCGCACTACCCTGGTGGTCAATCGGTCGATGAAGCACTCATCATTGACGTGCCACCTCGACGAACGCCCCGTCCCTCACCACCCGCCCACCACGAACACCATCATCACAGTCGCGGCCACGAGCGGAACGCTTACAGCTACTACGATGAAGGTAGCGCTCGCCCTCACGAGTCAGCTACAGACTATTTCCCACCCATGCCGCCCATGAACCTGGGCCAACCCTCTCCGCTCCTCACAAACACCTCCCACGACAGCCACAGCCACGACAGCCGCAAATCGCATGCAGCGCATGAGCGTGCCATGTCCGTGCTGAACACTGGACAAGTTCCTCCACTCCCATCCCCGGGCGCAGTAAGCCGTCGTGCTCACCTGGCTAAACAGCACGGACGCCCCAACTACCCACGCAACCACACCAGCTCACCGACCACGCTTGCGAGTTCCGTGGCCAGCAGACAGGGACGACCCCGACTAGACAGCACAGCCAGCACAGAGAAGCACCCGCAGCTCTCTGCCTCCGTCGCCGCACTACCCACACCTCCCGTCCCCGAAGCCGCCAAAAGCGCCTCCTCCATCCTGCAACCACAAACGACAAACCCACCAACCCCACGCGTCTCCTCACCACGCCCAGGCGGTCGCGCCAAAAAGATGCGGCAGAAGCAGAAAGATGAAGGACCCACCGTCACACTGCCCCCAGGCATCCTCGACACCGCCGTTCCACCCATCAACGTCCTCATCGTCGAGGACAACATGATCAACATGCGCCTCTTAGAGCAATTCGTGCGCCGCCTAGGCGTGCGCTGGCAGACCGCCGTCAACGGCCGCGAAGCCGTCGATAAGTGGCGGCAGGGCGGGTTTCACCTCGTACTCATGGATATCCAGCTGCCCATCATGAGCGGGCTGGAGGCGACGAAGGAGATTCGCCGCTTGGAACGGGTGAATAATATTGGCGTGTTTAGTAGTGCGAGTGAGAGCGCGCCTGATATTAGTCCCTCTGGTGAGGACGATGGGGAGACGAAGGATGAGGATAAGCTTTTTGAGGAGGGGTATAGCCGGCTGTTTAAGAGTCCGGTTATTATTGTGGCGTTGACGGCGAGTAATTTGCAGAGTGATAGGCATGAGGCGTTGGCGGCGGGGTGCAATGATTTCTTAACCAAGGTATGTCCTGCTCTACCCTTCTACTCCCTTTTGAGGCAGAAGACTGATGATGAATGGCACAGCCCGTCAACTTCGTCTGGTTCGAGCGCAAAGTCAAGGAGTGGGGCTGCATGCAAGCCCTCATCGACTTCGACGGCTGGCGCAAATGGAAAGACTTCGCCGAGGCCAACGGGCTCAAGGACCCCTCCAAACCAGCCGGCGCCCCCGTCAAACCCGCCTTCAAGAAGCCTGTGCCTAAGAAGGCGTCAGCTGCTGAGAAGAAGGAAGTCGAGAAGAAGGAGGAGAAGAGTAAGGAAGGGGAGGAGAAAGTGCCGGATCCGAAGACGTTGGATTCGAAGGGGCTGGAGGGCGTGGCGAACCCGCATGAGAAGACGGAGGAGAAGGATTTTGCGGCGAGGGAAGTCGCGCAGAAGGCTACGGGTGAGGAATTGGCGAAGGAGGAGAGTCCTGATACTGTTATTCATGATGCGCCTCCTGCTGCGAAGGCATCGGAGGCGTGAGTGTGGGTTTCCTTGGGTCTGATGCATGCATGTAAGGCGCTTCTTGTTGTTATTGGCATCGTTTTTGTGTCCTCTCTCTCTTGTTGTCGTGTGGGTTTGAGCGTGGGCACACTTGGTTCTTCCTTCCCTTCGAGTCGACGAAACATGTAACACTTCATGCGCCAGCGCAAGTACGTATTGAGTAATGAGCAGAGAGAAGGAAAAGAGAAGAGAACATCCACCACCCCAATCAAACCATCTCACGAAGCATCCCCCCTCGCAGCAAACCGCCCATCCGTCCCCCTAAACCCACACCACCGCCCCACAAACGCCACAGCCCCCAACACCGCGTAGCTCACCCTCCTCCGTAACCACACGGGCCTCTCCACCCAGAGCACGGGGTAATTATCATGCTCGTGCATCACCGTGAATAATCCCAGCAGGAGCTTAATATTCCCGAACACCCCACTCTCCCGCGCATTGATCGTCCCCATCACATTCCGAAAAAACACCTCTTTCCCCCCGTCCGCCGGCTCCGTCCACTCCCTTACCACTAGATCCTCCGGCGCATCGGGCTCGGCGCGTCCGTACTCGTGGAGCATACCCCTCGGTATCGTTATCGTCCCGTCTTCGGGACCGAAGATGGCGACGGAGGTGCCGACGCGGACACGGGCGCGTCCTGAGATGATGGAGAGGTACTCGGTGTGCGATTCGTGCCAGTGCAGGCCGGTTGTTGCGGTTGTGCCGGGGTGGAATGTGAGGAGGACGGAGAAGTGGGTGTCACGCAGGGAAGGGATGGCCATTGAGCCCGCGGGCTTGCCGTCAATAGTAACGGTGATGGTTTCGGGCTCTTGAGTGCGGTCCATTGTATATTTGAGCTTGATGATGAGGTTGTTAGGCTGAGCGATAGTTCTTGTGAGTTGTGGTAGTCCCAGCGGATGGAGCAGATCAATCCTCGTCTTCACGTTCGAAATCAGTCGAATACAAGTATTTAATATATCAGCCCATTCGTGAGCTACTCTGCGCTATATGAGCAGGATGAAGATGCGCAATGCTTCAGCCTTGCGAGACGACACGACGAAGGTTGTGTGCCTAAAATAAGCAACACCATAAGACGAGCTATCCTGAATGAAGTCAAGATCACCCTCGTGGTGGAGAAGCGTGCTTGGCGAGAGCACGGATGATCCATCTGATAAGATTTTCACGGGCACGCATTTGCTCGCTCTATGCACGCGAACAAACATGCTCAGGTCGCTGCTGCTTTACGGTTACATCTCTTCTACTGCGGCCCTGCTTCCGGCGGTCCCGTTCACCACAAGAGGGCACGGCAAGAAAGTCGCCGACTTCGATTGGGATAACGTGACTAGTCATACCTACTTGAAGTGGCAAAAATGCTACGATGACTTCGAGTGTACGCGTCTCACCGTACCAGCAGATTGGAATGATGCAAAGAACCCAAACAACATCTCTCTCCCCCTGATCCGACTCCCTGCCAAAGTACCCTCCAAATCACCCCACCACGGCGGTACCATCCTCACCAACCCCGGCGGGCCAGGCGGCTCCGGCGTCTGGTGGGCCACCGAAAACGCAGCCCGTCTGCAACGCCAACTCCGCTCCCCAAACAGAGAGTACGCCATCCTCTCCTTCGACCCGCGGGGCATCTTCCACAGCAAGCCGAACGCGTACTGCTTCGAGAGCGCGGTGGAAGCGGAGATTTTTGCGAGTCAGAGGGAGGCGGTGGGGAGTTTGACGGGGAGCGAGTACGCCTTGAAGTTTAATTGGGTGGCGGAGAGGGCGTTGGGGGAGGTGTGTGAGGGGGCGGGGAATGGGCGGTTTGCGGATGGGGATAATGTTAGGAGGTATGTTAGTACGGCGAGTGTGGCTACGGATATGCTGCGTATTATTGAACTGCTGGATAAGGAAGATAGGAGTCCCGGTCGTGTTGAAGGTGGCGCACAGAAGCCGCTCGGGAAAGGGAGAGCAAAATTGCAGTACTTTGGAACATCCTACGGTACGCTCCTAGGCCAGACCTTTGCAGCAATGTATCCGGGTCGCGTGCATCGCATGGTATTGGACTCTAACGTCGACCCTGACAACTGGGTTTCACGTTATGAGGCTGGCATAGATGACCATGGTGCTGCTCGGGAATACTTCTTTGAGCGCTGCTTTGCAGCAAAGACCGAGTGTGCTTTCCATCGCGGAACCGACAAAAGCCCTCAGGACGTCCAGCAGCGGTACGACGATCTCCTCGACTCTCTTGAGAAGTTTCCACGCTATGCTCACGGAGAAGGACGCGCGATGCCCGTCACACGAGCCAGAGTGGAAGACGGATTCATGACAACCACGTACCAACCAACGTTGTTCTTCAAGCCTTTTGCCATATTCCTGAATGATCTCCTTTCAGACCAGAATCCAGGGATCCCATTCTTCGAACGAGCCGTCCCTACACAGGAATCGTTCATCAACGATCGTGGCCGAGCGCTGTACCAGGGCGGCGAAACGGGGCTTGCTGTCCAGTGCTCAGACGGCCCTTACCTCTCCGATGAGCCGCTTTCCGCTTTCGAAGACTATCTGGGCAACCTCACCGAGTCCTTCGGCCGCGCATCAGCAGGCATCCAAGCCGCGTACAAGATCGGCTGCTGGACATGGCCAAAATCCCTACGTACAAAATGGCGCTTTGATGGACCGTTCGAGGGCAATGTCAGTATTTTGTTCATTAACAATCGACTGGATCCTGCGACTGCGGCGAAGAATGCGAGGAAGATGGCGAAGAGATTTGTGGGTAGTGGCATGTTGGAGCAGAATGCTGTTGGTCATGGTGCGATGTGGCCGGCGCAGAGTGAATGTGTGGAAGAGCATGTTAGGGAGTACATGGATAGCGGAAGAATACCTGAGGTGGGTACGATATGTCAACCTCGATGTCAGCCATTCGATGGTGATTGCGACGTTGACGAGTGAAGTACCCAATGCTCGGTCGCGACTTCCTGTTGGGCGCAAGATCGACACGTGCAGAAGATCCAGCAAGGATTATTGGTTACCAAATCTGTACATGTAAACTTCATCTTGCATGACAGAAAATAAAAAATATACCATCATGAACACGAAACCATGAAAGCGCAGACCAAACGCACTCCACGATGCTACTAAAAGTGATTACGTCATCGGAACTCGGCTAATATGCATGGGAACTCCACGGCCGAAGGTCTGGCCGGAGAAACATGGACAAGGTCACGCAAGATTCATGCCGCGCCGCACCAACCTCGTCTTCCTGTGCGACCAACTGGAGCCCGAGCGAACTGCACAATGTACTGCTGTTTGTTGTTTGATTGACGACGGTGGCCTTAAGTCGTGCGCGCAAATCAATTCGTCCAGATCTGAGGTGCGGAAGCGGCTCCGCTAGTCCATCAACTCAATAGCTTGTCGGGTCGTCCGGGTCGGTTGGAGCAAGTTTGATTGAGGCCGCGCACTTCAAGCTCGTGCTGTTTGAGAGGGCTCGATCTCGAGAGGATACCACTGGCCGATCGCACACTTCAAATATTCTGGAGGATGGCTGTGTCTGCCTGACAGTGAGATTGGACTGAGGTATACGGAATATCTTGCGTGGCGGAAACGACAAAGGCGAAGAGCACGATAGCGCAGACCTGCCGGACCAGGATCTGGAGTTCAAACTTCCATCGAACACGACAGAAATTCAATCGACTATGGCGAAGAATTCGGCTTCGTTTCATACAATGCTTGCTGCCATCATATGGCTCGCACTTGCGGCTTTCACACATATCACGGAGGCAATCCCTCTGGAAACAGTGTCCACTGCAGAAATCGCGCCACTAGTCCGACGAGGGGAAACAATCGTCTACAAAGACTACACGCTTACATACTTTGACGATCCCTCAAGTTCTGCCGAGGACACCACTGTCAATGGAGTGGTCGCTCTTGCTGCCACAACAGCAGCAACAATGAAACTCACGGTCTGCACCGGAACCCCAGTCTACAATGGCGACTGCATAAAGCTCACTCTGCAGGGGGCTGGATGCATAGATTTTCCAGCAGGGTCAAAGTGGGACAACAGCATTTCATCGATCGAAGTCGAGACGATGAACAGTTTGTGTCGGATATGGAGAGGTCATGCCTGCAGTGGCGATGGAGCGCAGACGACTTACCTCAATGAAGGCGACACGAGTCGGGATAAGATCAAGATGAGTGATTGGAATAATGACATATCCAGTGTTGCATGCTACCCTGACATCAGAGGTGTGACGGGCGATTGGAATTCCTGACGATAAGTTGCGACCGTATAAACTGCGACTTTGTACCCAAAACACGGCACAATATCTTGAGTACAGCAAAAGTAACAAATAAGCATATGAGCTCATATTTCAAGGACAGACCATACAAATCTTGACCGAGCCGGCACGTTTTCATGGAACTTCGACTCCATTGTCCCGATCAAGCTGCTTGAGGAAGTTGTTCGTCTCCTGGAACGGCAAGTTCCGTTCATTATTGAGCCGGTCGGCCTTCGATCCCAACTCCTCGAAGGTACCATATCTGACAGTAGACTCCTTCAGTAGGATCCGCTCAGCGTATTTGAAAGCGGGAGTATCTTGAGGGATGACGAACTCGGGTATGGTCACTGTGACCTTGGAGCCTTTGGCCCATGCCGGCCTGCCGAGCAGCCATTCCAGCTTCTCGATGATCCATTCCATCGGATGAGCGCCCTCTTCATACTCTTTGACCCAATTGAAGCCAGGTGCTGGAGGATCTGTGCGCGGTTTACGCTCAAAGCCTTTCATTGCGGCCGAATCGTAGTGCTTAGGCGCATCTTTGCGTTTCGCGTATGCCACAACTGGATGAATGTATTCGTGCGTGGCGCCTTTCTCAGGATAGTGGCCAGGACTGCGTACCTTCGAGCCACCAAGCTTCATGCCCTCCCAGCTGTCGGCAACAGGGCCCATTCCCCAGCCTTGGTAGGCACGACCGCCGCGGCGTGTGTCGTCTTCGGCAAGAAGATCATTCTGAGCTGTGGAGTACCGCTGTGCAATCTCCTGAAGGTCGTCTTCGTTGAATACCAGATCTGTGTATTCGCGCACGCGGTCAATCATCCATGCGTACGTAATGTTTGCCATTGCCTCCATGTCGGTGAGGTGCTTCTTGTGGTCCTCGAGTTGATCCGAGTTGCCGCCTCCGACATTAACATGCATACCCGGAAACCAGCACTGGATGAGCTTCTTGGTCTGGCGCTGCCCATCTACAGCTGGCGGCAAAGACCATAAGGTGGGCGAAAACGGTCGGCGATGTTCATCCAACGCAAGTGCGTGGAATCCATACTCGATACTTGAGTGCAAGTTTGTATCATGGAAGCCAAAGCGCTTGTTGAACGTCTCCACGTTGATGTGCCCCGTGTCGGGATATCCCAGCGAGCCAACCTGCCCCTGTCAATGATGATACGCTCTGAAGGGGGTGCACATTACTCACTGTGTCAAATACTCCAACAACCTTAATGATCACATCAGACTGGGTCTTTTGGAACCATAGGAGACCATCGGCAGTCTTGGCCCATGGAGTTTCCCTTAGACTCTGGCCTGGCAATCTGAGCCGATACGCCTCGTACATCTTGTAGAACGAATCGAGCATTGGATTCTTGCAGATACCTACGTTGGCAACAAGCCCGGCAGCGGCACGGGCAGTGTAGGCACCGCGTGAGAATCCAAAGAAGTACAGCTCATCGCCCGGATTGTAATTGTTGACCTGGATCTAATCAGACATGGTGCCCGAAGCAGAATGACTCTCCAAAGTAGTCGACTATATGTATCCCTAGGATGTTATCCATCATACACCCAGGCTGCTCCAAAGTGGACAACTTGTCTACACATGTGATGGGCAGAACCCGGAGTGCACGTGATACTCACCTCACGGAATGAGAAGTTCACATACGATGAAATTGTATGCTTCGCATACGTTCTCGTCAAGACCTGCTCCAACACCTCCTTCCCACTTCTTCACCAGCCATGCGATTTGGTCTTGCACGAAACCTAGATCCTTCGCCGTATCGGTTCCAGTACCGACTCCAGCAGAGTAGTAGACGATCTGGTGAATGAATTGGCCGTCAGAGGTCTTCTCATAGAATTTGATGGCCCGACTGAGCTTTGCGATGTTTGAAGGAATCGTCTTCACGCCATGATTGGATGCTTGCCACGTTCCGTCACAGCAGACGATCAACCGTTTCTTGGGTGGGGCGTCTTTGTCCGTGGTAGAGCCCATTGCAGTTCAGCATCGAAAGTATTCGTCTCTTATGAAAGGCTTGTCCAGCGTAGTGCCCTCAAGAGTCCATGTTGAGAGGCATATATATTGATTGCAGCTTGCAACATGGTTTGGCTAAGACTTTCAGCTCAGCCCTGAGCTGAGCTTATGTGGGTGGCATCCTGGAGAGCTGAATGCAATCACCATTGTCGGAGACACATAACTGGTCGCTGGGGTCATGCTCCTGTCAAGCTTCGGCCTAAGACACCGTTTGAATGTCACGCATGTGTGGTTGTTGGAATCTAGATCGTGGAACATGCCGAGACAACGAAAAGCGTGGCGTGTTCAGAAAAGTGGGGCACTCACACGCTAGCTCTCACTCTTCTCCGCCGCTCAGCTCACAACACTACTCCACAAGTAGTGCTGTCAATGAAAGCTAGATGCACACTCTTTCCCGAGAGTCATTACCTCGTCCTGCATCGAAGCTATGTCGGGCCATGGTAACGCGATAATGACACTTTTGACCCGCTGAGTTCACATCCAGCCCAGCGCCGATGCGGTCGCATGCGAAACTGGCAATTCCCTGAAACGTTCATCGAGGGGCACTCGAATATGGGCAGACCTGGCCTGGGACATCCTGCTCCCATCAAGATAAGATGTGAACTGATGCTTCCTGGAGCTGCTGGGCGTTTCCTTCGACGCTATGCTGGTGAGGGTCATGTTCACGCCTCAGTGCCTGTCCAACACGCAGATTCCAAGGACTAGACATTCGAAGCCATTATGCGCGGCTGCTTGTCAGATCCTGTATGGCTAGCCTGGCGATCGAGAGACAACGTCCGCATTGAAGATAGGGAGCGAGATATGGGCATGGTCAATGAATTTTGCCATGTATACATATTGCATTAGTCCAGAACCAGAGATCTGACATTATGAGCCAGCCTCATTGACCCAGCTCAAGTCTTCTGGCTTCCCTCATCGATTTCGCGCAGCAGACTGGTTAATTTCGGGGGCGGGAATCTAGGCAGCACCAGCGCGAGGCTTGACTGGGTTTTCATATTGGATATTTGAGCACCATGGCACGTATTGATGGAGCCTTCGGAAGATCGTCTGCTGGAGATCGTCTGATGCTTTCCATCCTCTAAGTCTTCTCCCATGCCCCTGACGCGGCGGTTAAGCATCTCCGGATTATTAGGATCCACTCGTGCCGATCAGAACCTGGGGAAGTGGGACCCTCCGGTCATGTGAGGACCATTTTCAAGATCAGCAGAGGCAGAGCGAGCCCTGCGGTGATCTTGCTATTCATTTTGGGTTCCATCAGAAACAGCACTTGGCGAGGATATGCTTATCCTGTGCTCTGTCGATCTCATGCCATGCATCAGCGGCCTTTGATGCGGATCGTATCTTAGGCTGGAACATATAAGAAGCACAGTGTGATGAATTGACCCCAGGAGAGAGATGCTTTGGCACCTATATTCGTGAACATGGTTGCAACATCACGATACAATGTCATTGTGAGTACTTCAAACCACAGACAACGATACAAGGCTGACAACCACGTAGATTGTCCTCTTCGCGGCTCTAGGAGCCCTAACTTATGGTTATGCATTTTCTGTCTTCTCGACATCCATCGGTCAACCCGGCTTCTTTGCATATTTCGACCTAGACCCTGCGGACGACTACACCACTGATATTCTGGGAGCCATTAATGCACTCTTCTCATTTGGCGCAGCGGTGGGTGCATTGTCCATAGGCTGGCTACCGGATTGGCTCGGTCGCAAATGGTCGATCATCATTGCTGCCGCGATCAGTCTGGTGGGTGGGGCGCTGGTAGCAGGGAGCGCAAACATACCGATGCTCGTTGTGGTCAGATTACTTCATGGGGTCGGTGTGGGTCAATGCATCACAATCACTCCACTGTATCTGTCGGAAGTATCTTCGCCGAGGCGTCGTGGACTTCTTGCAGGAATGAATGCGGGCTTTTTGACAACAGGATACTTCTTGTCTGCATGGATCGGGTGGTACGTTCATCATGTACAGATCAGGAGTGTATGACTGACAAGACCGACAGAGCACTTCTACTGTTCTTCGTCTTCGATCTTCTCCTGAAGCGACTGACATGGGCAGATACGGGACCTACTTTGCGACAAACCAGACCTTTCAGTGGCGCTTCCCTCTTGCTCTGTCATGCTTGTTTCCAGCAATACTTCTGATCGGGTCGCCATGGCTGCCAGAAAGTCCACGATGGCTATTGTGGAAAGATCGCGCCGACGAAGCATGGACAATCACGGAGCGGCTGCATTTCGATGCGGCCGACGAGGGACAGACCGCAGCTAGGGAGGAATTTCAGCAGATGAAGTTGCAGATGGACTATGAACGAACACTAAACACCTCTTTGCTTCACATGTTTCGGACGCCCTCCTTGCGCAAGCGGGTACTACTCGGGTGTGGTGTACTACTTGGTGGACAAGCCTGTGGTCCTCTGGTGGTGAACAGTATGTGATCGACGCCCGCTTTTGAGCAGATCTGACGTGCATGCAGACTACAGCGTCATCATCTACCAAAGCCTTGGGATGACTGGTCACATGCCGCTTCTGATGTATGCCATCTATGTCGTGGTTGGCTCCATTGTCAATTACATTGCTGCATTTTGCATGGACCCAGTTGGACGAAGACCTCTTTTCTGTAAGTAAATATGTCTAAATTTCCCGACGGCAAGGTACTGATTTATGCACCTAGTGATCGGCTTCATCGGTACAACGGTCACAATGTCGATTATGACAGCCATGGTCGCTCTCTATGCAGGCACGACAAACACAGCTGGCAATGCGATCGCAATCTTGTGCCTCTTCGTTTTCGTCACGTTCTACGGCCTGTGCATCGACAACACAGCATTTGTGTACTGTGCGGAGATCTTTCCCACGACCTACCGAGCTAAAGGTGTCGCATTGGGCTTGTTCGTCTACTACGCATCATCGATCGCGTTCTTGACTCCTGCACCGACTGCTATGGCGAATATCGGATGGAGGTTCTACCTGGTCTTTGTGAGCTGCTCTTTTGTTGCAGCGATTCTGACGTACTTTTTCGTCCCCGAAGTAAGCTATCTGCACTTCATTTTCGACTCAAGGACTAATCGGCTACAGACTGCTCGACTATCTCTAGAAGAGATCAATCAAGTCTTTGGAGACAGGACGATGATTCACATGGCGAAGACGCCAGAGGAGGTGAAGCGGGACAGCGATGAGAAGGCGAGGAGCCGAGACGTGACACGTATTGAGCAGCTATGAAGTATCGCGGCTCGGGTCATATGTACATATGCAGCTTGTAGGGCATCCTTCAGCATTTCATGGGCGTCGCGGAGCAAGTCCGTCCATGCCGTAACCAGGCACCGCGCCTCCGAGAATCAGAACCGGCCTTCCTACCATGACTCTCATCCCGCCTTTAGTGTCGATAAAATGTTCCACATCATCTGATTACTTGTCAGCTTTGCCTTACCACCTACCGACATCAACAACACATACGCAAGGAGTCCTTGTACTCCTGACTCTGTAAAAATGCACGATAGTCTTCGACTTTCTCCACCCAGAATTCGGAACAAGCATCCCACTCCATGTCCGTGTGTCCAAGACTGCGACCTTGCTCTCTGAACTCCTCGCTCTGGTAAAACTGCGTGTAGTGGAAGATATTGTTCTCCTTGAAGCTCTTCATGTTGACCACAAGATCTGTATGCACGTGCTGCCAATGATTAAGGAAGTATTCAAAGCTTATGCCTGGCTTCTTCTTGAAGAATGTCTGGATGCGGATGTATTTCTGTTCGTTCGCGGGCTGCTCATATGACAATTCCGGTGTCATGAACTCGTGGGAGACTCGTGGTGGGTCAGACATCATGAAACCAGAAAGTAAAAAGCTTTTAATTCAAGGAATACTGATCGGTGAGTCTTTGAAGACCAGAGTCCGCCCAGGACTGGGCCCATCGAGCTGGAGGATATGGATTGCCGATATCACGTGACCTTCGCGATCTAGCCTTCAGTGGGGACGCGGCATGCCATAGATAGGACATCCTGCAAAGAGTATTGACCAGATTCGTTCGCGATGTGGAAAAAGTTTTGTACTTCTGTGAAGTCGTATTGGCGCAGAACGGCATGTCGTCAAGACCGCGCATTATAGGGTCACAGGACATTGTGTGGCCTCGCAGGCTGGCCTGGACAAATGCACGACAGCATCATGTTCTTCATCTCTCTAAATCGCGACATTGAAGTTCAATTCGGTATCTTAACACCCCATTGCGACGGAAGTAGTCACGAAGTCAGCAATGTGGTTGTCAGAGTAGACGGTGCTCACGAGAAGGAAACCCCGCTCGAATGCCGAGGAACGCCTTGCTGCCCCGACACGCATAAATTGCCGATGGAAGATCGGCAACATGTCTCGTCTCCTACATATTGAGAAGAGCCTCTTCTTTGCAATTGATCGATGCGATAACACAAAGTCACAATGGCCACCCAGCAGAGAGAAAAGACACGTCACGATCTGGACGACAAGTCGCTCGGAGAATATCTGATCAAGCAGATTCCGGGTATCAAGTTACCTGTTCTATCAACCAAGATCGGCTATGGACAATCGAATCCAACATACTTCGTAGACGATGCTGCTGGTGTGCGATACATCCTGCGCAAGAAACCCAGCGGCACGATCATCTCTCCGGTAGCGCATCAAGTCGACCGAGAATATCGTGTGTTAGCAGCTCTCGGTAAAGTCAACGGATTCCCTGTGCCAAAGGTCTATTGCTTGTGCATGGACACGGACATCATAGGAACTGCCTTCTACGTGAGTATACTGAACAATGAATAAACACGTGACTGACATCTATGTCAAGGTCATGGAATTCGTAAAAGGTCGAATAATAACAGATCCGGATCTCAAGACATTACCAAAGGAACAGAGAAGGGCAGCATGGTTCTCACTTGTGGAGACTTTGGCTTGGCTGCACAGCATCGACCCTGACAGCATTGGACTTGAAGGATTCGGAAAGAAGACTGGTTTCTATACTCGACACTGCAACACTTTCGCTCGCATTGAAGCCCAACAAGCCAAGGTCAAGGATGTCAAGACCGGAAAGGAGCTCGGCCGAGCACATCCGCAGTTCGATGAAGTCGTCGACTTCGTCCGCAAGAACGTTCCAGGTGATCGCGCTGCCATTGTTCATGGCGACTACAAGTTCGACAATGTCATCTTGCACCCAACTGAGCCGCGAGTCATCGCAATTCTTGACTGGGAGCTGAGCACGATTGGAAACCCGCTGATGGATGCCGTCTACGTGGTCGGACCATTCTGGAACCGCGCAAGCAGCATTGGCAAGACTGGCGGTCCTGCTGTCGCAAGAGATGATCAGGGCGGCTCTGCTTACGAGGAGGAGAACCTTGAGGCATCAGGCTTCCCTACCGAAGGAGAGCTGCTCGATAGGTATGCCAAGATCACTGGCTGGGATCCACGACAGGACAAGTGGGAGGTCGCTAAGGTTTTCCACCTCATGAGAGTACGTGGCTCATTTTTATACGCTTTGACAGAACACTAACATCGGGCAGGGAGCAACAATCAGCCATGGTATCCAGGCCCGGACGATCAGTGGGCAAGCAAGCTCGGAATTCTCGCATTTGTACTTCCAGAACACCAAGCGAGGGCTTGATGCAGCGATTGAGAAAGTGCGAGCAATCCAAGCTTCGCAACCTGCGAGGAGTAACTTGTAAATTATGTTCGAGTTGAAAGCATTTGAGCGCTCATTGCTAGACCGCAAACCTATGTGCTCCTTGATGCCGATATATTGCAGCTTCTTTGAATGGCATCCAGCAACAGTACCTCTGTCGGCGGGATCACAAGGGTTTTGCCTGCTCACCCATTGAGCTGGTATGTCTCAACATGAGGAACAAAGGCCGATCGCAGGCTCAAATCGACCTGATAGTTCCAATGGGAGAATCGGCAAAGAAATAATCACATGAACGGTCAGAGAAGTCACGACTGCAAGAAGAAAATGGTCTGTTTCAGCAGCGAATGTGCTCCATTGTATTCGAAATTCAACCCGTTCCCATGCTACGTATTGCTGAGATTTGTTCCAGCCGAAGGTTGTCTTCCAGTAGTTCCTTATCCCATTCCGTCCGTGTAACCTAGATCCGTCTAAGTTCCCAGATGATGCCAATCATTCCATGGCATGCATATCATTCCGTCGTGTAGTCATCAGTCGTCAGTCATTAACTCGTCAAGTGAATGTCGCTCCATGACCTAGAGCTCAAATGTGCATAGATGTGAAGGTCTCGCTAGCCAAGCTCGGGGCGAACTTAAGCGAAGTCCCTGTGCTAGTGGTCAGATATCAATGTCATTGAAAAACAAAGGGCTCAAACAAACCACTTGACTGGAATGCGACCTGCAGTGGTGCTACCGCCGTTGATGGCCTTGAAGGCACCCTCGCTCAAGTCGATGACCACACTCTCGTAGCCCTCGTCAACAAGGCAGGCACGGCAAGCATCGACCAACTTGACTGTGACGGAGGCACCGTTCTTAGTGTTCGTGACCTTGGCGTTGCGGTAGCAGTTCGGGGAACCACTCCAGATCTGGCTCATCGGCAGAGCAGCGACCATCTCGTGGTCCTGGTGCAGAGTGCCACAGGAACCGGTGCCGACGTGCGGATTGTAGTAGCTGGCATCACCATACACAGGTGCGATATTGTCGACGGAATCCCTGATTCGAGGTCAAAGTCTGTTCTGCACAGCGGCGCCTCCAGGTACTTACTCAGCAACGGCAGCTGGAGCGGCGAAGGCCATGGTTGCCATGCCCAGGGCAGCAGAGATGAAGGTAGGGAAGCGCATTTTGCTTGTTGATGAGTGTTGAAGAGTTGGAATATTGGAGTGGATAGGTGAAGAGATGGAAGTTGTGGATCGTGCTGTTGTTGGTGCTGGTCTTGAAGAAGCTGGTGAAGAACGTGTTGATGTTTGTAATGAAGAAGTTTAGGTTGGAGGACGACAGAAGGTATCTTTATATAGTGCCCAAGATCCCGCTGCTGCCTCATGACAACGACGAGGAAGGTGGTCACGAGTGCTAGCGGCAACGCTAAAGACCATGTACTCCCAGCTGACAGCGTTGACATTGGGTTACCCGGCTGTCATGGGGTAAAATTGACGCTGTGATTGGTCGACAGCAAACGTGTTGACGAACACCCTGTGGCACGAGACATCGCGAGAGCGACGGCGTGCCCTGGCTTGAGGAAGGATCGGGTGACCTTGGGCAGTTAGTGCAGTAAGGCTCTTCGACTTTTGTAGTGCCTATCGGGGCAAAGTGAGGATTTGGATGTTGAGACACAGATGAATTGTCAGATCGCAAGAGGGTGTATAGATAACTGATATAGCAATTGAAGGAACAGGCCGTTCTTCGTATCATGAGATTACATGCTTCAAAGCTTCGGAGATGACTCGGTAATGGCCAACACTTGCTCGACAAAATTCCTGATGGCCTCATTCGTCTCGTTCGGTTTCTCTATCATCACCCAATGACTGGTGTCGAAAGTCTCGAGTATGAAGAGATTCTCAAAATGTTTCGCCATCTTCGCCGCCATCCCGGGAGGGAGGGCAACATCGTATCGTGCCATCACGCACATTGCCGGCATCTTGAACTTGTGAACATGGGGTTTCTCGGCAAAGACAAGCTCATCGTCGAAGTTGTATTTCCTTGTTCGGTACCAATTGAACGGGGCATGGATGCTGTGCCGCATGTACTCGTCCACGTAGTGTTCCATCAAAGCATTCGGCATCAATCTCGTAGGCGTGACCGACTCGAATGTTTCCACCTTGAGGCCTTGACTGTTCGAGTTTTGCGAGTATATGACCTGCGAAGCATCTTTGTATGATGTGTCCAGGAAGCCTCTGAGCTTCTTCCGGTCCCTCAAGGCCCTCTCGAGATCTGGCCCAGCAAACTGCTGATGGTACTTCAAGGTGGGCACTCTCTTCGCTACCTCATCGAGATCGACATATTTGCGATTCGGCTGGGTAAAATTCACCGCAAAACAGAATATGGCTGTCAGACGCTCTGGGTACCACATCGCCATCCTCCATGCCATAAATGCACCCCAATCGTGTCCTCCAAGAATGACCTTGCCCTCAGGCACGATCTTGCGAATAAGAAAAGCCATGTGGTCGCACATCTTCTTGAAGCTGTATTCTTCGGGCGCGTCTGGTGCCGATGTGAGACCATACCCCAGCATGTCTGGCACAATAACGCGGAATCCCAGATTCATCAAGTACGGGACTTGATATCGCCATCCTATGCCAAGATCGGGAAACCCATGGAACAAGAGGATTGTTCCTCGAGACTTTCCGGTAGGGACAGCATCGACATAGTAGTATGTGATGGTTGTGCCCGTGATTGTGATGAATTTATGTCCAACGCGCTGATCATTTGGCTCTAGAACGTCTGGTGCCATGTCGATTTCGTTTTGACACGATCTGGATTGCTGAGTCGATTACGAGACGCTTGAGGATCCTCCTTTGAATGCAGCTGATGGCCTACACGGCTATCATGGCCGACCAGATGCATTTTGAGGATGAATGATGCCGGCAAGGAGCTCTTCGTCCGGCCGAGGTTCCACCCATCCCCGCCAGCATTCGGTCCGTGGGGACAGGGCCAGGGGCTCCGCATGGGTGCCTCAGGTTTCCATCGCCAGCAACAATTCGGTGGCTGGGGTTGCCATCTTTGCACTCACCTCATCGTTTTCCTCATTCCTACATCGTGATGCCAGAGTCGCTTGAGTTGTACGGAAGTGCACCGTATGCATTGCAGCAAGCTTCGGAACAAACAGCCTCGGAACGTTGACGTTGCCTCAAAGGTGTGCTCCCTATCTGGCAGGACAGGCAGCATAGCGTGCCTCTGTCACTCGCGAGCATTATGTCCAAAGATCACTGCGAGGCAGTGGCTATCAAGGCTGGCCTTGCGCGTGGTCGCCCCGATTGGTATACCCTTTCGGGCTGATAATGCGATGCGTATCCTTCAGACACCACGATGTGGCTCTTGGATAATGAAACCAATTGTGGCGACCTTCGCATCGGATCTTAGAAAACAAGTGAGTCAAGCATTAGGCACGTGGAGACTCCTGGTCGCAAGTTCGATAGGGCGCATCAAGCTTTGGCCAAAGTCGCGACAACAAGATGTCTGAACAAATGTTTCAGGGCTCGGTATCACTAAGACCCGCGCAGACGTACCTTGGAAGTTTGTCGGTGGTCTACCTCACGCGATATTCATGAGCAGCCTGCAAATTTTTGTCCAAACTCCTATTGTCCTTTGTGAAGACTGCCTTGATGGTAGCGGACTGGCAACAGATGTTGACGTCGAGCACTTGCCTTGCCCTGGTGGCACTACTGCTACACAATGTAGAAGGACAAACACCAATCGACTTCCAACCTAGGACACTCGTGAACCTGGGTGTCACGTATCCAGCAATCAATATCAATCCCGTCGGATCATTGCTACAGAGCCTCGATCGTAAGTCGAAGCGGCCCTCAAAAACATCACTGAGTGACTGATTTCCCCTTCAGAAGCACAAACTGCTCCCGTCATCACAGTACCGACGAGTGAGCTGGTCGGGCCAAATGGTCAAGTGGACCCAAATCAAAGATTCATGGTCTTCATGATCGATGAAGATGTTGTGCAGCAAAACATCAGGACGACTGTACTCCACTGGTTCCAGCCAGACATGGCGATTGCAGGTCCACCGGCCGGCGGTATCATGCCTCCCTCGGCGGCTGGAGCAAACACAACTTCTGCCATCGCGCAGTCAGTCGCGGCTGGGATGTCGCAGCTTGTAGTCGCACCTCAGCAAAGAGCAATTGCGGGTGCAAACAACTCGCCACCGAGTGCGGTAGGCCAAACCGACTATCTCCCGCCGGGTCCTCCGCCAGGACCGCCGCACCGATACGTGCAGATCTTGTACGCGCAGCCCCAGGGTTTCACCGTGCCACAATGTTTTCAGAACGTCCTCTCCGTTCCTGGCAACCCTCAGGCCAATGCCCAGAACAGGCTGGGATTCGACATCAACCAATTCATAGCCGCTTCGAACATTAGAACACGGCCGATTGCCGGAAGCTATTTTCGAGCACAAAATGCGCAACCTGGACCGCTTAATGCTGGCGCGACAGCCTCGGGCATAATCAACGCTATGTGTCCTGGTGTCCAACCCGCAGGAGCGGTCATGCCCGGGAAGATGAAGCGGTGGGTAATCAGGTAAATTGGCATCTAGCATATTGAATATATTCATGGGCTCGAGCAGCACGTCAGCACTGGGAGAGCCACTTCTGTTGAACGAGGCTCAAGTCCGGTCTAAGAGCAACATGACTTCCATGTGACATCCGGCTTGGCCCTCTCAAGTGCATCTCTCAAGTCGACCCAGACCAGCATGAACGGCACAACGCTTGGTATGCCATTGTGGAAGCTGTCCACCAGTCACGTTGCCATTCCAGGCAGATGATCGCTTCCCCGTCCTTTGGTCTACAGTTTGCTAGGCATTGCTGGATTCTCCGAGAGCTGTACAATCTGAGCAGTATTAATAATCCAGCGATGGCGCCTGCAATGGCCGCTCCCGATCATCAAATCGTTGACAGATCTTGCAGCTTAACGTTTTGAGATTCTGTCACTAGACACTATTGCTCCTCCAGCATGTTTCAAAGAACTGTTACGTCGACCCTAGCTGGTCTTTTGTTCTCATCTTTGACTGAATCCAGAGCCATCATTCACCATGAATCGACCCTCAGCAACGGCATAACGATAAGCCATGTCAGGCCTCAAGCCTTTGCCCCACCGAGCATGGACACGGTGACGGACACATGGGCCAATCTAACTCGCAAGCAAGAATCTAAAACCCATAGCAAAGCAGCCCAGCTCATGCGTATGGTCAACGTCGATGTGCCGACCGCTCTTCTCGACGGCTCCGATGGTGCCTCCTATACTCTTCCGATCACTTGGCATGGCCAGGAATATACCGTTGTACTTGAC
Source organism: Scolecobasidium constrictum UM 578 (assembly GCA_000611715.1). Taxonomy (NCBI): domain Eukaryota; kingdom Fungi; phylum Ascomycota; class Dothideomycetes; order Venturiales; family Sympoventuriaceae; genus Scolecobasidium; species Scolecobasidium constrictum. The sequence goes on from AZYM01000161.1 coordinate 94,669, forward strand.
ACGGGCTCCGCCGATACCTGGCTGGTGTCGTCAAACTTCACATGCATCGATCCATATACCATCGAACCTGTGGAGCAGAGCGTATGCGAATTTGGTGCCAAATACAATGGGCCTTTCAACAACATCACAGACCTCGCCTTTTACACGAGCTACGCCAGTGGCGAGTATATCTACGGATCGATTGTTACTGTTGCAATGGCAGTCGCAGGACTCGAGGTGACCGAGCAAATGGTAGGATTGGCAGAGGAGACTCTTTGGTTGGGGTCTGGCAGCACTGCGAACCCAGCCTCGGGACTACGTACGAAGCTACGAATACTCATGCGGATGTACGGCAGTACTAATGTTATACAGTTGGGCTGGCATACCCTGCACTGACGAGTGCCTACAATCGTGAAAAGAAATCGCCTCAAGAGTACGACACTTGGTTCACAAGCGCATGGAAGCTCGGCTTGACTGCTCCATCGTTCACAATAGCATTGATGCGTGGTGAGCAGGGAGGATTCATCTCGTTCGGAGGACTTCCAGCTACGATCGGCGAGATCTCAGAACCTACTACCGCAGCATTGGAGACTGTGCAGACCCGAAACGGCACCGAGGTCCTAGCATTTTATGCCTTGACTCCAGACTCGGTCGGCATCGAAGGGGCCATGGAACCCAACATTGGGCAGTATATTATTGGTTAGTGTTCCGAACTCCGGAGTATTGGATAGGTTGCTGACTATATGTGGCGTAGACTCTGGTACAACGCTGAACTGTATGGAAACAAGGCTGCAAAGTCTAGACTGATTCACGACTCGTAGCTGACATCGCAATAGATGTGCCCACCGCTTTAGCCGAGTCCATAAACCAAGCATACTCGCCTCCTGGATATCTAGATGAACTCAGCTACTGGTGGGTCGTGAAATGCACAGCAACTGCGCCTATTTTCGGCGTCACTGTTGGTGGCGTGCCGCTCTATGCAAGTCCGCAGGACATGTTTCTTGAGCTTCACTCTCCTGAGGCCATTGCACATTTCGGACCTGGTATGTGCTTCTGTGCCAACCAAGACGGAGGCACAGATGGAATTTTTGTCCTGGGAGATGTGTGGCTGCGGAGTGTCATTGCAACTTTCGATGTTGGAGCGGCTGAGATTCGGTTTGCAGCTCACTCATACGAGTAAGCTTTGCAAGGGTGAGGAGTGGGTTGCACGGCATGATAGCCATGGTCCACGTGAAGCTGGGGGAGATCAAAAATGTAGCTACATGTGTATCTTTAACGCATGAGCAGAAGGGCGGGCTTTGTGCGACTTGTGCTTAGAGCCAAAAAATTTTAAAAGCCTGAAATGAGAGGTCAAAGTTTGTTTCGCCATCAACCTATGTCTTCGTGTTTGGTCGTTCGAGCAGCACGACACAAACGGTGTTCTGGGTGCCTTTGTCGCAATGTTCGCGTCAATTGTCTGATAGAGAGACGTACGCAATCTGCACACCTTTTTCGTTCCCAACCAATTGTCGAATTATGAGTAAGCTCGCGTGGCTGGCCGCAAGACTGATCGGGGCGACCCTTGGCTGGGCCCCGCCCCGACGGCTCGCAGCGCAACCCCCTGCAAGATTGGGGATGCCGATCAAAACGTATTCATCGACATCAACACAGTACTCATCTCTCCCACCTCCATTTCTTCTCATTTCCATCTCAGGAGCTGCTTAGCACAGATGTCTCAGCTGACAGAAGACTGACTTCTCAAAACAGTAGCACACCTCGCGGAGCAGCTTCGGCTTGCCCGCACCCCAGATAACGGGCGTGGGAGGATCACGCGGAGGTACCACACCTCATCGATGCCCACCACCCTCAAGACATGGTGAGGCGTGCAAATAGGATCATCTGCCCATCCAGGACGTGCCGCAAGCTTCCGTTACACACGACCTGCCCTGTCATACTCTATACATGTTTAAGCTTTCCGTTCTCTTGCCCACAGCTGACCGCCGCAGGCGATGTCCATCGTCGTCAACCACCGTCGACAGCCCTCCACAATGAAGAATATCGTTCTGTGGCTAGGCACCTGATATGACTGTACTAGGCGCTAACTCAAACCCAGCGTATTGATTTGTCTCGGATGATTCATCGGAATAGAGGCCGCTTGCGCAGCCCTGCGAGGCTCTGCCACCTGCAGAATGCTCATGCATATGTATAAAAGGTGTGGTGCAGGCCTGAATTGAATGACTATACCTCCTTCAACTTCATCCGTCTCCTCAACCCTGAGACTTTCTGTCCCTTCGTCAGGACTCATCTCCGTCTGGCGGGCACGGCCCGATTGATCACATTTGGTCCTCCACTACCATCGCGATGTCTCGTTTCAGCTGGCACAACAGAAATCACTCGTTTCCACCGTCGCTCAAATACGTCCAGTCATCATCCAAGATCTTGGCCCCGCCACTGCCAGATATTGACGACGAACCATGGATGCACTTCTTGTCACCGCCGGACGAAGATGAGGAGTACAACGACTACCTCCACTTCGACGCCGGTATTCTGGCAGGCACGGACAGTCCCAAGAAAAAGAGTCAGAAGTTCAGACCTCATCGCAGCGGTGACACCACCTTGCGCCACCACCACGGCTCGTTCACTCGGCTGAATGAACCCCATGGCTGGATTCAGCACGAGAAGCGATCAATGGCATCGAACACCACGCAAGCTATTGAGATACCGAGCCCACACAGACCGAGACGACGATCTCGCCGAACGCTATCAGGTCACCGTCACTCATGGCAAGAGCCATCGCTCGATACTCTTGAAGAAGAGCTGCCACAGATCGTAGTGTCTGATTATGATGCGGCGAAGGAGCCAAGGTCTCGCTCAGACTCTGTTGTAGAATCCGTTGAGGAAAGAGAGCAGAAGACAGCGGAGGCTGTCAACCTGGATGGGACTGCGCAAAGCCCAAAACTTGACGCAACTCAGCTTAGCGAGAGGCCTGACGAAAATCTGGGCAGGATGTGGTTTGCAGAGCGAGCACGTTTATGACTATCTAAGGTGGCCAGAATGGCCTGCTGTTTCTGATGACGCTCTTCATTTGAGCTGGGGTGATATTGAGTTGTTGTGCACGGAGGCATATATGGGCGCATTATACCAGCATTTTCTTTAGCCGCATCGCATTGTTAGACACAGAACTCGGCGACGAGCAGCATAGTGTTGATACCCCAAAAATTGGAGTTCGATGTTAGCAAGAATATCATTAGCATTGTGCATGATTTTATCGACTTGTTTTCATTTTGAGCTTGAATCATTCGTGGGAAGCATTGCACAAGTCCAGCACGACAGGAAGATACCCGGGTGAACTGTGGGACTGATGCACCGTGTAGCAGCAGTGCGCGTGTCTTAGCATCACAGAGCATACTACTCGACGCGATGCAGGAGACCAGCACCTCCACTTACAAGGTACAGAAGTCGCCAGTGCACCCTGAATTGAGACCTAACGTGTTCTCCGCACACTGTTCCGTTCTCCCACAAAGATTTTCAATGCTCTGCTGATACAAGCCCAAACCATACTCATCAACATCACCAGCAGCGCCAGACTTGTCAGCCACAACATGCCCACGGCTCCACTCATCGACCATGTTCATCTTTCGTATAAATCTGCTTTTTTCTGATTGTCCATCAGCAGACAAAACCCATTTCAGCTTGCGACCCTTGCAATAACCTCAAAGCACCCTCCTCTTTCTGATTGTCCCATTCCCTCCATAGAGTGGACAATATCCAGCGTGCCTCCCTCACGTAGCACACGCACCCTCCTCTTTCTGATCGTCTCACTCCCTCCATAGAATGAACGATTCTCAAGGTGCTGTCCTTACGTAGCACCCGCACCCTCCTCTTTCTGATTGTCGCACCCCCTCCGTGGAGTGGACAATTTCGTGTGTTTTGCGAGTCGTTGTCTTGACTCTTCCGTGCTCGGAACATGGACCAATCAGTGATCCATGAGGACCGCCCAGCGTATGCTAAATTGTCGATCGAAGTGATCTTCTTGGAAAGCTCCTGCGAGTGTTCGTGTGTTGGAGGATGAGTAGGCTCATCATCTTGGGCTCAAACCGTGAACATGTTTTCAGAATAGTCAAGGATGCTGTGCTTGGACACGAGAGGGATCAGGTCGAAGACGAGGCATCGAGAGCTTGCTTATGAGAGTTAACCGACGCGGGACGAAGAACCATGTGCACCTGCAGCTGGGTCCATGTTAGTGGACGAGCATTGAAAGTGACCTTCAGCAGGTGCGTACCTATAAGCATTGCAAGATGCATCATGAGGAATCGGTGACACTGCTTGGCCCAGCCGGCGGCAAGTGTTGTGGACGCGAAGTAGTGGTTGAATCATGCGATTGTTCGTTATCGGATGGTAGACGAGGGTCTGGACTGCTCAGCCAAAGTGGCGAGACCGCTGGCGAAGGTTCTGATGAGCTGTCCGATCGGGGTCGAGAGGAAGTGGACGAGCCTAGACTCTCGTAGCCAGAGTCTGAAGGAGGTGGGACCCGGCCTGGCAAGCCGGGCATGATGCAGTGAACAGCTTCCTGACTGACCGACTTCGATTCGACTTTTGTGTCAGCTGGAAGGGCTTGCTTCTCAGACATTGCGACGATGTTCGTTGCTTGGGACTCGTTTGTAGTCGATGCCTCTAGACCAAGAGACTTTCGAGATGGACGTAGCATGCGGCTCGTGGGCTTGCTGCCACCTATTTCATGCTGCACCTTGATTGCTTTTGTCTTCGGGCCATCATCAATGTCAAGTGCACTGTCGCTCTCACGCTTTCCCTTATTTCCATTCGTATGCTGCTTCTGCTGCTCAAGCAGTGCTCCGTGGCCAATGTTCTTGGCCTTCAATGCCGTGTCAGCGAGTTCCAGCTTGGGACTCGGGCTTCCGCCAACAAGCCCGATTCCGGGTTTCGTGCCGGAGCCGGAGGTGTTGGTCGTATGGTCCACTTGCTCTTGCGCTGGGGCCACGGTTGTGTCTGACCTCATTTCGCCTTCAGTTGCCTTTGCGAATTTGTCCTGCACAGGATTTGGACTCGAAAGTTTCTGCTCTTGCCCTTCATTTAGCCTACGTCTCGCTGCAGACACATGGTGAGAGATGTCAGTGTCGACGCGCTTGCGCTTCGCCACGCGAGCTGCAGATATGAGGCTTGTGTCTTGACGCGATGCATGGGACCCTGCGCTCGGGCTTCGAGACGTAGCTACCGCCTCTGTCGGACAGCTACCATCGACATTGGTGTCCGCGGAGCTCGTGGTGAGAGGAAGTGTCTTAGGTCCCAGGATCGGTTGTGGTGAACCCTCGGCTTCGGCACCAAGTGCTCCATCTACAGTCTTGCGGACTATTAAACGATGGGCGGATGGCTTTGGTGTATCATCATCGCTGCGTTTGCGCTTGCCGCTAGCGCCCTGCGCGGTGCTTTGCGCGGGTATCTTGTTGAAGCCGAAGCTTGAGACATTGAGCTTCTCCTCAAGCGATGGGACAAGAACAAAGCGAGCGCTGACTGCAGGCACCTTCCAGTTGAGAACATTGCGGTTGACCGGATGGCTGACCAAAGCTGATCGATGCTTTGCACCGTCCTTTAGCGAAAGTTGTGACGCCCAGTGCTCTTGTGGACCCTCAGGAGTCTCCTTCAGCTTGCCTGTATCCTCATCGCGGGAGAACATCTTCTTGCTTTTCACCATGATGTCGTGTTCTTGTACACGACCAACAACATCTGCGAGTACTTGGGGCCGGAATGTCTTGTTGTAGCCATCGAGATACGCCTTATATCTCTCCTTTTCCGCACTAACCATCGCAAGAATTGTGTACCATGATGGATTGTGGCGTAAGAAGCCTTCGAAATGTCTATTCATTATCGTGAGCATGTCTCGAAGTTGTCGAGTCATCTGTGCACAGAAAGTCTGCATGTACACTAGCCACTGGGCCAGCTCGGTGTTGTTGGGCAACAGACAATGCATGATACCGCAGATTGATCCGAAATTACGACACAGCATGGTGAACGTTCCATATTGCGGGTCAACCAATTGCTTGATTGCGGTGCGGACCTTGTTGTCTTCTTCAAAATGGTTCGACCAATCATGGCCTCCATTGGAATTTTTGGAATATTTTACTTGTGCGAAGTGCATCTTGCTGAGTCGGTGGAACGCGTCGCAGAGGCCGAAGAGATGACTGCACGAAGCATCAACAATCTTGAATTCTCCGATCAGCTTTTGTATGGCATTGCTCACAGCGCGGAAGACGACAGGGCCGCTGAGATCCAAAGACATGGCATTCGGAAGAGCGATCCTTGACTCTTGCGAAAAGCAACCATCGTAGAGTTCTTGCATGAAGTCGCGGTAGCTTAGCTCCAGTTGATCAACTTGAGAGGATGCGTGCCGCGAGACTGATGAGACGCCCAGCGCTTGAAGGATGTTGCTCTGCCAGACTGCAGGGTTGACCAGCTCTGGTTGCGCCTGACCCAGAGTGGGACAGTCTTGTTGAGGGTGGCCGCGCGTGCCGCAGGAGTGGCAGGTCCTCCGCGTCATGGTTTTGGCTTGTTGACGTAAGATAACGATTTTGTGAGAAATGCGCGTCAATGTCAGAGTTATCGATATTGACTGGCCGGAAGGGTGCCGGGCGCGGGGAACTACTTGTTCGGAGGTGCTCGAAGTGCAGGCGGCTGTGTTCGGTGCCTTTGGCTTCTTCAAAGTCCAAGACCACGTCAGGCTGTTGCTGCTAGGGAATAATCCGCACGATGGATAGGGCTGCGGCGAGGATGATGCTGGGCTCAGCGGGAGCTGTGGATGGGTCAACACGCCTCAGACCCAAGTTGTGCGGCGTGTTGCACGTTTCGACCAGTCGGTAAAATGGTGAGTGGAGCACTTGATGCTAATGGAAGGTTCAGAGGTAGCGAAATGTAAGAGTCCGCTGTGAACGAGGCCGTTCGCAAAGAAATTGGACGAGAGCACAGGCCATCCCTTTTCCGTGAAGCACCGGAAGATTTCAGGTGCTATGAGTGCGATGCTCCACGATTTTGATATCGGTAATAATACGCAGAAGACCAGGGCGCTAGTCCTAGTCGAGGTGGGTCATACAAAGGCGCTGACATTCAGTCACGTTTCCAACGCCGCCACCATAGGTTACTCCTGGTCCAGTTCCTCGAGCCATGGACAATGACTTCATCTAATCAGCTGTGGAGATCCACGAGAATGATGAGGCTCTGCACTTTCGCACAAAGACGTATCCAGATCACGAAACGGGTGGAAAGAGAGCGCGCCTCATGTTCGTTCTTGACCTCTCGTGGACAACACCCGGGCGACAGGTCTCCACGCTGGTCACAACGAACTCGCACGCAACATGCTCTGAATTTGCGGGGGAAAATATCTCTCCAGTGAGTAGCCAGTGGCTGCTCGGATGACTGTCATGCGCAATTCCATCTTCTGTGAGCACTAGCATTTATCTGTCCCAGCTTTGTATCCCAGACCAAGACGACGGTGTCTGGATGCGATATAAGTGCAGGCGGGCACTGGTCTACGTTCATGGCGGCGTCAGCCTGTGTCGTCAGTGACTTCATATGTTAGTGACTTCGAGGGTTCTTTTTCGTCACCGAGCTGCTCTGCATCGTTCCCCATCTCGTATGCGAGCATTGTAGCATCGTCGAACATCGCGGGAGACTAACATAGGCATTGATGACGGAGGGGGATCAATGATCGCCATGAGATGTTGTGTTCAGCGTCACGGGGAGCTTGGTGAGGTTAGAAGAGATCTAGGCTTCAAGGCAACAAGGCTTCACGGAGCTCCAAGCTCGATGGTCGAGGTTCTGGCCAGGAAATTTAGAACCCAAATACATGATGCGGCTGATGGATGCTAGTTCTTTCGATCGTATGGTTAAATCAAAAACTTTCTCTGCAAGAGGGAGCCCTCGCTACGATCGTGCTATATCACAATTACACATGCTGCGACGCGCAGCTGATTGGTTACTCTATAGTCTGAACGGATTTCTGCTCCAGAAACTATCTGCTACTATACATTCTCGACGCCGCACCATTCTGCAATGAACAATGCAGTAGCAATCGTGACCCGCTTAATACTCTTGATACTGACCCATTCATCAAAGCCATGTATGCTTGTACCAAGAGGCCCGTATGTCAAGGCAGGTATCTTGTCATATATCGAGTACACACGAGCGTCAAGATACGCGCCAGAGAACGCAGTCTTCAGATCTTCCCCGGTCGCTGTCTTGTGTGCCTTCTTGAGGACCTCTTCTGCAGAGCTTCCGGGATCAAGAACGTAGCCTTCAGCATAGAATCCATTCCAGGTGATTGTCGGCGGCTGCTTGCTCAAGAAGTCGCTGGCTTTCGTGATCTCGGCTACTTTTGCTTCGATCTCATCGGCGGCACTCTTTGCGCTGATGCCTGGGTATATGGCGATGCGGCAGTCAACCTTACACCATGCGGGTACCGAACTTGCCCAGTCGCCACCGTTGATCATAGCGATGTTGAGGTCTAATAGTATTAATAACATGTCATACGTCTTGAACTTAATGAAAGCACTCACTCAAAGGATGTTCGAGCTCTTTGTGACTCAGAATATCCTGCACTTTCAAGTCACTCCCAATCTTGCGTTCATTCCATTCTTTCTCAAGTTCCCGAAGCGCCCCGACCACTTTCCATGTGGCATCGATAGCATTCGTGCCAGTTGCCATTTCGCGCACATGAACAGGCTTTCCCTTCACCTCAATCTGGAACCACAAGACTCCGACATTTGCGCGAACCAATTCCTCACCGACAGGTTCCGGTATTAGGACAGCATCAGCAGAATAGCCACCCTTGATATGTGCCATTAGGGTGCCATTGCCTGTCGATTCCTCTTCAACAACCGAATGGAACACGATCTTTGATGCCGGCTGAAGACCAATTCGAGTCAGTGCATCCAGTGCCTTGAAGTAGACCCCAACACCAGCTCGCATATCCCCTGCGCCTCGGCCGTAGAGTCTATCGCCATCGATCTTGCCGCTGTAGGGATCATCGGACCACAGTTCCTTGGGACCCAATGGGACAACATCAACGTGTCCGTTTAAGATGAGACTCTTGCCGCCTTCGGCCTGTTTCTTCGGCTGGTGGACGCCCACGACAATTGGCGCCTTTGAGTGAGTAGCGCTGATTCGTCCGCCGCCGATATGCTTCGCGATCTCTTCCGGGTCGATCTCATGCTTTACTGGATCATAGCCTCGCTCTTTGTACTGCTGGTACACAAAATCCTGTATCTCGTGTTCCTCTCCACGTTGTCCTCCAAACCTGATCAGCTTCTGGGTGAATGCGATTTGCTCGTCGAAACCATCCTCGACAGACTTGGTAATGTCATCAATTTGTTGTTGCGTAAGTTCCGGCATCTTTGATGCCAAATAGCAGACTAGGGTGTATTTATGGATTTGATTGCTCAAGTATTGCTTGCAGCATGGCATACAGCTTGAGTGGTATCAGCAGAAAGCACATGACGTTGCACTCGATCCGCATTGCGGGGTCTTCGTATCTCGAGTTCTCTGTTCGGCAAAAGTGTAGGCAATTCCAACATCACGAAGGATTGCGTGTTACGCAATAGTTTGCAAAAGAGTTCGCGACCTTTGACATTTATGAACGCGAGCATTGCTGTTCCTTTCGGACGCGTCACGACCGGTAGCGTACGAGATGCGCGACAGCAAGCTATGTATACACTGGAAGAAGCACCTTGATGGTCGATGGACGTCACTAGATGAAGATCGTGATGCATTTGCGTCCGGACCGACGATGAGTGACAGCATTTCCTCTGGCAGTTCACGTGCAATGGGAGGAGGTAGACGTCGCTTCGGGATGAGATCATGACAACCTGAGGCTCCAAGGCGCCATCTCCATCGCTCCCTCCTCTTGATGTGGGCACATTCCCGCAACCTTCATCACTGTATGAATATGCCTCCATCGACCGCTATCACCTTGTTCGTCACATACGCATTCTTGACCATCCAGATCACCGTGTCCGCGATTTCATCCGGTGTACCTAAGCGACCGACCGGAACCCCTGAACTGAAATTAGGATCATAGCAGAAATTATACTCTTGACGATGGACATACTGCTCGCAAGCTCGTCATTACTTCCCGGCAACATTGCAGTGTCCTTGATTAGCGCTGGAGCGATTCCGTTGACAGTGATGCCTTTCTTTGCATAATTCGCGGCTAGCCAGTGGACCAAGCCATGCAAGGCAGATTTTGAGGAACTGGCCAGAGATGAGCACGTATCTGAGTGAGTGTGACTGAGCTTACGAGTAGTGTGGGCCGACGACTCCGCCAATGAAGCCAGCGACACTGCTACAGAAGATGATACGACCGAAGCCAGCTGTTTCCATAGCTGGCATGCACAATTGAGTTAGGAGGAACGCCGAGCCGCAATTCGCTCTCCATGTCGTTTCGAATTCCTCGATGGTCACTTGGTCGATTGTGGTCAATTTGTGTTTTCCAAGGGTGGTGCCCGCGTTGTTGTAGAGAATGGCAGGCTGTCCTAGCTTCTGGGTGACTTCTTGCTGGAGTCTCCGAACCTGTCCAAGATTAGCAGTGCATGGGCAGACCTGAACAGCGCGGACTTACCTCGTCGTAATCGCTTAGATCCGCTTGGAAGACTTCAGCTCGGACATCACTCTTCCGGAGCTCTTGAGCTAGTTCTTCTGCTGCGGACTTGGCGGCATGGAAGTGGATTGCTATATTGCAGCCCAGATCCGCAAGCTTTCGGCACGTTGCCTTGCCAATTCCGCCGGTGGCGCCGGTCACGAGAGCAAGCTGTCTTTGGATTTCTGCCATTTTCTGTGTTTGTATAACAAACTTGATTCAGAGAATGGTAAAAGCACAGATGATTCGATGACATCACTGCCCCGCAGATGTCTGGTGTTTGTGTTTGGGAAGTGGCACCCGTGGCTAAGCTCCCAAACGGTGACACATCCAGGCGAACCTGTAGTTCCGCTCAATTGTTTTTGCGGGGGCCTTTGGCGCATCAAGAACGACATCACTCACATCGACAACCGAACTCGAAAAGTCGCGGGACCTCGAAACCAAAAGCTGTTCAGGCGGCATCGGAAAGTACCCGTGCAAAGAAAGGCGACTGCAGCGTACTGGGAGCGTACATCACAACAACGACATCGTCGCGTATCGCACATTGCTTCAAACCCCCCGCATCTACCAAAGTCAATCTTGCAGTCTCCCAGCATTACTCCATAACGGCACCAGCGAAAGCGATTCTCCGTTGGCGAGTGCATGCGGCCTGTCGATCTCCGCACCAAGCAGCTTAGTCTGACAACAACCACAGCAGTACCTACGACATGTCTAATTGTCTTCTTCAGTCCCGACATCCGACTGCTGGTCAAGGGATCAAATAGTACATGCCACAGACTACTTTCGAAACAGGAAGTCACCGATCACGTTCCTTCAATTCCGAATCTTACACAACATAGTGCTGACCAACATGCTCCTTGGACGCCGCGAGCTCCAGCCTGTTGACCCATCGGAGGCGTTCACTTTAGCATTGCCAGTACTTTGCTCTTCTCCCATAGGTTTGCCAACAGAGGTCGCAATTACATTCGTCGAGCAGCTTGCTCGGTGCTTCAACCACTTGCGACTTTGTCAACCTATCTCAAATCTTGTCTTGTCTTAGTCTGCCATGAGCGAGCTAAGCAAGCGTTACGAACGCAGAAAGTTCAGGGACATTCGCGACTGCCGCGACTGCAATTTCTCACCATGTGACATCGAGCATGGTAGCGCATTCATGTTGGGCGGCGACGTTCTTGCTGAGCAGAAGATTCTGTACACAAACGAGCAACGTAGCACCCTACTGAATCTCCCAACCGAACTTCTCGACATCATTCTTGAGCATATTGTTGGACCGAGAGACCGGACAATCTGGGCCATCCACCGATACGGTCCACTGTGTAAGGACCGCAAAACTGCCATGTCCTGCTCGATCCACAAAGACGCACTTCTTTTTCCAGGTATGCGAGCTGAAGACCACGACATAGGTTTCGATCCCGACATTTCCGTAGTATGCAAGATACTGTCGGATGCCATAGATCGTCGCGAAGAAGTGGGCAAGGTGGGACGTACCATTGACTTCACGGACTGAGATGGACTACAAACAAAGCTACATCTACCCACTCTCGAGCTCGCTAACATACGCTGTCGCTGGGATGCAGGTACCGCATATCTGGATTTGGACGTCATGGCCACGTGCAAGCTGCTCCTCAATCAGACGCGACAGCTTCTTCTTCGCAATCAAACCATTGGCATAACTTCGTTCCCCGGTCACGATGTTTCAGAGTGCGGACTTTGCATCGATCTTTTACAAAGTGCTCGCAAGCTCCACATTCGTTGCCTCGAAAAGCGCGATGCGGACATGTTCGCAAAAATCTTGCAGGGACATGTGAACATCGAGAATCTCACTGTGAGGACACCGCAGATGTGGCTGAACTCTCTCAAAGTTTTGAAAGTCTCTGGCAAGTTGACCTTCGAGCGCTGGTATCGACATCACTACAGCCCCTGCTTTCCACCTCTCGACGTGATTGCTCAAGATTGGGGAGCCAAGGATGAAGCCCGCATACTGGATTTCAAGACGATCACAACTCGTTCAAATTTATCAAGCATGGGGACGGTTCTCGAAGATGACGATGAAGATAAGAAAGCGTGGAAGAGACAGCTCCCGGTCACAAGCATCTCGAGCTGGATCGGTGCTTGATGCGCAGTACCCGGCTTCCGCCCCGAGGGCCGCAATTTCGCTACGAGGAGCGCATCATCAGCATAGCTTGGAGCTGGACTCTCTGGAGTACCAGCCATGGTTCAGTCCATTCACGATGCTGCGATGGCTCTGCGCGAGGAAGTGGAAATCATGATCAAGCTGGGAATTTCATTCTAGTGCCGGGTATCTATCTAGGTAGTGACGCTGAACATCAGTGTTTGAAAACACACATCGAATTCCAACCATGCAAACCAACCGAAAGTGTCTACTACAACTCGTCGTGCGAATCGTACTCATGTCCATTCTTCTGGTCGTAGTGATCTGCATCACTCAACGCAACATCCTCCGTTTCCACACTGACTTCAAAGAGCCCGCCTCCAGCCAAATCCTCACGCTGCACATGTGCAACCTCAAGTTCAAACCACGCATCACCACGCGGTATGTCATCAACTCCAAGCTCAGCCCTGAACGTCGCGTTGCCGCCAAGTCCAATGTCGAGTTCGGTGATCACAGCGTTCCTCCGCACATGGCGCACGCGAACATGAAGTGAAAGCTTGCTTGTCATGGGCGAGACAGCGATGACTACGTTGTCCATCGTGTGCGCATCGAAATGAAAGCGTCTTGGCTCAGACGCTGGGTCGACATAATCGCCGATAGATAACCCGGGCAAAAGAAGCGTCGCCGTATCTCGTGCGTTATCATACTCGGTCAGGCCACGGGAGACGACGTGATCGAGGAAGCTCGATACTGCATGCTGATGATGCAGTACACTGTATGTGCCGCCTGTCTTGAGCACTGCAGCAATCAACTCCTCTTCCTTCTGCTTGCCCAAAGCAACCTCGACGTCTTCCATGGGGCCATAGGCTGGCTTCAGTGGCGGAAGCAATCCCAAATGCATGCGGATCTTCTCCTCAGCAGCTCTCTTGATGTGAGAAATCTGATCACCAAGATGCAGGTTCCGAGTGCTGGTCAGCGCCACAATCGCAGTCTTGTTTGTCGGGAGACTTGTCGTGTTCTTGAGTAGATCCGTGAGCGCGGTGGCGATGTCCAGGCCTTCACTGACAACTGGCAAGTCTGCTTCGTGCTCAATACCATTCGCATGGCCTTCCTTAGGCTCCTTTTGCATCTCATTACTAGAACCCCTGCTCTTCGTTGAGTTCTGTCGCGTGATACCTTCGCCTGGCCCCTCGTCGTGCGGGATACCTTCAAGCTCTTCGAACAGCCATCGCTGAATTGGAATCTGCATCTCTGCAACACGATTTGCTCGGTGATCTCCGAGCTGTACGTCTTCCAGGACTGCCACTCGACGGCCGTAGCAATCCGTTGTAGGATCATCACGGACCAAGGCACAAATAACGATGTTCCCTCTTTCCGTGCCATACGTCCTCCTGATCTCCTCTCTGAAATGCCGCCACTGCCGGCGCGTATCGCGAACCGCAGCAAGAACGGACTTCTCGAAGTTGTCGGAGTAATCACTTCGTGGAGTATTGGGACCGGGGTTCTCAGTCCTGCCCGTCACTGGGTCGATCAAGCCATTGTCCTTGTTCAACGTGTGGTGCGTGACACGGCCTGAACAGTCCTTCGAGCCAGGCTCTAGCGGATGACCAGCCTTACCTTCCGGTCCATCCGTCAGTATACCGCCAAAACAGCCCGTCGACAGGTTGAATGGGACTTGATCTGCCACGTCATTCTCGCCTCTCAGGTCCAGAAAGACGGGATAGTCTTCCCGCCTCAATCCGGGCGGATTGCTCAAGCTGAACGGAGGCGCTGCATCATCCGCCCAGTTGCTGTGAGCGTAGAAGTCCTGGACGCCATGCAACGATCTCCCAAAGCCTTCGATCGCCGAGCACTTCGACCGCTTGAAGATATGCATCTGCAGATCCGGGAACGAGAACCGACAATTCGACAACGACAAATCCACATGCGGCGCCATAATTCTCGCACCCTCATCCACAATCTTATCAGCCGCATCAAGACCCTCCTGGAACCTCGATCGCAAATGGTTAATGCAAGCCTGCAACGAAGCCGTTGCTTCCTCTCGTGTCCGCGGATACACATCTCCCATGCCAAGCGACACCGTGTCCAGAAAGTCTGCGTTGTCGCAATGCGCTTCGGGTCCTTCAGGCGTGGGATCCAGCATATCCGGTGCGCCCACGGCGCCGTTCGTGCCCTGCCCGACGTACCCATCCGGACCCGATGTACCCGCCAGCTGGTCTAAACTCCATCCCTCGAAACATCGTCCGTCTGAAACCTCGACTCCGGGCGGACACGCAAACGCTGCGCGGGTGATTCTTTCGTGTTCGCAATGCTGACCGATCAAGCCCGGCTCGTTGATAGTCCCAAAGCCATGTACCGAAGTATAGAAAATGAACAAAGTAAAGATGCTATCGCGAAGTAGGGGCATGTCGATCCTAGCTATGCTTTTCCAGCCAATAGGACGTCGCTTCTGAAAAATCTACCAGGAACCCAAATGCCATATCTCGAGGCCGTATACTCAAGCCGACTCCATGCGATGCGCCGGGCAAAAACAAGAAGTGAAGAATGAAGGAGTGATGGGAAGATGGCCGAGCACGCCGCGCCTCAATGACAGTGGGATGACACAACCTCAGTTTCTGTGAGATAACGCGCGGAAAATCAAGGACGTGCAGGGCTCGCACGTGGCGGGCTGCTGTGGCTTGCCTCCGTGCGGCTGTGCAAGGGTTTCACATGCATGCATGAATCAACGACACCGCGCGACCGAAAGGACAAGCAATATCCCTGATGCATCGGAATTTCATAAACTCTCCTGATTATCATCAAGGTGTGCTGTTCGGTCTATGCATTGCACATCACCGCCGCGAGCCTCATCGCAGCACGAGCTCCTCGTTGCCGAACATGACCAGCCGGTCGGCATGTGCTTTGATCATGCCCCAGATACTGTCTTTTAGGTTGTAGCGCACGCCATATTCTGTGCAGACCTCCTTGACGATCGGCGCCATTTCGGGGTAGTAGTACTGGCTTATGTGTGGAAACAGGTGGTGAACTGCCTGGTAGTTCAAGCTGCCGCACATGAATGTTGTCCAGAAATCGCCGTGTGCGAAGTCGAGCGAGGATTCGATCTGCAATGCTGCCCAGTCCGTCTCTTTCCAGTCTGCGTCCGGCGTGGCGTTTGATGGGTTCGGCCAAGCGACATCGTTGTTGACGTGCGAGGCCTGGAAGATTAGGGTCAGATAGACTGACCACGTCAAATCCGAGATCGTATGGAGCGCGAGTAGTCGTATCAGCGGGACTCGGAGTACAAAGTACGGGATGAAATAATGGTGAGCGGCGTAAATCGACTGGATCTTGTGAGCACTTCGCCAACGGGGTTTCAGGAACTAGGCTCACCAAAACAACCACGGACCAGTAGTATTCTCTCCACCGCGGCGGATTGATCTTGATATGCTTGTACTGGTTGTCGACAAAGACTTGCTTGTACTCCGTCAACTTACGCGACAGTACCAATTGACTGTACACAGGCAACCAATACCACTTCTGCCAGCTATAGTGATCCCACCACGGCTGATCAGCATGTACACGGAGCAGCCCCGGATCATCAGACACAATATCCGGATCTGCGCCAATCACATTCGTGTACGGATGGTGCCCCAGCCCATGCTGATAGATCCACAGCAGAGTATTCAGGCCCGTGAAGCTCTCGTACTGGCGTCTTAGAAAACTCCATGCGCGCGGCGAGCGGCTGAAGCTGGCATGACATCCGTCATGTAGCTGATAAAATCCCATCATTGCGCACGACCAGCCTGTGACTATGGCGCACACCCACGGAACCCACTCTTGCGACCAGCTGCTTGGTCTCCAGAACATTGGCATGTACATGACGAGGAATATGGAGGTGATGACGAGGTAGGTGAGGATCATTCGTGGGGCACTTCGTGGGTCTTTGCCTGTCTCTTTGAAGTACGTGGCTACGCGCTGTCTCGTGGTAAGCTTTTGCCTTTCTTCCTCGCCAGGTATGAACGCACTTTCTTGACGTCTTCGTAGAATGCACTCTCCTCCCTATATTCTGGCATGTTCGTTGCGCCTTTCAGTGTGCCGATCAGATATTTACTATTCCCCTGGTCAGTCTCTTCCACACCACCTCATCTGGTACAACCCACTTCAGCACCTTCGTATTCTTCTCATCATGTATGCTTTCATACATAGCTGTGGCATCTCTCCCCACGGAAGCCAGTAGAAAGTCGCTACCACCTGGGTGCTTCTCGACAAAGTTCGTGAGGTCGTAGACCTTCCCTCGAATTGCTACCCATGGTTTTGACGCTGTATTTGCTGCCTCCACCTCTTCGATAGTAATGCTCAATAACTTCTTCTTGCTCGTTCTTCGCACTGGCTTCGGTCTCGCATTGTTCGTTGTCGGTGTCAGGAACTCGCGTCCGCTCGCTTTCGCAGGGTTCCTCTCGCCATTTGAGACGATGTCTATGAATGCTTTGTGCATCTTGTCTGTCTTCCTGTATATATGAACGAAAGTCACCAGTCTCCTACTAAGAAGGGGAGGATAGTAGGGAAAGTAAGAAAGACAGCGAACAGCTATATCAGCCCGAGCATAATAAGAAAATGTGGCACGATCTTCTGGGCGTCCTCAACATATTTCTATCCATTCATTGCCCGTGCTCACGCAACGCTTCCCGAACGACCCACTGACTCGTGCCGTCAGTGAAACATGTCTAGCCATGCCGTAGGAAAAGATCATGCCTGTTGAGCATCTCTCATCTGATCCATCACCCATTTCCTGAAGAAGAGATAGCAGACACGGCAGGAAGATGATCCAGAACGCCCCGAGCAGTAAGGAGGCAGAGACCACCTCCAACGGCCCAGAGCACATGTAGTTTCAGCTCGCGTTGCAAACGAGGCCGCAAAGTGAATAGTGGAGCAATTTCAACACGCTCTCGTTCATCAGGGACCTTCCCTCTCTCCTTTGTCCAGATCTCCAGGGTCCCGATGGGTCCTCAATCTAAATTCGAACATGGCTGGTGCTCCATAAATTTTCGAGAAGGAGGCTTCTAGCGTGGCCGCGCGAGGCTGAAAGAGGACAAGGCTGCGCTGTCAGGAACGCGCCAAGCCTAGGTACAGCACGGAGACCGGAGGTGGATCCGCATGTGAGAGTCCCGCAGATACCCTCCGATGCCTTTCTACTTGTAGAACCCTCTCCGAGCCTCCGGCGATGATGCGAATGGAGTTCTTTCTCCAGCTTTTGCGAATGTCGATGTGGAGAGTCTGGAGAACACGAGCAACGTTGTTTTCGATGAGGTTCGCGCGGCTCTGCTCGGTACCGAGGGCGCGTTTAAGCATGTGGTTACACAGCAGCAGGATCTGGGCCAGGGAATATTTTCTGCCACGTCAAATGCTCATGCACTCCCGTCAGGAGATCTCACGCATGGTGTCTAAATCCTTCCACAGCCCACGTACTTGGGTTGCGAGCCAGCCGCGTACCATTGTAAGAATGAACGGTGATCCGCGGACATCCTGTCAGTTCATCATTCTTTTCTTCACATCTGCATGCTCGCCGCCGTCCGATCGCGCGAGATTGTCAGGTAGAAGGAGAAAGTGTATCGTGACACCAGTGCTGAGTGAGGCAGCTGACGATCTCGGAATCGCTATATCTTCACAATTATACTGATACAATGAATCTACATCTTCTACACAAAGCTCGCTCAATACCCCATGGTTATGTATATAGGCCCGTTATGCGAGTTTCCATGCGCCGGACTCTCTGCACGCGGTCTTGGTCGCACAGCACGCTCGATGCGATGGATGAGCGATTCGCGTCTCGTATTGTCCGAGAGTGAGGCGACAGGACTTTTAGCCGCTGCTGATGATGATGATGATGGGGGTGGCGTTGATGCAGAGAAGCGTGACTCGTCTCCTGCAAAGTATTGCGGTGTCGAGAGCATCTTGATCGTGATTAGTTTGAGTGGGAAGAAAATGGCTGGTGGACAGCGGTGTTGCTCGAGCAAAACTGAGAGTTTATTGGATGTACTGATTTTCAGAGTTAGACTCTTGTGCGGTATGGTTTTGTTATTGCTGGGTCGACACGCTCTTCCCGAATTCTAATATATAGACGATTGACGATGGTGTGATCGTTCGAGCTATCAGGATTTCAGCTACTTATATAACGCTTCCTCGTGTCCTGTCGATTGATGTTCGTCATACGGCACGCGTCGGCCTCAGTAAGCAGAATCGCCGTATCGGCCAATTCTAACCCGATTTCAATGCGAGATACATGCTCCGATAGTGTAAGCATCGGTGAGTAGGCACACCGAATTGCGAGGCTCGACACACGATTACGATTTGCTAATCAGCCCAGCGCGGAAGCGTTCGTTGGATGAGCAACAAGTGCCCGTGGGAGACTCCATGGGTCCAGAGCCAGCAAGTTTTGCGGCTTGCATAACGCTCGCAAGCACAACACCGCCATGAATGCTCCGTGGGAACAGCGTGCTGTTGTGCAGTCTCACAGTGAGGCTTTTTCACGGGTCTCGCTCTTGCCTTCTCTGACTCTGGCTGACTCCCACGATCCTGCCGACACTGCTTCCTGACGTCGCAGACATCGTATGCAAACACACATCTCCAGTCCTCCAACCCCGTCTCACCGATAAGCCACCCTCTGCCCTCCTCTCTTCTCCATCTTCGCCTGCCGCTTACTCGTCCCACTCCCACTCCCTCCACCCTCCTGCTGCGCACCAGCACCCCCAGTCAACCCGGCCATCCCGTTCCTCGCCCCCATGAACGTCGTATACCCCAACCATCCCGCATAAAGCGGTATCACGACCCACAACCACCACGCCCTATCCCCAAACGCACCCGCAAACGCCACGCACCCCCAACTCCAGTAGAGCACATCCCACAGGAACTCCGTCAATCCCTTCGCCTCCAAATCCTCTCCCGCGCTCTTCAGATCGCCTTTCTCACTCGTACTCGTGCTGCTTGGGGAGGTGTACTTGGGGCGGGCGATGGACTCGAACCAGAACTCGATGAGGAGGGAGGGCGCGGAGAGCAGGGTGTATAATAGGAGGGAACGCCGGGAAAGCGAGCGGAAGAGCAGGAAGCGGAAGAGCCAGAAGAAGGTGTGGATGCTGAGGGTGAAGTAGAGGGTTTGGTTTAGCTTGGCTGTGTTGCGCGCGGCGAGCTCTTTTTTGGCTTTCTTCAACGACTTGTCAGTGGAGACTTGGTAGATGCGTGGAGTAGTATACGTACTTGCGCCATGGTGGATTGGTTGTGCTTGGTGGTGGGGAAGGAAGGTGCGAAGTGAGCTTCGGGGAGGATGAGATCGTCGATTTAGTGAAGCATTGAGCTCGCTGACGATGCGGAAACAACTTGAAAGATAATCCAATAACCGGTCTGATCCTCAAGCAATATATGAATTCTCAAGATATGCGAAATGTATCGTTTGTGTACAAGTGCAGAGGCAAGAGCGTGGATGATATCAATCGTGTCTTCCTCCTCCGCGCATGGTCCGTGCGCCAGATCGTCGAAAGTGACATGGGTGAAGACGAACTGAGTGGACAACAACAATCACCATACTACCCGCCCGACACTACGCGCGCGTGCACAATCGCCACCACACTATCCACAGTCGTCTCTTGTAATAGCATATACCAGATCGCACGAAATTTACGACGACACGCCCCGCCAATGCAGCAACCGCGAACGGCATAAACAAAGAAAGCGCGAGCGAGGACGACCCACCGGCACAGAGTCGCCCATGGCAACAACACCATAATCTTGCCCTCGCGCGCTGCCTCACTTCCGCCCACAAGTAATACACTAATACTGCACATACGCAAACAACATGTCGCCCTCATCGCCCCCGCCGGCGGCAGTGATACAACTCCGCCATCTCATCCACTACAACCTCGACAACGACCTCCTGCAGAACGCCCTCTTCCTCGCCGGCCGCCTGCACGGCCTCGACCCGCGCTCACCAGAGACGGTCCACCTCGTCGCGCTGTGCCACTTCAAACTGGGCCACTTCCGCGCCGCATACGACTACGCCCGCCCAGATCTGTCACGCGCAGCACGGTTCTCGGCTTCCTCGCCCTCGGCGGCTGCGCAGTTGGGATGCGCGTATGTGTTCGCGCAGGCGTGTCTAGCGCTGAGACGGTGGGGCGAGGGCATCGTGGCGCTGGAGCGGTGTAGGAGCCTGTGGCAGGGCAGGAATTATGCGCTTAGCTATGGTGGTGGAGGCGAGAGGAGGGGTCCCGATGCGTCGGCTGTGTGTTGTTTGCTGGGGAAGCTGTGTCGGGCGAATGGGGAGGAGAAGAAGGCGGCTGAGTGGTTCGCGGAGAGCTTGAAGGGGAATCCGTTCATGTGGGATGCTTTCACGGAGCTGAGCGATGCGGGTGCGTTGACGATGAGGATGTGTGGATTGAGGAGAGTTTGCTAATGTGTGAAACAGGCGTGGCGATACGGACGGCGAATGTGTTCAGGCTTACGGATGAACTGAGAAGAGATCTCTTCGCAAACGCTGCGCCCGTTACGTCAACGATGCGATCAGATCCCCAACCGCAGATACAAGCGCTGGCGAATAAGTCGACGAACGAGCCTTTCACGCCAGCTGGCTATGATCCCTTCAACACCACGAGATCCGCTATAGACCCGGGTCTGAACCACGGCGGGCCAAATCTCATGTCACGTCTGAACAATATTCCGTCGATAGCGCAACCGTCGGAATGGGACACGCCCGTAGCTGGTGGCATACACTATGACGAGGATGTCGCAATGGACGAGTCGCACCAGCAAGAGTCGGAGGCACCGCCCATGGCACCGATGCGCAAGAAGGGAGGCGTGCTAGGCTTTGGGACGGACATAGACGTGCCAAAGATACGCGGAATCACGACACGAGGGAAAGGCCGGGGGACAGAACAATCAGACGAGACGAGCAGCGGACGATTACAGAGCGGAATTCCTGTCAGTCACAAACGCACCATTTCAGGGCAGCCCCCTCCACCCGCCCCACCGAGCACGGCAGGTAGCGATGCGGGGACAAGTAGTCAGGTGAGACGCAGCACGCGGATACAGCAGAGCACGGCGAGCACGGCGAGTACAATGGCGAAAAGCAGTACGGCGTCAAGTCGACTTGCAGGCGTGTTCTCTAAGGACCGCGATGCGAAGAAAGACGTTTTACCGAAAGTACGGGCGACGGGTACGAAAGGTACGAGTACACGTGTTGGCACAGTCGGCAGGAACGTAAGCGGGAACAGCAAGCGCTTCCCGCCCTCCCTCAGCGACGAGAAGGACACCAGCAGGCCCGTCAGCCAGGCCAGCACGATCCGCTCAGACCTCGCGGCGCCGCGTAAGACGCTCACGAGCAAAGCAAGTACGACGGACGTGGTGATCCAGCAGCAAGCGGCGCAGGAGGATCAGCGGCGTGAGGAGGAGGTCGAGGGCCTGAAATGGCTGCTTGATCTCTTCGGCCGGCTGGGGGAGGCTTACTTCCACCTCTCGCGGTACGATGCCCCCAAGGCGCTGGAGATCTTCCGCAATCTCCCCTCCAACAGCAGGGACACGCACTGGGTCCTCTCCAAAATGGGCCGTTCGCTGTACGAAAGCGCAAAATACAAAGAAGCCGCCGACGTATTCGCACGCGTGCGTAAACTCGTGTCCTCCTCCTCCTCATCAGCCTCACGGGATAGCGTTTTCGGCAGCGCAGGGAATACACCAGGCTTAGGGGAGAGCGCCTGGATGGAAGACATGCACATCTACTCCACGATCCTCTGGCACCTCAAGCGCGACATCGAGCTCGCCTACCTCAGCCACACGCTCCTGCACCTCGACCGCCTAGCCCCGGAATCCTGGATCACCCTCGGCAACTCCTTCTCCCTCGCCCGCGAACACGATAAAGCGATCCGCTGTTTTCGACGCGCTACCCAGCTTGCCCCGTCAAATGGAAATGGAGGCGTAGGCGCCTACGCGTTCACGCTGCTGGGACACGAACACGTCGCGCTCGAGGAGTTCGATAGGGCTACGGCGTGCTACCAGGAAGCTATCTCGCTGCAGCCAAGGCATTACGCGGGCTGGTACGGCCTGGGATCTGTGTACGAGAAATTGGGGAAATATGATGTCAGCGAGAAACATTACCGCGTCGCGTGGAACGTGAACCCAAGGAATGGGGTGCTCGCCGTCTGTCTGGGCCTGGTGTCTGAGAAACTGGGCAGGGACGCGACGGCGGGTTCTGGTGGGGGAGGTGGGAATTGGGTCATCGATCCGCGCGGCGAATCGCGCGTCAAAGAGGCGCTGTCCTGGTACGAACGCGCCGTGCGCATGGATCCCAAGAGCGCGAAGGCGCGGTTCATGAAAGCCAGGACGCTTCTCAGGCTGGCGCAGATGGGGCCGGGTGCTGGTGCTGGACCGAGCAGACAAGACCGCCTCCTCCAGGCACGCGACGAACTCGTCACGCTGCGCGATATGGCCCCTGAGGAGAGTATGGTGCATTTCCTCCTGGGACGGTGCTACAAGCTGTTGGGAGATCGGGCGGAGGCGATTAGGGAGATGACGATTGCGATGGAGTTGGATCCGAAGGTATGTCTTGCCCCTTTGCCTTGTGCTGTGAGGAGTGGGGTTGTGTGTGTGGATACGTGCTAATGATGTTGGATGCAGGCTACACCCGCGATCAAGGAGGCGTTGGAGAGTTTGGAGGCGGATGAGGAGGGCTTTGAGGATAGTGAGGGGGAGGATTAGTGCTCCCACTTCCTCTTTCTTGCCCTTATCTACACGAATCCATTTTCTCTTTGAAGGAGGCTGCATAGCTGACATTCCCAAACATGGCGAAGCGGACTCGGACGAAACGGAGGAAGCTTCAATAGAGCGGCGTACGGCAGCGGCGGCGTTAGTGGGACTTTCGACACGGCGCGTACCGTTGAGTCCGGAGAGGAGGGATGGGAATCGGGGGAGGAGAGCTGGGTCTTGAGGATGTGGAGATCACTATTGTGTTGTCACTTTTCTTTGCATGCATGGCGTTCGGGGCATGGGATGGAATGACTTGCATGAAACTTGCATGGCATGGCATGGCATGGTGGAGCATTGTTTGGTTGGATATATCTCTAGGCATGAAGATGTGCGAATGGCAGGGCATTGCTCATCATTCCAGGGTTCATATTATGCTTCAGAGATTGACTTTCCCGCTGACATCAGCACACGTGGCAGGACTGCTTCCCACTTTTGACCTGACAGAACCGGCTGCCTACATCGAGACAGTCTTCCAAAGAGCATGGACAAGATGGCGCCCAAGATAGCGGATATCGCGACACTCAAAGACCAGATGCAGGAGGCGGTACTAGTCTCCCTGGACCTGGAAGGCTCGCCGTACGTCATATCAGAAATCGCTCTCGCTACCATTGCTGTGCGCCCGGGTATCCCACATTTCTGCGAGGGACGGGCTCGCTTCTTCGATAGGAATGAGGTGCGGGCTGTGACGTGGGAAGTCTACGCCAAGCCACAAGCCAATTACGAGAATTACAGGCACGGCGAGACGATCGAGTGCAGGGATGAAGACGTTGCTGCGGTATGTCTCGTGGACAAAGTGCGAGACTTGGCTGCTGCGAAGATGAACTTGTTGTTGGTGGGCTATGATTTGCAGATGGAGTTGCGGTGGATATCACGGCACTGTCCCCGACTTACGTCTTATCTCGCAGCAACCGTGGACGTGCAAGATCTGATCATGCAATCACTCCCCAAGGACACCAAGCAAATCGGGCTCACGAAAGCCCTCGCCGCGTTCAGCATAAAAGATAACCGCCACTGTGCTTCATACCACTCTGCAACCAACGACGCAGTCCGCTCCCTCGCCGTGTTAGCCGCTCTCCTCGAGACCCGCCTTTCTCCCTTCCACCGCCAGCAAAGGACACCATAACAAGGCTGAACAGACTCCCAGCCCCGAAGGCCTTCGGCGCATTCACGAAGTACCCGTACACCGCGCGCGTGAGTACTCCAGACGGCGATGATCTCCCAGAGAGGAGCCCAAGGGCGCTAAGTAAGGAATATGCTGAGTTTGCGGTGAAGGCGGTGGGGTTGAATAGCTGCAGTAGGAGGCCGGTAAGGATTTGGTGGTTTGCTTTTAGGGAGGTGGAGGGGTTGGAGAGGTTTGTGGGGAGGGTTGGGGGGAGTGTGGTGGATGGGGTGAGGCTTGTGATTTGTGGTGTCACTGGGCTTGAGGGTTGGGAGCCTGTGGAGAGGAGTATTGCGCGACTTGACGGCCATTCGGACGCCGCGTCGGCAGTCCATTGCGCGACGACTGGATTTGATGGTTGGGGCCCTGTGGAGAGTAGCATTGCGCGATATGACAGCCATCAAGACGCTACATCGGCAGCCCACTGTGCGACGCTATAATTCGACGCTGAGCGTCCAAATCGTCTCTCACGATTCCTACGGACATTATTGCGATATTGTACTGTGTCTCAAGCGGTTCGAGACAGAAGTCTGTGGCCTGGCTATCGCTCAATGTGTTCGTTGTCCGCGCGAGGCATGTTTGAGACAGTCCTTTGAAGGCGACTTAGAAGACGAACGATCGACTGTAGCAGCATGAGACTTGTCAGAAGGGTCGTTGCCATATATTGCGACGCGCTGGAGACGGCAAGAGTCGATCATCCCATCGCAGACTTCCAGAATTCGGCGCAGCAACCTCTGGCAGGACCGCAAAATATCCTCTAGCAGGACTAGACAACATCCTCTGGCAGGACTATACGATATACTCTGACAGGATCGCACACCCAATACTAGAAGTGTCGTCTTCAATCCCGCACTCTTGACTTTCCTGCATCGAACTTGAGTCAGATTGTCCAGCGCAGATCACGATGACCACCAGCAACCTTCCAATTGACCAGAGAGAACTGCTGATGGCCGAAGGTCGCTTGCAGAATAATGCTGCAGCACTAGTCCAGCTATATGGCCAAGCAGACAGCTTCAATGCTCAAGCGCGCTATCGTAAGTTCTTCGGCCCTGGGTGCGAGAAGGGTATTGACCATCGGACAGCAAACGCAGGGACACGCAACAATGGACCCATGGCAACCGACAAGAAAGCCAAACTCGAATGTGAGTACGCTTGACCACCGCGAACAGAACCTTTGGGCTTTAGCTGACTTATTTCAGTATCTCGATGGCGTATCCCTCGCTACCTCTTCCGCGTCTTCAGATTAACGAGCGGCGGTAGCAGCGGACACGACGGCCTGAATTGCACCTGCGGTGTCCGAACACATGCACATCTTCAAGGACACATGCACCAAAGCATCTATTCGATGAACGAGCAAGCTCTCTCTCTGATGCTGACCCAGCATCTGGGCACACGACCGGTCCAGAGTGAGTTCTCTTCTTGGGCTGCAGCCATGCGCGTCGCTTTGAACATTGGCTATCACGGTGGCACCAAGCAGTGGGATGAGGCGACGAGGACGTATAAAGAGGTGCCGCATTACCTGGCCGTGGTAGATACGCATCGCCTGAAGTCGCACGATTACGGCGTTCCGCCAGAGATCTTCCATGTTCCCCAACTATGGCGAGCGGATCTTGCGCCGTGGACTTATGCTCACGAGTACCTGATCCACGGCGAAGTCTCCGGACGGGATAGTGATTACTTTACGATGGCTCTGACTCCCGGGTGCAAGGCCGAAATTGATCAGATCAAAGCATCGCTTCCGACAAAGACCAAAGGTGTGGATCCGTTCGTGAACATCGAAGAGGAGACGAAGCAAGCCATGAAAGTCGCAGAGCCCTTTCTAACACAACGGAACATCGGCTCCGGAATCGATGGCGGCGTCTA
Source organism: Scolecobasidium constrictum UM 578 (assembly GCA_000611715.1). Lineage (NCBI taxonomy): Eukaryota > Fungi > Ascomycota > Dothideomycetes > Venturiales > Sympoventuriaceae > Scolecobasidium > Scolecobasidium constrictum. The sequence goes on from AZYM01000161.1 coordinate 121,162, forward strand.
CATTTATACCGTTGCCATGCTGATAGCGATGCGTTTTGCGAACCAGAGCGTTAGAGACTTCGAAACCCAGATGCCGCGTATCGTCGAGACGATTACGTCCGATGATCGTGTAGGTCGCGATTCCGAGATACTTCGTCTGAGGAAGTCGTGGGGTAAGGATGAGTGCGTTATGCATGATCTGGTGTACACGCAGGGTTATATTGAGATCAAGTTAGCGATCAGGGTTCTAAGGTACATGGCCCTTCAGCCGAATGGTGAAGCGATGATAGGGCAATGGGGAGGTTGATGGTGTACATATGTCGGCTACCAGACAGACCGGTGGAGATGTGGGCTAAGGCTGGACCTTAGTCTGACAGTAATCATTCTAATTCATTTCAATGTGATGCACGTACTGGCTTTCGAATCGAGCGGCTTTGGCTTGCGAATATGGGAATCCGTCTCGGCACTGAATGAAATGTTCCTTGGGAAACCCCAAAGGTTTCGTCACGCGTTTGATTAGTCAGCACTCTACATCTCCATCCATGAATCAACGCGAGCTTCGTTTGCTCCATAGATCACTCAATCCATCAGACTCCAACCATATATGCTTCTTTGGTAATGTACTGTGTTCAGATTCGATCAATGCTGACCTTACGCGTGCCTTTGACTGCCATGCAGCCAGAATAAATGCATGAACAGATTGTCTGGTCTTGCTCAACAGAATAACATCGAATACCCATGCATTTTCATTAATCGCATGGTCAAACAGAGCCAGCGTGCAATCTCACCGCTCACCGCTTCAACACCCTATACTACCGTTCAGGAACGATGACTGTCCCGAAGGATCCCCATCTGAAGGGCCTGATCGAGCTCAGCGGATCGGGTCATGGAAGCCGACCGAACAGTCCCCAGCCTTTCGTTCACATTGGTGTCAGCTGGGCACAGATCATGTCCTTGCTAGCACTATCTCACAACTTGACCAAAGATCTCGACTACCGTCCGTTCGTCATTCGAGACAGTTCAGGGTCGCGAAAGATCAGCTGCAAAACGAAAGTCGAGCTATTATTATCAGTGGTCCTTCCGACTCGTGTGACCAACGACATACCGCATTTGGCGAGTTTTATGATCAGTCCTTGGAATCATAGCCCACGTCCCATCCGTGTCCCGGAAATGCATTTGTCCACCGACGACGGGACATAAAATTGTGGATGGCGGATCCTGCTACAGTCAGTTACGTTCGGGGCGAAACAGTATCTGCTAGAGGCAACACAGATATGGATAGTCAAGCAGAAAAGAGCCCGGATTCCGATATTACTCTGAGGCAATCAGACCCACGCGTGTGTACGACATGAAGAGCTCTACTGCTGTTCCCATTGACTGTAGCGGATAGCAGCTTTCGCCGTGTATGAATTTGCTCTGCATGGACCCGCTCGCTCTCTCCCAGTTTGCTGCCTCAAAGCACCGCTAGCTCACGGTCCTCTCAAGTGCTTTCATTCATTGCTCTTTGAGGCAACACAAATGGATCATCACGGCAAGCGGCATAGAATTTGTTGGAAGGTCAAAGGGTCCAACACACCGCCATACAACTTCCGCTACATATGAATCGCGATATATCTTCAACTTCAACGAACCATTAATCGATCAGATCATACGCATCGCTACCTTCAATTCGCAGATATGGGTACACGAGCTATCCTAGCAATCACGATCAAAGGCAAGGCTAGAGGCCTCTTCTCCAAATTTGACGGCTATCCAATTGGCCTTGGCCTTGCCGTTCTAAACTTCCTCGCCAGTCTCGATGCTGATGGATGGGCTCAACTGGTCAAGAACCTGGAGGAAGTCGAGTGGTACATTGAGACTGGACCCAAAATATGTCACACGAAGCATGCTGACATTTAATGCGAACAGGTTCAGCTCAGGTGGCGGCACGCGTGTCCGACCCGAGGGCGTCGATCTCAATGAGCTCTACGGCGACTACGGCTTCTGCGACATGAAGTTTCCTGACGGCACATACGAGATCTTCACAAGTATCCCACCTTACAAGGTGCTTCCGCTCATCCAGCAAGGCATCGTCAAGCATCTCCCTGACGCCTTCATGCGCAACCCGTTCTACATGCACGATCCCCACATCGAGTTCGGCTACATTGTCGATCTGGAGACGAAGACATTCGAGACACGTGCTAGAATGCCCGGCAAGGAGAGTCCTGTGGTCCTCGACGTGGTCAAGACAGGCGTTGGTGATGCGGAGGAGTATATCAGCTGCTTGATGGCTAAGTTCGAGAAGGTGTTACAGATGTCCAATCCCGCCGATGGTGTCTGGGACTACAGATCGCTTCCGTTACCACCTGCCACTCGTCGTCATCAACCGAGGATTACGGAGAGTCAGATGCTGGAGATGATGTGTGGGCTTGTTAATAAGAAATAAATATGGAAGGGCAATGTTCACCCTAACGAAGCCACTGCTGGTGCGGATCATGGTGGAAGCGCCACTCGATGTTCCCAGTACATTTCGAGCACTCAGCTGCGGACACACAGAGAATGATCACTAGAACTGCATTTTTTTTTTAAGGGTGCCACTGGAATTGGTTCTCAATATTTTCCCACTCGTCTTCATCTTTCGAGTATTCATGAGTGATGTTTGGGCATCTTGTGCTTCGTTTGATAGGATAAGGCTTCACGGCCCTGGAGCATTCATCCGACTTTATGGAATGCCGTAGCTTCCTCCGGTCCAATCTCTCTTGTCAAGAAGCTCATTTCTCCTCGCGTTCTCCTGCTACAATGAAGTGGTCCTAACATCAGCATAGCCGACATCTCGAAAGACAACACACCTCCACCTGCCGGGGAAATCGCGAAATGTGCTGTCAAGTCTTCCACGTACTTCTGACCATGTGACATGTTTTCTTTGTGAGTGTATTGTGAATGCCATGTCTTCCAATCCAGGCTGTAGGGAGTGCGGCAGCGTCTCACGCTTCCTTTGTCGTGTGTCTCGCGAGCAGGTTCACACCGGCGAGCTCTGACTTCCAACCGGCGCATATAGAAGTGTAGGCTGAACGTCGTCGAATTGGGACTATCAAGCACTTCCATCTTACCAGCAGGTCTCTATTCTTTCACACCTTCATCAGCAAGCAGTCTCCCGAGCAGGTCTCAGCGATCGTCTTCGACTCTCCAAGTAAAAGCATTTTCGAGCAGGTCTCGATCCAATCCCCAGGAGTAATTACTCGCGTTCGTTGTCTTACGATCAGCTCTCCGGCATTCAGCATGGTCGTTGCAGTGATCGGAAATGTGGTCAGGTTGTTTCGCGAACTCGCTGGCCTGGGATTGCTGGTCATCGAGGATTGCTGCAGAGATGGGCCTCACGTGTCTTATAATGGTCGAGAATACAGTTATGCGAATGTACGCGGGCGACGCAGATCTGCACATGATCTGATGGATCTATACAGGGAAATTGATGCACAGTGCGACCGATCATGCCGAGCTGCGAAGTATGGTATGTCTGCTTGATCCCCGAGGTTCCGCCGTCAAGCACAGAAACTGATAGCGCGTCTTGCGCAGGACAATCGAACGCCTTGAGCTCGACTGACCCAATGTCAACGGAGAAGCGACTGAGACTGCAACGTAAGTTGATGTGGTATCCGGCTCCGCAAGCCAATGTGCTGACAATCGCTCGACAGTGTCTCAACGCCGCACTCCACGCTACTTGATGAGAATGTTCAGCAACTCAAGTGGCGGTGCCAATGACCACCTCTGGGCCACTCCCTTCCAAACACATGATCTCGACCCTGCCCAATCCGCAGTATTGAACACGCCGCGCGGTGTTCAATCCCACGAGGGCGCTGCTGACGACAGCAACGCCTCTTATAGTGTCTTCGAAATTCCCGAACTCGATCTCTCAGACAAGATGAATAGACATCTTCGCGGTAGCGTTGACTTCCGCTCGCCCTTTACCTCCTGGGCAGCAAGTCTCCAGGGGTCCATCGATTGTTACACCGAGGGAGATGGCATCCGCCTCGCAGTCCTGGATACGCATGCTTTCCGCACTCACGACCCAAGCGTGGACCTGAAAATCTTCCACTGTCCGCAATTATGGCGCGCCGGTCCGACCGAATACCGGTATGACCATGAATACCTCATTCATGGAAAGGTGTCCGGTGTGGGCTACTACTACTTCACTATGCCTTATATGAGGATGCCACCTTGGGTTTGATTGAAGGATGCGATGACTTGACACTCGAGGAGGCTGTCGTGCAAGCCAAGGCGATTGCGCAGCCAACTCGAGACGCCTGCGCGAGGTCCACCGAACCTGGAGCATTCATCTACCTGGTTGCAATGTTGCTGGGTTTGCGATACCGGGACCGAAGATTGCAGTGGTTCGTGGCGCATCTGCCACTGATCTCGAAGCTGATACTTGGGGTTGAGGTCGAGAAGAACAGTGTCAAGATGGGCAGCCTGAGGAGAGAATGGGGACGCGATGAGACCATCATGACGGACCTGGTGTATAGCCTTGGCTACCCGGAAGTGAAGATGGCGATTATGGTGTTGCGGTACATGGCAATTGTTTGATGGCTGTTCCACGGGACGATCTTGAGGTATGTCGCAATTGTTTGATGGCTGGTCCATTGAACGGCGGTGAGGTCCCTGGTAACTACTTGATGGTTGGTCCACGAGACGGAATACGGATAGTTTGCGCGAGGTCTAGACGGCAGGATTGATAGACTCTAGACATGGACACAAGTCAGTAAAGACGTCACGTAAAGCACCCTCATGTAATGGAGAAGCAAGCAATTCTCCGTTCAAGCTACTGTGCGCTACAAAGGCACTGCTCACCCTACTCGTACCACCTCGATAGCACCGATGCAGTAGCCTCGAGAATCAGCAGAGCTAAACTGCGCTTAACGAAACTCCAATGCTAATGCTTTCCCACTTCATGGCGGAAAGTAGACCAGGCAGAGCGACCGCGAAGGATCAAATCCGCCCAAGAAAACTCCCACCAAAGAACTCCCTCCTAAACATCACAACCCTCCTCGCAATCTCATCAATATCACCCACCTGATCCTCCTGAATCCTTGCAATGACGATACGCAACCCCTCACTCCAGCGCTTCCTCTCTTCTTTGGATCTATCGCCATCTAAAGTGGCTAGCAAGTGAATAATCTCGGCATCTGCGTCCGGCGAAAGGAAGGAAGTAAAGAATCAGTAGGAAGCTCCTTGGATGAACCGTATGCGCTTGCGTTCGCGTGAAGGGAGGGAAGCAAAGAGTGAAGAAGCCAGGCATCCGCGTGAGGGTATAAAGCAACAAACTCAGAATCCGATGGCCATGAAGGACACTGCTGTCAAAATTGCAAACACTCAATCGGAAGACTCACCACCCATACTCGCACCCCTCAAATGCTGTCCAGGACAGTGCTGCATATCCGCACAGAACCCTCCCTTGAGCTCATCCGGGCAAAGCGGCTGCTGCGCATCGAGTTTATTACTGTACGTGAGGGACTTGATGCCGCCTTCCACCTCATCGTGGAAACTCGGGCTAAAGCGGTAGGATTTAAGGCCTTTGAGCGCGGAGACGTAGGGCTTGAATGCGGTTGTAGGAGCGGCGGGAGCGGCGGATTTGAGATGCGTGCTGGCGTCGATACCCTATGAAGGAAGACTTAGTAGAGGAGAAGACCAAGGAGAGAGTTGAGATGTGAGAGGCCAGAAGAGAAAGCTTACAAGCGGTCGCCATTGGGGGACATCATACTCGATTGGCTCATCTGGCTCAATCTCATTGATCGGGAACTTATCGAGCGACTCGAAATCGTCGTCATCATCAGACAGAATCTCGCCATCTTCAGACACTTCTTGTAGAGACACACCTAATAAGACACAATAGTTGGTACAAGGAAACTTCCACGCGTACGTCCCCCACACAGACACGTCGACACGATGAGAACCCTCCTAGAATGACAAACCTGGAATCCCACCTTCTCCACCCTCTTGCTCCTCTCCTACCACCGGCACCGCGCTCAACTGCTCCTCCGCCTCCGCAAACGCCTCCTCGAATGCTGCGTCAAACTCAGGATCGTAATCGTCGTCCTCTCCCGACGCGTCGGCTTCGCTGGTGGTCTTCTCCTCTGTCGGTGCTGGAGGTGCGGCAGCAGGCTCGTAGAAATCCTCGTCGTTCTCGTCGTCGTCGAGCATTTCCACGTCGTCGGCTGTGGGTTGGGCTGGGACTGGCTGTGGTTGGATGGGTGCTGCTGATTCGACCATAGATGGTTGTTCCGGCAGCGCAATAGCTGGTTCTGTCTGGAGGGTCATGCTCGGCGATGCGGGTGGCTGCTCTGGCTGCGGCGCAGATTCCACGATCGTCTCATCAACAGCGATATCTTGCTCGCCAGCATCTCCGGCAGGCATGGCATCTGCTGCAAAGGAAGATTCAGGAACCTGCATGACCGGCTCTTCCATCTCTCCTTCCGCATCTTCCTCGCTACCGGACGCGTCCTCTTCCTCTGTCGCATCTTGAGGCATAATTTGCTGCACCGGCTCCTCGACCTCTCCATCTTCGTCATCAGACGGCTCTCGCGCATTCGAATTAGCTTCGTCTTCCTCCGAATCGGAGCTCGAATCGGAGCCAGAGCCGTCAGAGACGCCATCATCGTCCATTGGTATGTCCTCGATGTCTTGAAGAGAGACGCCGACGTTTCCAGTGACCTCGCCATCTTGATCATCAACATCGGATTCAGAGCCGGAGCCAGATCCAGACTCGGACTCAGACTCGGACATGCTGTCAGAGGCATCGTCATCATCCTGGGCCTCCACAGAAGGAGCCCTGTTCAAAACGCGCTGGGTGTAATCATCTTCGATGATTTGACCAGCCTCTGACGCATCTTCGCTGACACTCATCTTGTCCTCCTCATCATCTTCACTATCCGAGCCCTCCTCATCGTCCTCTTCCTCGTCGTCTGACTCGGACCCACTGCTCTCTTGTGCCTCCTGAGCCGTCATCTCTTGCATCACCCTCTCGAGCTCCTGCTGCGTCACCTGCTGCTTCTCCAGATCCTGCTCCAATGCCGCCGGTGCCTTGCCCGGGTTCTGCACTTCCCTCTTGCCAGCAGCCATCGACGAAAGCCCCACCCCACCATTAGCCTTCGCCTCCCTCATCGCCGGCGTATCCACAATGATGGCCGTGAGGTTCTTCATCCTCCTCGGCAGCTGCTCAACCGCATTCTTCGCCGTGTACTCATCCTGGATATCAAACTCCATCTCGCCGTGCTTCGGCCACTGGAAATTCTTGATCGTGCCCTCTTTCGAGAAGCTGCCCATCCACCCAAAGTTGCGTTTACCATGCAGATGGCCCGGCAGCCCGGACAGGCGAATGCGGCAGCACCGCTTGTTCCAGGGGATCGCCTGTCGTTCCTTGATCGCCGCTTTGCCAACCGCCTTCCTCGACATCGCAGCCGCAGGCACCTTCATGTTGCCCGCTGGGGCAACGCCAACTTTGTGCCCGCCAATCCCATTGTCTTTGATCTCGACAAAGGCCTCTTCAGCCTCGGCTGGGTACAAGAAGTCGATTTGCCCGGTGCACCATTGCGGGTTCTTGTTTTTCTTCTTCTTCTTGCCGCCGCTGCTGAAGATGGAGATGCCGGTGATGTCATAGTGGGCGAGCTGGGTGCGGATGAAGACTTTGTCGAAGCTGCGCGGCAGTTGATGGAGCAGGAGACGGGCGCCAGACTCCAGTGCCCGAGGATCATTCGCTTCGCCGATGTCTTCGTTGCGATAGGTGGGAGGTTCTTGGTCCATCGTTCGAACCTCGAAATCGGGCTCCTGGCTGACTAGACGGACCGTGCCCTGCAGAGCCTCCAGGAACGAGCCATGATGCGGCAACGCCGGTCTCGTCGACACTTCTTCATCCTCTTCCACCTCACCCTCCTCACTCCCACTCCCACTGTCCTCTTCCTCTTCGATCTCCCCTTCTTCCTCTTCATCCCTCATCGCCGCCTCCCTCTCCTCCCTCGCCTCCACAAGCCCATCCCTCACCCTAACCATCTGCGCCTGACTCATCCCCTCCTCCACTTCCCCACCCAGATCTCGAATCTCCTTCTGCAGCGCCGCCTTCTTCCTCTGTACTCCCTCCCTAAGCAAGCGCATCTGTCTCTCCATCTCCTCAATCGCGTCCTCATCCGTCTTGATATCTTTCTCCAGCGTCTCGACAGCCTGCCTCTTCACACTCGGCTGCTCGCTCGTCTGTCGCGCAGTGGGCGAAGAAGTAGACGCAGAAGCGAGGACGGAGTTCTTAGCCGCTTCTTTGAGCTGGATCTGCCGCTTGAGGAGGTCCATTTTCGTGGCGAGGTTCTCGCGGCGCGCGGCGGCGACGGGATCGGGTGTTGCGGGTGCCTGAGGCGTAGCTACCGCACTCCCTGCTGAGAAAGGCGCTGATGCCGTTACTTTCGCGGTGATGGCCTGATCAGGCGTCTCCCTCATCTCGACATCATCCTCATCATCAGTCAGTTCACCTTCGTCCTCGCTGCTGATATCGATGACGACTGGTTCTGGAGCGTCGGAGAGGTTATGCGCGTCCACCGTGGTATACGAACGCTTAGCCTGTGGGTTCCACGGCTGGCCGAAAGCAGACGATGCAGGACGTTTGAGGTGGTCGTTTCTCGTGTATCTGCTGTGGTCGTAAACTGCGGGCGGTAAGGCTTGAGTGGGCTTCGGTCGCGGAGGGAGACCAGCACCACGGGGTGAGTTCGTAGCGGAGGGGTTGCTATCGTTGCGTGTGTGCGCGGGCCGAGTGGCTTCTGGCGGCTTGGAAGGGAGTCCTGGGATCGATGCTGCAGGCTTGGGTGGCAATGGATGAGAAGGCTCGACAACATCAGGCTCTTCGACGATCTCGCCAGACTCGAGGCCGACCTCTCCTTCTTCCATCTCGCCTTCTTCAGGGGAGGAGATGTCTTGGACGGGAGTGTTCGCAGCATCTGAGCCAGACTGAGCCGATGCCTGTCCGGATTCATACTGGATAGATGACATCGAGTCCGTGCGGCCAGGCATTTCAGGTCGTAAGCCAGATACATCTGCATCGGCTAGTCTCTTCGCAGCAGCAGCTTCACGTGCAAGCTGCATCTTACGCTGCAAGGCCTCCCTGTTGAGCTGAACCTTTTTGGCTGGCGTAATAGCACCCGCGCCAGCTCCGAGGCCGGGCAATTTCTGAGTGGGCGTCGGAGCAGCAGTCGATGGTGTCGCTTGGGAACTCGTGGACCCCTTGCCCTTCAATGCACTCAGCTTAGCAAGATATGCGCTCCGATCCTGTGCAGGTGTACCAGCTTCAGCGCGTGGCGTGCTCGTACTCAAAGAACGATTTGGCGGTACTGCTCGTGCGTCTTGGATAACTTGAGGCGGAGGCTGCGGCACGACGGGAGGCGGTGCGACAGCTGTTGGCGCGACAAGCGGCTGAGGATACTTCTCCAGCGCTTGCACTGCGATCGGAGAGTCGACTAACGTAAGCAGCATGTTATCGTCCGATGACATGCCATTTGCAGCAAAGAACTGCCTTAGGGCCGCGACTCGTCTACTCTGCTCCGAAACCTGCGGCATTGCCTTGACCGGCACTTCTGGCTCTAGAGGGACCTTGTACAGTGCATACAGTTGCTTCAGCTCATTCTTGTCAAAGTTGTCAAGCGCTGGTTCCTGCGCAAGCATCGAGTAGCCTATGCCGTGAGCGTAAAAGTCCTTGAGTGCATCTCCAACTTTGTGGCGCAATTCGAGGTTGAGCCGTGGCTGTTGCTTGGGGAGCTCCGGCACCTTCGGCGCGACCGGCGGAGGTACTTCATGCAGAGACTGCGACTTGAAAGGATTGAACTTTGGCGATGGCTGTGCCGGCTGCGTGTGTGCCGCGTGTATCGGTTTCTTGCCTTGACCGACTGAGCTTGACCCTCGGTAGCTCTGCTGTGCCTGACTTGTACCATTGACATGAGCAGGCGCGCTGATATCAGGCGGCGCATAGTCGTCCTCATCGTCTTCAGGCCAGCTATCCTCATCTTGATCCACATCTTGCATCTGGACGTCCTGTCTCGCCTGGAGCTGGAATGGCTCCTGCAACGAGACACCCTGCGTTGGCGGCGGCTGCGAGCTGTACTGTCCATACTGGTACTGCTGTTGAGGGGGCGGCGCATAGGACTGCTGCTGCGGAGGAGGAGGAGGCTGAGGAGGCGCAAAAGCCTGCGCGGGCATCTGAGCTGGAGGGAAGGTGCCAGGAATGCTGCCGCCATTGACATGGCTCCAGAAGAACGACATCTGATTCTCGTCCAGCACGGGCGTGGTAGGCTCCATGCCACCGTACATTTGCTGCGGAGCGGGAGGCGAGTACTGCGGCGGTGGCTGCGCGTAGCCCTGCTGGTTGTATGCGTTGTAGTTCATGGTCTGCGGCGGCGACTGGTGCGGTGGGAACGGAGGAGGAGCGTTGTAGTTGCCGTATGGCGGCTGGTTGTAGTAGCCTGACATGGCTGTAGCGTGCAAGCAAGAATGTATATGCGTGTCACTTGACCCGCTGCCTTGATGTTTTGTGAGCGGACAAGAAGTCAGTCTCAAATCACAGCTCCACCCGCGTCGTCCGTGTCACTACTGCCGTGTTCGAGGCGACACATTTAGTTGTGCTTCACCTGCAGTGCGAGTGACGGCGAGCCAAGCGAGTGTGAAGTCAGAGGTGACTGAATGATCAGTTGTTCGTGAAGGCAGTCGCGACAGGCAGCGAGATGACGGTCGCGATGGTACAGCAGCCGCGAGTCGTATGGTGGTTGTAACTTTTTTGGCAGTCGCGATCCAGAGGACGGTTCACACGCTACGTCTTGTTCCGGACTAGTGGGACTTGCGGCGCTAGAGCGGCGGTGCACGTGCGCTCGAATCGCGTCTGTTGCATGGGGACGACCAAAGTGTAAACAGACCTGAATAATCCCCGCAAACCTGCACTTTCTGGACGAACACAGGATCTCATTGTACATAGACGGTCCCTGGGAAATCTGCGGGAGTTATTTGGAGAGTCTCAAGTACAAAGACAGGACGATGCGCGCATAATCTGGACACGAATTTGTTTACACCACCAAACACACACCTCGACATGGCGAGTCAATCGCAGAACGGCCCGCGATGGCGGGCCCATCCATTCAATCGAGCGTCTGAGTCGCCTTCACCGGCACCGCTTGCTTCACAGTCTGGCCATACGCGCTCGAAGTCGACGTTCGCGTCACCGTCGCCATCGACCGGGCTAGTACATCAGCGGACACAGTCGTTCTCGCCGGGACCAGGTAGCCTGGTTCCTTCAAGGAGCGACTCGATGCGACGCTCAGTGAGAGGCAGCACGCCTCAGACGGGTACATTCGCTCCGACATTCATCAAGAGCGAGGATATGCAGAGTCCGCTGCCGACTGTAGATCGGATAGAAGGCGAGAATGACTTTTCCGGCAAGAGATATGTTTGGCTTCGAGACCCAACACAGGCATTCGTGCGCGGATGGGTGGTCGAAGAGTTGGAAGGAAATAGACTACTCGTGCAGTGCGATGATGGAAATGTAGGTGTTTGCTATTCTTTCCTGACGGGAAGATGCTGACATGGGCCACAGCAACGCGACGTACACGAAGAAGAGGTCGACAAGGTCAATCCGGCCAAATTCGATAAAGCAGACGACATGGCAGAGTTGACGCACCTGAACGAGCCGTCCGTCGTGCACAACCTGCGCATGCGATACCAGGCAGACCTGATCTACACATACTCAGGCCTTTTCTTGGTGACGATAAATCCATACTGCCCGCTACCCATCTACTCGCGCGACTACATCAACATGTACCGTGGGCGGAGCAGAGAAGACACCAAACCGCATATCTTCGCCATGGCAGATGAGGCGTTCAGGAATCTGGTCGAAGAGGGCGAGAACCAGAGTATCTTGGTCACGGGTGAATCTGGCGCTGGTAAGACGGAGAACACCAAGAAAGTGATCCAGTATCTGGCAGCGGTTGCGACTTCAGACACGCCACGTGCGGCCAAGTCTGGTGCAAAGGCGACTTCGAATCTATCGGAGCAGATTTTGCGGGCAAATCCCATCTTGGAAGCCTTCGGTAACGCGCAGACGGTGAGGAACAACAATTCCTCGCGATTTGGCAAGTTCATCAGGATCGAGTTCACGCCTGCCGGTCAGATCGCAGGTGCATATATCGATTGGTATCTGCTCGAGAAGTCTCGCGTGGTCAAGCTGAACTCCACTGAGCGGAACTACCACATTTTCTACCAGCTGCTTCGTGGTGCAGATCGGCGAATGAAAGATAAGCTTCTCCTTGGCGATAGAGACATCGAGGACTTTGAGTACACTCGACAAGGAAACGATACCATTGCTGGTGTCTCGGATCGTGATGAGTGGAATTCGCTAGTCGAGGCTTTCCACATCATGAACTTCTCGGACAAGGACCAGATGAACATCCTGCAAACGGTCGCGGCGATTCTCTTCCTCGGAAACATCACGGTACGAAAGGAGAGTCTGCGAGGTGACCAAGCAGCCATGGAGCCAGAAGCAGAAGCCCAAGCAGATCTGGCATGTCGACTGCTCGGTATCCCCACGGAAGCATTCATCAAAGGTCTTCTCCATCCTCGCGTCAGAGCCGGGCGAGAATGGGTTGAGAAGTCGCAGACGCCGGAGCAAGTCAAACTCGCCATTGACGCTCTCGCAAAGGGTATCTACGAACGCGGCTTCGGTGATCTCGTCACGAAGATCAATGGCCAGCTCGACCGATCTGGCGCTTCGGGTGGAGATGACTCTCACTTCATTGGTGTGCTGGATATTGCCGGTTTCGAAATCTTCGAGCACAACTCGTTCGAGCAGCTGTGCATTAATTACACCAACGAGAAGTTGCAGCAGTTCTTCAATCATCACATGTTCGTGCTTGAGCAGGAGGAGTATGCACGCGAGCAGATTGAGTGGAAGTTCATCGACTTTGGGAAGGACTTGCAGCCGACCATAGATCTGATCGAGTTGTCGAATCCTATCGGTCTGTTCAGCTGTTTGGACGAGGACTCGGTCATGCCTAAGGCAACGGATGCGACATTCACGGAGAAGATGCACGGTCTATGGGAGAGAAAGACTCCCAAATACAAGCGTTCTCTGCTCCAGAAGGGCTTCATCATCACGCATTATGCCGCTGAGGTGGAGTACAGCACCGATGGCTGGCTGGAGAAGAACAAAGATCCCCTCCCGGACAACATCACACGCCTGCTCGCTGCATCGAGCGAGAAGCACATCGCCGACCTCTTCGCCGACTGCGCCGATCCCGACGACGACTCTGGCGGTCGCAGCAGAGTGAAGAAAGGCCTGTTCCGCACAGTAGCTCAAAGGCACAAGGAGCAACTATCCACGCTCATGGGCCAGCTGCACAGCACACACCCACACTTCGTGCGCTGCATCCTGCCCAACCACAAGAAGAAGCCCAAGCAATTCTCGCCGCCTCTCGTGCTCGACCAGCTGCGCTGCAACGGTGTCCTCGAGGGCATCCGTATCGCCCGAACGGGCTTCCCTAACCGTCTCCCCTTCGCCGAGTTCCGCTCCCGCTACGAGGTCCTCTGCAACGATAGCATGCCTAAGCAGTACCTCGAAGGCCAAGTCGCTGCGAGTCTCATCCTCGAAAAGCTGAACATGGACCGCAGTTTCTACCGCGTCGGGTTGACCAAAGTCTTTTTCCGCGCGGGCGTGCTCGCCGAACTGGAAGATCGCCGCGATAAACTCATCAGCGAGATCATGTGCCGGTTCCAGTCCGTAGCGCGCGGTTTCGTGCAGCGCCGCATTGCGCACAAGAAATTGTACCGGGCGGAGGCCACCCGCGTCATCCAGCGCAACTTCCAAGTCTACCTCGACATGCAAGCGAATCCGTGGTGGCGGCTCTTCGTGCGCATGAAGCCGCTTCTAGGCGCCACACGTCAAGCAGCCGAGATGAAGAAGCGAGACGAGATGATCGGCGCGCTGGAGGAGAAAATCAAGGCTTCTGGAGATGAAAAACAGCGTCTCGACGAGGAGAGGCGGCGCGCGGAGATCGAGATCCAGAAGATACAGCACACGCTTGAGAGCGAGCGCGCGCTGGCGCTGGATAAAGAGGAGATCTTCAAACGGTTGCAGCTCAGGGAGACGGAGCTGGCGGAGAAACTGCAGGAGGCGGGGGAGGATATGGAGAGGTTGGAGGATCAGCTTGATGCGCTGGTGGATGCGAAGAAGAAGGTTGAGGGGGAGGCGGAGACGTACCGCGCGCAGCTGGAGCAGGCGGGCGAGATCATCTCGCGTCTTGAGGCTGAGAAGGGCGAGCTCAAGGAGCAGATTGGTGATCTGGACGAGCAGCTGCGGGAGCTTGAGGCGGCGAAGTCGCAGCGCACGGAGCTGGAAGAGAGTCTAAGTCAGGAAGTCCGCATGCTCGGTAGCCAACTCTCCCTCAAGGAACGCAAACTCCAAGACCTGGAGGCCAAACTGCTCAAGACGGATCAAGACCTGGATATCAGGCTCGCGGCGTCCGCCAAGGAAGTCGCCGCGAACAAGAAGCAGATCCGCGATCTACTAGATGAGAACCGCCAAATCCGCAGCCAGATGACGGAGCTCTCCACTACGTCCACCAGTTTCGAGGAACTCATCCGCAGGAAGGACAGTGAGCTGGCGCTGCTGAAGGCGGATCTGAAGAAGTATGAGAGCGAGCGTAAGAGCTTCGAGGATGAGAAGCGCACGCTGGCGAGTAAGCACGAGGGTATTCAAGCGCGACTACGCGACGCGCAGGCCGAGATGGAAGGGCTGCGTGTGCAGAAGTCGCAGGTGGAGCGTGAGGCGGCGGATACGAAACGTATGCTCGAGGAACGCATCACGAACGACCAGTCCCGCAAGCTTCTGGAGCGTCAAATCGAGGATCTACGCACGGAGCTGGTGCAAGTGCAGAAGGACCTCGCCCGCGAAAGACAGTCCCGCGACGATGTGGAGATGCTCTCGAGCCACAAGTACAAGAACCTGCGGGAAGAATTCGACGCCCTCAACGAGGCTAAAATCATCATCGAGAAGGAGATGTACAGCCAGCAGGACGTGCTGCGCCGCGCAACGGAAGCCCGTACAGCAGCCGAGAAGGAACGCGGACACTACCAGGCCGAGCTCCGCGGGCTGCGGGAGAAGTACATTCAGCTGCAGGAGGAGAAACTCAGCGCGCAGGAGACGGCCGATCGCGCGGCCCAGAAAGTCGCTAATGAGCGGCAGGCTGTGATGCGCAAGGAGCTGGATGCGAAGAATCGGTCTTTGGACGAGTTGGCGAACGAAAGGGCGAAGCTGGCGGATGAAGTCCAGGGGTTGACAAGGATGATTGCGGAGAGCGATAATTTCAGGCTGAGCAATGATCAGCATAAGGAACGGCTGGAGCGGGAACTCGTCACGGTCAAGGGACGGCTCACGGCAAGCGAGAACGATAATCGCGCGTTGCTGAACAAGTTGCAGCAGAAGTCGCTTGACATCGCACGGTCCAATTCTCGTGCTGGCGAAACGCAGCGCGCCAAGGTCAACCAGCTCACGAACGAGAAGACGAAGATCGAGGATGACAATAAGAGGCTGCAGCGACAGGTTGGCGATCTACAACTCCAAGTCTCGTCGCTGGAAAAGCAGAAGGAGAAGCTGTCGCTGAGTCTGGAAGATCTGACGCACGAGGTCAATCGCGAGCACAAGACCAGTCGCAACGCGGAGAAGCTGTCTTCGACTGTGAATCTGCAGCTGGCGGAGGCGAATCGCAAGCTGGAGACTGAGCGTCAGCTCAAGACGCAGGCGCAGGCTAATACGAGGACTGTGCAGACTAGCCTTGATGAGGCGCACAAGGAATTGGATACTGCACGGGGCCAGCTTGTTCTGCTGAGGAAGGTGTTTGATCCTGAGACTGGTGCTGGTGCTACTCGTGGTATCGAGGACTTCGAGGCTGTTCGTGGAGACATTGAGGTGAAGGTCGATCTGGCGCGCAGAATCGAGAACAGCGAGGCCGCGCTCCACGCAGCCAACGAGCGCGTCCACCACCTAGAGTCTCAACTCAGCGAGATGCGCAGCCGACACGGAGACGAGATGGCCGAGATGGACGCGCGCTACTCAGACTCCAAGCGTGCTTTCCTCGACGAGATGAACGGCTCACAGATCAACGCGCGCAACATGAGTCCCGTCCAATTCCACCACGACTTCGAGAACAACCGTCGCCAGTTCTCGCCGAACAGCAAGCCGAGCACGCCCGTCGGCCAGCGTCAACTCAGCAACGCGACACACGACTCCATGCGCTCGGATCGCACTACGGATACGCTCACTATCAGCAACCAGATGGATCTCGCCGGCGAGGTGGACATGCTGCAGAACCAGCTTCAGATGTCTGAGATGCGCAACCGCCACCTCCAAGCACAGATCGATCGGTCCTCGCCCACGAAGCAGAATTGGCTGGACGAATCGCCCTCTGTGCGGCGGATGCAGAAGCTCGAGCGCGAAAACTTCAGGCTGCATGACATGCTTGATGATTCGGCGAAGAAGGTGTCGGCGCTGGAGAGCAGTATCCGCACCGGGCAGCTCTCGCTCAAGGAAGTGCAGACCAAGTCGCATGAAGAGTTGTACGACCTGCTCAACTCGCAGGAGCAGAACCGCAAGTCCCTCGTTACGGCTCATACGTCTGCGGTCAACGAGCTTGCGGATGCGAAGACGGCGTTTGACGAGCTGAAGAATGTGAGGGCGACGCTGGAGGTGGAGCTTAGGGATAGCAAGTCCGAGTTGGAGGATCTCAAATATGAGCGCGAGCAGGAGAATGCGAATCATGCGCAGCTTCTGCAGGAGTTCTCTGATTTGCAGGTCAGGCTGGATACGGAGACGAGTAATCTGCTTGATGTTACGTCGAGCTTGAACTTGTATAAAGCACGCGCGGACGAGTACTTCAGCAAGCTTGAACAGGCGGAGATCGCGGTGCTCAAGGCAACGAGAGCGGAGCAATTCGCTAAGTCGCAAGCCAGAGAGACGGAGGACACATGCGCGAGAATCATGTCCGAGCGTAGGTCAATGGATATGCAAGTCGAGGATCTGCAGAGGCAGGTGCAGCAGTACGAGGAGCGCGTGGAGGACATGTCCGCGGATCTGGAGGGCGCCCTGCAGGCGAAGAAGAGGCTGCAGAACGAGCTTGAGGATTACCGTTCGCAGCGCGCGCATGACATTGAGGACAAGGAGACTATCTTTGAGCAGGCGCGTAAGAAGTACTCCAATGAGCTGACGACGCTGAGTAACGAGCTGGAGATCGAGCGCGAGAATGTCGTCTATCATCGAGAGGAAAATGGACGGCTGAGGGATGAGATTGAGGAGCTCAGGTCTAAGTGGGACGATGAGGTGCTTAATTCGTCCACTTGGGCGAAGGAGAAGGGCCGTCTAGAAGTCATGTTGCAAGAACTTTCCACATCCCGTGACGAGGCTGTCTCTGCGCATAACGAGGCGCAGAGCAAGATTGTCAATCTCCTCGGCCAAGTCCGCGGCCTACGCACCAACGTCGACGACATCGTCTCCGAGCGCGACATCCTCGTCAAGGAGAAGAAGACCCTCGAATCCCGCCTGAAAGAGCAGCAAGAGCGCCTCGAAGACCTCATGAAAGGCGAGTCGCCATCCATGCGCAACGCTGCGGCCGCAGACCGCGATCTGCTCGAGCTCAAAGCCAGTCTGGCGCAGCAGGAGGATATTGTGGCTGCGGCTGTGGGCAAGATGCGCAGAGCGGAGGCGCTGGCGCAGGAGACGCAGCGGGATATCCAGGCGGAGCGCGAGCATAATGTGCAGCTCCACAAGGAGAAGGCGGCGCTGGAGAAGGGGATCAAGGATTTGCAGATCCGACTTGTGGATTTGGAGACGAAGGGGTATTCGAGCGCGAGCGGTGATGTGCGATACCTTAATGAGCGCATCAAGGAGGTGAGTCAATCGAAGGTCTGAGTAGTGTATGCATGTGGGACTGACAGGTCATATAGCTCGAACAATCGCTCGAAGCGGCGGAGACAGCGCGCACGACTGAAGCACGCAGCATCCGCACAGTCGACCGCACAGTGAAGGATCTCACATCGCAGATCGAGCGCCGCGAGAAGCAGAATACCATGCTCACCGAGGACCTCTCCAAAGCACGCGAGAAGATCTCAAATCTCCTCGCCACAATCGATGAGTTGCAGACCAGCGACTCGACAAACCAATTATCTGCTAAGCGCGCCGAACGCGAATTGAGAGAAGCAAAGGAGAACGCGCTTCGCTTGGAGAGGGAGTTGGAAGGTTGGAAGGGCCTCAGACTTGAACGTGGTAGTCGTGCGGGAAGCGCCGCGCCCGGCGAGAGGTTGCTGGGTGTACCGCCTATCGGTGGATCAAGGAGAGAGGGTAGTCTGGCGGGCAGTCAGAGGGAGAATTCAGAGGGCATGCTGCGGAAAGTCAGTAATGCGTCGCGTTTCTTGTAGATGTTTATGCTGTGGGGATGTTGTTCATGTTCATGGTTAGATGGCGTTGTTTGGCTTTGGAGGTCATGCATGGCTGGTTGGTTGGCTGGCTAGGAATCGCATTGGGCTTGATGACGGCCGCGGTGCATATATATGATAGTCATTGGTTTAATGATATTGTTCGACGATTGATTGATGCTTTGCATCCGTTGCATCGCCTCCATAATGTGCTCGCGGCGATCATTGTGGTTATAAGTCCACATGGAATAAATTCATGCTTCGTTTTCGGGGCTACACTAACACCTGGGCACCGCTCAGAACGCGATGCTCGCGACCGACCTCGAAAACATTGTTTGCAAGAATTCTAAAGTTGATGTAAATCCACTATCTAGGAAGGCAAAAACTTGAGCTTCATTCAGTTAAAGTAGAAGTCAACAAGCGATACTGTAACAGATGAAAGCCTAGTCCACAAACAAAGAAAAAAGTTCATCACAAAGTTTTAGAAAGCCCGGACGTTCCATGATTGAAGACATGATAGCCGCTGACAGTCATGATATTAATTATCTACAGATCTGAGGTAAAGTATGGACACGAAGATTCATCAGGTAAAATTAAGTACGTATTACAAATGTATAATGCATTACTCAGTCTCTACGTCTCATCTCATAGCTTGAAGCCACCCTGGACCAGCTTCTGGAACACGCTATTGGGGTCGTACTTCTTAGCGGTGGCCTTGAGCTGTGCCTCGCTGGCAGAACCGTACGCACTGATGGGATCCTGGAATTTGGCTGCGTAGTTGAGGTACTCGAACGACTTTGCGACACCGAGCTGCTGCGACTTGGCCTTGGCCTGGGTGAAGAGCGCCTGACCGGCATTATTCACCTTGGTGTCGTCGCCGGCATTGCTCCAGGTGGCTGTCAGCAGGGTGAAGATGATGTCGTCGGTGTCGTTGTCCAGGCCGAGGGCGTTGCCGCCTCGGGCAGCGGACTTGCTGTAGGCGCTGTATGGGAGGGACTGGAAGGAGATGGTGTACTGCAGGCCTGGGACATCTTTGATTGGCTGGATGGTCGAGTCCGCGATCTTGAACAGCTCTTCCATCATATTGGCGTTTCTCTTGAAGGACATGGTGACGAAGAGCTGGCGGCTGCCGACTGGGTTTGCGGCGGCGAGGTCGAGGGTTTGTTGGGTCAGAGTGCTTGGACCCGCCGCAACGGCAGCAGTCACGTTCGGACCTGCGACTGGTTGGAAGGCAGCGGGAACGCCAGTGGTAGCCTCGGTGTACTGGACGTTGCTGACACCGAGCCAGGACTTGACGCCCGAGCCGGTCGAGTCGACGTAGCTCCAGCTATGGATCCAGTGTGCCTTCGGGTCTGAGGTGCTGGTTGCATAAACATTTGCGAAATACTCGAAGATGGCCATGCGGGAGGCAGCATCGGGGTTGTGGTAGAGAGAACCACCCCTACACAAGTTAGCGGATGCCATATAAATGTCGCGCGCAGTTGCAATCCTCTCAGTGTTGTGTTCGATGCTACGAGTCATGCCCTCGCATCGATCACCACAAAAAGATAGATCCATCCACGACACTGGTTAGGGTATGTACTTACCACATATTCCCGCTGAACTCAAACGCGACCATCTTGATACGGGTGACGATACCAAAGTTGCCAGATCCACCCTTGAGTGCCTTGTACAGATCGGCGTTCTGGGTTGGGCTGGCAATGACGAGACGGCCATCCGCAAGGGCAACTTCGAATTCGAGAACATTGTCGCAGACGAGGCCCTTCTCTCTGCTAAAGAAGGACACACCACCACCGGTAACGAGACCGCCAACACCGACAGTTGCGACACGTCCACCTGAAGTGCCGAGACCTTGAGACTGAAGGCTGGTGTATACATCGAGCCTGTGGTACGATTAGCACATGAGAGCACTGAAGGTGTTTCATCGACGCACCATCGGCTGCCTGGCTTGATGTTCACGAATGATCGGTCTGCTCCGACCGTGACGCCAGAAAGCTCACTCAGATCAAATGTGACACCGGCTTGCATGTTGTTGAAGCCCTGATTGGGCGAGTGTCCACCACTTCGAAGCGCGAAGCGGCATTGGCTCTGCGATAAGGTCTTCAATGCCTTGGCCACCTCGTCGCTGTTTGTTGGAAGAACAAAGCATGCTGGCGAAAGGTCGCGTTGCTGGTTTGCCCAGTATGACTGGCGTTGATCGTAGTAGCTGAAGATCTGAACCGGACTCAGCATCCGATTCGGCATGACCTTCGTCAACTCCAAGCACTATTATGGATCAGCTCATGATTCTTCATGCATGCAGTGAATACACTTACACATCTGAAACCGTCTAGCCAATCGAACACATTGTCGAAAGACTGGACATTGGCGGCATCAGAGAAGCCAATAGTACGCTCGCCTATAGTACCGGCAAGCACGTTTGGCAGAGCCAAGGCAAAAGCATGCAATGTAGAGAACTTCATGGTCGCGACTGTATGCAAAAGAACGACTAGGGTAAGATGCTAAAGAGTGACTGGAGTGAGGTGTAAAAGAGCGACTATCCTACCACATGGGAAAGTGGAAGAGGATGGAATTGATGGCGACTCCGTTTAGATTGAGCTTGACAAAGACGGACGAGTCGGTGGAAGCAGAATCAAGAGGACGAGAGAGTGTAGATGTAGAGAAAGAGTTCTAAAATTGATATGCACGAGTAATGCACAAGTCAGTATTTCGTCCTAAACTTTCCCTGCTAGAGAGTATCGATTGCTTTGGTCCGCAATATCGCTTATGGGGGGTCGACCGTAGCCAGAATCTCACCAAAATAGCTAGACCTTCGTGTAGCAGGCAGCTCAGAGCGACACCTGAGGTCGTTCTTGCTCGACACTCTCGTGGTCTTTATGAAGTCGAAGACGAACACCTGACCATGTCAGTATTTCTCTTTCATGTGAATTGACAAAGCATCTTCAGCAGGCCACGAGGTCCTGCCAATGGATTGTGGAAATGTGAAGACGCACCTCAGTACAAGTTTGCATCCCTGAGCTTCGAATTTACTTCTTTCCATGCAAGATACCGTGCCACTGTTGCAAGAGACCGGGCTCCTAGCTCAGATGGCGCTGCAAGCCACGCTAAGTACCATCGGGATGGTCTGCCGAAGATTATCTCCTTGAAGATGATCAAAGCGTTTCATGGAACCCTTGAGCCTCGCATAGATTGACAGTTGGTAAAATTCCTCTCAGCAGCACTTCGCTGCCTCACAATTGTGATAGACAAGACAAGACGTGATCGATCACATTGGTCTCAGAATCTGGTGGCAATCTTCGTTGAGCGTTGTGACGTTTTCGTTTTGCTGCTGGGCATGCCCTTGGTTCAACTGTCAACGGCTGTCAGAACAGCGTGGAGGCCCATGGCCAGGACCGTGCCGCATGGCGTGTTGTTGATAGCCCAGGGTGTTGATGAAGAAAAGAAGCAAAACTGAGACATATCCAGTGAACGGTCTGGCCCTCTTATTCGAAGCTGCTAGGCCGGGGCTCCCGGCTCAAAGGACCGCGGGATCTAACCTTAGAGCTGCCAAGATCTTAAAAGTGGGCCGTGAAACGCCACCATGGCTGTCAACATCGCAACTCCTCCTCTGGCACCTCAAACATCATGCACGTTGATGCAACGAAGACGAAGATCGGCAGTGATGAGGATCATGCTGTGCCGAAGCGATTGATCACGATATCTACAGAGTGAAGAGATCGCTGACGATCCCACCCGTATCCGCTCTGGACTCGATACGCATCACAATCCTCCGCGAGATGCGCATGTATCCGACGTCGAAGTCCTGCAAATTGGAACAGAAATGGTCTTGATTCTCCAATTCTCCGCATGCAGTACCGTCTGACGAGGAGGATAAGCCAGTCATGCTGAACTGACACGCTACATCGATATGGATATTTGAAGTGCCCCCGATGAGGAACGTCTTCTACTGTGGCGCTGTGCTTCCTACTTTAGTGGCAGGTGGCTGTAGTTTGATGAACGTCTTGGGCCTAAGTCGGACATTTGGCTGTGGTTGTTGATGCAACACTCGTATGATCTTGATTGCAGACTGGGATTACCTAAGGGGCGATCGAAGAATGAAGCATGGTGGCATTAGCTGGGTCGGGTCGGCTAACACTTGGCGCTACAACATTGTGCAAGCCATCCACCTCGGCATGCACGGATCTCAGCCGTTGGAACGGCTTAGCTCGTGGAATTTGGTCCGGAAAAAGGAGTGCTTGCGGAGCTACAAGGTCAACTAGGTGAGGCTCGAGATGTTAGGCACGGTGCGTGGGATGAGGGACAACCTCGACCAAGCTATTTGTGACCGTCCCTTGCAGCTTGATGCAGAGCCTGGAATCGGAAACCAGCAGCAAGTTACCGCGGCCGGGTTCTTAGCGATTTGGGTCAGATAACAACGCCTTCGAAGAGATATCTCTGGGCCATCACTGGCGAGGTCGACGCAGGTTTCAGTTACCACGATGGCACAAGCACTTGAGGATCTCTTCGTCTATCTGGGATTGACGTCGCTTTGAATCCAGGAGACCGAGCCTAAAGCATCTGGTATGTATTAAACTACTTCCTGACTCCAAGTGTCAGCATTTCACTTCTGGTCCTGACGACGCCGATCTTTTCGTCGCCAGTCTTCCATCATGGCCGACTCCGAATGGAATGATGCGGGCCTGAAGGCTCCTCATGTTCCTATGCTGGCCACTTTGTACACATTGTTCGTCCTCGCAGTCCTACTTTTCGCTAGTCGTATCACTATCCGCCTCATCACCTCGAAACGTGTATTCTGGGACGATGGCTGGGCTCTCGCAGCAATTCTATGCCTCTTGGCCCATCTTGTGGTCGTCCACACGATGCTCAAACCATTGTATTTGACCGTGCAGATGGCCAATGAAGCAACGAGGGCTGCCATCGCGGGCGAACCGCCTGCACCACCACCAACGACTCCTGAAGCACAAGCTGCGATGATGGCTATTCTTGCGAGAGTCGAATTCTACATCAAAATGCAGTTCACGGAGACGATGCTGTTCTGGACTTGTCTTTGGCTGGTGAAGGCATCGTTCCTGGCTTTCTTCAAGGTATGCATCTCTCAATGCTATTCGTTCGACGGTACTAACACTCTCGTCCAGCGTCTGACCACGAATGTCAAAGGCCATTATATCGCTTGGTGGGTGATCACAGTCATCACAGGATTGTCCTACATTGGGGCTGTGATCACATATCCCGTCTCTTGCACCAGTTTCAAAGTTGGTGAGTTGCATTGAGAAGCCACTGCGAGCCTCCACTCACAGTGTACTAGGTGGTTGCGAGTCTCCGAGGAATGTGTGGCTATCGATTGTCTCGTTGCGCTACAGTACAGCTATGGATATCATCACTGATCTCATGATCATGGCATTGCCGATTTCCCTGGCGTGGCGAGTTCGCCTTCCATGGTCATCGCGTTTGGCGCTATTCGGCGTTTTCTCACTTGGACTCCTCATTATCATCTTTGCAGTACTGCGCATCGTCTTCACCAACACGCACGATACGCGACCGGAGTTGACTTGGCTCACAATATGGTCGGTCATCGAGTCGAGCGTCGCCTGCATCGTGTGCAACCTTGCGCCGTTCAAGATTCTGTTCTCCAAGAGCGGTGGTACCTACGGCAGCAACTCCTATGGAAAGCCTCGACGAACTAACGAAAAGGTCATGGAGAGTCATGAGCTGGCTTCTTCAGGCAATCCAGAACGCATGGGCTACTCCAAGACGGCAGAGTCTTCCCACAAGCCTCTCGACTCTCACCCAAGCGATTCTGGCGATGCCGACAGCGAGCGGTTCCCAGCTATGCATCTGCCTAGGGGCGTGCATAGAAGCTTTTTAAAGACCAACATCACGGGCGGCGCACAAAACCACCAGAACAACGGGGGCATTACGGTGACTCAGAATTATGAGACAAGGAGCGAGCCAGCGCGTTCACCGATGGCGAACAATAAGGCGGCGGCACATCAGAGTCAAACTTCGATGAGGACGACGTGGATCGATAGGACAAGCGATGACTCAGGAGAGCGAGTACCTCCCTCCACAAAGTCATTTGCATAAGTGTTGGACTAATACCTCTGAAGGAGATTGGTTCCGAACCGACGATTAGGCATCGCGAAGTGAGCTGGCTGAAATCCTAGTCGCTTGATCGCACCGGACTCTTGGTCTCGTATGTCTGTATCATCAATCAGTGCAAGTGCTCATGAAGCGATGCGTCATGGTCTTCATGAAGACGACGTCGACAGGATTGAAAGACACTCGGTTCTCAATTTGGTTAGCCTCAATAGACGCAAAAGCAGATGTCTTCCCGATATGTGGAACAAGTACGACCTCTTGCTGAGTTGTCCTGAACTTTGACTGTCCACGTGATCAATGTATTTTCGCCAAAATTGAAAGCGGACCTCGATGTCTCTACAAAAGTATGAAATACCTTTCGAGTCGCCCTGGTGGTGTTGTCGCAAGATGCGGCCTCAACTAGCAGATCCGAATTAGTTTGCATACGTTCTCGATTCTCGCTAGCACGTGCTTGGTCATCAAGTGAGTAGCCATGCTTCTGCTTGCCTAAGAGCATCATCTCATGGCTTCCATGCTGCTCAATATTGCTTCAATTTGTCCAACAGCTCCGCTACTGCACACCGCGAGCGGGCCACGATTGGCATGTCTTCGCACCTCTTTTTCCCCAACCCTCCCACGGAGGCTCCACAAAAGGGCTCCACCATGGGCAGAAACTGCAAGCGCATCTGATCACCGGAAACCAGCTTCCAGCAAAGGCCATCGCATCGAGACCAAAGTTGCTGATGAAAGTTATCGTGAAAATCGAATACTTCCGGGGTAACTCGTCTCGGAGGACAGTCGCCCGGAGTTGAAGAGGCATTTTTAGATACCCCTCGGAGTTGTGGCGTCCTAGATAGCACACCCACGAGAGCTCGTGACTTACATAAGCCCCGGTCCCAGACCACGTTTGTATTACATCAAAGGGACGAGACACAATTCGCTGCAGAGCGATGCAGCTCAAGGATAATTGGCCACTAAAGCAGAGGTTTGTCACGCTGAATGATGTCGTCCGGTCGTCGCGGGGCAGAGCCAAAGGGTTCAGGGTCCAGCACGGAATCTGTGACCCAACAAAAGTCTGATATAGCTTTGACACTGCCTGAGAGGTAACGGCTTTGCCACGAGATAAGTTACATCATATCATCCTAAGAAGCTCCTTTTCGATTGAAACAATCCACACTTTTCTAAATTCCACACACAAACACAATCATGTCGAGCTCTCTGGATCAATTGAAGGCCACTGGCACCGTGAGTAACCCCACATGCACGTAAACTCGCTGCCATCAAATTTCTCCGGAGCAGTCACAATTACCTTGAAGAATTGTATGGAGCTAATTTCTTTATGTAGACTGTCGTCGCCGACTCTGGTGACTTCGCAACCATTAAGAAGTACCAGCCACAAGATGCCACCACCAACCCATCGCTCATCCTCGCCGCGTCAAAGAAGTCCGAATATGCAAAGCTGATTGACGATGCTGTCGCTTATGGCAAGCAGCACGGCAAGAACATCGACGAGCAGGTTGATGCGACTCTGGATTCGCTGCTCGTGCAGTTCGGCAGCGAGATCTTGAAGATTGTGCCAGGCAAGGTGTCGACTGAGGTGGATGCCCGCTTCAGCTTCGACGTCAAGGCCAGCGTTGATAAGGCACTGCACATTATCGATGTGAGTCTCGGAGCACACTCCGTCCAAGCTTCTGGTCCTAATTATTGCAAAAGCTGTACAAGGAGAAGGGCGTCGACAAGTCCCGCATTCTCATTAAGCTCGCCTCAACATGGGAGGGTATTCAGGCAGCCAAGATCCTGCAAAGCGAGCATGGCATCAACTGCAATCTGACACTCATGTTCTCTCTGCCACAAGCCATTGGTGCCGCTGAGGCCGGTGCTTTCCTCATCTCGCCATTCGTTGGCCGCATTCTGGACTGGTTCAAGGCTGCGCACAAGAAGGAGTACACCGCACAGGAGGACCCAGGTGTCAAGAGCGTGCAGCAGATCTTCAACTACTACAAGAAGTTCGGCTACAAGACCATCGTCATGGGTGCCTCTTTCCGAAATGTCGGCGAGATCACTGAGCTTGCTGGCTGCGACTACCTCACTATCTCGGTATGTGCTGTTTAAGAGTCTTTCTACATTCAGAGCATTAACTTATGGAACAGCCAAATCTGCTTGAGGAGCTTTACAACTCCAAGGACGACGTGCCAAAGAAGCTCGATGCCTCATCTGCAAGCAGCCTGAACCTCGAGAAGAAGAGCTACATCAACGACGAGGCTCTGTTCCGCTTCGACTTCAACGAAGACCAGATGGCCGTCGAGAAGCTTCGCGAGGGTATCAGCAAGTTCGCTGCTGACGCCGTGACTCTCAAGGGCATCCTCAAGGAGAAGATCGAGAAGGCATAAATTGCATGACCACAAATGTGACAAAGAAAAGGAACTCTGGAGTAAGAGAAGTTGGCAAGCAAGATCCTTGTCAGCGGTCGTGTCATGGAGCTTGGTCGATCACTGCATCCTTCCTGACCTTTCTGCTTCTAAAAGTCGACGACAGATTGAGGTTAACTTAGACTTAGTGTAAAATGAATCACGAATCACCGATACTGCTTGACCCTTTGATACTTTCCTAGGATCTCTTTCGCTCTACCATGCTAGTCAGAAACCCAAACCTCACAAAGATCCAGCCATCCGGGCGGTGACTCACAAGAACAAACAAGAAGTCGTTGGTTTGAGCTACTCCACAAGCAGACCGTACTAGACATCATTCGAAGAGTCAACAGCATCACAGCAGAGGGACCATGGTGTCGAGCAAAGGAGAACCATGGAAGCCGTGTGTAATCTTCTTGAATGGCCTTCCTGGTGTCGGAAATTTAACGATCGCAAAGGCTATCTATCAACTGTGAGTCTTGAAAACTCATCTGGAACACGAATCCTAGACAAAGTACAGAATAGAGATCGTGCTATCGATTCTGATTACTCCACGCGAGCTGAATGGCGAACAAAATTCCTCACAGCGTGATTATGGACAATCACCAGCTCCATGATCCAGCGGATGCGGTCGCTCCAGAACGAGGCAGCCCGGCAAACGCGACTGCACGACGTGCTCAACGCCAGCTTGTCTTCTCACAGCTTGTCGACTTGAGCCGTGATCATACTATCATCTTCACATCTTGCAGCGCCGCCAATGAGAAGGACAAAGAGATCTTCGCCGAGTATCTGGAGCTAGCGCGCAAGAGAGACCAGAAGTTCATATGGTTCAACTTGGCCGTTGCTGAAGAAGAGCATATTCGGCGGGGCACAGATTTTCGGCGGACTGGTGAGCGGAATGGGAAGCTGACTGGTGAAGAAATGCTCTTGATCATGAGGGAGCACTCCTTGCTTACTCCAGATCATGTCAAGGAGCTGCTTGCTTCCGATGGGTCCCCAGGGGACGTCAGACAAAGTTTCCTGTCGATTGACATAACTGGTGAGCAAGATTATGCGCCACATAGATACTTGAGCTAACTTGAGGATCCAAGGGTACACAGCAGACAAAGCAGCTGTTGCAATTACTACTCACTGCAAGGAAAGCATGAGGTGACCCGATGCACTCCGGCAATGGGACCCTGAGCAATCAGAGAATAGCTGATGCTGCGTGTCCATATCATCTGCCATGGGCCGCGGCCAGAGGAGACACCCGAGTGGAAAGGAAAGATGTTGTTCGTCATGGGGACAAGCATCTGATTGATGACAAACTTCTAGATGATGATGGGGAGCAAAGCCATCGAGAAGATACATTACGGTGCATAGAGACATAGGATGAAGCGATAGAACATTGAATTGATGAACACATATATATCAAGATGATGGAACTGTCAAGGCTCATTCCCGATCAAAGCTGAGAGTCCGAGGATAACGATCCTTGGCGCCTCAGGCCTCAATTTGCTGCAAGCGGCTCAGCCTTAGCCGACGTCGGCACCACGAGACCGAGTCATCGGCGGAGACCTTGGAGCTCCCAAACCCTGTGCTTATTGCGTCAATGGAAGAGGGGCAGTCTCGGAAAGTCTTCATTCATCAGCACATCGAACAAACTCTTCTCTTCACATTTCTTCATTGAGACCTATATCCTATCACCAAATCAATCACACAAATATCTATCAAAATGGTCAAAGCAGGTACGTGCATCTCAGCCTTGTCAACAGCCTTTTCTTGCCCAATGGAAAGGCCCAGAAGGGGAGATGATGTGGGGTGAGCGGGTTTGAGCAGATATCACACCAGGTGCGACTGCGAATCGCAGGGCATCAGGCAGAGATCAGGAGTGGTGATTGGATCTCTTCAGAGACGATGTGCCAGCCTAGACGAGCAGCCGCAGCGAAGCAGCGTCGAGAGCACCCGTACTGTGATGGACAGCGCACGGAGGATTGGGGATCTTACCAGCTTCGGCAACGTGCCTGGGCCGCGAATTGCATCTTTAGATCTTTCAAGGGTGATAAGATAGTGTGCTAACAATGTACGGCAACAGTCGCAGTTCTCCGTGGTGACTCCAACGTCAAGGGCACCGTCACCTTCACCCAGGAATCCGAGTCCTCGCCCACGACGATCCAATGGAACATCACCGGCCACGACGCCAATGCTGAGCGTGGCATGCACGTCCACGCCTTCGGCGACAACACTAACGGCTGCACCAGCGCCGGCCCACATTGTGAGTAGCGATAACCTCAGGCAGTGTGGCGGAGCTCCTTCCGAGTATCAGCCTCGCTTTGCCATGGAAAGATATCAATTGGACTAAGACGAGGAATAGTTAACCCACACAACAAGGAGCATGGCGCACCATCTGATGAGGAGCGTCACGTCGGCGACTTGGGCAACTTCAAGACCGACGGCCAGGGCAATGCTGAGGGCTCAGTGACGGACAAGCTGATCAAGCTCATCGGCCCACAGTCTGTTATCGGTGTACGTATTCACATATGATTGTTGGGTCAAGAAGCTAATCAAATATCAAAACAGCGCACCATCGTTGTCCACGGCGGCACCGACGACCTCGGCAAGGGTGGCCACCCAGACAGCAAGAAGACCGGTAATGCAGGCGGTCGCCCAGCTTGCGGTGTCATTGGCATCTCGTCCTAGACGTCTTTGACAACCTCAAAATACTGTGAAGATGAAGTGATGTAAAATTGGAAGTCATGAGGAGGCGAGTGCTGAAGCAATAGGCTTGGAAAGGCTCAAAAGATAGTCTAAAAAAAGCAATTGTCTTCAGCATCAACAGGAAGCCCATTCCGTGGCATGTTTTAGCTTCATACACCATCTTTGCTGACTCACTTCCGCGAATACTTTAAGAGCGAGAGCTATCCTGCCATCGTGGCAATAACCTCGCTAGCATTTGCCCATGGCAGAACGAAGCGCCAATGCTTACAAGCGATGCCATGAGCAATGAATTTGTATGCTCACTAGGTCTCCGCATCGACGTCCTCCATGCCCTCCAACTCCCTCTCCAACTCCGCGGTCATACTCGCGACCCAATGCCTCATACTTCTCCACTCACTCCCATCCGTCCCCGCAGTCCAATTAGCATAGTGACAAACCCTATACTCGCCCTCTCTCACCTCCCCACCCTTTCTCATCTTCCCACTCGTCCTCATCTTCTTCCACGTCTCCGGTGGACAGATCAGGTGCCTGAAGTTGTCGTTCTCAACTGCCCCCTCACAAGCATACACAGGGCCCCAATTCACACCACTCGAGTCATTCAAGCCGATCGAGACGACATGTTTGGTGACTGTACGTGTCGTACCGTCGGGATTTGTTCTGGTCTCTGTGGTCATCTGTGAGGGCGGCTCGATGCCTAGGTATGTCTCGTACTCAGACGGGTGTTCCAGAAACATCTTCTCCACGCCTGCGAAGCCGCTGCCCGCAAAGTGCCACGCGCCCAAGAAGCCATCGGCAACAAGTGCCATGTCCTTCAGGTCTTGTGGTAAGGGACCAAGCTCGTTCTCGATCTCTGCCAGGCGCTCAGGTGAGATGGGAGGGCGGAGCAGATCTGAAGGTTGTTGAGGGGGATCTTCAGGCTCGCCGTTGACATTGTAGATTTCGACTTCGGCGTAGTCTTCTTCGTTGACTTTCCATGCTGCTTCGGACCAGCGACGCAGGAGCTCTGGCCACTCGACACCTGGTAATGGTTCCTGCTGGCCTTCGTCCTTTCGCTGCTTCAAGGCTGCAGGAAGTGCTGATTGTACAAGCGCTATCTCCTCTGCAGCAAGGACTTGATTTCCTGGCCCGGCCTCTGCTTCCATCTCACGGAGTAATTCGTAGACCGCGGGTATCTCCACCAAGTCATTTAACGCGAATTCATCCTTCGTCATAGCCAGTCGCAGGATTTCTCTCGCCTTGTCCCTCGTCCCTAGATTCACAGCCATCAGGAAATACTGCTTGATCGGAAAGAGATGCGCATGCGGCCACGTCTCCGCAGCATTATTCGGATTCGTCCTCTTCGGCAACTGCGTGAACAGTTTATCCACCGCCTCGAATGCCTCTTCAACTGCTTCGCGACTCGCTGTCTCCCCGAAAGGGACTTTACAGAGCACACGAGCACAAATGGCGTGCGTCCACGGATCCGATGACTGCTTCCACAGATGCGGGTCGTATGACTCTGTGATCTCAGTCGCGCCCGCTTGTTTTCCGTAGTCAGTTCCATTGTAGATCCATTCCGTATGGATCCATGGGAT
This sequence comes from Scolecobasidium constrictum UM 578, assembly GCA_000611715.1. NCBI lineage: Eukaryota > Fungi > Ascomycota > Dothideomycetes > Venturiales > Sympoventuriaceae > Scolecobasidium > Scolecobasidium constrictum. The sequence goes on from AZYM01000161.1 coordinate 152,345, forward strand.
CGGACGGCTGTGATAGAACTCGGGCTTCGCAATGTCGAAAGCTGGATCATGCAGTTTCTCATCCGTGAGCATGACATAGGGGAAATTCGCTGGTCGTCTGGGCGCATAATGCATCAACACTTCCAATGCCTTCTGCTCTTGCACAATGCGGAGCTGTGGCGCGTTTGTCCATACAAGAGAGCCATTCTGATCGCGCTCAAGTGGGCAGAGGGTGAAGAAGCCTTCCAGGATACCAATGGCTGTGTTCTGTGCACCAGAGAAGAACAGTATGAACGATGACACGAGAATATCCTGCCACAGTCCATGCAAGTCATCATCCTGCAGAATGCGGTCGCGGAGTTCGAGGATCTTCTTCCGTGTCTGTGGGGCGAGCCATGGTGTGAAAGCGCCTTGATAGAGTAGCATTATGTTGCGAGCGGCCAGAGGTGAACTGATGGTAGCGAGTGAATGCCTGCCTTTCTCGAGTTTGAGACATGGTGGCAAGTATGGACCTTTCGGTGATTAAATAGTGCTTGTGAGAACTGAGAAAGTGCTAAGTTAGGGTAGGCAACAGGCACGTGACAAGCACATGACTCGGGCCAATGTTACATTCGCTCTGGAGTTCGCGAGCTTCTGCCTCGAAGGCAAGCATTCCTCATATACTAGAACGGAAGTCGAATGCGCATTGGACCACGAAAAGAAGGCACCATAGTCTGCTCATCGTTGATTGATTTCGTTATGCTAGTCCATCGATCATGAACTCATGCTTTTGATGCCAATATGCCATGCAAGACCATCCACGCCTACCAATGCAGCCAATCGCCATCCTGCCATCACCATATGCGTATCCATATACACCTGTGAGCCCCTGCATCCCCAAGCCGATCTAATCATCATCAGCCGTCACATCGCCATACTCCCAGCACCCGGCATGCGCATCCTTCGCCTCATCCTCATCCTTTTTCAGACTCTTCAAGATCGGCGCGCCCCGCTCCCACGTCTTCAGCTTCTTCGGCACCATAGCGAAACCCTGCTTCACCAGCAGCGCATTCACGCTATCCTCAGCTTTACTGCCCAACTCCTTCTCGTCGAACAGCGTCACGCTCCAGCTGCCATCCTTGTCGATCTGGTCCACGCTAGCGACGAGCTTGCGGTCTGCGAACTCGGCGCGTAGGAAGTCGAGGGACTCGCGCTGGTAGTGGATCGCTGTCGGGTACTGGATGTATGATAGTGAAGCATCGACTGCCATAGGTTTAAGTTGCTGCATGCCGAACTTCTCAGCGGGTAGACCGCGGAGGTCCTTCCAGTCGACCATCTCGCTGTTGCCGTAGTCGACGTAGTAGACCTCCGCCTTCTTCTTCTCGCGGTCGTTTCGTCGGACCTTGGCGCGGTACCAGTCACCGGCGAACTTGCCACTGACGAGGTCGCCTGCCTTGGGGTCTGCTGGCAGCGGCTTGCCGGATGAGAGATGGAAGGATTGGAGCTGTTTTTGCAGGTTCTCTAGTGAGTTCTCACGAGAAATCTCTTGGAGTTTGAGGCGACCATTCTCGTCGATGTGTGTGATCACAACATCGCGATAGTCCGACTTGCGTGGTGCACTAGTGGCATCACCATTCGCGCCAGCAGCCGCCTGGCCATTTGATGCGGTCTCTGGATATGCCTCGCCATCCTCCTCTTGCGATGGATCCCAGTCTTGCCAAAGGCCCTTGCGAGCTTCCTTCGCTTTGCGCTCAGCAGCGAATAGCTCGTTTGCATTGCCGCTCTTCTCCGCGCTGTAAGCATGCACTGATGCGTATCCCTCTTCGAGCAACAGCTTGGTGAAGTTCTCGCGATTGACATACAGTGTACCGATGAAACCGCCGACCTTGTCATTGCTCTCGACGTCAATCTCAACGTCACGCTGCGTCAGGCGCTTATTCGCGAAATCATGTGCTTCTTGGCCGAATGGATCAGACTTGTCGCCGGGGTTTCGTGCTGATCGTGGTGCGGTGACGCCAGAGAGGACGAAAGTCAGCTTCGCGTTTTCACGTGGCACTAGCACAGTGAATCTGCTCGCAGACTTTACGAAATCGACAATGGCCGGAACCTTTTTTTGCCGCGACAGAAGTGCTAGCTGGCGCTTCGCCTTCTCCAGCGACTCGGAGTAGTCGACATACTGCTTTGCAGCAGGTGACTTCTCCGACCATAGACCAAGCTTCTTTTCTTGCGCAGCGGATTCGGCCTGCAACAGCTCATCGTATATGGGCGATCGGTCGGTGTCGTCTTGTCGGTGCCTTATCACAGACGCCATACCAGCTTCCACAAGCATAAGACCAACGTTCTTGCCATCGCGGATCAATGTCGCCACTTCCCTCTCCTCGTAGCCTTCTGTTGCAGCGCGTTTGCCATCGATGTGGAACTTCACGTGCTTGCCAATCAAACGCTTGCGCAAGAACTCTTTCGCCTCTGCCTGCCACGGTGACTGCTTTGGGTCGCTTGGCTTCGGCTGTCGCACGCTGGACAAGTTGATGCGTCGCTCGGCGCCGGTCTTGTTGTTTCGTAGGAAGATCGTGTCTGCGGAGAAGATGCGACTGACCACCGCATCACTCTCGCTGCCAGGCTTTTGGGATACAACATGGCCTCTGAAGACACCTCGCTGCGCCTTCTTTGCCTCAGCTTCTGCCTGTCGTAGCGTTGCCATATCGCCTCCCAAGAGTGTCGAGTGGAAGTCGGTGCACTTCGCATAGCCGAGCTTCAAGATGTGTGGCGCGACACTACCCTGCTGAGGATGTATTACTGACGCGACGAGCTGGTTCTGCGGGCTCAGTGCAAGAACCTTGAGCTGTACCTGTCGCTGCAGCAGTCTCTCCTCCACCCACGCTTGCGACTCGTCTCCGAACGGTTCTGCTGCCTGCTCTTTGCCATCCGATGGGTTGACTCGCTTCGTCGAGGGCGCTCGAATACCAGCGATCAATGCCATCGTCTGCACGTGTTTCGTAGGAGACAGGATCAGCCGTACAATCAGTCGATCACCTGTTAGGACACGTTCCACGATGCCGTCCAGCGATTTGCCCTTGTTCTCATCCACAAATGCCTTTGGATCTGGCAGCTCATAGGCGCAGTCCACATCTCCGCTCTTTTTGTCGTCTGCCCATACGCCCTTGCTCTCAGCCTTCGCATGCGCTTCAGCAGCCACAAGCTTATCCGCCATGACCTGCACCTCCTCCGTCTCGTCTCTCTTGCCCGCATCCTCCCTGACCTTCAGCCAGCCGTCCCTGACGGCAACATCAGGTATCTGCACTGGCTGCGGCCCGGGCAGCCACGCAATGCCATATTCGCGCTTCGACTGCGGTATCGTGTACAAGATTCGGAAGTTGACGACTTTGCCTACGAATTGCCTGCGAATGAAGTCGCGTGATGCAAATGCGAATGGCTCGTCGCCCTCTTTCTTTAGGCGCGGTGCTGTCACGAAGGCAAGGGAGAGCTGTCGTTCTTTGCGAGGGTCGGCAGGATGCGCGAGGACCAGAGTGTCGCCTGAGATTACGCTCTTGACTTTGGCTTGCAGTACGTTCGCCATGTTGTATAGTTTGTCAATGCTCTGGTGAAACTTCAGTCAGTATATATGGTGTACGAGTCCATGTCTAAACAAGTGATCGTGGTGCCAGCGATGCCAATTGTGAGGTGTATGGTATGGTGGTGCATGGAGATCTCGTGGTGTATCTCGAGCATTATCAGTGCGGTGGTTGCAATCCTGCCGCCGTGGATGAATTGTCCAGTTTGACCTTTGCTTTCCTCCAAATGATCACCTTAGTTTCTTCAACGACCTCGTCCACCCACAGTCTAACAGCTGTTTCTCTGCCGAGTGACCACTTAATAGGTGTGATATCGCGCTTCGCTTGCTGTCCAGATACCGTACTCGCTGTGCTCTCGTTGTCTCGATGGCGATATGTTGCTCGCTGTCGCTCACGATCCAATGGCCGGGAAGAAAACATGGTGCAGGAAGTTGTACTTACATGTCAAGTGATATGTTCGGTCTTGCTCGAGCTTGTGTTTACAAGGCTTCGAGGTCGAGGAAAGTGCGAGGGAGTAGGCAATTGAGTTGGGGCAGATGCACCCGAGAAATGATGAGGTGTAGATGATGCAGTTCAAATAGTAAGCAGAAGGAAATTCGAGGCTCCTGAAGCAAAAGGCAATGGATGATTTGTTTCACTGTCAGTGCACCACGATGTTTGTGAAGGTGTCAAGATGGTCAACATTTTCAGGGTCCTCACACACTGAATTTCGTCATGCGGGGAGAGCTTCACGCGACCATCAAGCCTTCAACCATATGTTACCCGGACTTCATTCCAGCATCGACCTCTTCCGGGCGCGCTTATCCAGGCCGCTGTAGAGTGAAGCCTGGTTTCACGCTGCAGGCGACGGCGACATATGGAACAGGGAGAAAGGCTATCTTCTCACAGTGACCCGACCTCTAGGACTCAGCTCTAGGAACTATGTACTTTGGAGCCAACTTCGCAGCCATCGATCATCTGCGATGTTCTGAGGCCATAGAAAGGCGGAACATGTCCAGTGGAATCAAGGGTCAATAATGCGAGAACGTCTTGGGCAATCCGAAGCTACGAAGCTGCTCTACAAGGAGGTCATAGGCCTAATACAAATGCTCGCCTATACAAGGCGAGTTCGATCATAGTCACAGCTGCAAGCAATCGAAATGGAAAGGCTCTAAGTCCAGTAAGAAGAGGAAGGTTGACTATGGTCAAGGCTTGACGGCACTGCTTCCTCGACTACAACCTAGCTGCTCGCTGTGTTATGCTCTGTCGAACCCTGCACGGGTGTCGCAGAGGACCAAACTCTGGACCGTGATATTGCATTGCGCACGGAGTTCTACTGGGTACATAAATGCTCCAATCGAGGACCCACGTCTAATCAGAAAGTCATATGCATCTTTGCTGTTGAGACCTTCGAACCACGTACAGTCTGCTGGGAATTTAGATGCTATGCACGAAGTTCGACCAAGCGCTCAACTTAGGCACCTACAATTAACACGGGAACGACATTCATGTCTAAGACGTGTGTCAGACTATTGCGAGGTTTCTTACAAGACAATCATGGTCGCAGGCCTATTCAATATTCGCTTGCGCAATAATCGACGAGCTCGCAGAACGAGGTCTTCAAGATTCACTGCTTTCAGATGATGCTCGTCCTGCCTTTGCTGTTGGCGACAGAGGTCGGAGGACAGCATGACTTACTGCTGACTTGGACTGCTGTGATATCGTGGCGGTGACGCGACTCATGGGAATTCGTGTTCACGTGTGGCTTGCTGGCAGTGTCGATCATTGCCTCAGTCTCAATGAGCCAGCTCTTTGAATTACGCTTCAGCAAAATGTCAATGTTGATGGAACTTTGGCGCAGACTCTCGCAAACCTGGACCATTTGTGCAGTATATCCGCCGAGATACCGCCGGTCCATTCGAAAGAAACACCAGGTTTTGAGCCGGAGATGCTACCAGCAGGTGTGGGTTTGGGATGCGCCGATCTGGTAACTCGCGATCTAAGGCAAGCCACATCGGAGCTAAATCTGCAGATCAGCTTGGTGACCTGATCTGTGGAGTCTGCGACGGAGTAAATTCCCGCATGTCTTTCTGCTTTTGTGCAACTCACGTCCAGAAGAGGTATTGGCGATGAGGATGTGGAGCAGACGTGCCTCGCTGAGAAAGCCGTGCAAACGGCTTCGGATCTGCAGATGACAAGTATCAGAGTCACGGTAACACCTCCGGATCTATATCTGCTGTGCTCCCTCAATTAAAGCGATTGCAAAGCTGCCGACAGTCATGCACAGCTTCAAAGCCGCTGTTCCTTTGTTGCTCACCTCGGTTGGCTCTGTATTGGGCCAAGTCCCTGACGCGCCAGCAGAAGTATACAATGGCAGCGTTACTACAGATTCAGATCCCATCCGGATTCGCGTGGCTACAGGTGGTGCAGGCCAAAGTGGTATGCTTGGAGGTCAGTTTGTAGAGCTCCTCGTGCCACAATGCATGGAGCGCATGCTGAAGGACGACAGCTCTCGCCGATGCTTTCATCAGCGAGTCAGTAGACAATGGCACAGAACCTTTCCGGATCGCCTGGTACACCACGGACACCTTCTACAGCATTCAGGCCCTCGGTCAACGTCTTGCGGATGCCGCGATCACCTACAGCGAAGTTACTGAGCAGATCGCCATTGATGAAGGGCAAGCCACCGACCCGAGCTACTACCTCTGGCGAGACCATTTCCTGCTTGTGGGACCGACATCGAATCCTGCGAATCTGAGCACGGAAGACGACGTTCAAGCGCAGTTCACCGATCTACTGATCGCCGCTCAAAACACGACGAGATCAGAGCCGATACGATTTCTTTCTCGATATGATAAGAGCGCGACGAATGTCAAAGAGAGTCAGCAGTGGATCAATATTGGACAAGCTCCATGGGCAACCGCCTACTCCACATGGTATCACCAGTACATCGGCTTCCCACTGCAGGCGCTGACAGCTGCAATTCGTCTTGGAGAGTACACTGTGACGGACCGTGGCACGTTCCTGACCCTTGAGACGGAGCTGACTGATCAGATTGAGATCTTCAAGGCAGCAACGGACGACCTTTGTGATCCGCTGCTCAATCCTGCTCATATGCTTGTCGGTACGCAAGCTGAAGACCCGGAGCTGACAACAGCGTTTGCGGAGTGGATCACGAGTCAGAACGGGCAGGATGTCATCCGTGGATTCGAAAAGAATGGCGAAGTGTTGTACACGGAAGCACCATCTGCAGAAGAGCTGGAGACGTTTGAGACGGAAGGCTGCACGACTCTAGGCGCTGCCGGTGCCACGCGAAGGATGAAGCAAAGAAGAGCTTTGAAGGCATAAACGACCATGCTCTAGGTTCATGAAGTAATAGCAATGCCTTGACTAATGTATTAGCCTACGACGGGCATCCACCCTCATACTTGCCCCGTGCAGCCTGGCTGCACCACTGTGCTCGCTGTACCCACTTCCCTTGACTGTCCTTCGTGTTACCATCAGCCCAGGCCTGCATAGCAACACCTTGAAGAGCTCGGCCGAACGAGAAGGTCATTGACCATGGTGCACGCCTGCTATTGGCCTGCTTGATGTCGTTAATGGCATTTAGGTAGCTGATGCTGTCAGCATCACTCAAGCCTCCCGACAAGAACACGATTGTCGGGACGAGTGGCGGGACTGTCTTTGCCAGAGCATGAATGGTGGCTTCGGCAACCTGCTCCGGTGTGCACTTCTCCCCAGAGTCGGCACCCGGTACGACCATGCTAGCTTTGAGGACCAATCCTGCAAAGTCGACTTTATGCAGCGAGCAGCGTTCGAAGACAGCCGTGTATGCTGCAATGTGTGCTTCCATAGATCGGACTAGAGACTGGTCGTGGGTCATAAGGACTTCGGGTTCGATGATAGGCACAAGGCCTGCTTGTTGAGAGATGGCAGCATAGCGAGCCAGCACTTCCGCGTTATCCATGATGGCCAGGCTGGACGGAGTGGTGGGAGAGACGATGTATGTGCAGCGCCATTTGCTGAACCTGGCGCCGCGCTCGTAGTACGTCTTGCAGCGCTCCAGCAGGCCATCAAGACCTTGGGTGGTGGTCTCTTCAGGATCTGTTCGAGGCAGAGCTACTGTTCCCTTGTCGACCTTGATGCCAGGAATGATCCCGCGCTCCTTGATGATGTCGACGAAAGTCTTGCCTTTGTACTTGGAGTCGAGCTGGGCGGAATGCTTCATAAGAGTCTCTTCGAACGTAATGATGCCACTGATGTATTCGTCGAGGGGTCCATCAGCAGTGAAGAGAACATCTCGCCACTCGCGGCGGTTGTCATCCGTGTTCTCCTTGCCGACTTTCTCCAAACGCTTTTTGATCGATCCGGTACTCTCGTCGGCAGCAAGGAGACCTTTCCCAGATGCTCCGAGTGCAAATGCGGTTCTGTGGAGCTCCTCGGCATGCTCGAGAGGCTCGTTTGGTGTAAAAGTCTTCGGTACTGCTCCTTGTCCTGCCATGATTGATTTATGTAGGGTCACTTGAGGTTAACGGGAGCTGCAGGTACAGAGCTCTTATAAGTGTTCCTGATTACGTACTTACCCTGATGTGCTTCCATCACCCTGATGGAAGAGGGGCTCAATCCCGATGACAGCATGTCCATGACGTGACTATACGAAGCGAGAAAGGGCCGAGGCGACGTCGAGGAGCCATCTTGTGAGAGCAGTATCGTGAGACGCAGTACTGGGAGCCAGTAGAGAATCTCTGTGCCCTTTTGAATACAGCGTGACCTTGCCATTCGAAGGAGGATTGAGATCATACACAATGATTCATCGGAGTAGTGTCCGAGCCCAAGCTTTGGCGCATCTGCCCCATCTCAACCAGGCGTGGACGCTTTCAACTGAGAAGATCACTCATCCTCAGCCGCTATAAGTGGACTGGCAGTCGGTGACAATATTGACAGAGCGAAGACGAGGGCAACACGCGCTGTCACGGTGACTTTCCCGAGGTCGGGTGTCCATGCAAGGGTGGAATTTACTGATGTTCGCTTGCAGGTATCGACATCCCTACTCTTGCATCGAATCCATGATCAATTGCGAGTTTTACATCTGGCTCTCCCAGCCTTCGAAGTTTTCAGCATTTTTGTACGCACATCAATACATACTTCATGGTATTGGCCATCGTGAATGCCCGAGCTGCTGTCCATGGAGACTGCTGAAAGTGCTGCTTGGCCACCAGGATCGCTTGGATGTCGACAATGTCATGAGGAACCCACGCACATGAGTTGCAACTGTCATGGCTAATCCGAGAATAAGACTGAGAAACAGTTCCTTCAGCCTTGACACGACATGGAGATGTTTCCATTGGAAACACACTGTGCGATCCAAGAGCAAGGATTTTCCTCGGTTCCTGATTGATGGACTGGGGTTTGATGTTTTCAGGACTGGCATCTGTTTCAAACCACTTTTGACGCCGGCTTGGTATTCTCATCTTAAGGCTGGCCAGACTCTGTCATGCACAGAGTTCCCGAGCACCTCCAAGAATGGCAATGAAACCTCTCACATCTGCCCGATGTTTGTGTTGCTTAGCTTTCTTGGACCACCCGCAATAAGCTGAATGAGGCCATATGCACCGAAAATTGTCGTCCTTCAGCGAGATTGTCTACATGCGAAATACACAGGATACTGCTTTGAAGAACATGGGTGATACTTGGCTCACAGTACATAGTTCGCGCGCGCCCATCATACCATCGTGCATCGTCGATCACTACCGCAACAATGGTTCAGCTTTCACTTCTCACTACTGCGCTGGCGCTCCTTTCTGCCGCCTCCGCCCAGTGCGGAGCCGGCACACCTGATGCTAGAGTTACTGGCTCAGGCAATTCTTTCACTGCCACTCGAGGCAATACCAACGTCTACACTGGCTCCGATTATCGTGCTGCCATCCAAGCTGCAGTCGATGCAATCGGTGCTAATCAGCGTGTCTCGGTCATGGCCTCTGGCTCAATAGGTGCATCGACAATCACAATCGGCTCGGGCAAAACCTTCGAAGGCTGCGGTACCATCAACGTTGGCTTCCGCAACGGGCGTGGAGCTGTCGAGGTTCTCAACGCAAATGATGTCAAGATCCCTTACTTCACCATGACCGGGAACCCGTACTTCGGCTTCCGCTTCTACGGCACGCGCGGTCTCGTGCTCGGCAAGATCACGATGAACCTGTCTGGTGGACTCGGTATCCGCTTCGATCGTGACGCAGCACGCAACGCAAATGTTCAGATGGATGACATCCGGGTCACAGGAGCTGGTAGCCATGCTGTTGAGGTTTGGAACATTGACGGCTTGACCATTAATCAAGTCATCGCACGTAATGTCGGCGAGTCTGGACTGCTCCTCCAGGCATCGCGTGATATCCGTGTCAAGCTTGTTGATGGCAACAATGTTGGTGCAGGCACTGGTTACGGCACCCTCAGATTTGCAAACAACAACGGCCAGAATCCCAATGGCAACTATAACACCAACGTCTGGATCGACAAGGTTATCTCAAGAGGTGGTGGCAGAGGTGTGTTTTGCGTGTCCCAGTCAGGTGCTGCAGTCATCACGTCCGTCGACCTGGCAAGCAACGGCAACAATGCAGTGCTTATCGAGAACTGTTACAACCTTTCCATTCGCGGCGGCACTGTCAATGGTGGTGGTGAAGTACGCCTTGCTGCTCGCTCGGAGTTTCCCAACAACCGCGATATCTGGGTCACGCTCAGGGTCGATGGCACGACAGTGCGCGAATCGCCATGCGGTGACAACACGAACTGGTCGTTGACGGGAAACGGTGGCAGGAACGTCTGCTAGTTGAGGATTGCCTGGTTGGTGGCAAGGGTTATGCGGTGGCTTGGTGCGAATTCTGTGAACATATGAGATTACCTTCCAAAACTAACCATTGATATGCATTGGGCACTCTTTTAATCACAAGATGCTGCGTGAGTATTCGATGACAGTCGGCTTCGTTGATGTCCCGGCACATGATCACTTGAGACCAAGACTGTATTATTGAGCTAAAAACATGCTGAGAACTTGGTCTCGCCAGGCTTTGGACATTCGAAGGATTCTGCATTGACCACAGAAGTACAGCTGCTACCACAGACGCTCTAGTATTTCGCTGGGCATTCATCAGCAATCGGCACGGCCCCGAAGCATGCAGCATTGATACCCAAGGCCTAGAAGTGATGTCAGTGAACCTACATTTCATACTATCATGACAAAGCTTACATCGACAGCCGTGGTACAGCAAGTTGCATACAGCCCATCATCGCATGTGCCGGTCGTGACACCGTTGCCGCCTCCTTCCTCCGTGTCAAGAGCGGCATCGCATCCAGTAGTAGCCAGACCGAGAGCGCTGGACACCGGCACACCACTTTCGCAGCAGCTCAAGAATGTACCCTCAGGGCATCCGTACCCGGGAATGATCTCGTCGTCATGTTTATACTTCGGCTTATCGGTCGCCTTGTCGTCGTGCTCTGGTTTCTTGACTTCGCTGTCTTTGCCCTTCGCAGGTGAGCCATCCAGTTCCAGAGTGTCGGTCAGACCACGAACGATCTTGCGATTCGGTGCGGCCATCGTGCTGGCTACCAAGGTGGCAAGAAGCATAGAAAAGCGCATTGTGAAGGTATGAAGGACCGGCTGGGAGGTCGGGACGATCTGATCAATTGAATGCTGGGATGTTGATAATTTGAGAGACTATGGACTTGTGATCATTAAATAGATAATTGTGTTAATTGCAGACTGAAATTGCTTCCCATCGTTGGCATTGCCTTCGTGATTGATTTTCGTACATTGTTCGGATGCGCATTCTTTTGTCGTAATGTGGTAAATCAAAGGAGAAGTATTGTCGAGTGTCTGATTGAGATCATCCTAGACGAGAAAGTCGTGCAAAGGATATGAACGCCCTGAGCTTCATAACTTCATAGCGTGTTATCGCGCCGTTCGCGATCGTGGTTTCGTGTCGTGAGGAAAAAGCAAGAAGGTGCATACCCGCGATATCGTCGTACACTCGCAACGGTCAATGAAATCGGGTGCTGTCCAAAACAAGAGTGCGCGGACCACCAAAACCACGTCATGTTTGTTCAATTTGCGGTCAATTGCCATCTCGGACGCTGAATCGCTCACAATTGCCGGTCCTCCCATTCTTCGCTATTTCGATGTCTTAGTTGGCCCCGTCTCGGATCCAAGCTGACGACTCGTTTCAAGAATAAGTGATTGTTTGTTTCAGCTTCGAAGGTGCCGTTCAGCAATCGCTTGCCTGCTTCCTTGAAGGAGTCAAACTTCTCCATGCCGGCCAGCACATCGTAGCCTGCACAACTGGCCCACTCGCGACTTAGAATAGGCGCGCTACCATTGCCAAGGTCGCTCCATCTGGTGACTGTGATGGCGTGCTTAAAGGTGGGACGGCCGGTCGGAAGCGAAGACTCGACCATTTTGATTTGGACAAGATATTCCGTTGGACACTGCGGGCAGCGTCGGATATCGCGGCAATCTTCGCATTGAGAGATCGAGAAGTTCCGATTACGAGCACTCATGTCTGGCCCACGACCAGAACGTAGCTGGTCTCGGACGCGCTCCGGTGCTTGTGGAATGTGCGTCAACGTACACTTGCAGATCTTCATGAGATCGCCGTCCTTCCAATGTGCGCACGTGGAGAAGTATGGGTTGCTAATTCCGCTGTTAACTTTACTGTTCTGTCTGCATCGCCATGCTGTAACTCACTAGTCTGTACGATCTAGAAGTAGAAGTCTGCGCTCTGTATCCATCATATTTGGTGGTGCAATGCGCTGGCTTACCACCCGCATCAGCAGATGGCCTTTCACGACTACATGTCGCGAGGCATGGGTCCATCCGCTCTCAGGACACCTCCATCGGCGGTCTAAAGCAGCAGCGGTTATTCCGTAGAGCGCACCAAAGTTTCGTTGTCGTGTAGCTAGCTGCACGTATGCAAAGGGCATCTCACGGCGATACGTGATTTTCGACCTCGGAAGCCAACTATCTTTGACTCGTGGGCAATGAAACACGGGATTATTGACGAAATCTGGTTTGAAGACCTCCCCGCCAGGCTGAATCCTCGGGTGAAACTGGGCACATTGGGAACAAAGCAGATGCAATGGCATCTGCCGATCGAGTCTGAACAAGAAGTCCAATCGCTCCTTCTTGTTTTCGGCAAATGATAGCTGTTTCCATGCGGACCTCCCATCCAGACGATCTCGCAAGGTCTTGGTCGCGAACGTGATGGAGGCTTCATCGGCAAGGCTCACATAGCTTGCAATCAATTCCCACAGATCGGCCGGTAAGGATGCAATTGAGCCCTCTCCAGGTGGGCGGTATATATCTCGTTGAGCATATATTTCAGCGAGATCTTCGTTCGAGATGTCACGTGTCAGACTGTGCATCAACTCGCCTACATCGTAGGCTGGTCGGTCTCCAACGAGTGTCGAGGTTTCACTGTTGAACTCGTAAAGTCTTTCGCCGGTCTGCGCGTCAATTGTCGGCGCAGTCGCGCGTCGTCCCGAAAATGGATCGTAGCCGCCGCTCGGTCTCCTTGGAGCTTGGACTGGTGGCGCTGAGATGCGTCGCGCGAATTCCGGGTCCGGTGGCGGTTGCACGGCCGGCGCGCTGGGCTTTCGTTTCTTGATGAGCTTCACCATGACTTCAAGCGCCAAAACAAGACCGCTCTGATGAAGGCAGTACGAGATGACAATTTGAACGATGGAAAAAGAGATAACAGAGGACGGCAACCCGCGGAGTGTGTAAGTCTGCTAGGCTCATGAGCTAAGCTTTGATGCCAAAGAGGCTGTCTTGGCGATGATCTCAACATGCTTGACCATTTTCTTGGGCGGCTATTTCGAGCCCTCCAGTCTCGTGCTTCACTGCTCAACATTCTCATCATGCATTCGGGCGTTCATCAACGAGACAACATGGAGTTTTGCCATTGCGAAAGTTTCTCTGACCTCAAAGCCCCGCAATCGGATGTGTCGGCAGCCGATCATCACCAATACTGTCACGAGCATCCAGACGCGTCGGTGTCTCAATCCGGGTGCACCTTGACGCGTCGAGCTCACGATGATTAAAGCTCTGTTGATGGCCGCAGCATGTGGATGTCTTTCCGACATCCTTGAAGCCTCATCGAAGCCTTTCGTCTGATCCACGCTTCCATTAAGCAGCAATGACCAGACCTACTGTCCTCATCACTGGCGCCACGGGATTCATCGGGTACCGGACTTTGGTCATCTTACTTCGAAGCGACTATTGCGTGCGCATTGCAATCAGGCGGCCTGATCAAGAGTTCAAAATTCGCAATGCACCATCTATCCAGCCATTTCTGGAGCATGTTACTTTCATCGCGGTTCCAGATAATACGATCCGTGGAGCATACGAGACAGCCGTAACTGGCGTGCACTTTGTCGTCCATGTCGCAAGTCCAGTACCCCCGAAACTCGACATACAGGACAATACCGCACAGGGAAAATCATGGAATGAAATTTTCTATGATCCAGCTGTCAAGGGGACGATCGAGCTACTCGACGCCGTTGCGAAAGCACCGTCCGTGCAGCGAGTGGCCATTACCTCATCTGGCAACGTGCTTGCGAGTGTTGTAGGCGAGCCAGCAACAAGTCCCTCTGCAACTAGAAGATGTCCTAGCGAGGAGGAAGTCGGAGCAATTCAGAATGCTGGGCAAGCCTACAAGACCAGCAAGATTTTGGCAATCACCGCTGCCCGAAAAGCTGTGGCGAAACATCGGGCAAACGGCGTTCATCACTTTGGCGTTTTCTACGTCTGTCCTGGCTACGTTCAAGGCGCTCACGAGCTTTGCGACAATGTGGAAGACTACTTCCTTACCACCAGCGGCGGAACGTTAAATCTTGCGATGGGCAAAAGTCTGCCAATACCAGTAATGTCGCAAATCTGGGTGGAGGATGTCGCGAAAGCACATGTCGTTGGTCTAACCTCGCCAGAAGTCCGAGATGACGATGTACTTGTTCTGGTCGGTAACGAGGGTAAAGGGTGGGAATGGAAAGATGTTGGAGAGACATTGATAAATAGATTTCCGACCGAAGTCGACACCGATGTTCTCAAACCTTCTCGTACTCAGCAGAGCATGCCTCTGAACTTCGACTCTCGCGAGACACAGACCAAGCTAGGCTGGTCGTTTGCTGGACCAGATGTTTGGGCGACAGAAACTGTCAAACGCTATTTGAAGCTGACTGGCCATTCATAGCAGACCTCGCAATGAAGCTTTACCAAAGCTCTTCTCCTGATCGCCCATCCCGCGACTCCTTGCACCTTACGTTGTGACGCTTCTAAGCTGGTTGCATATCACGTGATGCAAACTGGACACCATAACAGCGAGCTCAGCAGTTCTGGCAGAAGGGATGACTATTGGATTTTATGAATCTTTGTCCTCGATTGGTATGGCTGGATTCAAAAGTTTAAGCTATGTTTGTCTTGGCCCTCGGTACCGTCGCGCCCGGTTCTGAGCCTCAGTCGCGGATGTGTCTCACCTGGCTTGGCTTAAGCAACTTGATCCACATGTCCTGTGGAAAACGTCAGAAATGGAGGCGATACGACTTGCGAACCTAGATATCATGATTATATCGAGGAATGATCAGACTACCAACCTTGCCATGTGTGACAGTTTACATCCGCCTGTCATTAGGATGCAAAAACATCTGGAGAAACGGCGCGTGGCCCGCGAAGTCCGATAGAATGGCATATAAGACTATCCGGCACAGTATTGTGAGCCCGCAGCACACTCTCTTTAGACCGATCGACCTTTCATTCATCTCTGTCAGGCACAGAGTCCATTCATTTCGTCATTTTTGTACTTGACACATTTAAGGACACACATTCTTTACAGTTGACTAGGATCTTCTTGCACGTGGACCTTGTTGCAATTGCCTATTTCTAATCATGCACTTCGTCCAGTCTATGAACGCGGTGGTGACCGCCGTCATCTGTCTTGGAGCCGCTGCCCAGGCGATTGAGATCAAGCCGAGATGGACGGGAGGAATGACGACCCGCGCTATCTCGCATGGCCAGGCTCTTGACGTACTCGGCAGAGCTGTAGAGATCGCTGCGATACC
Source organism: Scolecobasidium constrictum UM 578 (assembly GCA_000611715.1). Classification (NCBI taxonomy): domain Eukaryota; kingdom Fungi; phylum Ascomycota; class Dothideomycetes; order Venturiales; family Sympoventuriaceae; genus Scolecobasidium; species Scolecobasidium constrictum. Next base: position 167,956 of record AZYM01000161.1, read on the forward strand.
CGAGAAGCGATACATCGCGCCTCTGTTCATTCGCCAGGCAAATGGCACCGCGACCAATGGCACAGCGCCTGCTCTTGAGCTACCCAACCAGGGTGGTCAAACACCACAACAAGGCCAGAATGGTCAGGAACAAGATCAAGAAGGTCAGAGAAGAGAGCAAGAGGAGAATCAGCGGCAGCAGGAGGCAGCACAAAGACAACGTATGCATGGCGGGACTCTTTGACAACTTACTTGCGCTAATGAAACTCATCATCTCAGAGGAAGAAGAGCAAAGACGGCAGCAGGAGGCACAACAGAAGCAGGCCAAGGAGCAGCGGAAACAACAAGAAGAGCAAGCCAAGCAGCGTAAGTCAAGCGTCGTCACCTCCTCGTTGCGGACATCAACTAAGTCTTGTGCAGAAGAAGAGGCACAGAAGAAACAGGCCGAAGAGCAGCGTAAAGAACAAGAAGCCCAGGCGAAGCAGGCGGAGGAGCAGGCAAAGCAACAAGAAGAACAGGCAGCTCGACAGGCAGAGCAGAACAAACAGGCTGAAGCGAAAGCTATCGCTCTTGGTGAGTTCATGGAGTATGACGAGCTTGTGCTATGACTGACTTGACAAAGAAGAGGCGAATGCGCAAGCCGATGCCCAAGGTAGCTACCAACTTGTCCCATGCACGATTGCGACTAATGTGCTTGCAGAAGCCGCAGAGGACGCAGAAGATGAGAATTAATCATTCATGCGGCACCATCAAATCTGCGATCACTATTCGCGGACAATCAACACTCTCCTAGCTTCGAGGCTCAATGCGTCCATATGTGCGCACTGAGAAGAGGTCTGTGGTATTGGTCTCACCTTCTCGGCCATCGGAGGTCAACTTCCTAAGTTTTGGGCCTACAATTCTTCAAATCAGGTTCGGCTGGATATCCATAACATAGAAAGAATGCACTTTCTATCTTGTGACAAGATGTCTTCGAATTATTATTATCTTTCGCAGGTGGTGGTCTGATTCTGTGACCATTGATCCTGCTGCTTCCCGCGAGGATCATCCCTGCGAGCTTTTCTCCTCGCCCTTGATGCCCAATTTCATTAACACACTCCAGCAGCTCTAATTTAGATTCTCGAATGCACAGCATGGGCATCAAAGCGCTCTTGATGGATCAGCCTTGAGTGCCAGCACTGCTTTTTTACCTGGACGTGATTCGCAGCACGGCCAATCGTGTCGGACGCGGGCTTTGGTCCGTGATCTTCACAACCTGGGAGATTTGGGGTAGCTGACTGACAGGGCTCATCAGATCGTGAGGCGAAGTACACTCGCGATCAACAAAGGTCAAAGATGCGTTGTCCATGGAGAAGGCCCGAATCCGATGGGGACGAAGAAGATGTCGCAATGATCGGGTAGCCACAAGCGAAACTTCTGAGAGTAGTTGCTCCAGGCATCCTGGCCAAGCACAAGGAACGCTGGTGAAGATTTGCGTACACCGCGCACATATACAGGCATCAAGCTATCGGCTGAGGATCCCCATGAAGAACGTGGCCTCTACAACCGCCAGAAGTCGCATGTCACACTACAGGCTGCAAGCGATGACGTGCGTTGCAAGCGGTCGCTGAGATCCTCTATAAAAGCCGTCGATCTCTTCTGGAAGTGCGCTCGTCAGGACATGCCTTGATAACACTTCCACATACACTCTTGTGGATTAGGCCACAGGCCGTCGGGGGCACTTGCCTGACTGATTGGTACGACTGTTGGATACTCTGCAAGAGATTCCTTTCGATACTTCGATTCTTACTTCCACAACCCAAAGCAAGACCATGCCGCCACGACCCATTCACGTCGGGCATCCGCCCCGACGCTCGGACAGAGCAAGATCAATGTCAAGGGAGCCACCTCGAAGACGGGCGTCCTCGACGCATCGTCGATACGATCCTCCATCATCCGCGGGTGACTCTCCAAGTCGTCGTGTGCACTGGCCAGATGATCCAGCAGATCCTCGCTATCAAGAACGCGGGCGTCCATCCGATCGTCGTACGCGAGACCCATCCCGGTCTCGTACCCGATCCAGGACTCGATCAGCAAGTCGTGAGCGACACGATCGGTACTGCTATGAACGACGCCGTGCACCTGCACCACCAGCAGACGATGAAGAGGATAAGCCGTGGTTCAAGAAGAAGACTGTGTGGACGACGGTTGCCTCGCTTGCCACAGTGGCTGCACTTGTGCCCTCTGCCATGTCTGCAAACGCTTCGATTGATGCTGCTCACGCTGCGGGACGTGCTGCACGGAACACAAAGCGTGCTGCTGCTGCAGGTGAGCAGAGTGCTAGAGCGAGCATGTTGAGTGCAAGGGCAGTGAACAACACCACAATTGCTCAAGGGCATCAAGACGCCTACGGACGGTACACCGGTCCATCCAGCAACGTCCGAGCCCTCCCAAGGTCGCACGGTTATCATGCTGGCGGATCCCGACGTCAGGTTGTATGGTGAAATGCTCAGCAGGGCCAATTGCTAATGCCGCAGTGCTTTCAAAGTAATGGCATGAGACGGAGTGACGGACAGATTGAGACGGTCCTATGCTTATAGATACTTATAATGCCAACAACATTTGTGATCTTGTGTACTTCCAAGCTCTTCGCAGGTTCCATCGCACGGAGCAGATATTTATGTTAAATGCTGCCACCAATCCTTACACTTGTACGACTCCAATTGCACTTTCGGGGTCAAGGAGAGGCTGTCTGCTTCCTTCACCAGCGCATCGATCGCATGTATCGGGTCGTCTTCCGGATCCGTCGCAGCCCCAACATGTTCGCAAGATACAATCGATGCCGGTGCCTCCACAATCTGAGCAGTGAGCACCTTCACCTCGGCATCCGTCGCATGGTTCAAAGTATTCCATAATCCCATCACCGTTACAGCTGTTGCACGGCCCATCTATATAGCCCTTGCCAACGCAGCTGCCGCAGAGCATTGTTGGGTCGCAATGGGCAGGCATCGTTTGCTCGTAGCTGATAGGCATGCTGCGCACATGTTAGCAAAGATCGAGCTAGCTAAAGGGTCCTTGTACCTTGCTCTGCTATAGGGCGGATAGGGTGCTGGAGAAGTTGGCGATTGAGCTCTCTGCGGACTCCTGTCGGACCATGATATAACTGGCTAATGCCACCATATCCTGACCCTGCATCTCTATCACTGGGTTGCACAGGAATGAGGCTGAGGGACCTTTGTTGCCATGTCTCAAACGATCAGCTGTAGGCATCCCCGAGAGGGAGCGTATTGTGGAACAATAGGCATGTGAACATGCGCAATGAATTCAACTCAGGCATTTGCGCCTGGTACTATGGTATCACAATTAGTCATTACAGAAACATCATCACTGCAGCCCATCAGGCGCCTGTCCCGCTCTCCTCAGACCAACATTGTGTGCGTGTGCCTGATGCCGATTCGCCGAGGCATTGCTTGGTCTTCGCATATCCACAGGCTGCACGTTCAAGCTCTGTGTATCAACTGCGGTGCTTGCGCCCGTGTTGAAGCTTGTCTCCATCTCGTTGTCCACGGCTGTCTCTCTGAGCACCTTGGTGGCCTCCTGATCGGCAATCACTGCTTCACGTGCAGTATCGACAATCTCCTTTGTTGGTCTATGGATGGCGAGAGGCTTGTCTGCACCGGCAGGGTAGATTGGAACGGAGCGAAGGCAGGAGAGGATGGCGGTCATGAGCTTATTGCGGCGGACAAGGCGGAGCTCTTCGTTGGCCCAGTTTGACTAGCAAAGAATGTTAGCTGCGGACTCACGGGACGGAAAAGCTCATGGTCTTACCTTGTGAGACACGCCAACCATCAGGTCGATCTGCTTGAGATCCTTGCACTGCGTGATCTGCAAATCAACATCGTCATGGAAGTCCCTCTTGTTCTCGTCCATGCACAGGAATGCAATAAGCTCCATCTTGAAGGTCTCAATATCCGCGAAACTGGTCTCGGCATTGACACTGATCTCAATCTGCTCCTTCATTTGCTTGCTTCGGGTGATGTTGTCGATCCAGTTGTTGTTGTTGATGATGTTAGGGATCTGGATTGCACGGCCGTTGTCGACACGCTTGAACGTGCTGTAAAGCAAAGAAATGTGCTCCACAATCATGCGGACATCGTTGATGACAACCATGTCGCCGACATCATATGGATGCTTGACAAAGACGAAGATGCAGGATCCAAGGAATTCCTGTACTGTCGTGGCAATGGCGAAAGAGATGGCAGCAAGCTGGGTTCCGATGGTGAACATGTACTTGGCGAAGGACTCCGAGAAGAAGGCGGCTAGAACTTTGTCAGTACACAATCGTTAAACGTGAGGCAGATTGCTTGCCATAGACGATTCCGAGCAAGATAAGTGCGACCACGAACAGGAATCGATCAAGGACTCTGACAGCCTGACCAACATCATGCATACTTGCTGCGATGGCCTTTCGCTCACGGCTGATTTCAAGAACAGTCATGACCATCTCGTCCAAGCTGATATCGCCATTGTTGTCCTGATCAAGCAGATTGAAGACCTCGTTGGCCTCCTCAGTGCGGCCACGGCCAAAGATCTCCTCAATGTCAGATCGATAGAGCGCATCCTTGCCCTCTTCGACGAAACTCTGCCAGAGACGGGCACCAAGCGCTCGTGATGATCGCTTGGACTCCAATGCTTCGACGACCAGGTTGTGGATAGCAGCGCTTTGTTGCGAGCGTGCTCCGGTGATCTCGCTGGTGATGTTGCCGACAGTCGATTGCAGCATCTCCGTGTAGAGAGCAACACCACCAACAAGCTTAGTGCTGGAGGGATCCTGCTGGGAAGCATCGATGCCGGTAAGAATCTCGAAATCCTCAGTCTCGAATGGACGCTCGTTCAGAGGGAACATCTTCAGAGACAGCTCGGTCAGGCCATCAAGCATGCGAACCTTGAGCTTCGACTCATTGACACGCGCGTTGAATTGTCTTCGGTGATAGTTGACGGAAATAAGCTGGACAATGAGCTTTTGGGCGATGAAGAGTGCCGCCACGGCCATAGAGGCGAGCAGGAACCGCTGAAAGTTCTTGACCCACTGTGGGTTTTTGTCTTGATCGAAGACTGTGATTACAGGCACAGTGAAGTAACTGACAATCGTCCACAGCATGAAAGCGATCGGAATTTCCATATGCTTGATGACAAGTCGGTACTTTCTTGTTCCCGAGCTGACGAATCCAACCATGAACATGAAGAGGAATGGCAGAGTCTGAGAGATGGCCTTCGTGATCCAGAACGACCACCAAGCGACTTGAAGCCATATGAAGATGCCGAGAAGTCGCACGCCGCCAGCTCGAGACTCCTTGTGTACAGTCGCGAAGATGATGAGTGGTATTGCCAGGAGGATCGAGATGGGCAAGATGTAGATCAAGTTACGAGTGACGACGTTGAAGTCTCTGATCCGCTTATAGATTCTGCCGAGACGGTTGACTGTGTTGGCCTCTCCATCATATCCGACTTCTGCTTCTTTCGGGTTGATAGGTAGGGTTGTTCTTCTTCGTCCACCAGTCACCCGCTTCTGCTCCAGACCTGGACTGACTGGTGTGACATAGACTTCCGTCTTCTTCTCGGCGCCGGAAGGCATCTCGACAACGATCTCGTTTCCCATGTTGCTGAAGGATAGTGAGTGTTAAGAAAGGAGAGGACGGAAGGCGAGATTGAGCTGTGTGAGGACACCAAAACTGAGGAGAACCATCATGCAGCGGGCGTCGCACTTTTTAAGAGCTACGCGCCACGATCTTGCAAGCATGGGCATCTAGCAGAAATGCATCTAGAAAGCCTTCACGGCTGCTCCGAGTATCAGTCATGGCGCCCGACAGCTGGATTTGATACGCTTCGGTGGTCGCAGCGCGATTGCTATCGGGTTCTGGAGCTCCACAGGCCTGTCAAGAGGCTCATCTAGGTTTGGTGTTGTTCAGGGGAAGCACGCGACAAGGCGAGAGTCGATGCCGATATCAGTTTAGACCTTGACTCCTTGTGGAAGCGAGGTAAATGGTGGCTTGCCGCTTAGCCTATTTGGATCGTGCGGCTGAGATCCAGCTTCTCGTGGAATTGGTTCTCGCACATGAAGTCAAATTGAAAGCGGTGGTACTTCGGCCGGTACAGAGGGGTATGTTGGTCGTCGCAAGAGTCTCGAAGCATTTCGACAACGGGCGTTGGAGAGCTTGAAAGCTACGAGATCGTTGATGGCTTTTGAGGTTCTCAAATGCTCAAACTCAACCCTTGAACTGGCCATCGCTTACCCTGGCGAGTGGTCACTTGGCCATTGGATACCGCTTGAATCGTGGTGGATTCGCAAGCTGCAGAAGAAGTTGCAGCAGAACGGCGAGACGACCATGCATAAGATCATGTGTCCGAAAATAGGGTGATGGAAAAGAAGAGGAGTTGCATGGGGAAGGCCCGAACACAATGGAGTTCTAGATCTTTGCCGATCTCCCGTCGCACGACTGGACCTGACTGGACAGCTCGTAAAAGTCGGATGCGACTCCGCTTTTTCAGCCGCTCAAATCAGATATCTTGTCCGCTCTTTGCTGCAACAACAGAATGACTCCAAACATCACGAGGATCAAGCGTCATTGTCTTGTCCGAGATTCTGAGATGGCGACAGCTTTGTCCCTCGCCAGCATTCCTGCGAGGTCACTCGCTTTCGGCGCAAGCTTCTTACAATGAACAAAGGGCAGAATCGAAAGCAGGACGCTTCTGCATTCCGCGAAGTATATCTGATGGCTCTGTGCACTTGCAGTATTGATTCCGTGCGAAACTAGTCTTGACCGTCTCATTCTGCAGCAGCGATGTTTTCAGCAATCACCGACTTCATTACCCGCTTCGACGAGGATGTTGGGTTTCGACTCAACCAAGCCTGGGGTACTGGATACTGTCCTCTGCGCACGGTCTTCACGAGGACACCACTTCTGATCAACGGTCTCTTTCGGCATCCGAGCCTGAAAAAATACCCGATGCGTTTGTGGCTGCCAAAGCAGACTCTATCTAATCTCAAGATGCTGTCCATGGGAGAATGGAAGACGATACTCAAGACGATCCCGATCATAACCATTCTCGGAGCTATCGGCATCCTGATCATCACTGGCATAATCCTAGCGTGCGGGTGGTCACTTTACAAAGTCATATGCGGTATCTGTTACGGGGTATTCTGGCTGGTGTTCTTGCCATTCCGGATCTTGCTATGGCTCGTCCAATCGCCTTCTGCACTCTTCGATTACGCCAGCAAAGCCTTCAAAGCTCAGTCGCGTGCAGCATACAAAGATCCGTGGGAAGAAGAAAACGTCCGGCTACAGTCGTCTGGAGTATACCAGGATCCATGGGAGGAAGGAAGCAGCGAAACCGAAAGCGAGTATCGTTCACGAGCGTACTAGTAGGCGAATCTTCATGGCCGATATAGCGTTCCCGGAACCCTGAGTGGACGGTCATGTCAACGAATCCGCCACATTCAGCCCAGAAGACGGACTTATACGAAATCCCATAGAAGTCTTTCCTCAACGTGTAAAATCGGGGTGGAGAATCTCTTATATTGCGCGCTGAGTGGAGTATCTACCCCGAACCATTCGCACCCTCTCGACGATTACTACATATCCAGCAGATCCTGCAATATTTCCTGGCTCTTCAATAGCGGCAGCGAGAAATGCGTTAATCCAGGATACTCCTTCAAGCTCCCATTCGGCAGCTGACCCGTGACCCACCTCGCCATCTCCACCGGCACATCCGTATCCCTCGTCCCATTCCAAAGCTGGACTTTGGCATCGATACTCTTCACTTCAAACGGCCACTTTCCCAATATCATCTTGGCTTCATGCACAATTCCATGTGTGCCGCTCATTCCCGCATCTCTCATTTCTCGGATCATGGCTTCAGTCTCTTTTTCATCCATCAATGCTTGGTCGCCAGCATCCATCTTCTTAATGATACCCTCGATGATGATTTTCCTCCATTGTGTCTGGTCAGGATTGCGCGCTGCGCGTCCAAGGCCGACCTCGATCATACTGCGAAGTGCCCATTTTGGAAGCCATTTGTTTATCGTGAATCCAATCCACCTCTCCCAGCTCTGTCCTGTCAATGGCGCCTCGGGCGGCCCCACACCAGCCAGTACACCCGTCCCTTTCAGCTCCTCGCTGGGAATTTCCCGTGCGCATGCGAGGGCAAATGGACCACCTCCACTACCGCCAATGACACGGTACTGCTTGAATCCCAACTCTGCAGCTAGCAGTCGGATATCCCGTGGCCAGTCAAGCATGCTGAATGTCGGTCTGAACGTGGACAATCCATGACCGGGCCGATCAACGCCGACGATACAGACGCCTAGCTTTTGAGCCGCATTGTGCATGCATTCCGATTCCAGTCGGGAGCTGGGCGAGCCATGGAAGTAGAACACTGGTTTGCCGGACGGTCGTCCGCAGATGTGGTAGCCGAGAACGTAGTGGCCCAGATCGTGCTTGTATGGGAGGATGGCTGTGTGAGAGCCTGCGATTAGTCGTGAAGATACGGCGCTGGTTGCCATTGTGCTGCGCGCTAGTGCGAGGGGTTGGGTGAGAAGGGGGTTGAATCGTGTGAACATCATATCATTAACGAGAGTGCTACATCATGACTTTTGTACTCCATGTTCCCTTCAAGATTGGTGAAACTGCAATACGCGTATCTCATCCTTCCCGTCTTGGATGGACTTGGGATCGAAGACGATAGAACATCTCAGAGGAGATCAACCCGCATGACTCATGGCACGTGCCCACGCGTGTCCTCGTATTCCATAATCCCTGTTCCCATCTCCCGTCGCGTCTCAAGCCGCTTCATCAAACGCCTTCTGCAACTCCTTCACATCCAACTTAACCATCCGCATCATCGCCTCCATAACAGCCGTCCTCTGCTTCTCCGTCCCCTTCTGCAACATCTCGTCCATGACCTTCGGATTAACCTGCCAACTCAGTCCATACTTATCCTTGATCCATCCACACTCCGCCGGCTTCCCGCCATCTGCACCTAGCTTATCCCAGTAGTAGTCGACTTCAGCCTGGTCCTCGCAGTTGATGGTGAAGCTCACGGCTTCGCTGAAATGGAAGATGTCTGGCCCGTTGATGGCGATGAAGCCCTGCCCGTTGAGGGTGAAGTCGACGACCATGACGGAGCCGACTTTCTGCTGATGGTGCTCTTGGCCAGCGGAGGTGTAGTTCTCGATGCGATTGATACGTGAAGAGGGGAAGATGCTGGTGTAGAAGTCTGCGGCATCTTTGGCGTTGCCTGGGAACCACAGCGATGGTTGGATCTTGGGAATAGGCGCCATGTTTGCTTTCGACTCAATCTGTTGATGAGTATCAGTCGGTTCTTTTGTAAGTTGGTCAAATTGTGGTAATGTCTGCGCTGATAACAATTCATGTCGTTGTATCAGTTGATGAAGTTTTATACACAATCGCCAGCCAGGCAACAACGCGATCTTTCCCCAGATCTATCACAATAAAGTGAGCGATTACTGAACTCCGTTGAAGCTGCAAACCCCGCGAAATAGTTTGAGAAGCTTATTTCACTTCATTGTCTCTCGAGCGGTTCACTGCCTCAAATACGAGGCTTGGCTGCAGGTGCTGCCTTGAAGCCGGAGCAACTTCTGTACAACCAGGACTGAAGAATCCTGATTATGCTCAGCTCTACGCTCAAAACAGCTGAGAGTACGGGGGTATGAATTGCAAGAATATGATTGTGAGCTGTGCCGATCAAAAAGCGCTTGCACTTCCCTTTCGTCATTCACACAGCGCGAAGCGATGCCGCATCTGCTGTGTACCCCAACCCACCGCACGACCGGACCTCACCAAATCACAACCCTCATATATCATGCGATCCTGCAAAAGCAAGATGCATGATCAGAGAGCACAGCATATCCCGACTCTTGGGTGTCGGGATTGCAGACAAAGAGCACTTCCAGCATCGTCAATGTCCCAATTGGTCCATGCGCGACACCGCCTTCGAGAATTCGCAGCATTCCAATGACGAAAACGGAAGCGATTCTCTCGCCATTGCAGCGGCTGCGTGCAGCGCGAGCTCGAGATGTCTGACAGTTATTTGTCGACTGTGAGTTGATTGCGTGAAATCCTTCTCTTGCTGTCTTGCACAACGAAGTGGCTTGCTTTTGCGAACCTCATACGTGCAGAGATTGTTTTCGCGGATAGCGATCATTACTTTTCGAGGTCTCGACTGCGTCTCGCTTGTATCGATCAGATCGCTCAGGTCTGGCTGGAGATGTGAGGGCTCGCATCGTGCTTGCTTGCTGTCATATGTTTCACAGACGTGTCTGCAAGCAGGCTTTTGTCTAGATCTACCTCTGATGAAGCACATTTGTCGCAAGCGAAATCCAAAACTTCACACTTTGTTACTAGACGAGAGGACGCACACCCACAACGATGATTTTTGGTAGCGTATACGCGACTATGATGCTCATACGGCGGCAGAGCTATGGCATGCAGAACACGACGCTGCAAACGACCCCAACGATCGAGCGGGTGCTCTTCACATTCGGTGGTATAGCGCTCTACAACATGATCGAGCTGCTCGTGCAGATACCTTTGCGCTTCAAATCGTGGAAAGGCCTCTACTCATGGTCCATGCTACTTTCGTGTATTGGAATCGCACCATACGTCCTCGGTCTGCTCTTCAAGTTCTTCGGTGTGATACAAGGGCACCCGCTAGTGTATCTGGCGATTGCGCTCATCGATATTGGATGGCAGTTGATGGTCACAGGCCAGAGTTTCGTGCTGTACTCGCGACTACATCTCATCTGCCGGAATCGCAAAGTGCAGCGAGCGGTGCTGTGGATGATCATTGCGAATTGGTTCATCAGCAACATTCCTACAACGGTCTTCGTTTTCGGCGCATCATCTGAGCACCCGGATCCTTACATGAAGCCGTATGGTGTCTGGGAGAGATTGCAACTCTGCCTCTACTTTGTGCAGGAAGTCATCATCTCCTGTATCTATGGCGTGGAGGTGGTCAAGATGCTCAAGCCCGAGTTCTTCGAGAGCAAGCAGGATACGAATGCGACACGCGGCTCGGTAGCCAGCTCACAGAGCTTTGGCAAGCGCGTGAGGAGAAATTCAACGAATCAGCGGATCATGCGCCATCTCCTATGGGTCAACGTCATCATTATTGTTCTGGACATCACGCTCCTCGTGGTGGAGTTCGTCGGTCACTACGAAATACAGACCCTCTACAAGGGCTTCGTGTATTCTGTCAAGCTCAAGCTGGAGTTCAGAATCCTGAATCAGCTCACGGATATCGCGCAGTCAAGACTGCGATCGAGTCAGGCTTACTTCGACACGGAAAGTGGAGCTGGTGGTGGTAATACTGGAAGCAGTGGTAGTCAATGGGATCCACTTGCCTCGCGTCGGCAGTCGAACATCGCATTGCCTTTGTCTGGTGGTCCTGTTGCTGCGCTGGGCATCCTTCCCGACATTGAGAAGACGACACCAACGACCGAGGGCACTGAGCGGAAAGACAGTGCGTCTCCAGCGTCAGGCGGCGTGGAAGTGAGAAAAGTGTCAAAAGTCGCACCATTGGAATCATGTATCAATGGTCGGAGGTCGACCAGCACCAGAAGACCCAGTGCTGTGAGAGTCGTCAGCTTCACGGAGGGCTGTGGGCCGAGTGTTAGAGGAGATGACAAGCTGGAGCAGAAATGGCGAGCCATGATGGACGACGATGAACAACAACGATAGTGCGCGTCAAGACAATACGACGGTAATTATGTACTGATAGCAGCTAATACCCTATGATGAGCGAATTAGACTTTCTTCAATTGCAGCGTGCTGCAGTGCACTATCCGTTGCACAGTCGCTGGCTCGCCATCATTGAGAACGTGGCATTGGAAAGTACACGCGCCGTCTGCCCTTCGCTGTGCCGCAATGGCGCACCGTAAGGTGTGCGAGCAATCGTTGCAGATTGGCGGCTCGCACTCATTGGAAATGTCTCATTTGGAAATGCACCCACAGTCCGCGCATTGCATGAACGCCCTGACCGCAGACTCCAATCCCCTTCCCGAGCACTCACCAAGTAGAAGGCTCAATTGTATGTAACGTAGCCTTCGTCCACTCCGGCCCATAAACCACCATCGACTTCTCCACGCCCGGCCAACTGCACGTCTGTCCATTACACCTATCCTCCCAATCAAGCAATGCATCGAACTTCGCCTCTCCCCTCAGCACACTCGTCAAATTATCCTCGCGGTCCTGGAGATCCACGAACGCGGTCGCCGAGTCGTACGAGTAGAGCGTGTAGGTTTTGATCGGGGAGGTGGGGTACTCTGCGTCGTTCTGAACCTCGAGGAAGGTGGCGCGCGAGTTGCAGATGGTGCCGAAGGTGGTGACGTTGGGGTGGAGGGTGCAGTTGAAGAGGAGTTCGCAGTGTTCGGCTTTGACGGGGTCGCTGTTGGAGGATGGTACGTCGGAGAGGGTCCAGGAGAGACCGCATTCGGTGGTTTGGTTTTGGGAGATGGGCGCGACGGGTGTCTTAGACGTAACGTTCGAGATGATACCCATGGGACCGTGCTCGCCGATGACTTCGACTTTGAGTTGGATGGGTGCGGTGGCATTGGGGGATAGCTCGTTGTACTCGCAGCGGGAATTGTCTTCGTTGCATGTGCCTGTGACATGATCGCGGGAGGGCTCGGCCTGGCTATCGAAAGGCAGAATCGCCTTCTTCGGCACCAAAGTCTCGCCATAAGGACTACATCCCATCATCAGCATCTAGTCACCCCAGAAGGAAATAAGCAAAACTCACCCCTCAGCATCCCAAAACACAACATCCAGCGTCACATTCCCCGGAAACTCCTGCGCTACTCCCTCTTTGAAGCGCCAAGCAACCTTCCTATCAAACTCGCACGTCGCCCAATCCCAGGGCACGACGAGCGAGCGGCCGCGCGCCCACGAGCGCCCGCACCACTGGTGCAGTGCGGGCAGGGAGTTGTTGAAGGGGAGGTCCATGACCAGGTGGAAGCCGAGGGAGGCGGTGGTGGCGTTTGTGCTGGCGAAGATGCTGGAGACGGTCCAGTTGTTGCTGGTGGGCCAGAGGGCTTCGCCGCCGAAGGTGAGGCCTTGTGCGGCAGCCAGCGCGGCCGAGCCGAGAAGAGCGGGGACGGCAAAGCGCATGATGCTGTGATTAGTTGAGCGAAATGAGTGGAATTGTTGCGGTGGTATGGACAGAAGTGCGAATGAGGAAGTTGTTGTTGCTGTTAGCGAGTGTGTTTGGTTTGTTGTAGAAGAGAGAGAGAGGAGCAGTACGAAGAGGAATTTAAAGGCTGCCTGCGGGTACCATCGGTTTAGTGACGCATCCGAAGAAGGAAACTTCTACTCATATCGAGGTGAATATTTCAAATCCGCTTGCTTGAGGCAGCTCAATGGCGTAGGCGTAGGGAACGCGCTTGCTTGCGCTGGTCGCGTAGCATTACTCAAATCAGGTCCAGGACGGCAAATCCAAGAAGCATTTCATCGATCTGCCAATTGGTTGTGCTCAGAGTCAATCCATCATCTTGTAAGATCCTGTATCCGCGCATGAAATGGCGTCGTGATGAAGTGGAGCTCGTCATCTTCGTGAAGTGGAGCGTCAGCCCCGATGCTTGCTCACGCCTCAGAGACACGCATCACTCCCATCACCGCAATCATCAAAAAGTCATCAGGAAATCACCGCAACATCGGAAACTCATGAAAGAGAATTGATCATGACGAAGAAGCTTTGGGGAGTGAAATTGTCGCGTGAAGTCCGCATCCATGAGGAGATCACAAGCCTCCGAGCTTCGGTGTCGTCATACCCGAACGACACTCCAACAGCTGAACCTCAGCACCTCCGCATCTCCATCGCGCCCTCTCCACACCCACCCACTGGCCATTGACAATGAGCTGAGACCCTCACGGCATCAAAGTCACCATGACTTACATGTACGATCCGCAGTTGGTGCGTTCCCCCTCTGCCTCTCAATGCGGCGCCGGACGCGGATGCTTTAGTGTCACGTGCTAACATTCTACCTCGATACAGGACGACCTGGAGTACTACCTCCACGACGTGGAATCATCGTCTAAGCTATCTGTACTCGGCGGCCCGGCACTACCTGCACTCGGCCACGCCATCTCCGGCGCGACGGGGAGTGCGATTTCCAATATCCTCACGTACCCACTCGCGCTGTCCATAACGCGCCTGCAGGTCCAGCGATCCCTCAACTCATCATCATCCTCAAACCAGGACGATGCAACAAAGGAACCATACAAATCGATCCCCGATGCCCTTCGCCGGATCCACGCCGAGGAAGGTGGGTTTGCCGCTTTCTACTCTGGATGCACGCAGGATACCCTCAAGAGCATGATGGACTCCTTCCTCTTCTTCCTCTCCTACAATTTCCTGCGCACCAACAGGCTGAAACTGCACTCCAACGGGTCTCCTGCGAAAAAGCTGCCCGTGCACGAGGAGATACTCGTGGGCATGGCCTCCGGCGCCTTCAGCAAATTCTTCACCACGCCCGTCGCGCAGATCGTGACAAGGAAGCAGACGGCGCGGATGACTGGCTCTTCAGCTTCGGGAGAGAGCAGTCTAGCAATTGCACGGAGGATTAGACAGCAGAAGGGGATACAGGGGTTCTGGTCGGGGTACTCTGCGAGTCTGGTACTGACGCTGAACCCGAGTCTGACAATGCTGTTTCACGAGACGCTGCTTCGCGTCCTCGTTCCAAGGGGGAAACGCGAGAACCCCGGTGCGCGAATCACTTTCTTGCTTGCGGCGTTGTCGAAGGCAATGGCGAGTGCGATCACTTACCCCTTCAGCCTCGCGAAATCACGCGCGCAGGTCTCGTCCAAAAGACCGCTCGATGACGAGGAGTCCCTGCACCCAGAGAAAGAATCCCTTAAGCAGACGGAGCAGAAAGCCGCGCGCAAAGTGAGGAAAGACACGATTTTCGATACAGTGCTGCAGATTGCGCGGGAGGAGGGCGTGGGCGGGTTGTACCAGGGATTGAGTGGGGAAGTGCTCAAGGGCTTCTTCAGCCATGGCTTGACGATGCTGATGAAGGAGTCTATCCATAAGATTGTGATTCAGCTGTACTACCTTGTGCTCAAGGCCATACAACGATACCCGAGTCCGAATGAGCTGGCGGAGATGGCGGGGGAGAAGTTGGAGGATGCGAGGGAGGCTGTTGTGGAGGCTGCGGGGGAAGTGGTGGACGCGGCGTCGGATGTGGTTTCTGGGAATGGGAATGGGGTGAAGAGTGCCGGGAAGAATGGGAAGGAGGAGTACTGGACGCAGCAGGTGGGGAAGACGGTGGATAGCCTGGCGGAGTGGTATGGGAAGGGCAAGGAGAGGACGATGGATTTCTTGGATGATTATATCCCCGAGTACGATGACGACGATAACGGGTGGGGATGGTGAGTATATGAACTCTAGACCGATACGTCTGTGAATGGACTAGCTGGATCGGAAGAGTCTCTCTGTTGTTGGATCTCATGTGTAGCAATATCTGCTTGTCTGGTGGGTATATACCTGGGCTCGGAGTCTTCCGTCTCTGATTTGTATGGCAAAGTTATATGTAGCAAAGCAACGTTCTGAATTCCCATGCATGACCGACTTCCTTGCCCGCGTTTCACAGCATTCATGCATCTATCACGATACCACGCGTCGCAACCTACAGCAGTAGTAGCACGCGCGCTCCCATTTCACAGATCCATTCCTCCTCTCATGCACGATCACTGCATCAGTTGTTTATCGATAAAGCCTGTTTGTTATTGTCATGAAGAACCTTCTCCACATGAGCCACTAGCCTTGGCGTGGTCTAGCATGTGACGCAGGGGGCACGGACTCCCCAGCCCTGTGTTGTGGTCGCAATCAACACAACTTAACAACCGCCAGTCCCAGGACGAACAACACCAGGACGCACGCTGCGCACCCGCGCATGCCAGGACGGGGACTTTTTACTAACATACAGGCGCGACTTTCAGGACTTTTGCGACGCGAGGTTTTGGGGGAGACGAGGGAAGTGCGATCGAGGAGAAGGTTAGGAAGGAGCACACCGCCCACTTAGCATACAACACCTTCTCCCACATCCACACATACATACACTTAGCCGACAAAAGTGTGAGCGAGTGAGAGAAAATGGCGGGCGACCCCAGCGCGGCGTCCTCGCCCGCACCGCCGAGTAAATTCAAGAGTCAAGACGATGAGCTGGACTGGTACAAGACGAACTACCACTCGGTCGTGGAGGAGCTGCACGACTTGATGGAGACGAGCAAGGAGCTGGAGGGGAGTCTGGAGCAGGAGCTTGAGAGCAGCGAGAAGGAGATGGGGCGGTTAAGGGAGAGGAGTGAGGGGCTCGGGTTTGAGGTCGAGGAGTGGAGGGTACGTATTCGTCATTTTTGAGGGAGGACAGGGCTAATGGGGATGTGGCAGAGTAAGCATAAGCAAGCGAAGGAGGAGGCGAATCGGGCGCAGAATGTGCTGCAGAAGGAGATCACGACGCTACGTGACAGTAACCGCGCTCTCACGCTCAAGCTGCGGGATATCGAGGTCGCGAATGACGATTTTGAGAAGCAGGCTAGGCATCAGACATCGTCGCTTGAAGACATGGAGTCCAAATACAACAAGGCCATCGAGAGGGGTGTGCTGCTCGACGAGGAGATACGCAACGGCGAGGCGGAGCGGGAGGCGTTGCGCATCGAGAACCAGCGCCTGAGAGATGAATTGAGCGACCTGAAAGTGGAGGCGGAGATTAACGCGGAGAAGTTGCGAGTCAGCGAGGAGAGCTGGGCGAATGCTGGGCTGCGCAAACCCAGCGGTGGCGTTGCGCACATCAACACCAACACAGCAGAGCGCGCGCAATCGCCCTCCCTCATGAGCGAGAGTGGCGCTTCCACAACCGCAACGACGATCTCTAGCCCGACGGTCGCGACGCCGCCGCCGCCTGCAAGAGGCGAGTCCTCAGCGGTCAACGTGCAGACATCCCCACCCTCACCACCCCTCAGCGAATCAAGCGCCCTCCTCTCCTCCGCCGCCGCAGCAGCGACAGCGAAATCACACCCGCCCGTCACGCCCGCGAACCGCCGCGTCATGGAGCCCGGCACCACGCCTCGCCCACTGCACAGCGGCATCCGACCCCCGCGGCACAGTCGTGGCCCGTCCATCCCGTCAGTTAGGCAGAGTGGTCCTACATCTGTGGCGCCGAAGCGTACACGACCGAGTATGAGCAGTGCGCTGCCGACACCGGGGGGTGGGAGTAAGGCGATGGGGCAGCTGCATACCCTACGGAGTAAGATGGCGACGCTGGAGCAGAGGGTGCAGCGCGTGCATTCTCGCTTGCCTGCGCCCTCCGTCACACCTCCGCGTGCGTCGCCACGGAGCGCGAGTAGTGCCGTGGGCGGCGACATACCGAGCAGTATCACCGTGCGCTCCTCCCGAAAACGTACATCCGCCTCCGTATCCACAGCCGGCGGCAGCAGCGGCGACGGCAAAGCGAGCCGCCTCAGCTTCGGCTTCAACCCCTCTGCTTCGACGACTGCTGCGGAAAGCAGACCGAGTAGTCGCGCCTCCCTCAGCGGCGGCGGTGGGGGACAGGGACAGGGTATACCGCGCCCCTCCTCCCGCGCGAGCGGCGTCGGTATCCCCCGCCCGCCATCTCAATCGAGTATCCGCACGCCCAGCTCGCTGGGGTATTACCCCCAAGCGGAGCGGCGGCCGCGGAGTAGTATGAGTGGCACTTTTGCATCACAAGCTACACCGGGTAGCAGGGCGGGCACACCGAGTATACCGAGGCATGGGCATGGGTATAGTCAGAGTATGGCTGGGGCGGATGACTCGTTGTTGGAGGGTGATGAGGATGGAGGGATCACGCCTACAGCAAGGAGGACGACGCTGGATGCTAAGGGGATGGGGAGTAGTATACCTGGACCGGGGATGGGGAGGAGACAGAGTGCGGCGACGTTGGTGAGGAGGCAGAGTAATATTAGTAGTGCGGGGGATGGAGGAGGTGGTGGGAGAGCGTCGAGGACGGGTGAGAGGGATGGGGAGATGCTTCCGCCTGTCAGGAGACCGAGACAGAGTGGAGTGGACGTTGGGGAAACATTCTAAGTAGAGAGTTGTGTGATGGGATAGTAGAGGAGATGAGATGATATCCAGTATTCATGCCCAGACCCACGCTCTACGCGTGTTCGTATGCATCGAAAAATTGCCTTCACCAATTGTGGTGACATGCGCCTCCTTAGCATCCGGTGTGTCGATTGAAGCACATAATCGTGGGGCTGATAATTGCTTTCTTGAGCCCTCATGCATGGAGTCTGTGCAGGAACCGAGCTTGGCTTTACACTTGTTGGTGGAGTAAACACACAGGGGAGGCAGGTACGAAGAGGCTCATGCAGAACGGCATTACCCACGCTTGGGAGATTTCTTGACCGGCGCGACTGACCGGTCGTCGCTACAAGTGAATAAAGCCCAAAGTGGTCTCATGCTTGTGCACGCTGGAGGATACGACTACATTGTCATTCTCAGAGATTTATCGCATGGACGGGAAGTCATGGCAGCATACAGAGACTGGCTTTGGTTCCTGGTTTTGGGGGTTTCCCTGTGGCTTTGGGTGGCATCCTGCCACCTCATCTGCGAACACATTGGAGTTGAGAAAGCATCGCTCCTCGGGTCGTGAGTCTTCCAACAACCAGCCATGAATTGATCATTTCTCTTACCAGCAGATAGGATGATGATGGCAGGAGGATCTGCAGCAATCGCGTGGGCTATCCACTATCTCATGTCCAGTCGGGATGGTCAGGCAACGCAGCCTCGTTCCACCAGAGATCGTGCAGCGGAAGGCAACTTTGTCTCGGACGTCGGGCTGCTCGAGAGATCCAGCGGGAAATTCGAGATGGATTGGCAGACTTGTCTGATCCGTGGTGTGGGAGGGGCTGTTGTAGAGGCTTCGGGGGGTTGCGCAACGTGTTTCGATGAATCGTTTAATAGGGGTTACACGATCATGGCTTGGATTTGTGAGGCCTGGGGTGCAGAGCCATGATCGATGGTCTCGATGACTTGCGATCTGATCTTTGCACGAGGACGACCATTGTGGGGTGGAGATCGCATCCGAGCACAGGCTTAAAGTACTTCATGAGGTTCATTTGCATGCGATCGGTCAACGCAGAGATCGAGTCTTGTGAACCCTATGGCGATTGCTCTCAGTGCTGTGTACCTAGTCTTCGTTCGTTGGAGAGTCCGTCTCGTACGAGAACTGGCAGGCTAGGCTCATTTGTTCCGGCTCCAAGACAACACCTGCAGCCAAGCCCCGTATTGGAGGCAGTGAACCGCTTAAGAGACAATAAAGTGAAACAAGCTGCACAAACTATAGAGACGTGCATGTCCGGCTTCCGGATCCAAGCGAGCGCACGCCATTTGAACGCTCTCTTGTAACGCGCCGTTGATTCATCATGCTCATTTCGCCTTGATAGGAGATGGGCAAGACAGTACACACTCGCCAGCGTATCGGGATGCTCCTTCCTAAGCACCTTCTCCTCTCTCACCAGCGTCTGCCTGTGTATCGCCTCCGCCGTCTCATACTGGCCTTGGTTCTGTGAGATCGACTCAATCGGAGTTCCGCTCAATGGAAGATTTTGACAGAGTCGGCCAAAGCTGTCCGAGATAATTGAAACAATTGACATATTGCATCGTTGAGCGCTCATTAGACCCGAGCATGGTACGGACACTCCTCATCGGAGAGAGCACTCTTTCTGCCTCCAACAGCAAAGAGATAAACTCCCAGATGATTTCATTTTGTGGATCGTCGTTGATATCCACGTAGAGAGACTCTACTTTCGTATGCACTTGTTCGCAAAGGTAGCCATATAAGTTTGCGATCTCTTCCCGGCCGTTGTGACGTCATTTTCGCACGTAGAGATCAATCCCCTGTCAAACGGATCAACCTAATAAGCTGCCTGCAGGTGGAGGCTGTTTGGGCCCCCGTCTCAAGACTTCCACCATAAATTAGCAATTCTCTTCGTTGGCATCGATGTACAGCAAGATCGGGTCGATGAAAAGACCTTCAGATACTTTGATGAGCGCTAGTCCTGACGACACAGTCCATGAGCTCAGCGATGCAAAAGCATGAAGGTCTCAAATCAGTCCATTGATGGCGCGTTCACAAAATCTGCTACAAAGGTCTCATACTCCTTCCCTCTCGTCCTCCTTCGCCGCCTACCGTCTGGCCCATCCTCAGCATCAACATAGAGCTCCGGCTCGAAGCTGACCTCCGACCAAGCTTGGAACATCCTTCTCCAATAGCATGCCATCGCAGCGGGCGTCAGATATCTGTCTCTAAACGTCTTGATGCTATTCGACACGATGAGCTGCGCTTTATCAGGGTCATTGAGCAGAGACGTCATTTGGTCGTTTAGATCTGAGAAGTCTCTTAGCACAGAGACGATGTTTTGGTCCTCGCCGTCGTCAATGAAGAGATGCGTGTGCGGCTCGATCCACTCCGGGTCGTGGACGATGGAGACGGACTGGCAGTTCAGGAGGTGCTTCCCGCGGCCTGAATACGAATTGCCTTGAGTCTGTCAGCATTTTCCACGATCTCCTCAGAAATATGGACTCACCCTCCGTGTGAATGAGAAACTGCCAAAAGCAATGATCAGGAATCGACACGCTCGCTTCCCGATCCCCTTCACTAACATGCGCAGAATCCTTCCACCCAACCTTCTTAACATCACTCCACTCCTTGCCCTCCGCCGCTTTGATCAGGAGTGGCCGAATCGGATTCGGACCCGTGTCACCTCGCCATAGCGCCTTTGGTATCTTGTCCTCCCAAGCCGGCTCGTTCTCGCGGATCTGATTGCGGATATCTGTGTAACCGCCGACCACATTTAGTGTCCAGCTCCAGTAGCCGAAGTCTGGCATGACCCATCTGTATTCCTCCTCGTTGCGGCGACGTGCGAGAACCCAAGCGGGGAACTTGCCATCGGAATCGTCGAATTTGTCTTTTAGGGCGATGCTGAATTCGATGTTCGGGATCGGTTCTTGCGAGACCACAATAGCGCGGTTCATGGAATGAAGAAGGGCGAGAGCGCGAGGGAGATCGTACTCGATTGCACCCCATCTAACGTCCGTGATGTAGATCTGGTTGTCTTCAGTGCAAGTATCTCCAAGCGGATGACGCTCGACTCACCTGGCGATCATAGATCATCACGCGTATGAACCCAGATCCATGGCCCTCGAGATCAATGTCTGCCTCGGTGATTTTTGGCTCCTCATTCAGTCTCCTCGTTTCGAGCGCTCTGTCGAGCTCTTTCCATAACTTGGGGAATGCCTCGTTGCACTGCTCATTCGTAAGGCTGTAGTTCCGCTCCTCGCGCTCGACGTCGAAGGACCATGGCTCTGGGGTTGGTGCAGCAATCGAGGTCGTCTCTGTAATAGTTGCAAACACTGTCGTGGTCACCTGCGTGGTCGATGTATATGCATGAACGGAGTCCTGATTGCTTGGTCTCTTTGCTGATTCAGGTCTGCTGATCGGCAGCACATTCCGAACCGTCGCTGAGCTCAGAATAGAATTGTAGAAGACGAAGAGTAATACACCAATACATACACCGAGGAAGTACTGCTTCCGAGGTGGAAGTGCTGGGTGGGCTGCCATGGTGAAGAATTGCGCGCTGCTCGTCCAAACGCGAAAGTGCTGAAGTCGGACCAATCTGCTCTTGTGAGACGAACCTGAGTAACATTGGAATCGTGCAGTTATGCAAATTGTATCAAAATGAGACTGTACTATCTAGTATGTGGAGAGAGTCGGATGGATTCAGTCGTAGACGTGGTCGCAGGCGCATTCGGGCGCGTATGTTGGCTTCACTGGGAAGGCGCGATTTGGTGGTCTAGTGAGAAAAGCCCTCGTCGAGGATAGGCCGTATCAACTCAGCTGTTGGTAATCACCTTGCACAGGCATCATTCTCTGGAGCTGGCAATAGCTGAATCGCAGTCATGATTGTGGCCGATGGCATGGAAGGGATTGTCAAAGACGATGCAAAAGAAGCGGCTCCATGGATCGAGAAGGCGATTCACGCGTCTCCTGACGACTTCGTCATGCATCATGGCATCTTCCGTGCAGGCGAGCTGAAGAGCTGAACCACCGAACTCTGGAGATCAGAGATACTTGTGATAGGCGCAAGACAAGGGTCACGATTGGACGCCAAGGGGATTGACATGCATGAAGAATCCTGCGGAGTTGCTACCGAGGATACGGGCGTGTCGATCATCTGCGTGGCTCAATATATGCAATCTCTGGAGCAATCCAGGCCCGAACAAGATAGAAACAAGAATGAGACATAAGTACCCGTGTGAAAAATGGTCTTTTCATCTTGGTTATCCCTTAGAGGGCTTCCATTCCGCCTCAGCATGCCGCACAACTCGTTCAGGCCACACTAGCACACCTGTCCACCATCTGCGACATACACAGCACCAGTGGTGAAACTCGAGTCCTCGCTCAGCAAGAACGCGATCAACTTCCCAATCTCCACGGGCTGCGCTCGTCGTCCCAGAGCCTGCTTATGCTTGAGCAGGAACTCAATACCATTATCCTGCATATCCGCCGAGAGCGTCTGCACCATCGGCGTCGCAATGACACCACTACATCTCCATTAGCACATATATGAGAGAACTGGGTGGAGAGAACGGAGAACTCACGGCGCGACCGCATTACAGCGAATATTCAAATGCCCCCATTCCTTCGCCATACTCCTCGTCAACCCCACAACCCCATGCTTAGCACTCGAGTAATCACTATTCCGCGGCCCCGCCTCAATCCCCGCCGTACTCGCCGCATTCACAATACTCGCGTGGCCAATCTTCCCCGCCTCCAAGAGCTCCTTCATGACCCGTATCTGTGCGCGGCAAGCGTGGAACACGCCCGTTAGATTAATCCCGATCATGAACGCCCAGTCCTCGTCCGTCATGTCGAGGATGGTGCCTTTCCCGATGTGTTTGGATACCACGCCTGCGAGGTTCGCTGCGCCGTCTAGACGCCCGAATTTCTCTACTGTGCCTTTGATCCAGCGCTCGACCTGCTCGGAGGAACGTACATCCGTCACGCAGGCAAAGATGCGGTCATTCCCCGTGTCGATGATCGGGCTCGCATCCACGATGGCTTTCTCCCCGTCCGCCTGACCCTGGATCTCGTTCGTGTTCGCGTAGGCACGCGCGGTGTCGATGTCGTATTTCTTGAAGTCTGGGCCAGAGATCGTCTTGATTGCTTCCTCGAGGGCCGGGCGGCGGACGTCCGTGATGGACACGGAGGCGCCGAGGGAGTAGAGGTATTGGGCTGTGGCGAGGGCGATGCCTGAAGCGGCGCCGGAGAGGGCGATCACTTTGCCCGTGAAGTCTTGAGGGGACATGGTGGAAAGGGATCTGATGTGAGGACACGTGATTTGGGCGATGGCTTTGCAATATTCGTCGCGTTCCTATACGAATGCGTGGTGTCGTTGGTTGTCCTATCCAAGTCTGATCGGTCCTTCTTCGAACTCCGGGTGTTTGTGGTTCGATAAGCTGTTTCTTCGTATTATATCTGCGAAAGCTCAAATCCTGCAATGCATTAAAAGCAACGGGAATCTGCTGCAAGCTATAAAACACAGTAGCCTTCACGGTGTTAGCAAGTAAAGCCGAAGTTTCTCAACTCATGACCTCCCGCCAGGCTCCACAGCATACAAAGTGCGGAGAAACTTAGCCATCCCGCACCGAACTTCGCAGTACAGCTTCGAGAGCTCCAGGAACGTGGAAACTGGAACATCCGACCATGAAATGACGTCGCTAGCTGTATTTATTCTGGCTAGCACCTATTTGCATGAGTTGTTTGTGGAGAAGAGATGTGGGTATGATTTGTCGTGTCTGGGTGTTACCCGACCCATGGTGTTTCCTTGCAGTTTCCATGCACGTCAGATTTCTCCACTATGCTTCCCAGCGTGAATTGTCCGGTATTTCTCAGCCATCACATTGCGTCACCCAACTTTTCAGACTCGTACAGTGCTGCGCATGTTGCTGAGATGTGCCATGTAGGCCTGGTGGTGCCTACTCGATCATGTCAATATCTGCGTCAGTAGTAGCAACTGCCGCAGGCGCTGGAGCTTGAGCAGACCCAGCTTCCTCCTTGCCGCCACCACCATTGAAGTAGTCCGCCATCTCCGCATCAAGCTCTTCTGCCGTCTTCCTTGGTCTGCCCTGCACCATCTTGTGCCCCTCTCCATCCGTCTGAGGTCTGCGCTGTCGCTCGCCTGGACGTCTGCTGCCTCTTCGTCCGCCATCACCGCCACCACGACGTCCTGGAAGTGGTGATCGCCGCTGTGAGCCGCTGCGCTCGCCTGGGACGTAGCGATCGATGTTGTCGGCGCGATCGCGGTCGCTTCGTCGTGGGCGTGTCTGTGGACTCTCGCTGCGGCTTCGCTTCTCGACTCGATCGAACAGCGATCTTGATGGGCGCTCGGCGTTGTCGAACGGGTTGCGAGGTTTGTTGGCAGGTGCGGAGGCGACCATAGAGACACGAATGGGCTGACCATTGGCATTCGCGCCGTCGTAGTCACGGAGTGCGTCGCGAGCATCGCGAGTGTCGGGCATGGAGACGTAGGCGATGCCGCGAGAACGGTCCTGGCGGTCGTAGAGGAGCTCCACGTTGGAGACTGGGCCGATGCGTCCGAAAAGCTCCTGTGATGATTGTGAGCACATGTGCATAATTCGATGTGTGATCTGAGCGTACTCGAATATCCTCCTCGGTCAAGTCGTAGTGCAGGTTCTCGATCTTGAGTTTGGCGCCGGAGCTGAAGCACCATGTCAGTATTGATTGTGAATGCTTCGAGAAAGACGTACGCTGTGTCTGGGGAACGTCTCCCTCTGTTCTGGCCGAAAGAGCCGCCTCCTCGTCCTCCACCACGGCGTGGGCCTCGTGCTGTCATCAAATTAATAAATGTACAGAAAGTCGTTAGACGTACGACTCACAATCGTCATCGTCGTATCGATCGTGGACCCAGTCGCTATGCCAATTAGTGTTTTGCTCTCCCAGTTCATGCTGATGTTCCTACGAGTCAAGATTTCTAGGCTCATCCCTCCTGCCTGCAGGCTATTGAGGGGAATGATGTCAGCATTCAGCTATGCATTGTTATGTGGTTGTGGAAGTCCGTTCGGCGTGCGGATGTGGTGCTCGGTGACTTCGTCAAATCGAGAGGGCCGCAGGAGCAGCCATGTTGTTGACAGTCCGCTTGTTCGAGACGATTACGGAGGGCATGTGTGTTCAGGGAGTAATAACCTGGATATGATGTCAGCCTCAACATGCCTTCATATAACAAATGTGCACGCGTACCTTTCTTACGCCATCGCGTGGCGGGCGACGGTCTCTAGAGCGGTAGTCGCTGCGCTGCACATGATCAGTCTTCGAAGTTCGGCACGTCATCGCGACTGAATGCTCACCTTTCGGTCGTCAATGATCGCGTCAAGGGCTCGGTCCATGGTATCGTCCTTCTGAAAGTGCTTTTTGAGGTTTTGAGTAGCAGATTTAGGGTCGTCGCTGTTTTTAGCAAGTTTTCGTGCTTTGCGATTTGGTTGCGAAAGTGTTGGAGACCTGGGCGTGAGAAGGTGAGCCTCAGAGTGAGGCTTGACGCCTTACAGGGATTGTGGCCTCAGGCCACAATCCACCGCTCCCAGATCTCCCCACATTGCCCAGGGCGAACAGCAATTTGTCCTTCTCAACTGCACAAATATCGAGCTTACAACGCAGGATATCTTTCACTGGCCGGAGTCTCCATGACGGACGCATAGAAGTCGTCACGAAGGCGAGGAAGGATGCAGATGCCATCCGAGTATAGTTCAGGGGTAGTCTCCCAAGATGACCGAACGGAATCTTGCATGTTTGCTTCAATCTGATCTTTTTAATCTCTGTGAATATAAACTTGCTATCATGGCTTGAATATTCGTTTGCAATCACTGCTTCTGTGTGCATAATTCTTGGTGGTATGAAGATATACTCCCCTTCCGGACTTCCAACATGTCCTATCACTACTTTACTCTCGAAGTTCAGACACGATCCAGCATGGAATATAATCCGCTTGCCCCGCCATGGATGACCCAATGATGTTCCGTTTCGAGATCCCCGCGCAGGGTCTGGGCATGTGAGACCTAGTACGCACACAAGCATTTTAGTCGCCCAAACTTGGACAAATGGTTGTGGTATGTTCTACAAGTCATCTGCAATCATTCTAGACATGTCCTAACGTCTCTACAGTAGTGTAGCGGTGATCACTCCGGATTTTGATGTCATAATCTTGCATTATACCTTCGAAATCTTTCCGGCAGTGAGTTTTATCTTGTGAACTCCGCTTCTACAATCTGTGTATTGACGTTTGAACAGACCCCGGTTCGATCCCGGGCACGGTATGTAGCTGTGCCATCCAGTCTGTTGCTCAGAAATCTGATCTGAAGTCGTAGACCTCGAAACTTGAGTTTCCTTTTTGCTTCTTGGTGTTTGGGCCAGATCTACCCAATACTTCGGCGTTCTTGATCGACACAACTTATCTTTTGCATTCCAGGGACTTATTCTTTTATCCCAAGAAGGTGTCTCTTTGGAAGATGCAGTGTCTCGGCTGGAATGTGATTGTTCAGATCTGCTTGCACGGTCACGTGAGATGATTACCCGATCGGGAAATACCTGCCCAGCACGGACCTCACCTCTCTCCAGATCAGTTCCTGCAGTGACTCAAAAGATATGCATCGAGCCAATTCAAGCAGCTCGCGCATTCCACAATTCGAACAAGATCTTACATTGAGCGAAGGTTTCAACCCAGCGAGGCACATGTCATTCACGGATATATTCCGCTTTGCGGAATCAATTCTGCATCCTCACGGTTGATTGCAACGAGCAAATTAAGAGATCTGTGCAAGTCCATGTAAGAAAACCTCTCAAGCATTGTCTAAATTCTGCTCCGATCTCGAGTTCATACCTTAAGAGCCGAGGTCTATGTCACGAGTACGTGACTTTGCTTCGGCAGGCACGATCTTTGCAGCACAGGGCAGCGGCCCTTCACGCAACGTGTGACATGGTCTATGGCATATGAATGTTTCAATTGCCATTTCTGTGATTCTCGGGTCTCACTGGAGTCCATCCATTGGAAATTCACCATGCCCGACGTTGATCAATGAAGCAAGAGCACTTGCGAGCGAGGGCATCCCAGATCTCCATCCTCGGCGACCTTAGCAATATCATTGGTCCCTCCCGTATGGATGAATATTGGGTTTTGAGCCTTTGCTACACTGCCCAAGCTTGGGACATGCCTCTGTTCTCTTTTTAGATCGATACTACACCTGCTCATGGCGTAGCAGGTCATCGTCGATAATTGTCATTCATCGCTAGCATGGCTAGGCAGATTTGTATCGGCCTAGCTAAAGAATCTCATGTAAATACTCACAACAATTACTTTTCACAAGTGAGTCTTTCCTCATGATTTATTTCGCATATAACTTCTTTCAAGAGAAACTTCGCACACTCAATTAAAGCTTCAACAGGTCCAATTGTCCTATAATCTGTTGTTGCTTCTGAGAGACGCCATCGACGCAATTCTGGACCATTGTCACGTGATCTCAGTGCCGAACACAGTTTGCCATCGGATGCGCCGATTGGGATCTCAGAACATATCATTGCTATGCAAAAGCCTTGAAATGCTACTCAAGTGTCGTAATATCATGTTTCAAGCCTACCGACACTGCCACGGTGTTGTAAGGCATGTTGCACGACCGGCTCACAGCGTTCTGCGTCCTCATACCGGGATTCGCAGATCTGGAAGAAGTGTGCTGCGATCCCGATCGCATGTATTCCGGAAGCATATGCACTTCGCATTCAGGAGCTTAGCATACTG
Organism: Scolecobasidium constrictum UM 578; assembly: GCA_000611715.1. Classification (NCBI taxonomy): domain Eukaryota; kingdom Fungi; phylum Ascomycota; class Dothideomycetes; order Venturiales; family Sympoventuriaceae; genus Scolecobasidium; species Scolecobasidium constrictum. The sequence continues at coordinate 195,834 of AZYM01000161.1, forward strand.
TATGCTCCTGTTGATGCGTATGCCTCACTTTAAAGTCTTCGAAGATCCCAGTTCGCAGAGCTCCGAATCCCTGCGTCGCCAATCATCACCGTGGCCACAGAACAGACCTCGAAGCTAATCACGACGTTATCAACTGGATTGCAGAACATATCGGACCTCGATGATTGTGATCAAAAGCAATTCGTGTGCTCTCAGATCCCAGAAACCGCTTTGCGGGTCCATCTTGTCCAATTCCGCTTTCGAACAAAAGGTTCCACTGACGCATGCCGCAGGAGTCGGGAACAAACTGGAGCGTCTGCAACTCAGTCATCGTTATCGAGCCCAATCGCGGAACGGTCCTCTAAGCATCGACGAGGTCCAGCTTCATGAGGATCAGGAAATGACTATCATCCACGCAACGGCCCCAAGTGTCAAACAGCTGGATTTGAACATACTTGAAAACTGTCACGAATGTCTTCATGAAAGTCATATCGAATCCCATGCCCGTTGAGCCTCGAGGACAGCGAAAGCACGCCATGTCGCTCCAAACACAAATTGGCCATTCTCCATGCGCCGGATGATGCGGTGAACATACTGCATTTGACGCTTGCCCGATCATGCAGAGAAGTGCCGACTAAGCAGGTGCAGGAAATACTCTATGGTCGAACCACTGTACAGATGTTCGTGGTGATCAGGAAGCAGAGGAAACAGAGCAGTGATGTAGAGACCGAAGACCCTAATGCAATATTCCTAGCCCTTGCCTGCCGCAATCAATTGGTCAAGGCTCCAGGAGCCGGAGGCAAGGAGAGGGACAAAGCGCGACAGCAGTGCAGATATGAAGGCCTTCGCCAACGGCTCTTGCTTGAAACCAGATTTGATGCCTTTGGTAGCATCACCAAGCGCAGGGGGCAACCATTGCATACGCTTCAATACTGCATTGAGGATGCCGAGAACAGACGGCTCAACCTTACTATAGTCCTTGTGCAAAGACACGGACAGGGCAAAGACAAGATCCCTAACAACTTCGTCACGCATGTCTACAACATTGTCAAGGCAAGTTGTACAGTCAGCTGGAGCCCACAATTTGGGATCCTGGACGACCTCCAAGCAATATGCATATATCCAGTCGGAATACGCATGCCCTTTTCTCCCAAAAGAATGTTCGAGGTCTACAACACCACATCAGAACACTGGAACTCAAATAGAATCACATCTACTAACCGTGCCCGGGCTCGAAGGCGTGAAGCCAAATCATGGGATGACAAATGGGATGCTACGACACATTATCGCTGTTCCAAACACACACGTCTCAATCGAGGTGCTCTTTGAGCCGGCTTCAACGTTGCGACTTCTTGGAACCGACCTTTTCGAACGAGCAGGATCTCAGCCTCTAGCTGGAACGGAACAATCGATAAGTACGCCATATGGAGAGGCATTCTCTGGGATCTCAGGACGCTTCCAGCTTCATTCGTTACTGCGATAACAGATATGGTAGTCTCGTCATCCATACATGTATCGCCAGAACTCCAGATACCCGTCTCGGTGAATAAGATCTCAGCATCGATTCAGCAAAATGGGAAACACTTGGATCACGATAACATGCTGTGTGATCCAGTCCTACATCATGCCCGTCGAACCTATTAGAGTACGAACGGAATCCTACAGCACATGGAGAGCGACTCATCGGTTCTAGTCTGCAAACATACATTCTCAGATCCTATCTCGAATCTGCCGAATAGCACTGCGGCGACGATGTTCGTATCAATACTTAATGACTGTCCTTGTTTTGGATATTTGCCATGCGTGGCACGGGATCTCGGTCTGACATACTTTGGAATGAACACTTACTTCTCTCCCACTTCACTGTTTCTTTGCAGGACCTCCCAGTCCAGTATCAATAGTACCATGACTGATTTTTACAGTGCAGATGTCAGATCTGGGCATGCTGTGGCATTTGGTGCTGTGTTACGTTTGACTTCGGTACTGTGCGGAGTGCGTCATTCGTAGCGTTTCGTGCGTGGGGAACCGTGTCCGACGGAGGATGATCTTTCGTGCGACTGGACCTTGTAGGAAGTTCAGCGTAGCGTAAGTGTAAATGACGCTGCCACCTGACTTGCAGAGATTCGCGCTCGTGGTGGCTGTCAGATCTGGTAGTTAGAAAAATTGTGTGCCGTGAACGGCGCACTCAGCGGTGAAAGACGCTGCAAAGACTTGTAGATCATTCAGAGGAAGACGAATGAAGCGTCATCAAAGATGAAGTCCGTTGGCTCCACATAAGCTCTTTAGTTCTGGATGGGCTGGTGGATCTGGCGCGTCCGCGGGTCGCGCTCCCGCCTTCCCTGGCAGGTTGAGGCCAGCTCTCGTAGATCTGATCTGGCACTCCATACCCACCTTTCACTCATTGGGAAACTACTGCGTCTCCATTGTCACTTTGGAGGGATAGTCAATCTGTTGTCCGCCCACTAGGAAGATGAGACAGATTCCAGGCATCGTGCCCCACCGTGCTACTCATTCGCGTATCGCTACCGCATTGCCTCCGCGTCGCCTCCGAGGCCATCGGACACTTTTCGTGTACACGCATAAGTTGGTCAATCTTGGAACACCATCAGATCTGGCTCGACTGGTTGGTACCCGGGCCATCTACTGAAGGAATAGCGGGCGCGGAGCAGTGGTCAAGTCTGCCGCAATGGCCGCAAGCCTGATCGGATTTTACCGTTCGTTCTCTTAGTTGACGTCGACACAACATGATAGGTCGCTTGGCAAAGAATGGCCAATTCGTCTGTCAACAGATATTGGTGGGCAGGTCTTCTTGGTTCGTGTGCTGCTGTAATTCGATCGAACAGACCTTGCGATCAGTTTCTGTAAAGTTGATCGAGGCGAAAGCATGTCGTGAACTTGCATGACATCTCCTCTCCCCTTCATTTGACAGCACGTGGTATTGATTGAATCTCATTACCCACAGCTTGTGCGAAATGACCACAAAAGTCTTGACGGGGAGAGGACATGGATTTTTAGAGAGAGATCTCGGGTGAGAAATCCATCGGCGGCAAAGATGGCAGGATGAGGTTTATAGTCACGTCACGTGTGGGTAAAGGGACGCCTAGTGTTCTTCCATCGCCAACAAGACCCTCCGGGTGTTTCCTTCATCAAATCCCTACATATTGTCATCATCATGATCTCTCGTGTACGATCACAGCTCGTGGTCATCTCGAAACTATCTGCATTGAGCCCGAGAACGCCTGGTCGGCCTCCGTAGCCCACGAGGACGCGCCGCGGCCGTTGAGCGGCGATCTCCTACAAGTTTACTAGCCCCCACTAGAACAACTTCAGGTTGCTCTTCAGGATAAGTACGCGCCCTTCAGGTGATTGAATTTATCAAGACCATATTCAGCAGTCTACCAATACTTGCGATCATGTCGTCGCACACCTCAGAACAGCTCGTGGAGAAGCTCCTCGCTGTGACCGAGTCATCAATCGTACCACTCACGCGAGCACAAGTCGCATCAGGAAGCAAACTATTTGGAGCCGCAATCCTCGCTCGAGATGATCTACGACCTGTTACGGTCGCCACGAACAACGAAAAGGTCAGCCCGCTGCTTCATGGCGAGATCAACTGCATTCAAGAATTCTTTGCAAGCCCAAAAGAAGGACGACCACAAACAAAAGACTGCGTCTTCTTTGCAACACACGAGCCATGCAGTCTATGTCTAAGCGGAATAACTTGGAGTGGCTTCAACGAATTCTACTACCTCTTCACATATGAGGACAGCAGAGATCTGTTCGCGATCCCATACGATATCGACATCCTGCAATCTGTGTATCAAGTCCCGTCTCCAGGAGATACGGCAGAGACGCTTGCCGCGAAACCGCTTTACAACCGATCAAACAAGTTCTTCCAGGCTCGATCCGTTGCTGATCTCGTGGAAACCATCGAAGATGATCAGCGCAAAGCACACTGGAAATCGGAGATCATGCGCGTCAAGGCTATGTACAATGACCTCTCGGATACTTATCAGAAGGGCAAAGCTGCTGGACAGGAGACGTCGAGTTTCTTTCAGTAAGAAGTGCGAAGATGCATGAGGTCGGCGTTCGTGGCAGATGATTCTGAGTTTGCTTCAGAGCTCTTGACATACGATACCTATTTAGACTACAAGACGATGTTCAGATTACAGCTGTACCAGACCATCGCTTCAGATGTCTTCTCTTCGCCTGCAAGCACTTCTCCAACTCCACGATCCGCTAGCCGGGGATTGCCGATGATGCTGCATGAAACTTTCTGGCAATCTCAGGTGGAAGTACAGCCGCCTCAATTGCTCGATACGATCATGTCAATATCTTCACTCCAGCATCTACATTGCGACGCCAGGCTGGAGCACTCGACAGCAGACCAATCATCGAGCATACTGCTGAAGCATCGGGACTCGCCTGTTTCTCAACAACCAATCAGAACGACAGCTCTTATCTGGATACCGACGCCACGAGCCGGGAGATTCCAAGCATGGCATGACGGGCAGCTAAAAAGCTTAGCTGGGTAAAGCTTTGCTTTGGTCACTCACGATTTGGAGGATTCGTGCCTATATCGCTGACGCTTCCAGACCGCGGAGCGCTCCGCTGTGGATGATATTCGCGCACGATGGAGGTCTCAGCCCCACCCATCTTCGCTTCATCGTGAGATAGCACTAGCGGAGTCTGACGAGCGTGCGATTGTTTCGGAAATGATCTCCCCACGCATGGGATCGTACATAAGGATGCATCTTCGTCGAAGAATGGTGATGCATTCAGATCACTTCGACCCCTCTTCACACCCACAAGCGATTGGCGAAGCATATCAACAATGTCTGAACCAGGGTACATCGTCGAAGACCACAACACCAAGAAGGGTGCTTCTTACTACATGAGGAAGCTTCGAAGGACTTTCACGACCCGAGAAGGACTAATCGGCGATTATGACTATGCCTTTCTCTTCAAGCCAAACCTGCCCTTCATGGGCAACTCCAATGTCACTCCCCCATTCTTTGGACTGAACGACAAGATGCCGGTCTTTCTGGCACTGCTGCTCGGCTTTCAGCATGCATTGGCCATGTTAGCTGGAGTCGTCACCCCTCCCCTGATCTTGAGCGGAGCCGGTGGCATCAACTTGCCTCAAGAGCTGCAACAATATCTTGTCTCGACTGCACTGATTGTATGCGGCATCTTGACTTGCGTGCAGATCACCAGGTTTCACATCTACAAGACACCGTAAGACACAGGATCCGACTCGACTATGATGAAGAAGCTGACTTTACAACCAGCTATTACATCGGCACTGGCCTCATCTCGGTCGTCGGCACCACTTTCGCCATCATCCCAGTCGCATCCGGCGCCTTTGCACAAATGTACGACAACGGATACTGCCCCAAAAGCGAGGATGGAACTCTCCTTCCCTGCCCGAAGGCTTATGGTGCATTGCTTGGAACAGCCGCAGTTTGTTCTCTGCTCGAGATTCTCATCTCGTTCCTTCCACCCAAGGTACTCCAGAAGATCTTTCCTCCAATCGTGACCGGCCCCACTGTCATGCTGATTGGTGTGAACCTGATCGGTACCGGATTTTTGGGATGGGCTGGTGGATCAGGTCCTTGCTCCGATGCAAGTCCCACAGATTTCTTCGCAAAGTGTCCGAACATTGGAGCTAAGCACGCATTGCCATGGGGCAGCGCAGAATACATCGGTAAGCTCAGGTTGGAGCGAATGAAGAATGAAGCCTGACAGATACAGGCCTTGGCTTTTCCGTATTCGTCACGATCCTGCTCATGGAGCGCTTCGGTTCGCCGATCATGAAGTCAGCTAGCGTCGTTCTTGGTCTGCTAGTCGGCTGTATTATTGCCGCAGCGACAGGGTACTTTGACAGCGCCGGCATCAATGCCGTAAGTACGAATTGAGAGCGCGAGAACAAGGTAGCTGACCTTTCCAGGCACCTGCTGTATCTTTCATCTGGGTCCATACCTTCCCACTTAGCGTCTACGGCCCAATCGTTATACCGATGCTGGTCGTCTTCATCATTTGTGCTTGCGAAGCTACCGGCGACATCACAGCGACTTGCGACGTGTCAGGTTTGGAAGTTGAAGGCGAAGTGTTCGAGTCACGGATCCAGGGTGGCATTCTGGCGGATGGCATCAACGGTCTGCTCGCATCGCTGATGACGATTACACCAATGACGACATTCGCCCAAAACAACGGCGTCATTGCCCTTACGCGCTGTGCAAATAGGAAGGCTGGATATTGTTGTGCCATGTTCTTGATGATCGCAGGCATCTTCTCGAAGTTCGCTGCGGCACTTGTGTCTATTCCCGCCTCGGTTCTGGGCGGCATGACAACCTTCCTCTTCTGCGCTGTCGCAGTTTCCGGTATGGCTATCATCAACCGCGTACCATTCAACCGTCGAAACAGGTTCATCCTGACCGCCAGTCTGGCACTGGGATACGGTGCAACACTTGTGCCAACGTGGTTCGAGCACGTCTTCACATACCAGGGAGACAACAGAAGCCTGGAAGGCTTCTTCAACGCCATTGAGCTTGTCATGGAGACTGGCTTTGCAATCACTGCATTCGTTGCCATGATCCTGAACGCAACTATGGGCGAGGAGATCGAGGCTGATGCAAGGCAGCTTGAAGGTCATCATATCCCACAAGCTGTGGCAACTCCGAGCACTTCGAAGAACGCAGATGTCGAGGACGGAGAGGTAGAGAAGGGAATGCAGTAGCCGGCAGGGACTGGGAACAGCATGAGACCGCTCGCCTTCATCAGGAATTCAGCACGAGTGTTATTAAATGCAGCAATATCCGGTGCTGTGCGCAATTGAAGACTCCTGTGATGCCACGACATATTCCTTGACTTGTTGCCTTTTTCCATTACTCTCGAGCTCAATCCCAGACTTCCTTATCAAGGTGATGTTCAATAGGGACATGGGATCAAGACAATCAGGTCGAATGCAATCCTTCGTTCAATGTCCGTGCTCTTTGTCGTCGGCAGGATGCGTGAAGATCTTCGCAGGATTCATGAGCCATTGAGGATCAAGCGCCAACTTAATGCTTCGCATAACTCCGATCGTGTCCAGTCCGAGCTCTGCGACAAGCTTCTCACGCTTACCAAGCCCAACGCCGTGTTCTCCGGTACATGTGCCGTCCATATCCAGAGCATCATAGACCATTTTGTCTAGCGCATGCTCTACAGCTTCTTTCTTGCTCGAATCGGACGGATCGAATATAACGCTTGCGTGGTAGTTTCCGTCGCCAACATGTCCTAAAATGCTGCCAAAAATCCCGAGTTTCTCCAAATCTGATCTCGAGCTCTCTGTTCAATATCAGCGTGCCCGTTGCAGCAGAGAACAATCGAATCTCACCTATGATGTCTGCCAAGCGTGACATAGGAACAGCAATGTCTGTGGACCAGAGCACCTCATGCTCCGCGCGTAAGGCATGCATACTCCACAATGCTTCCTTGCGAGCCGACCATAGCTCGTGCTGCTCCTGCTCAGAGCGGGCAAACTCGAATGCGCTGCCGTCAAAAGCTTTCGCGATGCCTTTGACCGTCGCGATATCCTCGTCGACGCCTCGTTTCGTACCAGAGAACTTGAAAAACATTGTTGGTGTCTCCCGCCATGTTTTGCGAGTTGCCTGGGTTCGATTGATGACGCGCATCTGCTCTTCGTCCATTAACTCCATGGCAGCTACTGTGACGCCTGACCGCATAATCCTCGCCGCAGCTTGGGCAGCCTTGCGAACTGAAGGAAATGCCACGATAGCCACGCTGGTGTGGGTGGGAATGACCGCGAGTTTGAGCGTGATCTCAGTAACTATTCCCAATGTACCCTCTGATCCAATGAATAAGTTGGTAAGGTTATAACCTGCCGACGTTTTTCGTGGTCGTCGCCTAGTCTTGATCACGGTTCCGTCGGCTAATACCACAGTGAGGTTGACAACCCAGTCCTTCATGGTACCATAACGCACGGCGTTGGTGCCGCTACAGCTCGTACCGACCATGCCACCAATCTTCGCGGTCGGAGCGGGATCTACGGGCAAAAAGAGACCCTTGTCCCGAACCTGATGATTGAGTTCGGTCCAGCATACTGATGGCTGCACCACAACGTCCATGTCGTCCTCATGCAGAGCGATGATCTGGTCCATGTTGCAGAAGTCGATGCTCACGCCGCCATGGGACGCTGCAAAGTTCGCCTCGAGACTGGTTCCTCCTGCCGAGTTGTGAGCTTTGTAAATTCCCAACGAGGGCGTGATGCGAAGGCTAACCTGAGTACGGTATCATCGGGATCTTGTACTTCGAGCATGTTTTGGCTATCTTTGCCACATCATTTGTTGACTTTGGATACACCACAGCTGTAGGCAATCGATCTATGCTAATTGACGACCATTCTGAGTAGCCATGGAGCTTCAGGTCTTCATCGTCGGTAGAGATCATGTCTTCACCAGGGTCCACCCGCAGCTCAGCAATTGCTCTCTCCATCTCAGCCTTAGTGCCATACTGAGGCTTCGTCTTGAAAGCTTGTGCTTGGATTGACTGGACTGTATTCGATCTTGAAGCGTACAAACACGTCAAAGATGCTGCGAAAGCTGAAAACAGAACAGCTCTGGGTGTGGTCCATGTCCGCGAGCCCGATGCGTTATTGGCGTATTGTCTCGAAGGTATGCGACTTGATGGCGTTTGTCGCAGCTTCATAGGGCAAGGCCTCCATCGAAAGGCCCGGATCACGCTGTGTCGCATGGTAGAGCTGTCTTCAAATGATACGTCGCGTCAAACAATCTTCACGATCGCCATCGTCGCGTGAGGAACTTGTCAGAAGATATGCAGGATCAGTATACTGCGGAATTGGCAAATAAGCGTTCAGATCCAGCGTGACATCGTGGCAAAGGTCCGCGATGTGGAGTAGATCTCTCCGCACATCGAGGTACCCTGGAGCAAGGCGCCGGCTGGGGCCTCCGACCTCCGCCAGTTACCGATGGGATGCAGAGAACAATTGGACACACTCGCCGGAGAAATCATACACCTTGATGGATGGATCTCGACGCGTCACGTCGACGATGGACAGAGGCAAGTAGCTCGTGCACGCGTGTTGAGTACGAGCCTACGAGACGGAAGTGCAAAGCCGCTCATCGAGCTTTCGAATCAGTGGCCTTATAGCCTTATGGCCTTGCGCCCTTGGGGCAGTTGCTCCGACCCCTAACTTTCGCCAGAAACGCTTGAAAGATCGGTTGGATTAGATGATCATGGAACAAGGTGAAGATTTCATTGTTCCCATCAGACATCCAAGTGGGAGAACATCGGCAATCCCTTGTTGATGAGACATCGGAGTTCATGCTAAAATATACAACTCGCCAATGCTTTGAGCACGGAACCTAACCCAACGACCAAGCTGACTCAGGCGAGCTCGCAAGACTTTGCTTCTTGGTGGTCACTATACGAATGAGAGAAAAGACTCTGTACGACAAAAGTTCTATTTGCAGCTGCGGAAAGCTCGATCATTGTGAGCCAATCAACATATGCTGTATCAGCCTTCTGTATCGACAGTATATAATGCAATGTATACATTTTGCTCACCATTTCTACCTAAGCGTCGTTGGTCTAATGGTTAGGTAAATAGAAAACCAACAGTACGAAGCTTCTGATACAGTTGCTGATAAAAGTGCAGGATTGCTGCCTTCCATAAAATTTCGTGAGCAGCAGGTTCGGGTTCGATTCCCGAACGACGCACACATTTTTGGGTCTTTTGGAGCATTGCACAATAATCTTCTGCTCATTCCGCATCGAATGGCTTAAAAATCAAGAGGATTGGACCATTATTGGTCGAGATATGGCCGAATATGCTTCGGGACTTCCAGGTTCATGGTTTTCCAGCTGCTTTGTCATCGATATCGCGGGGCGACCGACTTGAAGCAAGCCACTCAAGTTAATTGTGGGACTTCATTGTCTTTTGGCAAAGTTTTGGGTCAATTGGATGAATTTCGACAAATTCTTCAACTGATATCCCTGCAATCGCCGCATGTACTCTACGAGATCCTGGTTTTTGTTATCGAGCTATGAACAGATTCTGAGAAATTGATCAACTGGTTCTTTGCACCCAGCACATTCGACTTTGTATCCATTCCTTTGTATATGCCAGGAGCAATGTGCCGAAACACCAATTACTGGAAGCCTGTGGTCTGTGTAGAGATGCGTATAGCAGACGTGACTTCCCTTTGCAGGACTATTGCCAATTGCTCTCCAGCCTTCATGACGCCGCTCCGTTGCTTACAACATTCTGCTTATGTCTCGTCCAGCCTTGCTTCTCCAAGTCCTCCTTGTAGTACGCTCGAGGCACATTGTCATAATATGGGACTACAATCACGTCGTCCCCCTGTCCCTTCTCTGGCTTGCCCACCATACCCTTTGTTGCATTTGTAACCGGTTTGGTGCTCACCAGCAGGTTGATCAAGCCTGCGGTCTTCTCAGAAGAAGACATGGCATCGATGACCTTTTTGACGCCAGGTGCAATCTCATCAGGCTTCTCGATGCGCACGCCTGTATTTCCGAAGCCCTCCGCAACGACCTCGAATTTGCACACCGGGCTGAGCGACGAGACCGGACGAGCAGCATCATCTTCACCGTAGATGATGTCTTGGCCTGCCACGCTCATTCCCCACTTGTAGTTGTTCATGACTACCGTGAGGATCTTCAGCCCATGTCTTGCATACGTGTCGAGCTCTGCGATGTGAAACCCAGCGCTACCATCGCCATGGATGTTCACGATCACACGATCCGGGAATGCGAGCGCAGCACCCAGCGAGTATCCATAACCATTTCCTAGGAAGCCCAAGTACCCGGTCGAGTTCATGCCAGCATATGGTTTTGCAGTTTCCCAAGCATCCACAGCCCACACGCCAGCCTCCCCGCCATCGACAATGACGACCGGATTAAGTGGTGCCAGAGCCGTATAGACGTCGTTCAGCGCGTGATAAGGATGTAACATGCCATCATCTTTGTTGACTTTCTCATCATTGACATACTGCTGGTGGACCACATTCTTCAGACCTGCGCATGTCTTCAACCATGGATTGTCTGTCGAGCTCGCCCATTGATTAGGATTCTGCTTCAGAAGTTCCAAGAACGTTTTGACGAATTCCGATGCATCGCTGACAATACCTAGCTCAATCGGCGTAGACTTTCCGATCTCTCCTCCATCCACGTCAACCTGGGCGGTTTTGCAGATTGGTGGGTCCGGAATGATAGCTCCAGAACGGCCTCCAAGCAGGAAGCCCGTTCGTGCACCAAGCAATAGGATGAAATCGGGCTGCTCTTGTCCCATCGGCTTCAAGAAGGCCAACTTGGTTGCTGGACCACCACGGAGCGGATGATCATGTTTCACAGCAGCTGGTGTTGCAAACTTGCCACTGAAGAAAATCGGCGTGGAGGTAGTTTCGGCGAGCTGCAGTAAGAGGTTCTCGCCTTCAGTAGTACGAGCTGCTCCGGTCCCGGTGATGATTGCGGGACGCTTGGCTGTCTTCCATAATTCGAAGAGCTTTGCAAGGGCTGCGGGATTTGGGGACGGAGGGGAGCATACAGCTCCTGTCAAGTTGCCAAGTGAGATAGCATTCAGTCTTGGTGGTCCGAAAAGCACGTCAATCGGGAAGTCGCTGTAGTGCGTCAACGACGAATCAGCTAAATCCCCACAACCACACTTACATGACTACTGGACCTGGAATGCCCGATAGAGCAACTCTGATCGCGTATGAGATGATTCGTGGGATCTCTTCGACGTTCGTAACGCGATGAGCAAACTTGGTGATAGGCTTTGCCAACACCACTTGGTCATGAAAGCCCTGCAGACAGTTCGTCTCTGCATCTCGCAGCGGAGGCGATGAGGTCACGACCAGAATGGGACTTCTGTCAGCGTACGCGGTCGATATGCCAGGGATCGCATTGCAGAATCTAGTGATAGATCAGCATTGCAGCTCAAATGCCTCACAAAGAGCAACGACCAACCCAGAATTTGCTGTGACGAAGCATGCGCCAATTTTGCCGCTGAGCTTGGTATACGCCTCGGCAGCTTGTACAGCGACAGTCTCATGTCTTGTATCCACAAGGCGAATGCCCATGCCCGCGGCAGCTACGAGAAACTGATCGAGATGCCCTCCATGGAGACCAAAAAGCAAATCCACACCCAATTGAGCGAGAGATTGTGCTGCAAGATCACCGCCAAGCAGTTCTCTGTTCTTGGGATGCTGGAAACGGAAGTCTGACATGTTCAAGTCGGGTAATGGCTATCTGAATTGCGATAGTCGATCAGTGTGGGATGCTTGATGATTTGCATACAGGTCGCAGACTGGGCTGATCGAAGCCTTTAAACCTCATCTCGCCCTTCTTTATCCGCAATATCTGCCCCATCATATGTTCCAGAGAGTCGGGCCGTGACTTCATCGTACTCATGGCTTTCGAGTCCGAGGCCTTTGCCATTCGTGGCCTGACGTTCGTGTGATCTGCGGGGAAAGCTGAAGCAGCAGCATTAGTATGATGTGGGGGCACTCAGCGCTGAGTCGCTCCTGTCAGGTTGTGATCTTCTGTAGGGTCCAGATCGGGATCTTCCCCCAATGGATCTGCAACAAATGCTCCTGTGAGGTCAGCCTAGCCTCGATACAAGATGATGACCATAAAGATGGAGGAGATGGCAGAAGTTGATGGAGAGATGGGTGTGTGTACGAAAGTCCGACGATTGCCAAAATGGGACGACCGGGATCCGATCACGAGATCATCCTCTTCTGCTACGACACCTCAGTATTCTCTCGTCGGATAGAGTACTATCTTGGTTTGCGAGGGTTTAAATATTCACGATGCGTTCAGCCGATTCATTTACCACGACCGGACTTGACGGCGCTCGGCATCAACTATCGTCGCATCCCAGTTCTCGCCATCGGAAGAGACATCTATTTGGATACTCGGATCATGATCGAGAAGCTTGAAACAAAATTTCCGTGCAATCCACTGAGCTCGAATGAACCCTTCAATCGCGGCATCGAGAAAATTATTGAGTCTTGGGTCATTGAAGCTGGTCCTTGGTGGAAAACACAAACGTCGATCCCACTTCATGCCTCAATTATCAACAACCCTCTCTGGATGGCAGACAGGAAGAGCGCGAGTGAGGGCAGGTTCACAGCCGAGTCCTTAAGAGAGAATCGAGCTTCTGCCTTGGTCGATCTCAACTCATACTTCTATTGGGCGGAGCACGGGCTGCTGGCTGATGGGCGCAAGTTCTTGTTCGGCACGGACGAACCAACGCTGGGTGATGTTCATGGCGTATGGTCATTCGACTGGGGTCTACACATGGCGATGGGTGAATCAGCTGATGGAAGCTGCGACGAGGACGTGATCAACAGCTGGCGATTTCCAAAGGTTAATGCGTGGGTTGATCGCTTCAAGCAAGCACACTCACAAGCTGTTGAAGAGCATGGAAAGCCTGACAGCATATCTGGAGAAGACGCAAAAACGAAGATTCTGGCTGCAGACTTCACAGAGTTGGAAGGCAATGTCGATATGTGCGATCCAATGAAGCTGTCAAAAGGGCAGATGGTCGAGATTAGACCAACGGACTTTGGCTCGACGCATTCGGACAGGGGCCGTCTTGTGTCTCTCTGCTCACGCGAAGCAGTCATTGCCATTCAATTGAAACAGGGAGACGGCGAGCTGCGATTACACTATCCACGCACCGGGTTCAAGATTACGCCCGTGGATGAGACACCTTCCCTCTTGACTCGGTGGTTTCTCTCACTGAAAGGAATACTTCAATCAATCACTTCTAGACTGAAGCAGCTGCGGAGTCGATCCAACTCTAAACGTTTGAGGTGAGATCTCGGAGCGAATCAATCAAGTAATGATGCCTACTCGTCCCAATTGCACGACGATAGCGAGGAACGCCCAACACTTGACGCCGGTACTATTTGGTCCTAATGATAGCCTCAATTGCGCTAATCAGGTCGCCTGTATCGGTGCGAGAGGTTCAAGCTCTCCAAAACCTGCATCACATCGCTGCACAGCATCCCACAAACGGCGCGCAAGGGTTCATGGATACGATGGCGATCACGACTTGGAGCAAGTTATCTCGGGCCACGAGACAGTTGTGTTGCCATGCATTTGAGGCAACTGGGGTCAGGCGGATCGTGTCCTCGAGAGACAACATTGCATGGCAAACTTGCGAACGCTCAGAGGGAGCTTAGAGCCTGCTGCTGGTCAATTTGATTCGAGAATACTTAGACATTTCGTCGGTCTGCTCAAAGCAGTTGTTGTATGTTGCAGTTCGATGCGCGAGTCGCAGCGACTAGCATAGCTCAGTTATCAAGGACCATCACGGAGATGAATTGAGCTCCGCATCCACGACTTTCACTTCTCCTCGCCGTAATCTCTCTCCAACACCTCCAACAACCTCAACCACACCCCATCATCCCACGTCTTCACCTGCTCCCACTCCGGCAAACACACACTCAAGAACTTCAACCAACCCCCGACAATGAAATCAGCATACGTTGGCACCTTTCCCTCCAGGTACGGCCCCTCCTCCCCCTTGTTGAAATATCCCGCGAGCTCCCTCATCTCCCCCCTAAACCCCTCCAACGCCCTCTCCCTCGCCTCCCCAACCAAATTAAAATCATCCCACTTCTCCATCCCCGGCACCGTATCCACAAACTTCCTCCGACTAACCTCCGCCGTCTCCGGGTTGAACGGCAGTCCATGCGCATAAAGTAGTCCGATACTGCCCCACGTGTTATTCGTGCCCGAGAACACGGCATCGCACATCGCGTTCCATTTGCGCATGCTTGCCTCTGAGCCGGAGGGGATGAGTACGCGCTTGGAGTCTGGGTACTGCTTGTCGAGGTAGAGGGCGATGTCGAAGGAGTCGCCCACTTTGGAGCCGGTGGTGGGATCATGCAGGACGGGGAGGGTGTAGTAGTCTGAGCCGTCGAGGTGTTGGCGGACGGGGCGCACTTTGAGGATGTCCCGCCTGGTTGTGGTCACGTCTGGGAGCTCGACCCAGCAGGTCGTGTAGGGGACACGTTTGAAGTTGAGGGCGTATCTGCGATTCTATGTCAATTCTGTTCCTGTGGACTTATCCCGGTGCATGAGTACCTGCTTTTGCTTGGATTGGGCGCGTAGCCTCGAATTGGCGGGCCGGATGCCACATCGTAGAACTCAATTTTATTATCGCTGCTCATTGTTTCCTGCGTGAGACGTGGTTCCCTGTCCTGTCAATGATCCACATCCGCTCTCTGAGAGTCGAACGTCACTCAGTGAATGAACCCTCAGAAGATCAGGGCACAGCAAATATGTATATTGTGGAGGAGCGATGTGTACGAGCTACGTCATTGGTGGAGCTAGTGAAGTTTGGACCTTTGGCATGTTCTGCATTGTCGCGATGGACAGCGAGGTGTCAACCTCGTCTGACTTAGGTGAGTATCACCGATACATGTCTGAGTGATGGTGAGGCATATCCAAAGCACATGACTAGGACCGGCTCCAAGCTCTTCACGTGAGGGAAGCCTTGCTCGTCACGATCGTGCTTTAGCTGTGGTACTCCATGATGGTCCTTCAGGTGCTCTAGTACAGCTTCAAATAACAATACTGATGTCACGCTGATTGATACACAATGCCAAACACGCCTACTCAAATTAGAGCGCTCAAGCCGTATCAGTACTGCATGCACAGCGATCGAGACTACAGCTCCAGAACATGCACTTCACCGCGTATTCCATGGGAACTGCAACCGTTGCGATACACAACCCAGCAATTCAGCATCGGTGAGGAGTAGCTTGCGCGCATGCATTGCTGACTGCACGTGAACCTGGGAGCTATCACCACGAAGCTTGTATCAGCCGCACAACAAGCTGGGGATACACCGCTGCATTCCACAGTACGGCGGAGAGACACTCGATGATTACGAAGAAGAGAAAGATGGCGAAGAAGAAGACACCTGTCCCTATCGTGATGATGGAGCAGCGAAGAAAATACCCGACCTCGCATCAACAAAAACCCGCAAGCACTCAGCCTTGACGTCTGCGGCTTCAGCAAGCACTGACCAAAGCGAGTCAAGCATTCATTCATTCGGATTCTCGAAGGCACGACCCCTTTCCGCTGCCGACCGGTCCCACTGATTCCGGCAGATGGAAGTGTTTGATTGAAGCCATCGTGTGGCGCTTGCGCCCTGACGATCGCAGTATATATACGTAGCATAGCGGATCCGCAGGGCTGGGTTGCTGGCGATAAGCATACGTCTTCAATAACTCGAGGTTAATCGAGTTCGGGCATCGACGGTGTCAAAGCTGTCAGTTAGATTTATGAGCGTTGTACAAGGCGGAAAAGTCTCAGCCTCATCGTAGAGTGCAGGCATTGATGACGATGATGAGAGAGCGGGGAGCCGTGCATGAGTAAATCGAGAAGCGGTGACCACGTCTTTTTTTTTGCTTTAGATGGATCGCGGTTGGAACAGGGGAGGTTCCGCTCGCTAATCAAGGTACCGCGATGGGCTGGGTTAGCCTGAGAGAAAGGGCAAGCTGCTGGTGGAGTGCTTCGCAGTGGGTGTGTTGCTAAATTTACTGACGGACGGGTGCCCTGCATGCATGGATGGGAGGCCCGAGAGTGAGATGTGGCGCATCGGCGTGTCAGACTCGCCAGAAAGGGAACCTGTGTTACAATCGTGAAGGCTATCTCGAACTCTATCTTCAGCTCTACAACTTTCTGTGAAGAGAGAATTGCGAAGAGTCCGAGATATAATGCAGGACGAGGATGGCGATATGACCGGATGAACGGGTGTTGTCGTCGTCGTCGCTCTTCATGTTGAAGATCTTCCAAAGGAAAATTGTTGGTGAATATCCCAACGCCCAAAAAAATATATGGTGCCCACATCTCGACAATGCAGGGGTGCGGCGCTGCGAGCAGAGCTTCAAGTATCGTGGGGAAAGGGTGCTCAACAACCTCTCATTCACTCTTTGGGGCTCTTGACGTGAACCTGCATGAGTATGCTTCCTATCCATCCCGCAATTTCTCTCACAACGCGATGTCCACGCGTGTAGAGTCGTTGAAAGAGCATCTCAATGACCCGTATCGGAATAATGTTTTTTTGGAGAGGACCTGGGCAGCAAGGCCGCCGATACACTCCCCGATCGGGCTAGCGGCGGCAGCTTGCTCAACGACCAAAAGTGCTGTGCAAGGCTAATTACGGCTTATTTCACCCCCATCGTCTTGTCCGACACTTTGTGTGTACGGAGTATGGAGATGTATGGATATGCTGTAGATAGATAATATATAGGCACACCGTTGCTCCCCTGGCCCTCCGCGCCTGAGCTGAAATCTTTTCTTCACTTTCCTCTCTCCCTCTCTCTCACGTATCATAATACCCCTCTAGATCTCTACGACTCTCTCTTGTGGTTGCTTGCTTTCGCTTGCGTTCACGTTTGTCCGTGTGCATTTGGGCTTTTCTTGTGCATATAGACTTATTTGACAGCAGTAGCCGCAGCTTAACGGACACCCGCAGCGCACTGTTGTACGATTTGGGCGAATCGTAAACAGAAGACGTGAAAGTTCGAAGCATCGACATCACCGCGAGCGAGTACGCTAGACCACGCAGCGAAATCTCAACAAGAGGTCCCGCGTCGGAGAATAGTGCAGCACACAGCTCGCCAAAAGTCCGAACACCGCAAGTTTGCCAGCACGACGCACCGCTGGACTTGTTCATTTCGGCATCTATCGAAGAAAAGAGCAGCAAGAAGGAAAGAGGAAGCATCGCACTTGCCTGCTTGAGTTGAGTGAGCTCGATTCAGCACAGCAAGCAGCTAGACCCCTACTCGATTTAGCCTTCCGCACCTTCTCCTCCGTTTACGAGGGGGCAGCATCCCGGTCGATCTCACACCTCAACCACACCCCCGGCTCGAATCTCACCTACACTTTGTGTGTGTGTGCGTTCGAGATACAACAATTCCTCTCTCCTTCCTCCCCAAATCTACTCTCCTTCTCTACACGAACACACATATTCTGGGCGTCCCAGTCTCACAAACATGGCCACGAACGGCGTGAGCAAGGCCAACGGGGCGCCGAGCAGCAATGCTGCCAAATACAATCTGCCCTCACATTTCATCGGCGGGAACCATTTGGGCGTGGCTCCGCAGTCGAAGGTCAAGGACTTTGTGCAGGCCTCGGGCGGCCACACTGTCATTACAAATGTATGTTGTGCATGCACTTCTCAATTGACTTTATTTTTGGGAGAGGGGGCAGATACTAATTGCGCTGGTGTGTGTAGGTCCTGATTGCCAACAATGGTATTGCGGCGGTCAAGGAGATCCGCTCAGTGCGGAAATGGGCGTACGAGACATTCGGTGATGAAAGGGCAATTCAGTTCACCGTCATGGCTACGCCGGAAGATCTGAAGGCAAATGCTGATTACATTCGTATGGCGGATCAGTATGTTGAGGTGAGTGGTTGAGCGCAGTGGATGCACGAGGAGGCGAGGGGCTGATGGACTGCAGGTACCGGGCGGCACCAACAACAACAACTACGCCAACGTGGAGCTCATTGTCGATGTTGCTGAGCGTATGAACGTGCAAGCTGTTTGGGCAGGATGGTGAGTCGCTCTTTCTGCTCACTCCAATCAAGTGGGATCAAATGCTCATGAGATACTGCTACACAGGGGCCATGCATCCGAAAACCCAAAGCTGCCAGAATCGCTCGCCGCGTCACCCAAGAAGATTGTCTTCATTGGCCCTCCGGGCTCCGCCATGCGCTCGCTCGGTGACAAAATCTCCTCCACAATCGTCGCACAACACGCAAAAGTGCCATGTATCCCATGGTCAGGAACCGGTGTCGAGGACGTCGTGGTTGACAAGAACGGCATTGTGACCGTCGCAGACGACATCTACGCAAAGGGCTGCGTGACGTCGCCTGAGGAGGGTCTCATGCACGCAAAGAGAATCGGATTCCCAGTCATGGTCAAGGCCTCAGAAGGAGGCGGTGGCAAGGGTATCCGAAAGGTCGATCGCGAGGAGGACTTCATCGTGAAGTACAGGGAGGCGGCGAGTGAAATCCCGGGCTCCCCAATCTTCATCATGAAGCTCGCTGGCAATGCGCGACACTTGGAGGTGCAACTGCTGGCTGATCAGTACGGCAACAACATCTCGCTCTTCGGCCGTGACTGCTCCGTGCAGCGACGACACCAGAAGATTATTGAAGAGGCGCCGGTGACGATTGCGAACCAGGACACCTTCCAGAAGATGGCAGACGCAGCCGTGAGTTTGGGCAAGCTTGTCGGTTACGTGTCTGCTGGTACTGTGGAATACCTCTACTCGCACTCGGACAACCAATTCTACTTCCTCGAGCTGAACCCGCGTCTGCAGGTCGAGCATCCTTGCACGGAGATGGTCAGCGGTGTCAACCTGCCAGCCGCGCAGCTGCAGATTGCCATGGGTCTGCCACTCTCGCGCATCAGGGATATCCGTCTTCTCTACGGATTTGACCCACACTCCGCAACAGCCATCGACTTCGATTTCTCCAAGACCGGCAGCAAGGAGAATGTGCGAAGGCCGATGCCAAAGGGCCACTGCACGGCCTGCCGTATCACCTCCGAAGATCCAGGTGAAGGCTTCAAGCCATCCAGCGGTACCATGCACGAGCTCAACTTCCGATCCAGCGCAAACGTGTGGGGTTACTTCTCCGTGTCCTCGCAATCCTCAATCCACAACTTCTCCGACTCGCAGTTCGGTCACATTTTCGCATATGGAGAGAACCGTGCTGCGTCGCGTAAGCACATGGTTGTGGCATTGAAGGAGTTGAGCATTCGCGGTGATTTCAGGACAACCGTTGAGTACCTCATCAAGTTGCTTGAGACGCCCGCTTTCGAGGACAACACCATCACCACTGGCTGGCTTGATGAGCTCATCTCAAAGAAGCTCACGGCTGAGCGACCAGACCCAATGGTGGCTGTTATCTGCGGTGCCGTCACCAAGGCTCATACCGCGGCTGAGGCATGCATTGCCGAGTACAAGAATAGCTTGGAGAAGGGTCAGGTCCCGCCGAAGGAGATCCTCAAGACTGTGTTCCCAGTCGACTTCATCTACGATGGCCAGAAGTACAAGTTTACCGCCACGAGATCGAGCGCGGACAGCTACACGCTCTTCATCAACGGCTCCAAGTGCTTCGTTGGTGTCCGAGCTCTGGCTGACGGTGGCCTCCTTGTCCTTTTGAGCGGCAAGTCGCACAACGTGTACTGGAAGGAAGAAGTTGGCGGTCTCGTGTTGTCCGTCGACAGCAAGACCTGCTTGCTCGAGCAGGAGAACGACCCCACTCAATTGCGCACACCATCTCCAGGCAAGCTCGTCAAGTTCACCGTTGAGAGCGGCGAGCACATCAAGAAGGGCCAGCCGTTCGCCGAGGTCGAGGTCATGAAGATGTACATGCCTCTGATCGCTCAGGAGGACGGTGTTGTCAACCTGATCAAGCAACCAGGCGCCACTCTTGAGGCTGGTGATATCCTCGGTATCCTCGCTCTCGATGACCCATCCAAGGTCAAGTCTGCGCAGCCATTCGTTGGTTTGCTGCCAGATCTCGGACCACCCACTGTGCAGGGTGAGAAGCCGCCACAGAAGTTCGCCTACCTGTTCAATGTCCTCCAGCATGTCCTGCAGGGTTACGATAACCAGGTCATCATGCAGCAGACGCTCAAGGATCTCGTCGGCGTCCTTCGCGACCCAGAGCTGCCGTATGGCGAATGGAATGCTCAGGCTTCTGCGCTGCACGCCCGTATGCCAGCCAAGCTTGACCAGGCACTTTCCGAGATCGTGGACCGTGCCCATCAGCGACACATCGAGTTCCCAGCCAAGCAGCTCGCAAAGGCATTCACTCGCTTCATGGAGACCAATGTCGAGCCAAGTGACGTCGCTACTCTGCAGTCATCTCTGGCACCACTTGTCGAGGTCATGAACGCATACACTGATGGTCTCAAGGTGCATGAGTACGCTGTCATGATCAAGCTGCTCGACGAATTCTACGGTGTCGAAAAGCAGTTCGCTCAGCGCACTTCGCGTGATGAGGAGGTCATCCTGGCTCTTCGTGACGCCAACCGTGACAGCCTTGTCACTGTGGCTAACATCGTCCTGTCGCACACGCGCGTGACTCAAAAGAGCGCCCTCTGCGTTGCGATCCTCGATGTCTACAAGCCGAATAAGCCTGGTGTAGGCAATGTCGCCAAGTACTTCCGTGACATCCTGCGCAAGCTTGCTGAGCTTGAGGGTCGTAACACGGCCAAGGTCGCGCTCAAGGCTCGCGAGGTTCTCATCCAGTGCGCCATGCCTTCGCTTGAGGAGCGTACTTCCCAGATGGAGCATATTCTCAAGTCTTCGGTTGTGGAGTCCAAGTACGGCGAGAGCGGCTGGGAGCACAGAGAGCCGGACTTCGAAGCCATCCGAGATGTCGTCGACTCCAAGTACACCGTTTTCGACGTGCTGCCGAACTTCTTTGCTCACGATGATCCATGGGTTGCGCTTGCGGCGCTCGAAGTCTACATCCGCCGTGCTTACCGTGCGTATCAGCTCAAGTCGATCTCGTATGGTACCGAGGAGGAGGCTCCATATGTGCTTGGCTGGGAGTTTGCGCTCCGCAAGGTCGGTCAGGCTGAGTTTGGTCTGCCGATCGAGTCATCCTTCCCATCGACCCCAGGCACTCCAGGCTCCATGGGCGGCAAGCGCATCCACTCGATCAGCGACATGTCGTACTTGAACAGCAAGGTCTCCGAGACTGAGCCGATCCGTAAGGGTGCTGTTGTACCTGTTCAGTACCTTGATGAGGCTGAGGAGTACTTGATGAAGGCGCTTGAGATGTTCCCGTCCACCAAGAAGACTGCTTCTGGCAAGGAAGGCGGCCTCATCGCTGATTTGTCCCGCAGCCGTGGTCCAGTCCTGCGCGGACCAACTTCTGATGATGAGCTTGCGGCTGTGGTCAATGTCGCGGTCCGTGATGCGGAGAGCTTCGACGATGCTGAGATTCTTGGTCGCATCAAGCCAATTGTCAAGGAGTTTCATGAGGAGCTCGTTGCCCGCCAGGTCCGTCGCATCACCTTCATCTGCGGCCACAAGGATGGTACTTACCCAGGCTACTACACCTTCCGTGGACCAAGCTACGAGGAGGACCCATCGATCCGTCATGTCGAGCCTGCCTTGGCCTTCCAGCTTGAGCTTGCGCGTCTGTCCAAGTTCAACATCAAGCCAGTGTTCACTGAGAACAGGAACATCCACATCTACGAGGCTATCGGCAAGGGCGCCGAGACCGACAAGCGCTACTTCACGCGTGCTGTCGTCCGTCCTGGCAAGCTCCGTGATGAG
Organism: Scolecobasidium constrictum UM 578; assembly: GCA_000611715.1. Lineage (NCBI taxonomy): Eukaryota > Fungi > Ascomycota > Dothideomycetes > Venturiales > Sympoventuriaceae > Scolecobasidium > Scolecobasidium constrictum. The sequence goes on from AZYM01000161.1 coordinate 218,186, forward strand.
ATTCCACTTGGCGAGTACATCGTGTCTGAGGCTGACAGGCTCATGAACGATATTCTCGATGCTCTTGAGATTATCGGCAACAATAACTCGGATATGAACCACATCTTCATCAACTTCTCGCACGTGTTCAATATTGAGCCGAGCGAGGTTGAGGAGAGCTTGGGTGAGCTTATCAACCGCTTTGGTCCTCGCGCTTGGAGACTCCGCGTCACTGGCGTGGAGGTCCGCATTATCTGCACGGATCCAAACACGGGAGCCCCATACCCGCTCCGCATCGTCATCAACAACACATCTGGCTTCATTGTTGATGTTGAGATCTATGCTGAGCGCAAGTCCGACAAGGGCGGCGAGTGGGTTTTCCAGAGCATCGGTGGTACCAAGAAGATCGGCGCAATGCATCTTCTGCCTGTGTACTCGCCATACCCAACCAAGGGCGCGCTGCAGCCAAAGCGTTACAAGGCGCACATCATGGGCACGCAGTACGTGTACGACTTCCCAGAGCTGTTCCGTCAAGCCATCGAGAACAGCTGGACCAAGGTCATCAAGGAGCACTCGCACCTCAAGGAGCGTATGCCCGCCCAGGGCGAGTGCCTCGATTACAGCGAGCTCGTCCTCGACGACGCCGACAACCTCGTCGAAGTCAACCGCGAGCCGGGCACCAACACCATCGGCATGGTCGGCTGGATCGTCACGGCCAAGACACCAGAGTACCCACGAGGCCGCCGCTTCATCATCATCGCCAACGACATTACGCACAAGATCGGCAGCTTCGGCCCCAAGGAGGACGAGTTCTTCCACAAGTGCTCTGAGCTGGCGCGCAAACTCGGTATCCCCCGCATCTACCTGTCCGCCAACTCCGGTGCGCGCATCGGCATGGCTGAGGAGCTGATCCCGCACTTTAGCGTGGCGTGGAACGAGGAGGGGAAGCCCGAGAAGGGCTTCAAGTACCTGTACCTGACGCCGGAGAAGAAGAAGAAGTTTGAGGATGGGAATAGGCGCGATGTCATTACGGAGAAGATTGAGGAGAATGGGGAGGTGCGGTGGAAGTTGACGACTATTATTGGGCAGGAGGATGGGTTGGGTGTGGAGTGTCTGAGGGGCAGTGGTCTTATTGCTGGTGAGACGAGCAGGGCTTACAACGATGTCTTCACGGTTACGTTGGTGACGTGCCGTTCGGTTGGTGAGTTCATTGTTCAGATTTTGATGATGCAAGACGGAGCTAATCGTACAAAGGTATCGGCGCTTACCTTGTCCGTCTTGGACAGCGTGCCATCCAGATCGAGGGCCAGCCTATCATCCTCACCGGTGCCCAGGCCATCAACAAGCTGCTCGGTCGCGAGGTCTACACCTCCAACCTGCAGCTCGGTGGCACGCAGATCATGTACCGCAACGGTGTCTCCCACATGACTGCCAACGACGACTTCGCTGGCGTCTCCAAGATCGTCAAGTGGATGTCGTTTGTGCCTGACAAGAAGGGCAACCCGGTGCCTATCTCGCCATCGGTCGATAACTGGGACCGCGATGTCACGTTCTACCCGGTCCAGAAGCAGCCGTATGATGTGCGGCATTTGATTGCTGGCCAGGAGACTGATGAGGGATTCTTGTCTGGTCTCTTTGATAAGGGATCGTTCGAGGAAGCACTTGGTGGCTGGGCTAAGACTGTCGTCGTTGGCCGCGCTCGCCTTGGTGGTATTCCTGTCGGTGTCATTGGTGTTGAGACTCGCACTGTCGAGAACGTCACACCCGCTGATCCAGCCAACCCAGATTCCATCGAGCAGGTCAGCTCGGAAGCTGGTGGTGTGTGGTACCCCAACTCGGCATTCAAGACCGCGCAGGCCATCAACGACTTCAACAATGGTGAGCAGCTGCCACTCATGATCCTGGCCAACTGGCGTGGTTTCTCTGGTGGCCAGCGCGACATGTACAACGAAGTGCTCAAGTACGGCTCGTACATTGTCGACGCGCTCGTAAAGTACGAGCAGCCCGTCTTCGTGTACATCCCGCCCTTCGGCGAGCTGCGCGGCGGCTCCTGGGTCGTCGTCGATCCAACCATCAACCCGCAGTACATGGAGATGTACGCGGACGAGGACGCGCGCGGCGGTGTCCTCGAGCCCGAAGGCATCGTCGGCATCAAGTTCCGCAAGGACAAGCAGCTCGAGACGATGGCGCGTCTGGACCCGACGTACGGGGAGCTCAAGAAGAAACTCGCCGACACGAGTATCTCGCCGCAGCAGCAGGCGGAGATCAAGGCCAAGATGACGGAGCGCGAGAACCTCCTCTTGCCCGTGTACAGCCAGATCTCGCTGCAGTATGCTGACCTGCACGATCGCGCGGGCAGGATGCAGGCCAAGGGCACGATTCGCATGCCCCTGCGCTGGCAGAACGCGCGCCGCTTCTTCTACTGGCGGCTGAGGCGTAGATTGAACGAGGAGTACATCCTCAAGAAACTGGTCGCGGCCGAGAGCAAGGAGACGCCGTCGAGTCGGGACGGGAAACTCGGTCTGCTCAAGGCGTGGACGGGCGTCGGGAAATTCGACACGGATGATATGGCTGTGGCGGTGTGGTACGAGGAGAACCGCAAGGAGACGGCGGCGAGGATTGAGGCGCTGAGGAAGGAGGGTGTGAGCGCGGATGTGGCGGCGATGTTGAGGAAGGATAAGGAGGGTGGGTTGAAGGGCGTTGCGCAGGTGTTGTCTATGCTGCCTGTGGCGGAGAAGGAGGAGATTTTGCGGCTGTTGCAGCGCGCATAGGACGCTGGTCCGGCGGGACTGCGGGGTACGACATTGGATGCATTCTCGACCTCGACATCCATGGAGGACACGGTGTTATTTCGCCCGGTAGCTCAGTTGTCTGACACGGATGGTGGGACGGAGAGTCTGTCACGCGTGGAACAAGGGGAAGGAGTTGACATGCTCGGAGGCTTTCTGCGCCCGGATTTTGGAGAGCTAACGGTGCATGCCTCGACTTCCTCAGCTACGCGCCTTCTAAGTCCGAACGAGTCGGCTGCCCACCGGTTCACGGCTTGGAGGGGTATCCTGCGCTTCCGCAGGTCACAAAGGGATCTGGGGGATCTGGCGCGTGGGCAGGAGTAAAGGGGTGAAAAGGACAGGAATGAGTGGAAATCGCCCCTCTTTTGCTTGGTCTCTGGTCTTTTGACCCTTTGCTTTCTCTGTCTGCGTGTTGGGGATCTCTGGATTTTGTGTGTGGGGATTGATCGGGGGTTCTGTATACACTTGTTGATGTTTGTTGAGGGTTTCTGTTTATGCAAAAGATGAATTGGTAGGACTTTTTAGTGAATTTATGCTGCTTTATTTTATTGATCTTGATGATATCTTTGGTTTTCCCTCGCTTTGGACTGGATTGATGCTTGATTCCAATGAGCTTGATGATATCTCTCTATTGAACTTGACATCTTCGATCTGCGCTTGCTGCGGAGCTCATTTCGTGGCCTGCCTGCCATCAAAGTGTGGGATCGGCAACGGCCTCCTTCCTTCCTCTTGGTCATCTAGACGTCTTGATCATTGATGGTTTCATGACGAGAGAATATGTTCTGCTTTGAGTCTTCATTTGGGCTCTTCACCAGAGAAGTCAGGGCACCTTGGGCATATGTCATAAAATCAGTCGGCAGCTCTCTGATCCCGATCCAGCACCAACAGCTCTGCTGATCATCCACGATTCGATGATCGCTGTCCATTGGAATCACCCGTTGTTACACCCGCAGTGATCGTTGGCTTCCCCGATCGGAAGACCTGAAACACAGTCCCGGATTTACGAAGTCACGTTGCACAAAGGGCGACACAAGACACCCGATGGAAGGTACCTGCATTATTGGATCAACGAGCTCTAAATATACACGAGCGATCCCAACGACATACGTGGCTCTTCTTGGTCATCTTGGCTTGGAAAGAATGGTCGTCGTTGTCGAAACTGTCAGTCATTGCAAATGTGCAGCATGGAAGACGTGCCTACTAAGCAGGGAAGGATGTGCGATCCAAGCCGCAGTTATCGATGAGAGCACAGTTGATCAGGTTTTTGTCGCCTGAGCAAAGCGTAGTACAGTCGGCGGCCGCTGTACAATGCGTCAGCATGCGTGCACTCTGTTTTCTCATGGACCCATATGCCACCAAAAGCCATGGCAGTCAGTGCACACTGGAATTGTCGAATGAAAGATCATATACTGAATGAAGTCAACGAGGGACTCCTTCGCACAGCTTGCCGATCATGACTAAAGGACGAGAATACACTTCAGCCTCGGGTCCACAATGGATAGATACACAACAGATGCACGTTGCTCCCTCATTGGACATGAATGGCATCTACCCCACAGTATCGGAGTTTCCATCAGCCGCGTTCGCCACTGTACCTGACGGTTCCTGGATTCTTGCAAAAGTCGCAAGGTGCTACAGACCGAGTTTAGTAGGCATAGTAGTACAAAGCTGGGGTGCTTCGTACTATATTGATCGACCTCTTCGCCAATTGACCCTGTCGAGCACGCAAGACGTGCTGTTTCTGTTACTAATGGCATGGTAGACGAGAGCTCACGGCTGGCTGCTTCACCATCGGACCCTTCTCATGGCTTATTCAAGCCTCAATATTATGCTGCGCTGGGCGACCAGAGAACCGGCACCGGGCATCACAGGGCTTGACTGGAGCCACATGGAGCATCAATCCACTTGGACACGGACATCTTGTAGAGGCAAGGAACGGAAATGCAGGACGTCGTAAGCTGTGCGAGCGAAGAGCTTCTGGCGCGGGAGTTGTAGCCAGCATCGATCCTCTCATTCGGCCATCATGATGTCAGGGCTGTCGGATGCGTCGAAGTGGGAGCATGTCGATTTGAGAAGCTACATCCATCGAGCAAGGTATAAGAGCTCCTTGCCTGCTCATGCCTTCTGTCTGCCATCGCGGTTCTTGCTTATTGTCCATAAGTCAGAACTCAGATACCACAATCGTTGTATACCATCACATAACACCTAATCACAGTCGCCATCCATCATCATCATGAAGGGCGCAGCAATTCTTTCCATCTTTGCATTGGCCTTGTCGGCTTTCGCCGCACCAGCTAAATTCGCCCGCCGAGGAGGCGGAAGCGGAGAGGTCGGTGGCTGGGGCTCTGGTGGCCATGGTGGCTCTGGTGGTGGCTCAGGCGGCCACTGGGGTGGCTCTGGTGGCTCTGGAGGCGGTTCAGAAGGTGGCAAGGGTCATGATAGCTCGGGAGGTGGAGGCTCTGGCCATGGCGGTATGTTCTGGCTTTCGCTGCTGCATTAATTTCACGAGAGGTTCCCAGGAACGTGTGTTGATCGATTCGATCAGGAAATGGTGGAGGATCAGGCAATGGAGGTGAGCGCCGATCCTTTGCTCGATCGATGGCACTAGTACTGTATATTAACGGTGATCATTAGGTGGAGATGGCCACGGTGGTGAGCGCGCACTCATGCGATGCTTCGTCACAAATTATGGACAATCGTGCTGATCGAGCCCTTTAGGCGGCAATGGTGGCGGTTCTGGCCATGGTGGTGAGTTCAAATGCTCTTTACTATGATCTGTACTGACTAGTAGCTAGGCGGCAATGGTGGTAAGTTTCATGCTTCAGTGCCGATCACGTGACAGAACGACATTCTGATACCACGAATCAGGCGGCAATGGTGGTGACTCTGGCCACGGTGGTAAGTCTCTCCACTTCGACGTCCTGCCGTTGCATAGTGAATCTCGTAGACTGACGGAATGACCAGGTGGAAACGGTGGAGGCAGTAAGTCATTGCCATTTGCGAACGAGCCTTCGCGCAGCCGCGACAGCATTTAACGGCTTTCAGATGGTGGTGACAAGGGTGACGGTGGTGGAAATGGCGGTGGCAGTTCGTTTTCCATCCTCAAAGCAATAATCGGAGACTTCTAATTGCTGACTTCTTCTAGATGGTGGAGGCCATGGAAATGGGGGCAATGGCGGTTCGTTCTGCACGAACGTGCGTTAAACATACAGAATTTGCTGACGGCTGCCTCAGACGGTGGAGGTGGAGGTGGAAAGGGTGATGACGGAGGTATGTTGATGTGCCGGAGCCTCGATATCTTGAGCCGCAATCACGTGTCTCGAACTCGAAGACTAACAGATCGCAGGGAATGGCGGCGGTAATGATGGAGGCCACGGCGGTGGTAAGTAATGCCTTCCTCACGGCCTCGAATCCACCTCGTGTCATTCCTCGGGTTGAATCGGAGAATGTCACGTGACTTGTTCCTCTGAAGTCTCAAACTTCATGACCAGGACCGCAGACCTGAGACGCATGCCTTGGAAAGATCTGCAATACCCTCAAATAGGGATCATAGTTCCATACTGACGTTCAATGTTTTAGGTGGCTCGGGAGGCGGCTCGGGAGGTGACCACAATGGTGGTATGTGCCACTTGTGTACCATGCGCAAGCACGTAACGCTAACTTGAGGTAATAGGCGTCTCTGGAGGCGGTGGAGGTGGTGACGGCGGCCATGGCGGCAATGGTGAGTCCCAAGTTCTCTTTCCCACGATTAAACATCGAACCTGTTATCGAGGAAATGCCTTGCGCGACGCCGCGCACACTTCATCCACCTGGTCGATGATCAGACAGCCAGCTGGGGTCACAGGACACATTATCTGCGATTCGGCATATCGGATCGTGGACCCAGCGCGCTGTGGTCCTAGAAACAATGTAGAGATCTCGCGATCCAGGTCCAAGCTGGACAGCCATTTGGGATCACAGCGCACGTCGATTGTGATCTGGTCCACACTACTGCACTTCGGAGTGTGCTATGATCCCAGATGGCTAACAGGCATTGGCACACATATGACCGATTCATCGGTCGGCTGTGCTATCCCCTGGACATCATTTCCGATCCTGCTTGCGCAACTTCTGACACTGTCTAGGAGGTGGAGGGGGTGGCGGTGGCCACAATGGAGGCGGAAATGGTGGTGGCAAAGGTTTGTGCAATCCTGTTGCTTCCTCCGGACTGGATATAATGCTGACTTGGATTCCAGGCGATGGAGGGGGCAATGGGGGTGGCAGTACGCAACAACGACGACTGCATGCCATTGGAGACATACTGACAACCAGCTAGACGGCGGAGGGGGCAAGGGAGACGGTGGAAACAATGGAGGTGGCGGTTTGTCGTCCCTGGAGTTGCTGCCGCATAAAGGTATAAGCTGACCGGCGAGCTAGGTGGAGGTGGTGGCCATGGCTCAAATGGAGGTGGCTCGGGCGGTGGTAAGTGCTCTTCGATCGCTGAGCTGGCTTGAAATTCGTGAGACTCATACGCATCATCAGGCAATGGTGGCCACGGCTCCAATGGGGGAGGGGGCTCGGGCGGTGGTCAGCAGCTTTCCTCTTCTATCTAGAGTACACAGAGCTGACTTAACCGATTAGATAAGGGTGACGATGGCCACGGTGGCTCGGGAGGCGGCTCGGGCGGTGGTAAGGCATCCTCTATCTCCAAATGCTCAACACAATCATGACTGACACGTGACTTAGGCAATGGTGGCCACGGCTCGAATGGAGGAGGTGGTGGTGGCTCTGGTGGTGGTGAGAGGATCCATAGTCGTGTGCTTGAGCGTCGAGCTAATGAACCCCATCAGGCAACGGAGATGGAGGCAAGGGTGGCTCAGGAGGTAAGACGGATGATTCCATACAGCCAGATCACGTGCATCGCTAACATGCCGACAGGAGGTAAGTGGTAGACACTCGACTCTACCAGCCGTCAAACATCCTCGGACTCGACTCCAAGTCCAATAAAACGCAGACTGTAATCGATCATTCCTTTCTCCTGGCAGTCCTGTGACTCGAGTTGCGAGCACCGTCGACTTTTGATGCCAGATCTCAAGAGCAGCTGGATGTCACCGATATCCTTGCCCGGCCAAGCTCTTTCTCAATTCGAACTTCGAAACATCAGACTGGCTGGATGACCCACATATCACCGCCTGGACAAGCTCTTCCTAAGCCGTACTTCAACCTCATTATGTAGAGAGCAGCTGGATGACCCCGAAATCCTAGCCCGGCCAAGCTCTTCCCCTTCATCATCCATCAACTGGATGTCCATGTCCATCTACTGATCACTTCTCTAGGCGGCGATGGTGGCTTCGATCACTGGTCAGGAGGTATGCCATTCCCCAACTTCTCTCCCCACCCCACGAACGCAACAATAGAGCACTTCAGCTAAGTGTCTAGGCAAATCCGGAGGTGGCCGTGGCTCGGGCGGCGACGATGACTGCGATGATGATGGTGGCTTTGGCGGCGGATCTGGCGGCAAGGGTCCGAAAGGCTACTAGATGCTCGTTGCCCGGTTTGTGGTCCATGTATAACCAAAAAAAATACTGTACTAAACGCGCTCCTTGGTTGTATGGTCTCCCGTTCTGGTGGATTGGGAATTACAATGTAAACAAAAGCCGTAATAGAATTGACTGTCACTCAGATCTTCGGATGCTGTAGATCAGTGCCTTGCTCCCTGATCATCCTCTTCTCCCCAAAGCAGAGACCGCATCAGGGGCACGCACGTTTGCACTACATCCTCTTGTGGAGAAAGCACTTATCGCAAGGGTTCTTGGGCCGGTTGTTCTTGAACTGGCCAGAGAGGTAGCCGATTTGCTTCCTCTCTCCGGCGAACTTGCGATCGGAACCGATGTCATTAGGTTGCACATAGTCCTCTTCTCTTCCTTCTCTTCCTCCTCTTCTTCCCCGTCTGCCTCCTCTTCGTCCTTTTCTGTGCCAGATGAACGCTCACCTCCGGCATGCTTGCTAAGCACAATTCATTAGCAGTTGCATGGAAAGGGGCCTCTCTCCACTTACTCTTCTTTGAAGGCGCATTTCCCGTCGTGCCACGGAAACTGGAAGCAATGCTAAAAGACACACTTGGCGGCGAAGAAGTAGTCGTCCACATTGTCGCCCAAGTCGTTTGCAAGGTCGACACCATCAGATTCACGTCCGTCGATACCTAGAAGCTCGTGAGCTGTATCGTGCGCGATAACAGCACAGAGCTCAGCGTCGTGGACGACTTGCACGGCCACTCTCTCCTTCTGCTTGCCAGCGCGCTTGACGACCGCCTAGAACTCCGAGGTCATATGCCGGTGCTCGCAAAGGAGTGCAGCATTCCGCGCTTCGGGCAAAGAAGAACACAGATCTTTGGACGTGTTGCAGGATCATAGCATACACAAAGGCTGTCCTGAGCCATCGAGGATGCTCTAATGTGCTGTAAGATCCCAAACTAGGTGACGTGGTTTCATCGATGAATTCTTGCGAACAGCAGTTCAAATGAGGTGCGGCTGAACAGGGAGACGAAGATGGTGAGCTGGGCCTCGTCGGAAGAGAGCAAGTCATCAATCGCGCGCTCAATGTCGCCCTCCGTCGTCCACTCCGTGACGATTAGTCGATCACCGGTAGCATCGTTGCCGGTTGCAAGATCGAATGCCATCGACAGCGAATCCAGGTAATCGTGAACTTTGTGGACTGCTCCCGAAGCCCATGAGGCGCGTAGTGGTATGGCGCGGATGCGAAACTCACGCGAACGCGTTGCTGGCATCTGAAAGCGCGCACATATCTCCTTCTGCTTGGAATCGGAGCACTGCTTGAAGGTAGCTCCCGTGGAGACTCGTGGCGTTGAGATAGTCAATCTCTCCTTTACCGCGTCCTCATCGTCCGACTCGCTTTTGATAGCAAAGCGGCCACCGAGCTTCTGCGCCAGGAACAACGCGTCCTGTTGGGTGATTGACGCGTCAAAATGCTCATGCGCGTCATCAACGCTCTCTTCACGAGCAAAGCTCTGTTCTCCATGCTCTTAACCAGGATCCTCAGAATTCCAAGAGATATCCATGATCGCGTGTGGCCCTTGCCCTTCAAGCGTTGGGGTGGAAACTCGCAAGGCTGGTGGTACCTTTCTTCAAGATACCCTTCGCATTTTTCTCTGCGCCTTCGCGGTCTATCTCTTCGAAAGCTAGTACCCGAATGGAATCTCACAACATATTATCAAGGATCTGATACGCTCGGATATTGTTGACATGTTCTAAAATTCCGGGTGAATGTGCTCCCAATTGCCAAAACCGAGTCCAGGGTGGAAATACTTCTCCGCTTTTCCTGGGATCGCTCCACACATCCATCTCCCATTGGTCCCTCGACGAGGCTTGAGTCTTGAAACTTGAAACTTATCCCAATAAAAGGATGTGATCGGCGCGCGGGTGCAATCCACGGCAGCGTATCCGAATGGTCTGTCCCGTTGGAGCCGCCTGGCGGACTTAAAATATGATGGAATTCTTGATGAGGTAGGCCATCTCAGTCCCCAGCAACTGATTGATGGTTGGCAAAATGGCGAGAGCGTCGGACGACCACAAGATGTCTGCAATGCACATCAGCGATGACCATGACGAGACTCTGGACAAACAAACCGCGGGACAGGACGATGCCACTGGCAAGATCTTCTCGGTGGAGGACACGAGTCTCCCACAAGGCTACTTCACATCGCAGTACTTCCTGGGTTCGATGTTCGCGATTGGCATGTCGGTCATGTGTGGGGTCGCCGGCTTTTCATTCATTGCGCCATTACTGTCGTTCGTGAATGCAGATATCGGACCCAGCGACGACCTCAACTGGGTTGCTTTGACCTATACGCTGACTGGTGCAGTCGGGCTAATGATTGTCGGTCGTTTGACTGGTGAGAGCCCCTCAGCATTTCAAAACTTTGTTGCTAATAGTAATAGATATCTTTGGTCGTCGCTGGTTCTTCGTGGTCGGTTCAGCATTAGCTTTGCTCGGCTCGATCGTTTGCTCAGTAGCTCCCAACATTCCAGCAATGATTGCAGGAGAGACTTTGATTGGTCTCGGATCGTCAGCTCAGCTTTCATTCGTCTTCGCAGTCGGCGAGCTTGTTCCGATGCGATACCGTGTTCTGGCGAATGGTTATTGCTATCTGTGGCTGATCCTCCCGAACGCATTTGGACCAGTGATCGGATATGCATTCCAATACAAGACCAGCGTGGGATGGCGAGGCAGCTTTTACCTCCTGATCGCGATGAATGCGCTGTGCACGGCCAGTTGGTATTTCTTCTACTACCCTCCAGTGAGTTGTCCAGGCTGTGCAAGCAGCGGCAATTGCTAAGCACTCATAGTCTTTCAACATGAAGCACGGGCCTGGCCGTAAACTGCAATACCTCAAGGAGTTCGACTACCTCGGGACACTCATGGCAACTTTGGGGCTACTATTGTTTATGATGGGCCTTTCATGGGGTGGTAGCGTGTATGGTTGCCAGATACAATGTGTCCACATACGCTAACCCGTCGACAGGTATCCATGGCAGTCTTCTCATGTCATTGCTACAATCGTGATCGGTTTCTTCTTGTTGGTCGGATTCTTTCTGTATGAGGCGTTCGTGCCGCTTAAGGAGTGAGTCAACAACTCAATGCCTTGTTGAAGACTCTGCCTAATGTTTGCCAGGCCACTGCTTCCAATGCACCTCGTCAAGAATAGGGACTGGCTCGTTCTCATACTGATATGGTCTATAGGTATGTGTCTGCTCTACTCGTGGTGTTGACACTACTTGTCCTGTCTCATTGCTTGCGCTAACATGTGGATGAAAGGTGCTAGCGTGTATTATGCATTTGCGGTCATCTGGCCACAGATGCTGGCGGCGTTGTACGCGGAAGGTGAGTAGGTCGCATTCGAGACCAATAGGCGGAGCGCTGACACGTAAAGGCCGCGGCCCCATGTGGGTCGGATGGAGTGCCGGAGCCGTTGGGGCGGGGATCACAGCCGGCGAGATTTTAGCTGGCATGTCGAAGAAGAAAATGCATTGGGTGATCCGCTTCGTGTTTCCAGCAGGTGGTATTCTTCTGGCATGCATGGCCACTTGCACGCCAGACACACCGTATAGAGCGATCATCCTCATGCTGCTCGGAACCACACTGATCGGTGCCAACGAATGCTTATCGGCAGCGATGGCTACAATCTGCATTCACGATCAGCGAGAGATTGGCACCGCTCTAGGGATAGGTGGATCTTCGCGGTCGTTCGTGTCTACACTAGCCGGTACAGTATACACGGTCGTGCTATCAAATCGATTGTCCACCACCATCAGCGAGCAGGTGCCATCCGCACTCGTCGATGCCGGTCTCGACCCAGCTTATGTGACCGACTTCATCGCAGCGTATACGAATGGAACTCAAGCTGCGTTCGCAGCTGTGCAAGGACTGAATCCTGCGATTCAGGAAGCTGGGACTGTGGCATATAAGAACGCTACTGCCGATGCATATCGCACAGTATTCTTGACTACGATTGCGTTCAGTGCGATCGGGACGCTTCTGACGTGGTTGGCACCAGATGTGGACAAGAAGCTGACGCGTGAAGTGACCATCACATTGTCTACACGCGCAGATAAGGACATCGCCAGTGCGGAAGCTGGGATCAAGAAGTAGGAGTGATGTGAGAAGAAAGGAGACGTGAGGGGCAAGTGAAGAACAGAGTGTAGAGAATGCAAAACCAATGTGAAGATGAGCTCATGGAGAAGAGCTCCAGAAGCTACTCTAACCCGATCTTAGCTAGCCTATTTTGGTTGAGTACAAAAGCACGTGACATCTCTACATTCCTCGCCGAATGGCCTTGGTTCAAGAATCAAATCTATCAATCATTCGCTGCAGTGTCTCAAGCGGATTAGAAAGCCTCAGACGTGTCTCACTATCTCACCTTCATCATAGAACATCCTCTGTTCCCGTGTTCCAAGCTCGAATGCAGCCAGCCGCCAATAGGGCGGAGCGTGCCGCTGACTTGCTGTTCACACTGTGAGCTCACCATTTTCTTTGCAGAGTACATCCGCAGGGTTCTTTAGTAGGCTCCATCTTGCGGCTACTGCGGCGACTAAAGTGTCCCGTACTTGTAAAGATCACGATATCATTGCTTAAACACGTATCGCTTGGTTCTGCTCACGCGAGCGCGAATCTGCAAGTGCTTCAGCAGCAGGCTGCATGCTCTGCACGTTTCCCCGAGCCAGCCTGAGTCTCTGATTCGAGTTTCCACAGGACTCGCGCGGGCAAAGCAAAGTGAAATTTGTCACGTCAATTGCCTTACGTGGGAGATCCACAAAGCTCGACCTCTAGTACGGCCATCGAGCCAGCAGGATATAATCTCTGCATCACTTCATACTTCGAGATCGTTAAAATCTGCGAGGGAAAACATCCAAACTTCATACAAGGATCTCTGAGCTCGATCTGAGCTAGACACCATAGTCGGCACTACTTCGCGATTGTGCGGGAACACGCGTTGATGGTCATGGACGATGCCACGAAGCCGCCCTTCTCAGCCTCGATATCTGGAGTTTTCTGGTGCTCCATCATTCGAACCAGAATCTGCAAATCTGAGTTTGTATGGGTTTGAGACTTCCGCGGGGCTCGACGGCTTGACTCTGTCATCGCCAACGGCCCTTGGACATACCACTTTCGACTCTTATCAACAGCTGTCTGCGTATCCGGCCAGTGCTCTCGGCCACGAACAACCGTACTTCGCAAATTATACGAATGGTCAAGATCCTGGAAACACCCTAGGTATGTGCCAATGGAGAATGTCTCCAGCTGTCATTAGAAACTGCTTTCCATCGCTTGGGTGATATTTCATCAGCACCTTCACAAAGCACGCCAGAGATAACGCTCGCGTGCTCTTGGTTGTACAAATCTGGTGTTAGTCAAGGTGGAAAATCTTCAGACATGGCTTGATCAATCGTCATGTTGTTTGGCGCTACTGCTGGCACGCAATTTCACGTGATCAGCCTCCTCCCACCCTGCTTGCCGGGGATTTCATTCTAGCACTTTCTCACCGCGAGGACTGACCGTTTGCAGGTGCTCAGACTCACAATGTCGAAGGATACTGGCAAGCTCAAGACGCCGTCACAAACGGACGGACGCCGCTGCCTTCTCCTCCGCTCCTGTCAGCAAACTCGCTGAACCTGCCGCCGCTGTTCTCAACGAGGCATGACCACAACCAGCATGTCTTGCTGTCCCAAAATGTACCCTATGGCTATCCAGCGCCGCCTGATATCCCATATGCCGAGAGCGCTGCATCCGCCGCGTCGTCCAACCTAAGTCCTCCTGAAGATGAGGGAGGGTACAAAGGTCCTATGGACGAGGAGAAGCGCCGACGAAACCTCGCTGCAAGTGCACGATTCCGGCAGAAGAAGAAGCTTCGTGAGCAACAATTGGAACAGCAGACTAAGGAGTTGAACGACAAGGCGACCGAGCTGGAGGACAGGATCGACGGGCTTCAGAAGGAGAACGACTTCCTGAAGGCTTTGTTGACCGAGAAAGAGACGGACATGACACCCGAAGGGAAACGCAAGTTCCATGATTTTGCTTTACTTGTTGAGCATGGAGAATACTGATGTTCGCAATTCGATAGTCGGAAACTGGCTTGATGAATGTTATGAGGAGGAGTGGCTAACTCTTTCCTGCTGTTTGCTCCATCCTGCAGCTGCTGAAGATGTAGTCGCATCTCTGTTCCTCGTTATGAAAGGCGCCAAACTCAGCGACTGATGTGCGTTGTGCTCAATAGTGTCTTGCTAACATCAGAAGCACCAGGGCGGCGACCCTAATGAGCCAGCTTAAATTGGCCTAACTTGCACACGCATCAGTATGCACCTCCTCAAGCATTAGTGCTGAGATTACCACAATCTAGACCGCAGTGAATCGCTTATAGCGACGCCGACTCGAACCAACAGACACCATGCAGCATAATTACCTTGTCGACCGCGAGACTCTGCGCTCTCCACGCTACAGATACCTATAGATGGTTAGATTTCAACACTGATGTGACAAGAGCGACGTCACTATCATCACGAAAGAGACGATGGATTGCTCTGCAGACACTAAAGATAGCAGGGCGATGACTTAATTCTCAAGAACGCTATCAAATGCTATATCCACCGCTGCACGGTCCCGATGGTCGTGAACGCAGCGTGCAAGAGCTTCATCAGGCCGCTGCACTTATCTGTGGCGTGGCAATCACTTCACTCATCTTCAGCTTTTGCTCTTCCTCTTTTCTCCTCTTCTCTTGCAGCGCTTGATAATTTCGATTCATCGCGTTGCGCGTAAACTCCTCGCCAGTCACCGATGGGTATTTCTTTAGTGGTCCTTGAATCTTTGACGCTTTGAGAGGCTGGTTGAAGAAAGCAATGCTGTAACGCTCGCCGTAGTAGTCGCCCTGCTCGCACGGAGCTTTGACCCGATGGAAGGTTGACTTGAATCGATCGTCAGACCAGCTCATCAGCAGATCACCAATATTGCAGACTGAAGTCCAAGGTCAGCTCTGTACCAGATCGGATACATGAACCCACTTACTGATGGCGTTCTTGTCGGCATCAGGCTCCACTTTGGTCCATGTATCGCCATACCCGAATGAGGTCGAAACTTCTCGGCCTGGACAGATTTCGAGACCGGACTGCCCCGCTTTCTGGAACAGCAGTGTGACGAAGTCCCTGACCCGATTATGTTAGCATGATCCCTTCAGAACAGAGATCTACCCTACCAGTCAGCATGAGCGCCCGCTCTATGGAATACTTCACCAGTGGGGTTCGGTGTCTGAGGAGTCTCGAAGTAATGCAGTAATCTGCAGACTGACTGCGAATCTGGTCGACTAATGTCATGTGCTTTGATGAAATAGTCATCTTCGAACCCAAGGCCTCGCGCGAAACAGACCATTAACTTCTCGCTGACACCTTGTACTTGATGCATGAAATCAAGCGCCTTTGTCTGGAAGCCAGGCAGCGCCACATCATCGATCCATCGACCTACAATGCTATCAATATTTGTCGCGATCGGCAGTCGAGCCTCACAAACCGTTCATGCCCTCGCCAAATTGCATCTGGTATGACTCCTTGCGATCTACTGCACCAGTAGAAGGCCGTACTTGTGCGTTCTTCTCCCATCCAGCATTGTTGGCTGATGAGAAAGGCACAGTAGCTTTGACATCGTCGGGCTGATTGAAGAAGCTAGCAGAAAGATCGAACATCTGGTCAACCGTATCTCTTGTCATGCCATGGTTGATGAGGCAGAAGAAGCCAACATTCTCCGCTGCATCGACCAGCTCCGAGGTGATTTGATCGATCCGGGACTCGAAGTCGTGAAGCGAGATCTCTGGAATCGAGCGCTCAACATATTTTGTCGGTGCCATGGTTAGAGTCTTGAGCTCGGATTGTTGCCCCGCGTAATCCCTTTGCAAGATTGGTGTTCAGTCGATGTCTGCAGGTTTGCTGGTTGTGGTCAGCTCACCTGGCTTTATACTGTTCCATCGTGAAAGGGTCATCTGTTGATCAGACACAAGAATTTTCTTCGGCGCTGCTCGACACCGTTGCGTGTTCATGATAGACGGCCGAGCGGCACGGCCGCATTGCATCTCGAATGACTTTTCTCCAAGTAGGACGGAGTGAGCATGACATCAATTTGAACCGGTCGAGTAACGGACAGAGTGGTGTCTGATAAGGTCGCGACTCTCATTGGCTGACGCGGATCTGAGCGGCCGAGCTGTCCGAAATTTCGGCCACAGGAGACGAACACGAGAATGAGCATACACATACAGTACGGAGCCAGGCGCAAAGCCTCTCGCACCGTCGAGAGCTCGCATCTAAACAAATACATGAAAGATCAGAACGTGCTAGACGCCATCAAGTAGTCACCTCGCCTTCGTGTATATGATTGCCAGACTCTCGGCCGCTCCACGAGCATGCTGAAGCGGACCTCAGCGTGCGATGGACGACGAGGGCGGAGGCTCCAGAAGTCAACGAGCTAGACTGACATGTTCAGAATGCCACCGACGAAAGATCAAGTGTGACAAGAATATTCCTTGTGGGACATGCATCAAGCGGTATGGATGCACGTCTCGGTATAGCCTTATTTGAGACGCGCTAACCTTTGTACAGAGGTATTGGCGATCAATGTAGCCGTGACGACCTCGTTGGATCCTCAGGCCATGCACGCGGAGATTCCGCGTCGCAACCTGACGTCGTCAAGGCGCTCATGAGCCGTGTGTCGCAACTTGAAGCGAAGCTTGAACAAAAGAACCCAAACGCTACGAGACGTGCTCCTAGCGCTTCAAGCTCGGACTACACTATGCCTATGTCTCCTCAAAGTCTACATGCGAGACGGCAAGGACCTAGCATAGCCTCGACAACCGGTGCTGACGATGCCGAAGGTGACGCGATCACTGTGCTTGAGTTCCTGGCCTGGGGAAGGAAGAAGAACGCAGAGTTCGGCCAGTCCCCAGAGGATGCCAGCGGACCCAAGAGGCTCAGCGTCGCTAATGATGATTCGAATCTTTCGACAGACTTCCTCTCGAAAACAATCCACAATGTGCAACTGGACATGCTCGAGGCTCTTTTGCCGAGCAGGCAACACATTCAACAGCTGGTGGAATACCATAACCAATCACTTTTATGGTATCATGGTTCGTATTCTTCACGGACCATGAACGATGATCTTCAGGCCTTCTTTCTCAATCACCATGGTAGCGTGCGCCACAAGGATCTGAACTTGCAATGGCTTGCACTGCTGTTCTCAGTCCTATGCTCAAGCTTGACGTGCGCAGCTCAACCGACCTGCACAGCTTGGGGCTTCTCGAACGCCGAGCGCATCTCCTTGTCCATGAAGTGGTACGAAGCAACAGTGACTTGTCTGAACATGGCCAGATACATCGAGGTTCATTCCATCTATTCTGTCCAAGCGATATCAACGTTGACTATCAGCGCGCATATGCTTGGATTATCCAACAGTCAATCAGTTCTGCTCATCAGTGTTGGTCGCATCGCTCAAAGCTTAGGCCTTCATCGATTGGGCTCCGAAGAGGCTTCTGCGAGTTCATCCATCGAGCAGATGCGCAAACGCGAGGCGGCGAGACGGGTTTTCATACAGCTGTGCATACAAGACTGGTTCAGCATCCCGTTCTCGGACTCATATGCTTTGGACCCGAAGTACTGGACAACTGTCAAGCCAATGAATTGCAATGACGAAGATATGTCGACGCAATCACAAGCAACTCCTACCGAAGCCAGCTATTGCAACTATCGCTATGATATCGCTGCATTGATGCCGCAACTTCTGGACGCGGTATCTAGTTGCAACACCCTGTTCACGAAGTACGAGCAAGTGCTACATTTCGACGAGAAGATGAGGAAGCTGGTGACTGCTTACATTCCAACTTTTCTCTCGACGAGCGCTCCGGTCGCCTCTTCCTGGCCACCTTTCGTGAGCTGGGCTCGTAGGTCACTCACGATATGTGCTGGTAAGGTCCTTCCGTCCAACTCTTGAACCCGAGCTGATCACCACCAGCACATAAGATTATCATGATGTCAGTCACAGCCCTAAAATTCTCGAAATTGTTCGCTGCAATATTTGAGAAAGCGTCTTGTTTTGCAATGGCATAAACTGGAGTATAACAGTCCGTTATGTCGTTGTGACTTTGTGCAGAGGCGCAGCTGCCTGTCCCACCATAATGTGCAATCAACGCTGACTCCCAGCAGTCATAGGAAATTCCTCGGCCTATCATTCACGAACTCCGCATTCGCATTCACGCGGCGAACATGCCTTGCGGCTTCAAAGACCATCATGAAAGAAGCTTTGTCGGCTGTTGATGAAAATGGGCCGGTCTTGTGGATCGAACAAGCATTTACAGTCGCGGCTTGCATAATCTTCAGCCTTGATGCTTTCCACAGAAGTCCTAATGAGACCGAATGGGAAGATCATCGAAAGAATGTGTCGGAAGGCATTCACTACTTGCAACGCTTCGAGTACAGCAAGATTGCGACTCGTGGAGTCCACTTGTTGTCGTCCCTCCGGCGGGCGCTGGAAGATCTTGGCTCTCGGAAGCGACCCAGAGAGGGCGATGATAACATTCAGTCTAGCGAGAAACGGGCCAAGTCCTTCGATATACAAGGCTTCATCCATGAGGTTTCGCAGAACCTCCAAGTAACGCCCGCGGCGACTCCCGTAGCTGAGCAAATGGAAAGTGCAGCAGAAATTGCCTGGGACAATATTTATGATCTTTTGCCTCCAGGAGCGGGCTTCGGTGGCCAGAATCTCTTCGACGACTTCTTCTCCTTTCAGACTTGAAATGCTGGGCATTCTGGGCATTCTGGGCACTCGAGATCATTCGCTCCAAAGCTAAGAGCAAATTTGTGCGAGTGCGCTCGCAGACAATCAGCAAAACGCCAGGGACGTGTAGGTCAACGGTTCTGCCGTTCTTTGCTCATAAGATCGGTAACATTGACTAAGACGACAACCCAGTCTGCTTCACCACGAAACAAAATTGCTGTCGTCAAACATCAGTCTAGCACCTTGTTTCAGGTGTCCCTCTTCTGGGCCACGTCTCCCTCGCCGACCGATGATGCATCAAGCCCTTCCACATGCTCAACGGCCCTCACCACATTGCCAGCCTCAGGACCTGTGAAATGCTTCTTGCCAGTCCAAAGCCAAGTGATCAAGCTCAAAAGCATGATGATACCGACTGCCGCGCAGGTATAGTTCATGTTCTCACTGTCGACTGGGTACAGTGTCGGAAGGTTGAATATGATCGAATTGAAGATCAAGAAGAGGAAGCCGAGGAGATTCAGAGGAAGTCCCCACCGCCCAAGATTGAATGGTCCGGTCAGGCCTTCAGTATGGGAAGGGTTATGAGGATCAGTGACGCGCGACAAGAGCCGTGCAAGCAAGGGCATAGCATATGACAGATCTGACCCAATTAGCATCATCAGCCTGAACAGATCTTCGGACTCACAAAATCCTTCGGTGGCCACTGTGATTACAGTATTGAAGCCGGTGATGGTTCCAAAATATATGCTGTTGAACGCGATCTGCACCACGAATGACAGCAGAATTGCATAAACTGGAACCCTCTTCATGCTTTCGACTTTACTCAAAATGGTGGAGAACGGAAGACCACGATCGCGAGCGAAAGCAAAAACCGATCGTGATCCTTCAGCCATTAGGCTGTTCGCACAGACGAGCACGATCACCGTGATTAAGCAAGTGAGTGCACATGTACCCCCGACAGACCCAGTCGAGTCATAGAAAATCTGAATCAATGGAACCCCGGTCGATGATGACGCCGTCGCCTCGATATCGCCAATGCAGAAGCACATGGCAACCAGAAAGCAGAATCCTGTTACCGCACCCAGATAGACTGACATCACAATCGCTCGTGGCGCTTGACGTCGGGCGTCTTTCAGTTCTTCGACCATGTGTGATGGTGCGTCATAGCCTGTATCAGTCAGACGAGAGATTCAATATGCATCAATGTCTGTACTCACAGCACCTACAACACGTCAGTGGCATGGCTCCGCGAAGGAATGTTCTACTCACATTCCAAAAGCGCTCTGAACGATTCCAAGTACTGCAGCATATGATGCCCCAAAGCCGGTGAAGTTCTGGAAGTCGGTGAACACGAAGGAGGCTGATTGTTTGTTGTCGTTGCACGCAACCACTGTTATGATAACAACAAAGAATGAAGTAATGTTCCAGAGCAGTATGAAGCGAGACAGCTTGTCAAGAATTTTCGCAAGGAAGATATTCGACAGCATCGCTACAAGAGCGATCAGATACGTGACTAACACTGTGTGCCATCCTGCAAGAAGTCAGCTCCAAGAACATGAGCAAGATTGAGTCTTGCAGACTCTCGATCTGATAATCCGGATGCGTTAGGTTGGCCATTCCTAGGATGAAGTTTGCCTATGTGTGTTAGCCGGTCGTCGTCGTACGTTCTGACATATGAGTGAATTGGCACTCACACCGATAAAGTTGTTGACAGCCCCTTGGCAAAATGTCAGCCATGAACTTGTAACCATCGATGCCAGTACTTGCCCATCGCCAGAATCCCAATCAACATGAACCAGCCACTGACATAGCTCATGCCTCTGGCTATCGGCTTTGGTGCAAGAACGGCAACCCAGGAGTATTGTCCTCCCGCGACAGGAAGTGCGCTACACCTGTTGCAACATTAGCCGGTCCGACGAAGCCAACTGCTCCTGCCTCAACGCATACATCTCAGCCATGCTGTAAGCAACTGCTAATGTAATAAGGCATATTCCAATCCAGCTGAAGATCATTACGGGTGGGCCTCCAGCTTCAGTTCCGATTATGAGGACACCAGAAAGCGCAGTCCAGGAAGTGACAATGCTGAATGAAAACCCCACCATTCCGAGGAGACCAAAGGTCCGCTTCAATTCAGCTTGGTAACCAAGTGACTCCAATAAGGCATCTTCAGTCATTTGCTGGTCGAAGACCGGTACCTGTGACTTGGACATTGTAGTTCGACGCTAGGTCTTTGCGATTCGCGAGGCCAGTCCGCTTCAAAGCCAGTCAGTCGTGAGCCAGATAGTGCTGCGAAGATCTTTGTGCATTAGCAGATTGAAGTGAAGAACAAGAATTCAAACAGCAAGGGACGCGGGAGAACGTCAATAGAAGCATTTAAACGGTCATCTTGCTGCGTGGTTCGGACCGTATCCACCTATCAAACAGAAGATCAACGTTGCTTATCTTGAGGATATCTGCACCCATGTCTATCAGGGCACTAGTGATGGACTAATTGTGGAGCGGCGATATACCATCGAAGTAGGCTGATCATCGCAAGACAATGTGCAAGAATTGCGTCCGTATTGATCAAGAACTCTTCCGCAAGGGCTCGAATAATCCTCGGTTTCCAGTCTCCACGCTGAGATCGCCGAGGTAAGGGTAGCCTTCGAAGACACGGCTTCCTTAGAAGTCGAAAACACAAAGAGAGCGGACCGATCAGATGTCAGGCTAAGACCCAACTGCGAACTTTAAGGTCATGGACTCATGGCTTGCCAACACCATGAACTGTACAATTACGCGCCGGCGAGGGGATGGTTGCCGAGCGCGTGTCATCTCGACTTGCGGCGGTGAAGTCCAGAAATGTGCAATTCCCTGGATTCATAGCCTGAGCGTGAATGAAGATCTTGTAGCAATGCTGCGAAATGTGTACTTTGAAAGCCTGTGCTCCAACGTCAGAGTGGAAAGAAGCGGACAAGTTGTTTACGTGAAGAGTTGCCGTAAAAGTTAACCATCACGTGCTCAATCCACCACTTGAACATCTGCCTAGCTTTCTCAGCTTCTTGAGACAAATCTCGCTTTTCTAGCATTAAGTAAGAGCTTGTGATGATTGAAGGCAGAATTGTCACCAGAGAGTGCATGCCAGAATCACATGATCGGAAGCTTGGACGGTCTCGTCCAGCCCATCATCCGATCTCAGCGTCCTAATTTGCGCGTCTCAATCTTCTCTCGTATAGATCAACCCAACATAGATTTACCCGCAATGTAGCTAACGACTCATCAAGTCCTATGTTGCCTTCAAGGCAGCTTGAGTGACACACTTTAGCTCCTTTCATCTGAGCAGCCCTCTCATAGCTTCGCGAGTCCTGGCTAAAGAATTCCGGGGTTCTTGGTCTCAATCGCAAACAAGATGAAATGAGGCCGCTCCAGCGCTTGAAACTCTACGCTGAGGTTAATTGACCATAATCATGACAAGCTCGTCCACTGATTCAGCGATTCCTGATGTCCACCGGACTATGGGCGGAGGAAGCTTGACTCCAACATCACACCATGATACGTACAACTTCATTCGACCAACACAGTTCAATCTTGACGAGAAAGTGGCGGTCATTTCTGGCGCAAGCTATGGGATAGGCAGGACAATCGCTCTTTCTCTGACAAAAGCTCGAGTATCTGGTCTGGTACTGCTTGCCAGAGGATCGCTCGCGGACACAGAGGCTGCCATCACCAAAGTCGCAGGAGAAGCATCTCTTCAAGTGCCAAGGGTTTTATCGCTCAAGGTCGATGTCACGGATGAGAAGTCTGTTGAGAACGCTGCGCATGCGGTACGGGACGAGTGGCCGGGGGGAATTGACATACTCATCTCAAATGCAGGCTGGCTTGAGCCAGAACTGACGATTACGGACTCTGATCCAGAGGATTGGTGGTCAAGTCTGGCCATCAATCTCAAAGGGCCGTACCTGATGGGTCGCAGCTTCATTCCGCTTCTGCTACTCAAGCAGAACGGACTCAAGACGGTCCTCAATATGGTCTCCATCGGTGCTCACATGATCTTCCCAGGAATGTCTGCTTATAACACAGCAAAAGTTGGAGTCTGCCGTTTGACCGAATACGAGGATGCTGAGTACTCCGATCAAGGGCTGATAGCCATCAGCATGCATCCCGGGGGTGTAATGACGAACATGGGCTTGCGATTGCCACCAGAGAAGCAGAAAATGCTCACAGACACGCATGAGTTGGTGAGCGACACTACGGTCTGGTGTACGGCCGAGCGTCGACCTTGGCTCTCAGGACGCTATGTCAGCGTTCAGTGGTAGTAAGTCTCGCATCCCGAGGTTTTGCTAGATATGGTCTGGTGCTAACGCGTGGCATAGAGTCATCCCTACGCCCGGAGTTCTTCATTCATGTACTTCTGGATATTTCCCGAGTCATGTCATTGAATTGCCGTACATGCGTTGCCCATCTTCTGGACACTGACAACAGCGCAGGGACATGGCAGAACTTGAGCAGCATAAAGACGAAGTTGTGCAAAAGGATTTGCTGAAAGTCAAGCTCGATTGGGGTACCGACTGGTCATGAAATTTTGACAGATGTGCATATCTGAGCTGCTAAAGCTTGCTTGGTGCTCCAGCAATAGAGGCAGTCTTGCTCTTCCCAGAAAAGGCCGACATCTTCGCTTTAACCTCAGGACGATTCAGCAACCTCGCTAACTCCTTTCCTTCGTTCTGACCTGCTTCTCTTCGCTCGGCCAATTCCTTCTCGCTGCTCGTCAACTGCTTGACAGCCTTCAAGCCTTCACTGTCGTAGCTCCCAATCCTTTTGGCGATCGCGCAGACTTGCTCCACGAAGTCTTTCTCATCCAGCACCTGCGACACATACCCGCTGATGTACATTTCTTGGGCTGTCAACTTGTCGCTGGCAATCAGCAAGCGATTCGCGTGATGCTTGCCCATAATCTTTGGGAAGGTATAGCTTGATCCACCCTCCGGAGCGAAGCCCAGTGAGGTGAATGGCGTCTGGAACACGGCTCTGGTCGACGCGTATACCAAATCGAAATTGAATAACTGAGTGCATCCCCTTTACTGGTTAGCTATAGACCCCAAGATGAACAGAATAAGTCTTTTGACCGTCGAGCGGTCTGTAGCTTGGAGGCGGCATTTTATCGCCCCTCGCCGCAGACCGCGCGACAAGTAAGACACTTAACAAAGAATTATGCAACTCTGTAAACACATTAGCGTTAGAACATGGGGGATCCGTACCAGCCACGTACTGCCACCCGATGGCAGCGCCATTGACTGCAGCGATCAGGATCTTTGGATAGTTTTGTAGTCTGTTCGAATGTTTAGCATCTGGGCTCTTCTGCAGCATCGAGACTCATACACCGCGCCGAGTTTCCCACCCGCAACGATCTCCTGTTCTATGGTGTCTCCCCCTTCATCGGGCGACTTGAGCATCTTCCCTGCACAGTAATGCTTGCCTTTCCCGGTACTAGTACAAATTAGCATGACACCCGCATTGCACTTTATGATGGTCATACACAATGACAACCTTGACCTCAGGCTCATCTCGTGCCCAGATCAAGGCTTCTGCTGTGTTCAAGTAATGCGAAACATCGAAAGCGTTTGCGATTTTCGGTCGATTGTAGCTGATCAATGCGACTGCGGGCGAGACGCGGTCGATCAGAATTGTACTCAAGCTTGGAGGAGGAGCCATTGTCTGCGGGAAGTCGAACTATACGCTGTCGTCTGCTGCGAGGACTAGAAGTGTCATTTCACGAGAACACAACAGCCTTGCCATCTCGGGATTTTAACGGGGAATTCGACGGAGTTGCATCCTGGTTGTGAGTCGCAAATCCGAGGTCCTTGCCCGCCCCCCTGGGGACAACTGCGGGGCCATCGAGGAGAGAATCACAAGTCACCACAACTGTGTTCAGGGCTTGTCTACGCCATATTTTTTTTCTTCAGGCGTCGATGCAAATAGGCAGGAACCGTCCCTCCCCGAAGTTCTCATCTTGATATCTTGTCGCATCCACAGAGTTTACCAGAAGCCCGAATCATGCGCATGCGGAGCATTGGCCGTGGAAACAAATTCATATGCACTATGATAATCACTTGGATGCATACAAGAACAGTCGAGCAATTCGAGCTCACCCGATCGGCCTTGCAGAATTTGATGCGTATACATGTTGATATAGTCCAAAGGCTCTATTCCGCTTACACCTAAACGCCTTGCCTAATGGTACAATGACATTCAGAATGGCAACAATTTCACTTCCACCGCAAAACCATTCCTACGGCGACAAAACCACCCTTTTCTACAAAATTTTGCACAAGCTTTTTCTTCATCGACCAAAGTACGATCCAAGAATAGTTTGCCGAACATCAAAACCTGCATTCACAGGCTTATAATTGACGTCCTCAATCATCTGAGGGACGATGATTGGTGTAAGACAGTACAAATCGTCGTCTGTTGCATACCGTCTGTTGATGTCTGAAAGGTCCCAGCTGAAGGCGGACTCCTTCGGATATGCAGAAGTTGGAGGCGACATACTGCGCGCTCTGCCTGCAATAGCTTGATGATCTTGTCCAGCTATGCGACCTCGTGGTGGATCAGCCTCAAGCGGCGTCTCGTCCTGCATTTCCTCTTCAATGATCGTCCCCCGTCTTTCGTTCAGCCACTCGATCGTCGGCATTGGAGGTGTCGTATCATTGAGGACCACAACATTATCGAAAGACATCGCTCTAGGGGTTTGAGGTGACCAAATGGATGGAGAAGAGGTTTGGGTTGATGGACCCTGCGAGTTGGGAGATAATGTCTGTGACACCAGTGGTACCAGGGAAGGGGACAGGGTGAAGTCGACGAGAATGCTGTGTGTAGAGCACGGTGTGAGTTGCGTGTCGAGCGGGCTAAGAGGCAGACCACGTGCAAGAGACTCTGGATCAGGTTGTATTGTCCATGATTGTGTGAGCCCCGCCGTCTTTGGATACTTGAGAGCATTCTGGCTCGCTGCAGGCACTTTCCTAGCAGCACCAATCGCGGACAGCGGTGCCAGAACGAGCCCTCGTCCTCGTAGTGGTGCACTTTTGGCCGGTCTTTGTTCATGGCTTGCTCCAATCGTCTCAGCAAGCTGCACATCTATCGGCGCTGGTTTTGCAAGCTTTCTCGTGAGGACTTGCTTCGCAATAGTCGGCACAGGTCGATCCTCACCCTTTGGAGGAGGAGGTAGGCCAGATGTCTTGGGAAGGACGATAGCGAGCTCACGACTGCGTAGTGGAAGCGGTGCCTGACTCCTCGCTGGCTGACGGAATGACGGTAGGCCTTCGTGAGAAGAAAGTGCACCGCCATGGATATTTTGCTGCTTTGGAGGAACGGCGATCTCTCTGACTACAGAGTGCATGCGAGCCAGAGCACTTGGCGGAGGTCCAGGCGGAGGTGGAGGTGGGAACTGTTTTGTTTAGTCCTCAGCTTTTCCTGGCATGGGATCGACCACCTTACATTTTGATGTTGTGAAGGTGCCCATGAGATGCGATTGTCCGGTGTTCTCAAATTGTCTCTGAGTACAGGTTCGACTTGACTTGATCTTGCCGCTCCCCACGAGTTCAATGACTCCCCTTGAGACTTGTAGTAGTCATTTGGATTGTATGTCGGTAGGGCGTAGAATTGCTGTTCATTTGTATGTGCAGGTCTAGCCATGTTGAGATCGATACCAAGCGATGGGTCTGTCCAAGGGACGTATAGGTCACAAGTGAAGACGATCTTGCGAGTATCGCAACCCAGATCTACAGAGGTCGAACATGGTATAAGTGTGTAGACGAAGTGCAAGCAGATAAGCCTTCGAGTCTGCCTACTAGCGGCGAACCATGCACACGAGTCGCTTGCTGTAATTGCGCTCTAGTCTTTGATTGGACCTTCAGGTGTTTTCGAAAGGATTCATCCATCGGAAGGGAGAGAAGCAGGAGCCGCAAGGCTGTACATCTCCCCATTGGGTGCATTTTGCTTGCCATCCAGCTGGCCGGCGCCTAAGAGTGGATCAAGCTTCCCGCAGAGCATGGGATTCGTGGACCGCCAAAATGATGAGGAAGGAAATTGCCTTGATTGTTTTTGCAGAGCTCGGCAAAATTTATGCAGGAAAAGCCATAGCCGCTGCTATGGAGTATGCCTCATCATTAATGGACAGCTGCATTAGCTTTTCACTTCTGCCTCGTGCGCCTGAACGGCAGGATCATGGTGTGTGCGCCATGCCACAGCGATTATTTGACCGCTATGATGCGAAGAAAGATACTTAAGAGGAGCCAATCAGTGTGAATAACTTGGATACTGATGAAAGTTGATGGAAATGTTGATGAAAACGGCGAACTCAAACAAGTACGGAGCAGGAAGGATGGCCAAGAAAGCTAAATACCCACGAACGGCAGATAATGCATACAAATTAGCTGGCTGGTGCCCCCAGCCGCGCCAAAATTCGCACCAATTTTCCTGTCTGGCCCGGCGTCTATCTGGCAGATGCTCTCCTGAGTCCTGACTCCACAAAGCTTCATCGAGCTTCTCGTGCACAACGCGAAGGCATCTAGGTCTTCATCACCAGCCGTTCGCTGTAGAAAAGATCAAGCACCAGGTGTTCAAACTCTCTAGCATTTTCATTGACTTCTTCATTACTTTCTGTCCCCAGTCTGTATCACATTACAAATTCGTATAACAACTTAGAAGGAAGGCCGCGAACTGTGGAAATAACTCCCCAAGATCTGATGGCGGTCTGAGGTAGCGACTTGTTCATTGACACGATATGATGACTTTGGCAGCATTCCAAGCCAGCGCAAAGTGCTCTCTCCGACCGCGCTTTCGTCGAATGTCGTGGATGGCAGTATGGCTTGCGCCTGATCCAATGTTTGAGGAAGCGATGCATTCCGCCTGTGTTGCAACGACGTAGTGCGTGGCGGAAACTTCATGTCGTCGTGAGCTTCTGGCGCGAGCTGTGGCTTAAACTTGGTGAAGCCTTGAGCATCAGCGTCATCAAAGCTTGTGTGATGAGACTGAGACCACGAGGGGCTGTCCGATTCGACCACCGGTATTGTCATGTGCATAGCACGCGGCGTCACGGGAGATTGGTCTGGAGGTGATGCAGATTCTCCGAACTTTGCCTTGTGGTAAGGCGTTGGCGGATTATGAAAGTTTGATACTGCTGGCGAGGCAATGTCTGCGAAGCGAACACCTTTGTCAAGAGCCGGCGATCTGAAGTTGTCTTCATAGCAAGGTGTTGGCGGGACCTTGAATCGTGACGTGGCCGGTGACTTGATGCTGTCGAAGCGCACATTCCTTTTCGAAGCTGTCGAGACCGGGATCTGGAATTTGTTTCGGTAGTACGGGGTCGGAGGAGTCCTGAAGTTTGATATTGCCGGAGACTTGACCGCGGCAAAACGGACCCCATTCTTTCGTCCGGGGCTCAAGACCATGAAGTGGCTCGAACTGAATGGCGTTGGTGGAGTTCGGAACTTCGTCGTAGCAGGCGACTTGACGTTATCGAATCGGACCCGTTTGGACAAGAGCGCTGGAGACTTCAGAGGTAGACCTGGAGACTTGGCGCCGTCGAATCTCACGCCCTTCCGTATTCTCAGTGGTGCAGGCCTCAACGATCCGCGTGTCCTCAACGGCACTGATCGTATTGGCTTATATGGTAGAGGGCAAAGCCGGGGGGCATTACGGACCTCCATCGATATAATGGATGCTGTATCAGGCTCGTCTTCGATTGGAGTCCACGCATCCTCGATGTCCTCTTTGCGCACCTTCCATTTCCCTGTCTCTGAAGTCGGTTGATTCAAATTTAGTGGTGCAGGCTTTCTCTTAGCAACCTCCGGTAGTTGATCTGGAAATCGACTGAACCTGGGCGCAGGTGGTGGGTCGAATACAGATGTTGACGCGTTGAGTTGGAAGGGAACCAGCTCTGACTGGAAAGACTCCTTGTCTAGAGAAACTGGCGGTGGCGATAGAGCATCATGTTGAGCAAAGGCGACTTTCTTCGGTCTCGTAGTGACTATTTGGCTCTTGATCTCAGCCTCACGGGAGACGCGATCATCGTGTCCTGAAGTACAGTCCTTCGAAGCGTTTGTCCTGTGGGCAATGCACGGTCGCAGTGTGCTTGCTTGAATTATTGGCTTTTGCCCCTGTGTGAAAACATCTTGTGCTGAATCGAGTTGCAGCGCGTCGTCTTTTGGCGGCACCGGTGGTGGTCTCTCGAACTCCTCTAGCAGGCGATTGAGTGCTGTGTTGCGGTTCGCGACGAGATCTGCCATTGATCGATGCTTGCAATGACCGGACCTTGAGACTACGCTCAGACTCGCAGATGTTGTGTCGTGTAGGTAAGGTGATCTGAACTCGCAGCACGCCTGAATCGTACCAAGGACTGATATAAACCGACCAGCGCCTCCTTACCGACGGCATGGTAGCGCTAGAGGATTATGTCTAATTTGATGGCCTTTATTACTGAAACTACTATGCGCTCTTCATGCGTTCGTTCTATTTGGCTGGAAGGACCAGGGTTGTGAAGGCTGTGGGTCAGGCGTAGCAACGCTATGATTGGTCAGTCTTGCCGCCAGGACACTCACATCGTGCCACGACAGCGGCAATGCAACTTGACTTCTAGCCATTCACGACCATCTCGCCAAAGAAAAGCAAAGATCACGCTGTTATTACCCAGATGGCCGGACAGCCTTCAAGGTAGACGACAATGCTTGAGCAGCCTTTAGATAAATGCTACATGCAGCCAGGACGCCACCCCGACTGCCCCTGCACGTGCACCGGCATCTCAACAGCCCGCAAGTGACCAACATAAGGTTCGTACTCTTGAGTCGCGAGAATGGTCGTCTGCTCTTTTATCCGAGATCCTACAACACGTCATGGACGCAGATGTTCTTTTCGCATGACAGTTGCCCTACCAAGGATACCCCGCACACCACCTGTGGCAACTTGAAGACGGAGACCTTTTGATGCCTTTAGATCATCACGTGGGACCTCACGCGTCAGCTCCGATTCCAGAATTCAGGACTTTCCTCAACTCAAATCTATTGGAGTCAATCTATTATGAGCAGTCATTTGAACCTTGACTACGTGATCATATTGATGAAGGCCCGTGGACATGCGTACTCGCTACTTGATCCTCAGATGTCCTAGTCCGGATTACATCCGTTCGTCCAACCAGAGTGTGAGGGCTCAGGACGGCGTGGAATACCCCACATCTGAGGAAGGACTTTATGTCCGAGGGAGTGAATGTAGATCGCAACGCGTAAAGCATTTCGAACAAACTTTGTTCGTCTGCCAGGTCGACAAGCTGTGAAGTATACTGTCTTGCATCCGCCTCAACCATACCGCCGTGTCTGATCTGGCTTGGTTGAACTGCGTCGTGAACCGTAGACATGCCTTCGCTACAGGAAATGGAACCCTATCGGGTGAAAGACCAATATCATTCGCAAGGACGCAGGATCAAAGTCATACATGTGGGCGCAGGTGCGGCAGGCCTTCTAACGGCCTACAAGATGCAAAAGCTGTTCTCTGACTACGAGCTCGTGTGCTACGAGAAGTGAGTACGAAGCACCAAGATGATAAAACTAAAGCTGACAAACATAAAGGAACTCCGGAATTGCGGGAACGTGGCACGAGAACAGATACCCAGGTTGCGCATGGTACTTGAACATCGTAGGAATGCTCGTCAGTCGCTAACTTGTGCCAGCGATGTGCCTGCCCATGCCTATACCTTTTCGTTCCACCCGAACCCCGAGTGGGATTGTTTCTTTGCATATGCTCGGCAAATCAAAGCTGTATGCTTCATTGGTTTGACGCTCCTAGGCGAGTTGCTGATGCTTCACAGTACTTCGAGAGTTTTGCCGAGAAGTACGATCTCTACAAATACATCAAGCTGAATTCCAAAGTTGTGAGCGCTGTCTGGGACGAAGCGAAAGGAATATACAACGTAAAGGTCAACGTTGATGCTCAAGAAATGGAGGATTGGTGCCACATTCTGATCAATGGGACAGGCTTCCTAAACGATTGGAAATGGCCGAAGATTCCAGGTCTCCACGATTTCCAAGGAACACTGCTCCATTCCGCCAACTGGGACACCAGCGTCAATTATAATGACAAGACCGTGGCGGTGATCGGCACCGGCAGTTCTGCTATCCAGATCGTACCACAGGTGCAGAAGAAAGCCAAACATCTCACCACATTCATGCGCTCTGTGACTTGGATATCACCGGTAGTAGGCGACGCGGAGATCGAGGAGCTGAAGGCGAAGCACGCGCCCACGAGTGCAAAGGAGAAGCCAGATGAGAGTCAGCTCATCAAGCAATACTGGTACACGGAGGAGGAGAAGCAACGGTTCCGGGACGACCCCGAATATCTCTTGCTATACCGAAAGACACTGGAGTCGACAGTCAACAGCTTGTTCGATCTTTTCATCTCAGGGTCGGATGTGTCCAAAGCCTCGCATGACATGATGCGGGCAGAGATGGAACGCCGCATAGGACCAGGGCATGAGGAGCTCAAGGAGAAATTAATTCCCAAGTGGTCTCCAGGATGCCGTCGATTGACGCCAGGCGACGGATACCTTGAAGCTCTGGTGAAGCCTAATGTTACGACTGTCCATGAGGAGATCGAAAAAGTCGTCCCTGAAGGGCTCATCGATGCAAGCGGAAAGCTGCACAAGGTGGACATCATCGCTTGTGCGACTGGCTTCAACATTGCTTTTGCTCCTCCATTTGAGGTCATTGGTACGAACGGCACGAGCATGAAGAAAGAGTTCGATCCAGAACCGAACGTGTACCTCGCAATGACAGTGCCGAAGTTTCCGGTAAGTAGATTCATCCTTTACAGAACCGAGCTAACGCGATCGCAGAACTACTTCATCATCAATGGCCCTAGAGGCAACTGGGCGAATGGCACATCTCTGCCTGGCCATGAGGCATGCGTCGAATATATTCTCAAGTGCGTAAAGAAGATCCAGGACGAGAATATTCGGGCTCTCGAAGTCAAGCAAGAACCAGTCGATCAGCTGTATGAGCATATCGATGCCTGGCATCAAGGTCGATCGGAGGGTGATCACAAAGGTAGTGTCTGGAATGAGGATTGCAAGAGCTGGTACAAGAACAATATCAAAGGTGGTGAGTTTCTACGCTCTAGAGCGGGAGACCCTATTCCGAATGTTGGAAGGCAATTGCTAATTATGCGACAGGCAAATTGTGGATTTGGGGTGGCTCTGTGGGTGCAGATTCGCTACACACGATATTCGCATTCAGCTGACATAGACAATTCTTCAGGCTTTACACTTTATGAAAACGATCAAAGAACCAAAGTGGGAGCATTATGACCACCGCTATAACGGAAACATGTGGTCGTATCTTGGAAATGGTCGAGTCAGGTCGGAGATTCTCAAGGACGTCGAAAAACTCGCTCCTTACATGCGCAATTCCGACGTTCCGTACGACATTGATTGATGCGAGCAACGGATAGTAGGTCGTAGAAATCAAGTTCGGGTCATACGGAAGCTTGGCGGTACTCGTTCAGAATCATGTTGAATTCGTGGATATTGTGCCAATATTGCGTTATCTTTTTCCTACCACCAGTCTAAACCGTGAACACGAAAGCAAGTCTATGACCACGTGCTTTTGACCGACAAATGCTGCGAGGTTACTCCGCAATATCCTTAGTCCCAGTTACCAGGACCAAGCTCGAAGGCTTTGGCCGCCTTCATGTTGTCCATGATATCATCAATGCTCCATGGCTCGAATTTGTAGCCTGGTGGATAGTTTGGTGGCAATTCAGTGTCCGTCAGATACTTTGCACCACTGTTCACCGCCTTTACACCATCCTCGTAGTGCTGATATGCGTAGACTTCCGGATCGTGGTTGAACACCCATGACGGCAGCTTGGGCTGAGCACGGCGTGGGTCGAGCTTGACCTTGCCCCAGTCGGTATCCTGGAGGAGCTCCGCGTTGGAGAAACCGAGTTTCTGAGCGCAGGATGTGCGGACGAAGCTGAAGATATGAGCATTAGCTGATTGGCGCGGAGCATGCATGAAGCTTGTAGCTTACCGGAATAGGACATGAGTTCTGACAGAGTCAGCTACTCGTTCTTTACCGCCAATTTGCAGGCACGCAGCGATGGAGACCGCATCTTCGATGGCCTGTGTGGCTCCATTGCTGCTCGCTGGCAAGAAAGAATGCGCAGCGTCGCCGATGGTGACCACACGACCTGCAGGCGACTTCCAGCTTGGCTGGGGATTTCGCCATAGCAGCTCGAAGTTGACGATGGTGTTGTCAGGCGTGCAGCTGACAAGATCCTTGAAAATCGGTGCCCATGGAGTTCCGCCCAGACCCTTGTCCATGTTGTCAAGCACTTCCTGCCTGTCAATTGTGTGATTCCAATTCTCCTCCTCGGTACCCGTCACGTCGTGGTTCACGATCCAGATCATAGTATCAGGTCGAGTGAGAGTGAGCGCATACGAGTTTGGTGCGAGCCATGTTCGGACGATTGGCTCCTGGCCGTTTGGACCGACGAGCTTGAAGTGCTCTTCGACCTTCGGGTTCTTCTTCAGAGCTTCGCGTGGGAAGGCAGCACGCCACATAGCTCGGCCAGACGACACGGCTCTCACTTGACCACCGATCAGCTTCTGAGACTTCGAGCCCACACCATCAGCTGCGATGATGACATCGGCCTCATAACGTTGGCCGTCGTCGGTGATAGCGTATGCCTTTCCCTTTGCCTCGTCCTCCTCATAGCTTACTACACGTCTATTGTATTCAACGTTCACACCCAGCTTCTCAAGCTGGCGCACGAACATAGCGTAGACCAAAGGACGCATCTGGAAAGTTCCAGGCGGTGTGTTGGGGTCGAGACCTTGTGCTCGCAGTCTGTCTGATACAAGCGATTCGCCAATCATCATCTCGCCGGAGTGCTTGTACGTCTCCATCCAGCAGTTATGCAGTGAGATCTCGTCATACTCTTTCGCCATCTCTGGCCAATGCTTGAAGAATCGAGTTGCGCTGAGGCCCATGAAGTACATGTCACCTGATGTTGGGTCAATACTGTATCTCCCACCGCCCCTCCATTGCCCCGCATTGGACGACAGACTCACCAGAAGTGTTGATGTTGGCATTGCGCTCCAGGACCTTGACGGTGTGACCTTTACGAATACATTCGATTGAGGCACTCAGACCTGCCAGGCCAGTCCCGACAATGAGCACTTCGATACCAGTTGGTGGGTATGAGCCGACGGGCTTTGGAGTGTTACCCTCCGCATCTTGCGCACCGATCGACGCCTCAGGAATTGCCATGATTGCGTTGCTTGACTGTGATATGTATGAGAGTGAGAGGTTCAAATCGATGCTGACAAGAGAAAGACTGTAGAGGGAAAGCAGTGAGAAAATCTAGGAACCACAGAAAATAAATGAAGCTAATGTAGAGCTCATCGGAGAGCTCACACCACCACACCGCGTCAACGAAGCGCCGAATCGCGGGGGCTATTCACGCCCGTCATCATTGCCAGCCCAATATGGAGCGTGCACAGGTGAAGAGATACACACGTTTCACCTGGAAAGATCACTATCCAGATCATGTCACTCGATCATGCATGCCATCTTTCCAGAAATACACTCTGGGCTGAGTATCATACAATCATAGAGGTGATGCTTACACGCCGATTCCCCATAGAGCTAAGCTTGGGGGGCCTAGCTCGAACCCACCAAAGAATCTTAGGTTTCGGCACCCCGTTGCAAAGCCCGTCCAGGAAAAGACACAGCGCTCAGATTTTGGTTCGGTGAGAGATCTGCGGCTGAGCCTCCCGTCCAAGGTTTAGCAACACCGCTCCGTGTTTACATGCATTGCATTTCCTGGGTAATCCGCATCAACATTGTAAGCAGTCTCTAACACTCCAAGAAAGTTGGTTTCGACACATCAATGCTCGATGTATGTTTGCTATGTGGGTGTCTCACAATACCTGTCAACGCGGCTGTCTACATTGGCGGCGTCTCCTGACTAGCAGTGGGCCTCTCCAGCAGACCAGAGCCAGTCTCCTGGAGCAATCTTCCCCTAACTTCGTGCTTGTCAAAGTGTTTCACGACACATGTGTCTCGGTTGGCTGCTGGTGTTGTGGGGACGGCAGATGGTCCAGACTGGAAAACGTGTCCAGCTCGAACTCGTGGCTGTCGATACAGAGAAGCCACCCGCGCGAATAGACTCACGGCGTTCCCGCTCTCCTGGTCGCCGATGGTCATCCTCTGGAACCGGAACTGCCACCGCTATTGTCGAGTCTTCCAGACCTGCCACAGCACGAGCTTCTTCCTATTCAGGCTTCCGCTCGCTTGTCTTATCTTGAATCGTGATATGTTGCGCACAAATCGATTACCGCGTGAATGATCATGGTGGCCACGGCGCTAAAACAAATGCTCAATATCGGTCTCGGTGAAATTGGAGCTTTGGTATGGCCAAGCACGGGCTGAGTGCTACGCAAACACCCCTTAAACACAGCTCCAGATCACGATCGCCATTGGTCTGCTCGACTGGAATGGCGCAGCCTTATGCTTAATAGCCCATTTTGGTAGCTGCGGAAGGCAAGCGTATTTCACCCTTGAATGCGGTGCATGTTCCCTTGTTGGCTGTTTACCTCGCCTTCGTCTTTTCTTAGAGCTTATCAGCCTTAGCGAGCCTACCCAAAGTCGGGTATTAGTTATTACAGAGGCTTGCATGATCAGCTCTTCATTTAATATAGATTCCGCTCTGGTCGCACTCATTCTGCGCCGTAGCTTCCTTTCCTTCGATCACATTTCATATTCTTCTGCTTGCTCAATCTATTCTTGAGCCTGCAATCATGCATCCAGTCGTCTTTGCGGCGGGTGCCCTCACCCTCGTTGGATTCGTCGTCTTCTCCTTGCTGAACCGGAAGAAGGACAAGGCGGCACACGACCATGAACTGCCAGGCCCAAAGCTGATTCCCTTCATTGGTCGCATCCATGACTTGCCAGTCGAGTACATGTGGAACAAGTTCAAGGAATGGTCAGACGAGTATGGTCCGATCTACAGAACAGAGATGTTGGGCGCGAAGTTCATCATCATCTCGGACGAGAGCATTGCTGAGGACCTCCTCGTTCGCCGCGCGAAGATCAACTCCGACCGACCTACCATGCGATCGCTTTACGACTCGAAGTCCTCAGAAGGTTCCATGTCATACCTCCCACTCATGGGCCGCAACCAGTACTGGGCACGTCAGAGACAGTGGGGCCATTCCCAGCTGACTGAGGCTGCTAATGGTCGTTACTATGGCATTATCGATCACGAAGTCAAGCGATGGATGTACAGACTCTTGACCGAGCCCAACGACGCATACGATTCACTCGAGGATATGGCATCAAAGGTTATGACCACGCTTACCTGGGACACACCCGATATCTCCGAGTACAACACCAAGAGTGCTTGGGGTCTCCTCACTCAAATGTCACCTGCCGGTCCTATCACCAACCTGATCACCCCTCTCTGGACACACATCCCTGAGGCTGTCAACCCATGGAAGATTGCTGAGCGAAAGCGACGCGACGAGCAATTCGGTTTCTGGAATCACCAGTACGACCAGGTGCGACAGGCCCTCGAGAAGGGCGAACAGCGACCATGTTGGGCTCGTGGCTACATTGAGACTGTCAAGAATTCCAAGCTTTCTGGCGACAAGGAGGCAGCTTACTGCATTGGTATGCTTTGCCTCGTCGGTGTTTTCACTGTTGCTGGTCCTCTCAACTACTACTTGCTCGCTATGGCACACCACCCCGAATGGCAGAAGAAGGTCCAGGATGAGATCGACCGTGTCTGCGGTGGCCGATACCCAACCTTCGATGACTTCCCCAACCTGCCAATCCTCCGTGCCTGCATCAAGGAGACCATGCGATGGAAGCCAAATGTGCCAACTGGTGTCGCCCACGAGGCTGAGCAGGATGACTTCTACCGTGGCTGGTTCATTCCAAAGGGCGCTCGTCTCTTGCCTCTTGATATGTAAGCTGCAAACCTCAATCTTATTTGTGAGCAAGCACTAACAAGGGTATAGCGCTTTCCTCCGCAACGAGAAGAAGTACCCAGATGCATACAACTTCCGCCCAGAGCGCTGGCTCGAGCCAGGCTGGCCAACGTTCCAGGAGCCTCTTACCCAGTACCCAACCATCAAGGGCATGTCATCCTTCGGTTGGGGCCGCCGTCAATGCTTGGGTATGACTCTTACTCAGGATGAGACCATCCTCGCTCTCGGTGCCCTTGCCTGCTCGTTCACCATCAAGTTCAAGATCGACCCCAAGACCGGCCTCGAGAAGAAGATCGACCCAGAGATCTCGAACCATCTCCTCATCATCAAGCCAGACTACTACGAGCTCGACTTCGAGCCACGCTCCGAGGCCAAGAGACAACAGGTCATTGATCTGTGGCAGGAGTCGGAGGCACGCGACAAGAAGGAACGCGAAGATTTCATCGCCCAGGCACGAGCTGAGAAGGCATAGAGCCTTGACGTCGTCACCTTTTGAGTTTACCTGTTCAATTATGTTTTTTGCTTGAAGAGCTATTGTCACGCGCCATGGCTTCCAGGCCTCTAATAGCGACAGAGTCGTGTGCTTGGAGCTTCATACTGCAATGGAGTCGGAGGTATTGGAAGAGTTCATCAAATTGTACAGGGTGATCGATACCAGCGCACATTGCTTCTCACCAGCTTGTGCGCGTACCACTTATATGATATTGCTTTGGCGTCCCATTCAGCGAGATAGCCATAGATTACGATGTTTGTCGTCGTTAGTCGCGCATGACAAGTAATCGGAATAAAGTTGAAGTTCTTCAATTCTGCTGCTCGTTCCTCCCAATTCCCTCTCCACGCTGGAACGAACTCAGTATCCGAGGGCATCGCCTTGTCTGTCGTCTATCGTGACACACGAAATCCCTACTGTAGTCATCGTCCTTATCGTCATCGCGCGGCCAGAGCAGCCCACGAAAAATATGTCGGCGATTGTGAAGCGCCGCTTCCCCGACTGACAGCACCCGCCCCCAATAACTCTAAAATTAGCTGAACATGCAGGTCCCAAGTCTCTTGCCTGTTACAGCGAAATTAGCAAGTATTTGCGCACGCCACACACCATCCCCAGTCTCCACTAACACGATGATGCAAGGCATCCCAAGACGGAGTATTCCCCTCGCTAAACCGGCGTACCAGAGACATCTTAATAAGCAGTGCGATTCCTAACCTTCGATGGACTGGACTTCTTCATGGCACGATTTGGTAGACTTTCACAGCCTTATGAAGGAACTGGCGTTTCCCGAAGCTCAGCATGAACTACTTGCTGACCTGCTTCATGAGCCGAGCGCGTGCAGCAAATCATCGTGAGATCTTTCTGCAACCGGCCCCTATCATGATGCGCCTGGATCTCGTACGACCATCTGGCCAACCCATCTGGCCCCAGTACCAATCCCGTATTGCTGTGCAACTGGCAATGGCACCACACGAACCCAGCTATGCCCATACACTTCAGTAATTCTCCGGTACACTTTCTACAGTTCTGACAGGCTGGCCTCTCTAGAACAACGGGCCAGCGCCGGCGCGACTTAACGCATCATGCAGCTCACAGCGCATTTGTACGAGTGAGCAACAGGGTCGCTCTCATCCGACTATTGTTTTGTGAGGCCATGCAATTGCCGTATCTGAGGATCGTGGAAACATGATGGAATATTCCTAAGTGCAGCGAATAAGCGACCCCAAGATTGGATGGTGGTCCAAGTGGACACAAGTCTCCATGTTAATTTCAGGGGTGAACAACCACATTCAAAAAGCACTTGACGCCCTTTTCACACGAAAATTATTCTGCTCTGTGCAAAAGAACGCGTCCAGCAAGCCTTTCGTCATCCAGCATCTGATAGCGCATCTCGTTCGTCGAGCGATCTTCATTGTACATACCCGCAGCCAAAACTCCGTCTCAGGTACGTTCGCATCTGCTTGTGACGATCCATTTATTTTAACACAACTGTTCGGACCATCCCCAAACCCAATTCTCCATATCAGTCCGACCTGTCTGGGACTATTTCGTCTGGCAATTCCAATCTATCTCATAACCATTCCCGAAGCATCATTGAAAACGTTTACTTCGTCACTCGTCCCCAACTTTGGACCATCACATTAACGTCGAAGCCAAGGATCTATCACACCTTAGACCAGACACCATGTCCGCAACCTCGCCGCTCGTCCAGACCTCAGTGGTCGCCACGTGTATGGCAGTTGATTTCTTCTTGGCCGGTAAGCAGCATACCCAGATCCCAAGAGATCTCCCCGCAGTCTTGTCAGGTACCACTGGGCGAAAGCTGACGAGAGATGCGACTACATAGGCAATGCATTCACGCAGTCCTTCATGACCATGCCCTCGTTCATGCTCGATTTCCCCAAGTCGACGTCGCCGGAATACAAGGTGCGCGCACAGCTGCTCGGCAAGCAGTGGCCAGTTCACTGGGTGGTCGGCAACAATGTCATGAGGCCAATCAGCACAATCGCAACGCTCGGTTATGCCTTCACTGCATGGTCGCTGTCGCGCTCCCCTCTGCGATCGGCAGACTGGAGATTCTTCGCCGTCAATGCCATCCTCCACGTCTCCGTCATCGTCCACTCGGCCGTCAACATGCAGCCACTGAACGACAAGCTCGCTGCGCTGGCTGGCACTGGCACTGATGGCAAGGGCACTGGCAAGATCGCGACAGCTGATGAGGGCAAGGCTCACGAGATTGGTACCAGCTGGATGAGGAAGAACTACTACAGACTGGTGGTGCCCATGATCACTGGCGCCATCTCGATGTACCAGATGCTGTACTAAGCTGCGCGCACACTTGATTCCATGGCATTATCTAGGAGCACTGGCATTGGCGTTACTTGCATCATCTTTCGGCATTGGGAGCAAGCAGGCAAGCGTGTAAAGATGTATACTATGTAATCGCAACCGATACTTCTCATCGCAGGATTTCACTG
The DNA here is from genome assembly GCA_000611715.1 of Scolecobasidium constrictum UM 578. NCBI lineage: Eukaryota > Fungi > Ascomycota > Dothideomycetes > Venturiales > Sympoventuriaceae > Scolecobasidium > Scolecobasidium constrictum. The sequence goes on from AZYM01000161.1 coordinate 258,233, forward strand.
TCCTTGCCCAGCGCTGCACAAGTCTTCCACCTTGTCATACACAACACCACCCTCGCCTAACACCACCAATTCTTATCTCCATTCGATAACCACATGCATCCAAACTATCACGTCTTAGCAGGCAGAACGCGACCCATCGTCATCGCGATAAGCACGCGAATCCCTGGTCGTCGCGAGCCACCGTCTGCGCGTCGGTGATCGGCGTCGCTAGAGTTGGGGATCCGAAATGAAGCCAAGTATGGCATATGCTGGCGCTGCTAAACCACGTTACTCGACGGGAAAGCTAACGACTTGTCTGGGAAGCCCCTGCGTTGGCTGTCCGGAAAGGGGGGAGACGATGCCTGCAAGGGTTCCCCCACCAACAATCACAAGCAAGAGAGGTGTCTCCAAAGTTTTTTGGTGTGTTTAGTTCTGTGTGATGTGGTCATTGGTGTCAGAGTGTGAGGCCGGATGATGTTGAGGCAGTAGCAGCAGTTGTAATGGCAGCAATGAAAGTGATCTTGAACCGACCGGCAAAAGCTTGTCTCTCAACTCTAAACATAAAAATAGCTATTGGGTTCAGATAGCACGTGATACAGCCTTACCCCCAGCCCTGAGGATCTACGTCCCCCAAGCTCCCAAGCATCACCATCAATCCATCGCCCAAAACAACCCCAACCAACCCCAATCAAAATGTCCAAGACCATCCTCGTCACCGGCGCGACCGGCAAGCAAGGCGGCGGCGTCATCGACGCCCTCCTCGCCCAAGGCGCCGACAAATGGGAGATCCTCGCCGTAACCCGCACCGCCTCGAGCGGCTCCGCCCAAAAACTCGCCTCCAAGTCCCCCTCCATCAAGCTCGTAGAGGGCAACCTAGACGACGTGCCCTCGCTGTTCCAGGCGGCCCTACAGAAGACGACGCAGCCCATCTGGGGCGTGTACTCGGTGCAGGTGTCTCAGGGGAAGGGCGTCACGCACGAGGGCGAGATCGCGCAGGGCAAGGCGCTGATTGATGAAAGCTTGAAGGTGGGCGTGAAGCACTTTGTCTATTCGAGTGTGGATCGGGGTGGTGATGAGGTGAGCTGGGAGGTGGAGACGCCGATTCCGCACTTTCAGAGCAAGTACCATCTTGAGAGGTACTTGAGGGATCAGGCGAGTGGAACTGATATGGGCTGGACTATCCTAAGGCCTGTGGCTTTCATGGACGTATGTTTCACTATTTTCACTCTGTTTATCTATGCTGGAGGAGATACTGACGGACAATGGCTATAGAACTGGGAGCCCGGCTTCCCGTCCCGCGTCTTCCTCGCATCGCTCAAGAACCACCTCGGCGATAAGCAGATGCAATGGGTCGCCACAAGCGACATCGGTGTTTTCGCCGCAACCGCCTTCGCCAATCCCTCCGAGTACAACGGCAAGGCGATCGGTCTTGCAGGTGACAAGAAGAGCGTGGCTGAGATCACGCAGACCTTCAAGGAGGCCGTGGACTACGATCACCAGCCTGCGCCTTTGTTCTTGGGCAGCGTGTTGACCTACATGGTCACTGAGGTTGGATTGATGGTTGGGTGAGTTGTCTTCCCTCGTGGCAGTGAGTAACAGGATAGGAAACTAACTAGTGGACAGCTGGTTCGGCACTGATGGATATGGTGTTGATATTGAGAAGTGCAAGAAGATCCACCCTGGTATGAAGGATCTGGCTACCTGGCTCAAGACCGAGAGCAAGTACAAGAAGTAGACCGTCCCACCACGCGCTTCTGAGATATGATCCACAAATCTCTTCACACATCTGATGTATCTGTACAAGCAGCAAGGAAGTATCTAGGTGTTCTGGACATCTGGCTAGGGATCTTGGCCAAAGTAGGACGGGACGGAGCAAGGGAGTTCGGCATCTAGATCGCATGTAGAACCACTATACCAGCAGAAACAGTCAGCTCTCCAAATCCGCAACTAGGACTATGATCGGTGAAGCTTATGCTGCACAAACACTTGCATGTCTTACATTAAGAGATGCATACAGATACTAGTGCCTTTGATCAGGGCTCTCTTTGATCAGCACGGCGGCTCCCGTGTATTTGGGGGCCGACAGTGTCAGGTCCCAGCTCGCGCAGGTGAGCGCTGAGGTTACTGCTTTTGGGGCGGAAACACTTCAGGTTCATTCTGCGCGGTGGGCTTGAGCTTTCATCACTTCGGATGTGCTTGTACAATGGAGATGATGGACGTACCTGCTGCAGTTGTATAGGCTCGGCGCTGTATATGCTCGGAGCTGCTCCTGGCATAGTTTGTCATGAGGCTGGGCGACTGGAGACGAGACTGAAGCTAGAATGGGCACAGTCGCTGTCGATAGTAATGAATGACATATCTTATGCTGGCTGCTGGTATGCTGGTATGCTCATGCTCATGCTCATGCTCATGCTCATGCTCATGCTCATGCTCATGCTCATGCTCATGCTCATGCTCTCGTGCTGAATGATTGCTTCATGCCTCGTGCTTCATGTCTCGTGTCTCATGCCTGATGCTCTTGAAAATGAATGTCGAGCTCACTTCTTCTTCCTCGACGAGCCATTCATGAGCTGTTTCTTGACATGCTTGGGCATCTTGCTCTTTCTCTTCTCTCGCTTCTCCTCCTTCACTGAAGCCTTGTGTGCCTTCTTCTCGTCCTTGTCCTCGTGCTTTCGTCCTCTCGGTCGACCTTTGTCTCTTTCTTCCCACTCGCTGTCGTCAGAGTCTGTCTCGTCCTCATCATCTTCGTCGTCTTCATCTGACGTAGCTGCCTTGTGGCCGTCGGCAAGCAGGGCAGATTTGTACACCAAGTCGTCACCTCCACGAAGCTTCTCAGCGTCGCGCTCGATGTCGTAGACTTGGTCCAAGTTCTGTGGGATGTACTCCTGCCTGAAGATCTCATCCTCCTGCTCTTCTCTTGCCGCCTCTTCTTCCGTCAGAGCTTCACGTTTAGCATACATTCGCTCCAGAATCTTTGTAATTTCCTTGAGCTCGTAGCTGCCTTCTGGATTGGTGATGAATGCATACGTCGTCCTCTCAGACAGCGTGTCAGCGCCCTGCCTCTTGAAAAAGTCCGTAACGTTTTTTATGTCCATGCGCAGGAACTCCAGACTGCGAGGGTGATCGTGCTCCACGCTCTGAGAAACATCGATGAATTGCGGCTTGTTTTCGAACCAGAGCATGTTGTACTCGCTCAAATCTGCATGCACGAGCTTGCATTCCTGGTACATCCTCCTCATGTAGCCAAGTGTGGTGAGGTACGTCTCGTGCCATCTCTTCGCCGCATCTTCGCCTTCGAATTGCACGTCCTTTAGACGAGGAGCTGGGTAGCCTTTCTTGTCGCCGAGGAAGGACATGACTAGAACGTGGTTCTTGAGGTAGACGGCTTCCGGGCACGGGATGCCAGATGCATGCAGTCTCTTCAAATTACGCAGCTCTTTCTCTGCCCAAAGCCGCACCATAGCACGATTGCTGCTCTTCTGGTATCCCTGCTGAAACCTGTAGTCACCGCTGATGTACTTCTCACGATCCTTAAACACAAGAATGCTCGTCTTATAAATCTTGATTGCGCGGTGCAAAGGTTTCGGATCTTGCACTTCTGCTGACTCCTCTGGAATCGTGATTGCGTGGTACACGTTTGCCTCCTTGCCAGTGGAGATGCAGCCGTTGATCTCGCTGACGATGTTTCTGTTGATCATAGAGAGGAGCATCATCCGCGTCTTGGGATCGAGGACTTGCTCCGTGGTGGCGCGATCAGACTTGTCACGGTCTTTGCGATCGTGACCGCCACCGACAGGACCGCCAGACACGGTAGGATCGTTTGCATCGTCCACACGGAGTTTGGAGACATGTTTGGAAAGCTGTGCTCTTTCGACCTCGTCCTCTTCCGAGGCGGAGTGATCTGCATCTGGGTCATGGTGAGGATGTTCTGGGTGCTGCACTGCAGCTGCGACTTGTGCTGCGTGAGGCATGATTCGGATTTGCTCAAGGAGAGCTTTGGAAGAAGAAAAGAAAGATGAGGAGTCAGAAGACCCGAGATACCAAGATATACACGTACGAAGCGAAGAAAGATGCGTTGTCAAGTGGACGTACTAAAGCTGCAAGTGTGACTATTCGTACATGTTGTCTCGAGAAATTTCGAGCGACCTCGGACTCGTGAGAGACGTCACAGGTTGATGCCTTGCGGCCTCAGCCTTTTGGATCTCCTCATCCATCATCCTGACTTCTGCGTTTCTCGCGCATTCATTTCCATCAACGACTGTTTGACATTGCTTGCAAACATATGGAAGTGCAGATGTTGTGATTGCTGCTCCCTTGTGAGCATTGTGTCGTTCAAGTGACTGCAATCATGGCAGTCTTCTTAAACAAGATGCCTTGTCGGGGCCTGAGAAGCTCTGCTTTTCTGCAAGACCACTGTTCCGTCCAGTTATACGATGGACATCGCAGGCGTAGCCATTGCAAGCCTTCAGGTCACATTCGATATCGTCAAGTACCCCAAAGATGTCAAAGATGCACCAAAAGAGCTCATCAAATGCTGTGATGAAGCAACCAACCTCTATGGCTTGTTGACGGACTTGAACTACCACGCTACTACTGCCTCACATGATGACGAGTGGTTCACGGCAGTCCGGAGTCTCTACAGGATTGACGGACCTATGGATCAGTACAAGCGAAATCTAGAGCAGTTCAGGTCTACCGTGGAAAACAAATGCGATCCTCCGACCAGTAGTAGTCTTTCGACTCGGCTCACGTGGAAATTTCGAAAAGAGGACGTGAAGTGGATACTTGATCAGATCGAGCGGGTGAAGACACTGGTTATTGTTGCATTAGAGAGAGATCATTTGTAAGTGCTCATGCCACAAATGCGCATTCAGGACTCATGCAAGCAGTAAACTATCCCGAGTCATCAAAGCAAACACGGATGCCTTGCTTGACCATGGCACAGACACAAAAGATCTCTTAGAAGACATAAAGCTCTCGCAGACTAAGGAAGAGTCTTCACGAACGGTCAGGGAGTGTCAAGCGTTGCTCGATTGGCTCTCGCCATCTGATCCGATAAGTCAGCACCACGACATTCTCAGGCGTCGGACAGCCAACACTGGTCAATGGCTGCTCGCTGCAACGAATTACGAGGAGTAGGTTCAAGGCACAATGTCGGTCTTGTTCTGTCCAGGCATTCCAGGTGCCGGGAAGACCATCATGGCGGCCATTGTGATTGACCACCTCTACGAGAAGTGCTTGAGGCGAAGCCAAAGTTGTGCTGTTACACATTATTACTGCAACTATAGTAAGAGAGGCGAGCAGACAATTGAAACGCTATTCGCGTCTCTCTTGAAGCAGATCTACCATACTCGCTCGGAACTTGCAACCAGCTTGCTGAAAGGGAAGTTCTACGAGAAGAACCGAAGACCGCCCCAGCAGGAGCTTGGTGTGCTACTGAAAGATGCCTGTGCCAAGTTTGCCACAATTTATATTGTCGTAGACGCGCTGGACGAATTTGCATCATCGGCAGGCCGCCGCGAAGAGCTCGTGGATCGACTGCCTGAGTTACAAGCTGCATCAGGCTCTCGACTCCTCGTTACATCCCGCGACTATGCAGAGATCGCTGACAAATTCGAAACAGCCACATCAATCGAGGTTCGCGCGAGCAGACCAGACGTGCTGCGGTACATTAATGGGAGGCTTGATGATATGCCTGAATGCATACGCAAGAGTGGTCTCCTACGTGACTTGACAAGAAACAGAATTCTCAGAGCTACAGACGGAATGTATGCCAACACATGTCCACGCTGCGATTTCATTGGGTGCTGATACTTGCCAGGTTTCTACTTGCTCGACTCCACACGGATGCTTTGTGCGAAGCGGTGCGGCCCCGCGATGTGAAGCGTACTTCGGATACTCTTAGTGGGGGCTCGAAAGCTGTTCAACAAGCCTACACAGACGTTGTCAGTCGCATCGATGGTCAGTCGGAGAAGCCACGAGAGCTGGCCTGGAAGGCCCTCTGCTGGATTGTGCTAGCTGCTCGACCTCTGACAACCCAGGAGCTTTGCGTTGCCGTCTCAATTGAACAGGGTGACAATGGACTGGATGACGATCACGTATGCGATATCACCGATATCATTGATACTTGCCGAGGCCTGATCACCGTGGACGAAGAAGTGGACATCGTCCGCCTAGTGCACTACACGACGCATGATTTTCTCAAGGACGCGATCCTTGAAAAATATCCCCAGGCAGAGATTGAAATTGCTACTACATGTCTGACATATTTGTCATTTGGAGTATTTGCATCAGTCAATTGCTACTCGCGGAAAGCAATTCAATCAAAAGTCTCGAAAAATCCGCTCTACCTCTATGCAGCAACATATTGGGCACAACATGTGTCAGCAGTCGAACACTCCGCCATCGTCCAGGCACTCGCCGTTGATTTTCTTTGTCATGAGGGCTATGTTTCTCCATTCATTGCCATCCAAGAGGTGTTCGACAAAACTCCATTCAGATGGTTATGGAACACTGGAGCCAACGCTTTACATCTTCTCACACGCCATGGACTGACGACTCTCGCTGGTGTTTATCTTGATGCTGATCACTCGCGCCGCTCGCAGCATTCATCTCCTGACTCAGACGGCTGGACCCCTCTTCACTGGGCTGCGGCGGCAGGCCAGATCTCAATGATCGAGCTTCTCATTTCTTGGGGCGCTGATGTTAATTCAACTGACAACGATTACCGTACATCCTTGTTTATTGCTATTGAACAGGAACAAATAGACACGGTCAAATATCTGCTCAAGCTTCCTACTGTCGATGTTAATTTTGGGGCCCAAGCTGGCTGGCGTTTCATGATGCCATTACATCTAGCTCTTGAGACGTGGCGCGGCGACGAGATACAGCTGCTGTTGTCATGTCCTGCAGTGGACGTCAACGCCAAAACTGAGGACGGATACTCGCCACTCACGGCGGCATTTAGGCTGGGCCGTGGAGCAGCCCAGCGAGGGCTGATTGCTCGCTTAGACGTGGATGTGAATGAAAAAGATGAGCGTGGCCGGCCTCTGCTTCTATGCCTTGCAGATGATGGTGACTACGACGTCACACCCTTCAACACGCGTCCCGAGCTTGATCTCAATGCCACAGACGCAGAGGGATGTACAGCTCTATGCATTGCATCTAAAAACGCACATTATCGCACCGTTTCGAGCTTGCTACGATTTCCAGGCGTCAATGCAGACACCAAAGATGTATACGGTCGGACACCGTTTTCTTATGCGGCGCAAAGTACCTGCATCCAGAGTGTCGTGGAGTTTCTTCAGCACCCAAATATTGATGTCAATTCTCAAGACAGCCACGGAATAACGCCACTCGCTCACCTGATCAAAAATTTCCATGGCGCATCTCAAAACAAATACGAGGAGGATGTCGTCTTCAGCAAATTCAATGCTTTCTTTTGGAGGAGATCAGTTCTAGGTTAATTTGTGGCATCTAGCTGGGGTCTCGCGACGTTCCCAGGGTATGTTCCCGATCTGCGACAGTACAGAGAAGCGATGGTCGACTTGGTGTTGGGCAGCCCACTCATCAATGCTGGATTGAAGGACGACTCCGGATGGACTCCACCTTCTCTTGCGGCTGCAACGGGCGATGCTGGTCTTGTGAAGTTGCTGGTCCAGAGCGGCAAATGCAATGAAGACCTCCAGGACGAGGTAACAATTGGGCATTTGCGGGCAGCGATGGACATGCATCCCCATCTTACCAGTACATTGTGGCTGCATGTCACTGGCGCACTCGGTCTAGTGGCGCTGGCGTTCGTTGACGAGCTATAGTTATGTGTTGCGCCTGGAAGGAACAACCGCATGTTGTTAGGCATAGAATGAATCGTCATAACCCCGGCGACTGCTTCAATGATCAGTTGTACCAATGCATCTTTGTCCTCAAGTCCGTGAAGCCACGCAACTGCAGACATGGTGAACGCGCGGTACATCATCTGCAAGTTCGCGCAAATTATCCATCCTCAATTTTATGCTTCAAAATGCAGAAAACGAGTCCCATGTCACCTTCTTCTTCTACCTAGAGCCTTCGCGCAGTTTATGCCCTCGTCACGCCCAACTTAGAGGAACTAGTGGATCGCGAGATCGCAAACCTATACCGACTGCACCTCCAACTTCACATCATCAATCTCCGCCCAAGCCCAGATCGGTGAATCACAGATCAAAGTGAAGGCTACATCTACGGCGCCACCAACCGTTTCTGTCCACGTGCTCGTATATTGTAAAGGATCGGTGACATCCTCTCCGTTTGGCAGACGTACTGCGGTGCGAGTCGCGACTACGTTTCCATCGACGAGCGCATTGACTCTGCATTGCCCTATGCCGCCGATGACATTCAAATCCATCCAACAAGAGAACGTGTATTGGGTACCAGCGACCAGATTGACAGTCTGCGAGACGACTGGCGGTATCAGAGTCGGATCCGGTTCGGGTTCTGGGTTCCCAACCGCGAACTGCTCAATGTCGAGGTAGCGCTTATACGCGATGCCGTCTTTCTGTAAGATCCGAACCCGCGTGTATTCGTCGTTGATCTGTACATTCCAAGGGGCAAATACACCAGACTGGAAGCCACCATTGACGATGAGCTCAGTCGCTATCGGATTCTCACTGGTGATTGTGGTCGTGACGGTGGAGGTGGAGGTGGTCCCAGGAAGCGTGATCGTTGTCGTAACTTCTGGTCCTACCAACGTCGTTGTCGAGATGGAGGACTGCGTAACTGTCAAAGTGGTGGAAGCCTCGGTGAATGTAAAGGTGGTTGATGCCTCAGTCAACGTGAGAGTGGTTGCTGCCTCAGTCAGCGTCAAGGTCGTGGACGCTTCGGTGACCGTCAAAGTTGTCGCAGCGCTGCATGTGCGGCTCGAAGGTATATTTGAGCATGTCTGAGGGACCATGCAAGAGGACAAAGTCTGCGTCACAGTGATGACTTGACCACCGCTCGATGAAGCAGGGCAGTGGGAAGGCCCACTGACATCCGGCGTTGCTGTGATCGTGATCGTGATCGTCTGATTCGGTAAAGTAATGGTGGTCGTCGCGGTGGCTTCGCATTCGTGATCGCTAATTCATGTTAAGAAAAGACAGCTTGAGACCGAGTCTATCCATGTCACCTTAGGTGGTATCCTTTGGAGCTTGCCAGGCTGTAAGTGGAGCTTGCCTTGGAGGTGTATGAAGCATTTGCGCTGCCGGTGCAATCAGGAGTAGCCCGCTTGACTTGGTGCGGTGAAGCAGAAATGAAGCTCGCGAGGAGAATATTAAGAAGGATGCAGGAAAGACTGGAACGGGGCAGGCGAGACTCCATGGTCGATGGAAACATCAGAGCTCTTCTCCCAAGTATGAATGAGCGCTGAAGCAGGAATATTACCAAACGAATGACATTGCTCTTGCGCTGACCAGCGATACAGCGTGCAGCGACAGCTTATTTCTATAGAAGTCACCTATGTCATGGTCAATGGTTGCATACTTCCAAATCGTCCTTAATTCTGGGAAGCCCATAAGATCTGTTCGCATGCCATCGACAGGAGTAATAGCTCGCTTGCAGCTCCGACTAGGGCGCGATTAGAGCAATCGCCACGATCTCGTACTCCGTGGACATGGCATCGCCTGTAATGGAGAATGGCAATCAGCCGCAGCCAGGGTATTCAATTTGATGGAGCAGCCGAATGACTTTGAACACTGTTCTCTGGCCGTGGAAGTATCATGCGCGTCTCGATGGTAGAACGCACGAGTTGCTTCAGTATCGACGCTCGATGATGGATCGGTGCGGCTACGTTGTTTCCTCTACCATGGGGAGACGAAGCTCTGGCCCAGCCTTCCAATTTCTCCACAGGCCTTGGCAAACGCCACCATTTAGATAGGTACAGTAAATCATCCCCGTCAGCTCGACTGCCTCCTTCACGAACAATTTCCAGACATCACCACAATTCAAAGATTGGATCCAGTAAGTCATGAAGAGTTCAAAGCTATGCACTTAACCCAGACCTTCAGGGAACGTGCGTAAAATGGCACCAAACCCCGAAAGTTGCTCATGCCTCAAGGCATGTCCGCTTCCTAAATAGCATCAAGTCGAAGCTGGTGTTCTTATGAACCCGTAGCATTCAGAGCTGTTCTGACATTCAGCGCTTCAAGCAGATCCGGCGCTTGCGGCCTGAAGAATCGGAGACACAAGTAGCATCTTGCTTCTAGGATGTTGCCCGTGTATTCCTCTGCAGGCGCACTCTGGTGGCAACATGGACATCGTATTCCCACTCTCAAGAGACTCGGATAGCGACGCGCTGTACTACGAAGCTTCCGAGACACTATGGCGTCATAAGCGCGCCGTTCGCCGTCAGTCAAATCGCATTCATGCCAGAAAACATCATAGAAAGCCATGCGTGACCACGCCGCGACGCTGCTAATTCGAAGCGTCTCGGCGCTTTCGATCGAAAAGCTGCCATCGTTTCCCCAATCTTTGCCCCAAGAATTGAGGAAGGTTAATGACGTAGGGCTGCACCGCACGAGAACGACAGCGTGACCACCACCGCCTTCCGATCTAGCTGGGATGCGCGAGAGCTGGTGCTTGCTCATCTTCGCATATGAAAGTGGCACTCCTCGCAGCTCTGGGTCTTGGAAGTGCTCGTCGAAAGCCTGCCAGCCACCATGTGTCAAATGAAACGTCGCCAATACTGGACGCCGATGTAAGAGCGCCTGACGCGCGCCGGTCTCATCAATTTCAACGAAACGCAGAGGTCTATATTGCAGAATCATCTCGGATAGAACCTCTGGAGTGCTATAGCCTTCAGCTGTCTCGGGAAATTTCTTCAGGATTTCTTTCCTGATCTTCGAGATTCTTGGACATCCGCCTTCTCGGCCACGAATTCGAACGAGCGCCATGTGCAGGATTGCAGCAGTGGCATGGGCATAACACGTTCCAGAGCTGCCTTGCTGTGAAGGCTTTTGACATGTTCGAACGTGTTTGTCGTTCACAAAGGCATCGAGATCAAATTTGCCAAAGACGTCAAGGATGTCTTCCGTATACCCCAAGCGGGCAGACAAGAGGTTCGAACAGAACTCATCCATTGCTTGCGTCGTAGAAACAGAAGCATACAACGCACATACCCCCGATGAAGGTAGCTGCCACCCTAGAGCAGCCAGCGTTGGCACTGGCCAGGCGAAAGCAGAGATGGTGCTCGCCATCTTGAACAGTACTGTTTGTCCCTGTGATGGGGCCGGCAATCTCACAACATCATCGTAGAGACAGCGTTCCTCCAGCGATCTTTCATTCGTGAGGAATACCGTGGAGACATGTACCCCTTCGAGCTTTAATGCATCAGCTAAGGGCAACGGATCGCCGTCAGTAGAACAACCGTCCGATAGCAATACCAGTATCTTCTCAGAAATCTTGGTGTACGAGCGGAACAAGTCGAGAATCCTGCTCAATGCGCCTCGAAGTGGTGTTGCGCCATAAATGTGTGGCTCGAGCTCCGCGAAAAAGGAGCTTTTCGCTCTCGAGTCCTGCCATTCTTGATGGAGGCGTTCTAGAAGGCTGAGCATTTCAGAGACAGGCCGCAATTTGACGTCTTCGAAGTCGCGTAGCCATGTCTTACAGATGTGGCGGGCAAGCCTCATAGCATCGGAGTCCTCGATTGCTGCATTCTCCTGTAAGTTGACGAACTTGTGGCCTCCGAGCTGGATGGCAGGTCCTGCTATGGCTCCTAAACCCCCTGTCAACATCATAGCTGCGAACGTGCCAACCGCACTAGCAACGATAGTCCCTGTCTTCGCATTCTCAACGCGCTTGCCTGCATGTGCGAGCACTTCAGGACTTGGTATAGTATCGACAAAGTCCTGTACTTGCTCCGGGTGTCTGCTCAGATGCCGGTAGACTATGCGAGCCTCTCGTTCTGAGAGCCTCGTTCGGATGTACTCAGTGATGTGTGGCATGCCCTTCTCGTTTGCGAGTGCAATAAGGTTTTCATGACCTGTGGCTTGAGGTGCGTGGCCTGATTGCGAGGCGACAATGCTTTCAAAGACACCGCACAAATCGATGATCGAAAGCTGGTGATCTTTCATCCCGAATGCGCACACGAACATCAGCGAGTTGGGATTCCTATGCAGCTCTGCCCTTGCCAACTCCAAAGCGGCCCTGATAACAGCATGTAGGCGATCGACAGCTTGTTCGTCAACCGCACCGCTCTCCAGGGCTGTCTGCATTGAGCCAGAGACATCGACCAGACAGCCCGTGACTGCTTTTGGAGAGACTTCTGGGGTCTGGCGCGAAGATTTGGCCGTTCTCCTTCGGGTAGCCATTTTGAGTGCCTATTCATGTCCTGCTTGCACAGAAAGACGACTTTGACGCCAGCTATCTTCGTTGGCCATGTAGAAGAAACTGCGTCGTGACGAAATCCTTTCAGGTGACTGTAAGCATCTGTGCAGTGCTGCAAAAGCCCAAGGAAGAACTCATTTCATGGTTCAGATCCCCTCGAGGCACGGGCACCTTCAGCAGACGTCGAGCAGACTTACTAGCGAATTGGACACTTTCCACCTTGAGCTCTCAATCTGCAGTCAGCCAAAGTTCCAAGGTCTGATTTGTCCCGCGTTCTCTGTCATGCACCGTGGCACGTGCAACACCACAAAGTACCCTCTACAACCAAGAGCAATACGACCACAAACGGGGCGGACCGATCAGGCAGCTGCCTAGCTCAGCCGCCCTTTGTGTAACACACCCTCCACTACCCGCATCAGTCGACCTGCATATACGTCCATCAGGCGTGGCTTGCCCTCATAGGGTAGCAGCCACATCGACGATTGCAAGGCGTCGCAGCTGTCTCACATGTGAGCAAGGCGGTGATTCGTTATCGCAGAGCCGCAAGTATCTGTTCCAAAGTGTGTTGTTCAGCGTGTGGGTGGATGTTCTGATAACGAAATATTGTTGTGGATGTTGAGTCCTCTGGAGACAGTCAATTGGGTCTGTTGGGTGGCTCCTGCCTTAGGGAAATGCCCAAGTCTCGGAGGAAGGTGCGACATATCGCTGTTGCCGTTCGCGTAGCAAGAATAGAGGAAGGCGCGTCCGAATGACAGGATTAGAAGGAACGATGGCTTTGCCATCAGCGCACCTGGCATCGCGATCAATAGAAGTCACGTCCGCATCATTCTTGCTGTTCGCGTCCGTTGCATGCAATATAATCAAGACTCACGAATTGAAGTGACCAGGGAGAATCGGACAGGATCAGCACGTCAAACCTCCCATTCTCTCATACTCTTGGGTTTCATTACAAATCTCCACAGCCGTCACAACATCACAAGATAAAGACAGACCAGACAAATCCTCAAACACGCCAGAATGGCTTCGCGGCCGCAGAAACGACAGAAAAAAGAGTATCGCGACCAAAGAAGAGAGATGAGGAAGAAGATAACACCCGCGCTCAATGTTGTGTGATGGAAGGACATACGTGTATGCCTTCTTTACCTGTTCCGTGCCTGCGTGCGAACCAGCCCTTTGTGCTCCGAATGAAACAGAAACGAAATCGCCATGCTCTCAAAATGCTCCCTTGCTCTTGCTGAAAATGCGCACGTGTTGTTTCGTTTGTCCATCGACTTGTGTGATGAGTTTGTGTGTATAGAGTGTGGATGTCGCAGAAGCAGATGGTAGAGACAGCAGTAGCACCCTGCCACATCCTCGAACGTGGTGGAGCTGAGCCAGAACAAATGCGAAGAGGTATTCAGCCGCCACCGCCGCCAGTCTAGGTGTTCATCCCGACCTGGAACCAGAGTAGCTCCCCATGAAAAACGCCCGCGTTTCCGGTATCCCCGCCCTCGCTCCGCTTGGATCAGCGGAGCAGAACCCATCTTTTGCGCCCTGCAAACAAATGCAACGCCGATATTGTGTCCCGTAACAATGGTTGTGATGCACGCACCAGGGGAATCTTTGTGTGATGATGTTGAAGCTAAAGCCATGAACAGCCGCCGTAAAATGTCAGTAAGCCAATGTGCTAGGGGTGTGTGTATGCTTGATAATGACTCGCGATGGATGGATGACGGGATAACGCCAAGGAAGACCGGGGAATCGTACGTTGCAACGCTCCAATGGATGCTGAAATGACAGAGTGATGATGCGGATCGTGGTGCAGTGGTGGTAAGACCGGGTATCGAACATCGTATGCGCCGTATCGAAGACAGAGTGAGCTGTCTAGCGTCCCATGTATCCGTAATCGCCGTTCATGCCTTGGAATGGGCTTCCCGCCATCGTCGACATTGGCATCGGCTGCCTCATGTTTGGCGCATAACCACCAGCGCCGAATCCTCCATTGAAGCCTGCGCCGCCGTATCCGCCATAGCTCGGTGCAGCGCCATTCATACCAAGTGCTGGACTCGAAGCGCCTCCGCTTGGGTTTGGCAGTCCTGGCGGTGGTCCAGTCGCTGTCGAAAAGCCAGGTGGAGCACCAATACCACCACTCATGCCCTGCATACCTGGTGGCGGGCCCATAGGTGTCTGCATGCCATTGCTCTGCTGGCCTGAGCGAACGCCGAGCGGGTTCTTCGAGAAGGAGAGCCGGATGCCACCCTTCACGCTATTGTGCAGTGGGTGACCGTAGAGCTCGTGCAGAGCCTTTGTCGCGAATGATACATCCTCGAACTCAACAAAACACATGGGTCCATTCTGCTTGGTACGGAAGCAGAGACGCTTGTAGCCTCGCTGCTTGGAGAACACAGCCTTGAGTTCGTCCTCCGATGTGTCGACAGGCAGATTGCCCACATACAGTGTATTGCACGGTGGATTCTGGTCTGCTGGGTTGGGTGGCGGATGTCGCTGATGATATGGTGGTCCCATAGCGAAACTCGACGCTGGGCTGAGGCTAGTGAGGGGAGTCGTGCCGTTCGGTGAGAAGGTTGAGTTCGGCGACTGAACGGAGAATCGCGAGCCTGGTGACACGTAGCCATTTGTAGGTGGCGACTGCACGCCTACTCCGTTTGGAGCTGTTGAAAGCATGGACAGCTGCGCAAATCGTGAGGTGGGAATTTCTGGGTTCGTCGTTCGTCGCGAATGAACGTTCTCCCCACTTCGTGCATAAGCCACAGGATCGTTCAGAAGTTTCCCAGTATCGTCATCGTCGTTGATAAACGTCTTGCTCGAA
Source organism: Scolecobasidium constrictum UM 578 (assembly GCA_000611715.1). NCBI lineage: Eukaryota > Fungi > Ascomycota > Dothideomycetes > Venturiales > Sympoventuriaceae > Scolecobasidium > Scolecobasidium constrictum. The sequence continues at coordinate 273,357 of AZYM01000161.1, forward strand.
ACCGTCGCATTTGCGAGCGGCGACTGCGGCGAGAACAGGCTCTGAATAGAGGTCTTGGTGTCTGGAGCAGGCAATTTGTCGCTTCCCAGACTTCCATTTGGCGGTGACATCTTTTCCAGACTCTGGAACGTGCCATTGAATCGAGAACTCTGACGACCTGTTGGAATGCCAGGGCCAGATGAGCCAGTCGAAGACGCTGAGCTCGACGTATGTCGCAGCGCGGACCCATCAACCGTGTTCCTGCGCGTTCCTGGAAATGCGATACCACTCTGGAACAGCTCCACAAGTAATTTCGCATCGCTCGAGATAGCTTTCCCGTTCAATTTATCCTTGGCATCGTTGGCACCGGCTAGCGACATGAAGCGCGCAACTGCAGACGAGTATGCCGCATCTTCTGGGTATTCTGGGTCCACAAATCCGACCTCAACCATATCTTTTGCAAACAATAGCATCGTGCGCAGCACGTCCAGTGTCGTATTTCGTGGCAGTTTTCGCATCAAAATCGCGGGCAGATTCTCAACGTCAGGATGACTTGTGGAGTGCTCCAGCTTGGCCAACAAGCTCGCAGACCCTTCAGTGGGCCTGCGCTCTCCAATCGGAGACAGACCAAACGGATGCGACGACATGCCGTTGGACGCAGAGAGGACGTCGGCGCTCATGGGTTTTGGCAGAGCGAAAGACTGCTGTGGTGGAGAGGCACTCTGGGCAAAGGCCGCAGAACCGAAGAGAGACACACTGGGAGGACTCGCACTAGTGGATGCCAGTCTTCCGGCCATGCAGCTTCCTTTGTGCGTGCGCTTCGTGGTCGGAGAGACTGCGTTGGTTTTTTCTTTGCGCGCGCGACAAAGAAAACTGTTATTGCGCCGATCGTAAGGCTGAAGTTGCTGAGTCGCGCCAAACTTTTTGTTGGAGCTACTATCGTGGACCAGTCACAGCGAGCGCGCAATGCGACCACGATAAGCCTGTATAGCAGAGAGTCGCAATGCGCTGCGATGTGGCTGGTGGAAGAGAGCGACGTGCCGAAGTATGGCTCAACGGCGGTACATGGGACACACGCCTGGAGTTTCTGCGGGCGAGGGGTCGAAAGTCGAGGTCGTCAGCTCACGGCTGCAGGGCACCTAACAATGACTTGCGCGCAACCGAGATGGCCAGCAGACCGTAGCGCAATACTTGCGATTGGAGGGGAGAGATCGAGGCGACAGCGCGCAGAGCATATGAATCTGATCCAAGAGGTGGAGAAGTGAGGTGGAGGGGAGTGGATGCGAAAGTGTAGAAGACGAGATTAGGAGCGTGCGCGCGCTGGAGAGGGAGGGATGTTGTACGAGCTAGTGAAAGGGCCGTCTAGCTGGTTGGAAAAGTAGAGTGGTGAGAAGAGCAGGGCAGCACAGCAAGCGAGGGGTTGCGATGGGTAGTGGTCGAGGTGGATAAGCGCAAGTCTACCCCCCAGCAATGTACAGTACAAGAGGTGCAGTAGTGAGAGGTAAGGTAGAGAGAGTTCACGCAGTTGAGATGCAGTCCGCTCGAGAAGTCTCTCACTAGCACGAAAGATGGTCAACTTTGCGGGCGACGTTTGTGGGCTAGCTTCAACTCCCGGTCCCTTTTAATCTTGTCTGTGCATTCGCACGAACTTGTTGCTCACCTCCTATTGGCCGGCCTTATCACGGGTCGAGCAAGCCTGTGAGGGTGGGCAAAGTAGACGCGATAGCGAATTGCGATGATGCGAGACCTGCTTCGTCTTCTGTATCGCGATCGCATATCTGATGGAAGACATGAGATTGCTTGTCGATGTGCCATGTGAGATGGCACGCTGCAGGTGTAGATTGAGCGACAGGCACGAGTGAAAATCGCCCAGCGACCAGTTCCAAACTCAACCCAGTCCCGCGGGGTCGAGGACGAAGATCGCACGGGTCCACGCAACAACTTGCGAAACGAGCGCGCAGCGAGCAACGGCATCGGGCTTCCTCTGTGCAAAGTCGAGAACTAGCAATCGGTCTCCTCGCTGATCGGCAAGAAGCCAACCCCGGCGACATGTTGCGCAGGCTGACGAGTAGAAAGTGAGTCTTCATGATCCCAGACGGTGCCGCGACGAGTTTGATGTACGTCGTTGCCCGCTAGACAAGGGTATTTGCTGCTCGGAGGTGTGGCTGCCATCTCGTCTCGTTGGGTTCGCAATTTGAAGATGCTTGCTCGTCTTTCTCCTCCTTCAAGGCATCACTTTGCATTCTACAATGCAAGTGGTCAGACGCCTTTGCAATGCTGGTATGATATGCCGCGCGTGCCTCTAATCTAAACTTCTTCATATTGCCCTCGATGTCTCTCTTCCGTACTCGAAGAGTCGAAATACTTATCTCGCCCCTGTCCCGGTACTCGACTTCTTCAGGCTGAGCGCATTTCCAGTATCAGGTACTCCCAGAAAACCTCACCCAATATGCACGCGGCCGCGCTACTTCCACTGATCCATGCCATGCATCTGCACCTTCCACTTGGCGAGGCCCAATTTCCCTGCTATCGAATTCACCTTCACAACTGACACTCAGCACTCTCTCAAAAGCTTCATTCACCGCCAGGACGCGCAAGAAGTCTGCGACTTCGGTGAGATGAATACAGGTCACACCCACCCTCCCTCTCACTCGTACAAACGGCTTGAGACGTGCGAAATGCCGGACGAATAGCATCGCGATTCCTCAGGTACAGCAGACTCCCATGCACAGCTTCCGCACCTGGCCGCTCCCGACGCAGCGGCAGCCAATCGCCGATCCCAGAGGGAGCCGATAACAGGACCAGCCCTTCCTCGCAAGCTTCCTTACAAATCTACCTACCCCTCGTGTCATCCGCTTTGGACATTATACATGATCAGAGACGTCGCCCGCCTTCGACGCCTTGAATGTGTTGCGCGTGAGAAGCACATGATAGAAGGGACATTCCGCATGTAAGCGACATGATAAGGCAGAGAGACGTGAAAGAGACAATCTGTTGAGAATGCACGAGTTATGCTGCGATGGAGCTGACTCCGAGTCTCGTCTCCTGCTTACAGGGAGGCTTGCATCGCGGGTTGGTGGGGCACCATTTCGTGCTTCTTCTTCGAGTCCTTTTGTGAGACAGGTCGGTTTCTTGTCGAAAGAAAGTTCTCTGGAAACTTGGAATCTGGAGAAAGAAGGCCTGCTGATTTGAGGCTCTTCTGAAATTGTAGGAGACTGCCCCGTGCCAATCGCAGTCGAGACGACGATTCACGCGTTCCACTGCAGGCTCCATGGTCAGAGCATAGATAGGCACGACTTGCTCGTTCGGACGACAGTCTCATTGTCTGCTCTCATCATCAATTTCACGTCCTTTTTGATGATTAATCAATGAGTACGCTCTATATCCAAGTTCATCGCCATCCTCGACTCCTCCATGCCGAGCCCTCGAACTTCCCTTGCCTAAGTGCAGTCGTGCAACCACACAACTTGATATCCAAGAAGAGGACCAACCGCAGTCTGCAGCAGTCACTCACCCGTCTTCCGCTGCAGCTACCCGTGTTCGTCAGGACGTTAGGCTCACCGGGTCATCTCGGGCGCGAGCCGCTGTGTGTGATTCGTCATGGAGATCAGAATAAAGTTTCAGACGGGCCGACTTGGGAGCAGTGGACTAGGGGCCATGAGCTAAGGGTCGAAGTGCGTTTGGTGGAAATCGGTTCATTGAAAATTGGATGTCGATCAAGCACGTGAGGATATATAAGGCAGTCGTGCTGTCGATGTTCGATTTGGGTTGAAGTTGGGATTTACTTTTCATTTTAGAGCCAACATCCTTCAGTGGCCTTTGCCTCCCGGGTCTAGCGAGCTATGCAGTATGAAGGCGAAGGAAACTCCAAAGTCACGAGCGGCAAGCAAGATGAAAGACGCGGAGCTCCTACATCGAATTACTGCCATTTCTGTGAGGTGCAGTGATAGCTGAAGCCTTCAGTCGGCTAGCCAGCGACACCGAACGTTGCTCCACCATCTTTCATGAACTCCTTCTCCTCTTCCGTCTTCTCACGACCTAGACACTCGGACCGATGCGGATACCGGCCAAACTTCTCAATGATATCCGCATGCATAGCCTCAAACTTGTCAAAGTTCTCCAGAGCCCCCTTCGCATCACCATCATCCTTCAGTTCCTCCTTCACCTCGCCCAGAATGCTTTGCAGAATTCGATGATCCTCAATCTTCTCTGAATGCATCAGTGGAAGGTAGAACCATTGCCGATATGGTACTGAGGCTCGTATGCTTTGGTGCAGATCCAGCCTCGGTTTCGTTGACATGATGTGGCGAGCAAGCGCGACAGCAATTCGATCGTAGTGCTTGTACACAAGTGGAAGCGTGTCGTTTGTCCTGTACAAATTTCGCGGTATCTGATCGAGCAGGATCAACAAGCTCAAAGCCGTCTTCGTCTTCTCCGCCCCATCTTCACCTCCGACCTGGTGGATCTCAGTCGTGAACGGGGCAGTCAAGTCGGCATCCGAGACTTCCTTGACTGGGAACCTTGATGGAGACAGCGCTTCAATCGCGGGATTGAACTCGTTGTAGCAGATCTTGTCGAACTTGGCTTTATCGTCTTCTTCGCCTGTGAACCATCGCGTGATAGAGGCTTGATCTGGCGCTTTCGCTCCCCATGATAGATCTCCGAACCAGACTTCACGGACTCGAGAGTAGAGTGTCGGGTTGAAGATGGCGCGATTGAGCTGTCGTGCTGTCGTCATGTTGCTAATGATGTCCGGAAGTACTTTGAAGTCAGCTTGATATTGCGGCACCTGGTCCGCCTGGCAGACACTCAAGAATACGAGAATGTAGAGCAAGCCGACGCCAAACCGATGGATGATTCGAAATGGACACAGATCTTGCATTGTTGTAATTCTTGCTAGTGGTCGTGGTGGATCCGTTTTGAGGCTGGATGTATTATGTCATAGCTCGCGCGCTCGGCCGACGCGGAGCGCGACGCGTCCGTAATACGGAATTCATTCACTTCACCATCGGATCTGATACAAATGAGGATTCTCATATGCATAGTGAAGCACAAGAAAGTAGTGTAGTTGTAAATAGTGACGAGGCACAGCTGTTTTGAAGTGGAAAGTGATCCCTGATCTTCACCTAGATCCATCAAGCATATTATCAAGCTCCGTCGCCATGCTTAGCTCAGATCAGTGACATTCAAGATCAGGCAGTCCATCTACTGGCTTGGTTTCTAGATGCATGTCTGAGGTTGAAGTTGATCGTGCAAGCAAGCCATTTAATTTCGGCACGAATCCGTTTTCTTACCTCATCATTCGGCCCCATGCTCCGGTTCTCGTCTGTGCCACAGTGAGTTGACATACGTTGTCTCCTTTCCGTCGTCGCTTGCAACCATCAAAGGACCATCGCTTCACATAATCTCCAGTTCGCAGACCCAGCATCTAGATCCGATTTCTCAGTACTTCTGCCTTTACAATGGTTGCTGTAGGTCCATCGAGCATGCGAAACTGAGGTCCGTAGATTAACGATATCAGCTCTACTCAATCTACGCCGGTGCCAGCGCCTTCTGGCTCGGCGTCAAGTGTTTCGCGACCCTCGCTATTCCAGGCAAGCTTATCGCGCATCTTGGAGGAGGCGGCTATCGAGCATCATGTGAGGCTTCTTCAACTCCTGCCCCTGAGTGACTCTAACATCAATGTAGCCGTCGACATCTACTTCGCTCGCTTCTTCGGTCTAACACTGCTCCCAATCATCGCCCAGGTCATCCTGTCTATCCAGAGTGGAAGCGAGGACCTTCGCAAGATTGTTGTCCTGACCACCCTGTTCTTGCATGCTACGAGTGCGCTGCACGTGTTGAACCGCTTTGTCCTAACACGCGATGGTGGTCTGACTCGGGACGCTGCTGGCAGCTTGCTGCTGACTGCACTTGGTGCATACGTCTTCAGTAACATGTCCTGAACACACGAGAATCAGGAATGGCAATTGAAGATTCTTCTCTGTTACCGTATTCTTCCAGCTTCAATGAGGTTTCCCAAGCATTTGTCAAGTTGGTATCTTGGGTAAAGCGATCTAATGTCTACGGTGGCGGATGGCTTGCTATCTCCAGCCTCACATCATGGCTCATACAATCCTTTCTTGATGGTAACTTCAGGTTTGCCCACGTGCTCCCATTCCAGCTCTGTTCTGGTCTGCTTGAAGTGCACAGCACCATATCTGAGCAACTCAGCGAAGGTGCCAGGCTCGATATCCTTATCTTCATTCTCTGGCAGATCCCACAGCAGGCCCAACGCAGGCGTCTTCGTCAACTCCTTGCCATGCGTTATCTTTTGCATGCTGGCGGTCGTCAATGCTGTCCAAATCATCTTGTACGCTTTCTGGTACTCCTCCGTATTTGGATCCGAATCCAACCGCACCTGCAAGGCGTTGAACGACTTCTCTCCAGGAAAGCCCACGGTCTTCTCGAATGGCCAGCACTCGTTGAAAACCCAATAGTACAGGACATGATCACGCTGGTACTCTGCGCCATTGAAGCCATTTTCGCCAGGCTCTTCGATCATGGACAGTCGAGCCCAGGCGAGCATCTGTGTGACGTACTGGTATACAACCTCAGGCCCAACTTTGAATTCCCACTTCAACCCCTTTCGTTCCATGGCAGAGAAGTCCAAGTTCTGTGCGAATGCCAGAAGTGGGTTGGCTCCCAAACCTTCGTAGTTTGTCCTGTCTTTCCAGAGATATGCAAACAGCTCTTGCCACCGTTTGACGAAGGGATCGCCCCGTCGTGCCGCAACCCAATGATTCGCAGGAATTGTCTGGTAGTACCACGGCACGCAAATTTGCTTCGGGTTGCTTGGGTCTTCGAGCTGGTCCCAGCCCATGCGATCGAGTTCTCTGATCAGGATGATGCCAACATCCATGCCAACACCTCCATGCAAATACAACAAAGCACCGCGAAGCAGATCCGAAGTATGCGGTCCTTTGTACGGTCCGTCCATTGTGCCCTTTATAAGTGCCTCTGGTAGCATCTCAGCAGGAATGTACTTCAAGATGTGGTTTGGTGAATCAGAAACAGTGTCTAGAACTCGAATTGTCCATGATGGGCCATTTATGCGTGCCCAGCTCACGACGTTTCGTTTGCACCAGTTGGGCATCGCATCTAGACCAGCATGCCAGTATGCCCAGATGTTCTTCTCCGAGGTGACGGGTTGGTGCTGGGAGATTGACTTCAGGATCTCTTCATCGCTTCGCGTGTCCTTCGGCTCAGCATATGTCAGCTGATATTTGAACTCTGCGGGTATCTCGAACTTGTCTTTTGATGCCATGGTGGATGGTGTGCCAAAGATTCAGGGGTGCTGGCGGCTCACTGTTCTCCCGTACAATGGATGATTATGAATTCCACGCCTAAAGGAATCGCAGGCCTGCAACTTTATAAACGTTCACCCATGATCTTCCCCCAATCTGATCTCCATATTACCCATCAAGTGTGGGTCGGCGAAGTCATGACCTACGTAAGCACTACGACCTTAAAGGTGCCCATGCCGGTCCGATCGGAGCAGATCTTGCGCTTCGCCTGTAAAGTTGAGTAAATACCGAGACATGGCTGCAATGATCAAGGCTTTCTTCTTTGCAGAGATGCGCATCTCGCATACTAGTAAAGTGTTGTCTTGAGGCTCTTGAGTATGGAGCATAATGTGCTGATCTAACCGCTTTCGGGCGCGGCTACTGCTTTTGGAAGGAGGGACGACGACATGGGTCGTGGTTGCTCAGCCTCGTGGAAATGCTCCTTTCTACCAAGATGGGCTTGAACTTGCGGCTGTGATACGCAACTGCTACGTCTTGCGAAGCTTGTTCGCCATCATTTGGCAATCGTCACGACTGGGACTCTGGTTGAGTGCGGAACAGTTGTCCCTTGCCACGCAAACCCAGAATGACAAGCGAACCATAAGTCTGCAGGTGATTCGTGGACCCGTCGTTGACAGGAGACAGCATCAATTGAATCTCCATATCTATTGTATTGGGTCTATGCCTAGTTCGAGATGCTCTGATGTCTCGAACCTTTTGTCAGCCAGCTATGCGTTGGAGTCGTATCACCGTATTGGCGTCCTTATATCCACAAGTCGTCCATGCCCAGCCAGTCTCTACTCTCTATCATTCCACTACGCTCCCTCAGTCATCTCAGCAATGACCGCCTTAATCCTCGGCTCAGCGCCCGCCTTACTACCAGCAACCTGCTTCAGCACCTCCTCAAACTCCAGCGCCTCCTTCGCCAAATGCCTAAAGTCCTGCCCCAGACTCAGCAGCGTGCCCGCCCCCACAAGCGCACGATACAACGCCTCCGCATCCTGCGCCGCACCCAGTATCTCCACCACATCCGCCAGCATCGTAATCGCACGATCGCTATCCGCATTTGGCGCAGACTGCTTGAGCAGGACCGCGTAGTTGATATACAGCGTCGTGATGGCGACGATCATGTTGCGGTTCGAGGAGGTGAGGAAGGGGCTGATGAGTTTGTGGACGGTGTCGAAGGAGCCGTCCATGAGGAGACGTCCTTCCTCGTGGTTGAAGAGGTTGGCGAGGGTGCGCACGGCCATCATGGCGTTGTTTGGGGGAGCGTTGGCGGAGATATTGTCGGCGGATGCGAGGTCGTCGATGATGCTGCTGGAGTGCTCTACGAACTTTGGAGATGCTACCGCGAGTCTGAGGAGGTCAAGGCCCGGAAGTCGCTTGTCTGCCGGCCATTGCGTGGCCATGTGCACGATTTGGTCGATGCCTTCACCTGTCAGTGCTGGCGCTGCGCCGGAATTCTTCGAGACTGCATCTAGCTGTTGGGCAGTCTTTTGCAGTAGCTCAAGATTAGTGGGATTGAAGGTAATGTCTTTCCGGCCTTCACCCTCCAGCACTTGATTGAATTCTTGGACTTTCTTCGTGATCATTGGGATATTGGCTGTCGTGATCGTAAGATACTGCGTCTGAGGCAGAACCTTCGGTCTCGATGCAGCAGTAGGTGGCGCTGCTGAGCCCACATCTCCTGGTCGATATCTGTTCTCCTGGCCCCAAGGATCTGAGCCTGGGCCAGCTCCTTGCTGCTGTCCAATCGTGGCGCCCTGGGTATTTGTGATGATGAACTGCGCAACCTGATCAAGATATGCCGCTGGCAACTCGTTGTCATTCAGGAACTTCTGCGCAGCTTCGTATGGATTCTGAGTCGTGTTGTATGGCAACTGCAATGCCGGCTCGCCATCTTTGATGTCAACATCGAACACGTAGTCATACTCCTTGCCGTTGTATGATGTCTTTGATCCACCCCCTGATGCATCCACAACCGTACCGACCATCAGCCATTGGTTTGCTGCGGTCGACCATTGATACGCAGACACATTGCCGTTGGTCTCCTTGACCATCTGCACCTGGCCCTCTTTCGTGCCCGACTTTGATGTCAAGAATTCTGGACCTGGCAGGTCTGTCCTGTTGATGCCGCCTAGCGACTGCTGAGGGATTGCAGATGCCTTGACTGACTCTTCAAACGAGGCGATGACTTCTGGCGTGGCTTGCCGATCGGTCGACCTCGAGAATATTCGCACAATCTTGTCGCTAGCGCCTGTCACGATATCGCCATTCTCAGCGCATACGGCCACATCCCACACCGATATAGCAGGATGCGTAATGACCTGCACAGCTTGGCCATTATTCCAGACCCTTACTGTGCGATCTTCGCCTGCTGAGACAATCTCGCCCGTTGGCAGAAGTGCTAACGAGTAGATGAAGTTTTCGTGCCCATGCAGCTCGCCCAGAAGATTGCCGTCTAATGTGAGCAGCCGCACCACGCCATCATTACCAGCTGCTGCGAATTGCGCGCCGGACCAATGACCTGTAGGCAATTTGAGGAGTGCTCGAACGACGTCTGGCGCAGGTGGGAATTTGCTTTTCAGCTTCCCTGATGGGTGGAATAAGCGAATGTGCTTGTCGGCGCAGCCTGTCATATTACTGGTTAGCGAAGTCCGTTCGTAGATCGTATTCACCATAAAGTGTGGCCGCTGTGGTGGTACAAGGTGGCCTCAATCTGCAGCTGCTGGCGCATTCGAATTGACGTGCATGGCAACCCCGCAGCATGCATAAATTGACGACCGGGAACTTGAGATCCTCGATGAAGAATGCGCTGCTGACAGGTCTCCACCGTGCTCGTGTAGGATCGTGCTCGACTCGCTTGCATTGCTTACTGCTGTGCATGCCGCTCGATTGCTCGCTTTGTGCATGGAGGTTGTGCTCAGGAGTAACCACTTACCCGTTATTATAGTCTCCTTGTCATAATAGCACACTGCCCACACACTTGCAGTGTGACCCTGCAGTTGTACGCTTTGTCCCCATCGTCCCACCTGCCAAAGTCGTGCTTCTGTGTCCCACGACCCACTGACTATCCACTGCCCGTCCTCACTGACATCCAGCGCGCACACATTGCCGGCATGGCCAAGCAATAATGCGTCCGCATTGTCCTGAGGCAGCTTGCTTGGCGTCCGGACTTCTATTATGGCGTCCCGTCCACCTGCTACCACCAATCCTTCGGAGAACTGGTCTGACGGAGGAACAAAGGCGACGCTGTTGACGAAATCCGAGCCGTTGGAGACGAAGGAGCAGTCATACGTTGGTGGAGATGAAGCTAGCGCCTTCCATAACCGCACGGACTTGTCGCGTGAGGCTGATAGCACAAAGGAAGGATGAGGGAACGCAACGGCGCGTACCTGTAATAAGCCTCTTGGTTAGTCCTCACATGTGCTTTCTTCCACGCGTCCAATAGTGCCCGCACAATGGTGGCCGCACGGAAACCATCCTAGCGCAACATGGCAATATCAAGAATAGCTCACTCCAGCGGACTTCGCAGAATGAAGCTCTGGTTCCGTGGACGTTGGAGCTACTGGTCCATGACAGGTGACATGGGGTGATAGTGGTTGGTGGATGTGGTGTTGCTGGGGATCTGGTGGCCAGGTACTCACATCATCATCGTGCCCCTCAAGCGAGGCCGACAGCTTGAAGTCGCCCATGCGAGCTTGAGGTTCGGAAATTGCCAAGGCAGGATAACCAGGCACCGCGCACAACCGTCGACGGCGGAGATCTGAATCTGGGGAAGCGTGTCTGTGCAGGACTTGCCCTCACGAGGAAGCAAATGCACAGTGTCGTATGTGGAGTGTGCGCTTTCGGTGGGAGCTCGAATTTCGGCGCCGGAGGTTGGGGTTCGTGATGTGAGTTGTACAGAGAGGTTAGAGTGGTACGTGGACAACTGCTCGCTTGACCTGTGACCACGGCCGTTCTTTCCAAGCTCAAGCTAGTTCGCGGCAGTCGTTGCTGGCCATGTGCGAGCTTGCATGGCAGGCACGAGTTCAAAATGACGAATGTGAAAGCTCATGTGGAGGAAGGCGCGCCACACTGGAGCTTGCCCTGATTGGCTAGGCAGCTTTGGGAAGAAACCTTCTGTCGGCCTCCATAACCTCCGTGTGCCGACCTTCCTTCTGGAACTTGTCAAGCGGGAGAGGCGTCATCTTCAGAAATGCTAACAAAATCCATCTTCACAACTTCAAAATAGATGCGGAAAGTTAGCTCAAGCTGTTGGGACGAAGAGGCAGTACCGTGACTTGCGTAGAGGGCATCTCGATGTTGATCATGCATCTGCTGCATTGCATTCCACGTTGTTCGGCTGTCACCGAAGCGAGATGAGGCTGAGGACTGATCGGATTGACAGATCCTTTCGATCCACTCACCTCAGCCTCATGACTGCTGCAGTCACGCGAGTCCTTTCGGAGTGGATCCCTCGCCAATGTCCGGCGCTTGAAATAAACAGGCTCATGATTGATAGTTGTCATCCAGTATGGTGCACGATGTGAGCATTGAGCATAACAAAGCAATCAATTGAAGATTGCTTGCAAAGGGCATCTGGTGCCCTAGCCGACAAACGATCGGCGGGAACAGAGCGCCGCCCCGTTTGGTAGTTGCCGATATCGATTGGCTTGACGCCTCCAAAAGAAACCCTTGAATTCTGGAGGCTTGATTCGCGTTCGACGGGTCCACTCTGGAAATTTTTCCAAGCTCTCCGAAACTGCGTGTTGACAGCTGAAGGGCGAGGGCAGAGGATTGCAGGATGCATGCATGAAGGCTTTCGCTAGCCCTTCCTTTCAGCACACCACCACGAGCTGGAAAGGCTGGGCCAGGTGTCTTGTATTGTAGTACAGAGGAATAATTGATTCTTGCAACCATCACAACGCGGGGAAATCTGGACTGCGGCCTCGATCTCTCAGGAACGAGGCGATTTCGCGCCAGAACCTCGACAACACGCGAATGTCGATCGTGGTGCCGTTTAGAGCACTGGCTACTGTGGCTAGTTGAGGACTGTTTGAAACGAGAATGCTTTCCCCTCCCAAGAATCGTGGGAGATCTCGCGGTTGCGGATGGGAATACCGAAACCGCGGCGCGGTTACTGAATCCACACAATGTACTGCGACTCCACTGCTGGCAGCTGATGGGTTGGGAGCATGGACGGGGACAAGAACCCAAGCATTCATGGGCCACTTTGCCATGCAACGCTTTTCCAATGCGCGTTCGCTACTAGGTAATCCCCGAAGCTCCATCGTGTGCGTGCGCTTTGTTTTTTGCGGACTACTTGTTGGGCTTCTCCGCTGAATGGTGAAAGCCGCAGCACTTCTTCCAAGCATTTCCCTACCTCCAAAGGCTGCATCTCTCAGCTTCGAGATCTCGCCCCAGCCGATTCGTCCAAGCCTCTTGAACACACCGGCCCTTAAGTGCTGCATAAGTTGCCGGATCCTTCTCTGGTAAGTCACACTACCCAGCCGTCACTTGTTGCTTGCCCTAGTTCGGTACGACCTGTTGTGTGACTTGCCAGTTGCCACCGTTGTCGCAAGCTGCAGTCTGGTCTCTGCTTGTTGCACGCTTCAGAACACCGACGCTTCTCGGCGCATGTAATTCGACGCGCAACGCCTGCCCACTCGAGAGATCTGCATATCCCAAGCACGCCTGCACTTTTTACTACTTTTTTACCAAGATCCTCCTACCTCCGTACACAAAATCCTGCCCATCCTCCGTCATAACCGTTCCTGGCCGTACCTAAAATCTGATCAGCCCAGAACAGGACTCCGACCAAAAGGCTTACTCCTACAACCAGCCGTCTTGACAATTCCTGCGCTTACTGACCACACCGAATCGCCAATTACACATCGCAGTCGGCGGAGTTGACCTACTGCTGATTTCGCAAGCGAGATAATCCTACGCACTGTAGTATTGGATTACTCGCGACCGTTTGCGACGCCGCCTTCACGAGCGTCACTCCACCACCAGTCCACCTTTGTGTGGCGAGACATAAATACCATGGACTTCTTTACAGCAAACGGATCATTTGAAACAACATCACCGATGGATTTTGCTGTCAGACAGCCTGAGGGTTCCTACATTATGAACCCATTGACCTCGTATGTTTCTCCACCAATTTACTCCTTGCTTTGCACTAATGGATCCCAGACTATACCAGAGCACCAAATGCTCAGACCTCACAGTCTACTGCAGAGGCAAGACATATCCTGTACACAGAGCAATCCTCCGCGCGCGATCACAGTTCTTTGAGGGTGCAGTCCGCAACCCATTCAGAGAATCACAAGCTGGCTGGATCGATCTGAGCGAAGATGATCCAGAGGCTGTTGAACATATGATCACATGTGAGACGCTCTGTACTATCCTTTCAATCGCAATTGTTGACAAGTTTACCTAGACTTCTACAATCTCGACTACCTCCCAACACCACAATCACGACCGGCGCCACTATCAATCGATACCGACTCAGCTCGCTCAGAGACACCAAGCCTGTCTTCGACGCCCACAACGCCACTCAGCCCTGCGTTCCCTTCAACTCCCACATCATTGACCCCTCGACGCCGCCGATTAAATTTATCACTGATCGAAGATCCTCTCCTGGCAATCGCAGCGGACAACCAGCCGAAAGCCCCCTCCTCGACACGTCTATCGAAGTTCGGCGTTACGTCACCCCTGGTCGGCGCCGACGAGAAGGAATTTCTCCTGGCTGTCAAACAGCAGCCGGAGATCCCTCCGCCGACCATCGACACCATGATGCACGAGTCTAATACCGAGACTGGTGTCTTCTCCTACTTCGACGAGGACTCCGTACCCGAGCAAGCAACAAATTACGCTCAAGCGCATCTTGTCGCACACGCCAAGGTGTACGCTATTGCAGAACAGTAAGTCGCGCTGATCCTTTTCCCCTCCTCCTCTGATCGGCAAAAACCGTCGCACATCCTCCCCCAAAAAAGTGGCGTCACAGCCACGAGGATCCACCGAAATCTAGGCCGATCGTTTCAGGGACGAACATCATTTTCTGGAAGCATCAGGCTGATGGATTTCATCCCCTACCCCTTGCATATTGATATCACTCTTTGCGATAACTCACAAACACGACATGCTGGTTTTGAGTTTCTTGGGGCTGACGGAAGTTCAAAAATAGATATGGCATTCGCGACTTGAAGGCGCTTGCGAAGAAGAAGTATGCTGCACAGGTTGGCGTACACCGAGAATCGGCGGAATTTGCTTCGAGCCTGTTGGAAGTCTACGACGGCACCATTGAGACCGATCGTGGACTGCGCGATATTGTCATTTCAACCTTTCGACGATTTCCCGAGCTCGCGCAACGGCCTGGTGTTGAAGAGGTCGTAAGAGATACGCCAGGATTGGCGTGGGAGATGTTTAGGATGGCTTGGGGACTTCCAGTCTGAACAAGGCTGAGAGTGATGGAAACGTACACGATGGAAACCACCAAGCATGATTTTTCAGCGGCATATTTACGAGGCTTTACCACTGGACTGGAAAGCGACATTTGATTCATATTGTTAGAGATACCCCACCACCATTGCTGGCTGCTGCAATCGCGACAGCCCAGCACACACTCAACTTCGGTTAGGAAGGCGCACCATTTATCATGGAAAGGCGAACAAAACACGAACTGTACGAATTGAACATGACGAAACACATAGCATGTACATGTCTGCCGTACATGGACCTCAACTCAACATACACAACAATATCAAGAGCATGAGAGAATACACACACACACAAGCAATATCTTGGGCGATCTTCATGCACGCTTTGCCAACTCATACAAGCAACTTACACAGCATTCAAGCAGGGTCACTGCTGACAGGGAACAGGGACACAGCAACGCACACGCTGCCGAAGTAGAGATTTCCTGCGCGTCTGCCGTGGAACATCCACCCGACCTCCCACAGTGGTACGATGAGGTTGCAGAGATTGAAGAGGGAGGCAGACAAGGCAGTCGTGACACCTGCCTGTCTGCCCGACGGGGACGGCTACTTGCAGATGACGAAACAGCCATTGTCTATCTCATGCTGAGGGGGTGGGGAGAAGGGATGTCGGAGAGTGAGACCCTCATTGTTGAGGTCGGTGTACGACAGTATCTGAAGCAATTGGGAGAGGGACGTGGCGTGATTCCTGAGCTCGATGCTACACTGGTGTCTACTTTCGCGGGCCTCAGCCTCGTCTCTGATTTTTCTTGTTGGGAAAGGCGGCATGTCTTGGAGCATGTCGCTAGAAAATGCTTAGAAGACGAGTGCTGTCTGACCGGACGGTACGTCGAGTCAGATTCTGACATTACATTGTACCGGAGTGGGAATCACAAGTGCTTGCTTGAGGGTAAGTTCTGACATGAACCTGGTACCTGCGTTCGAATTCATTGCAATTGAGACACGCATGTCAGCCTTGTCCGGGCAAAATCATTACTGCTGGCTTATTGATTCATGTGAGCCACAATCACAAAGATCTGTCCACTCGGTAAATTCCTCAATTCTAACAGTCATTCGCTTGTTCTTCGTAGCTGTTCACTATCATGAAGATTGAAGACACATAGCGGCCGGAATCTGGAGCTAAAACCAGGCGTAGGCTCTCAGCTCTCATGCAAGCTAAGCATACCGCATATTCGGATCGCGATGAAGCTACGGCAGTACTCACAACATTAGCGCAGAGAAACGTCACTTCAACGACCTCACAATCCGCAGGTATTCCCATCGCGAGGATCGATAGCCTCAGTCACTACAGCAAGCATCCGATGATCGACACAAAAGTGATCGTCGCTCTTCGCGCGTGGCCCAGCCCCGGACCGGAACTCCATCATCACACGTGCGATGCGGTTTGCCACCCTCCAGCCAGATCCCGGCTTCCAAAAGCCCGGAACAGATCCTCTTGCGGAGATGTAAAGCCACGCTAGTGGATTAGACGAAGGCTCGACTGCGCGTAGGAAGCATCTCCTAGGTGCATTTGACGAATCGCTGGGCGAATTGCTTCTTTCAGCTGACAGACAGGAATAGCAACAGCCTGGAGCACTGGAGAAAACGTGCAGTTGACTTCTGTCTGGGATGCAGTAAGTCGCTTAGTGGTGCGTGAGTAGGATTGGGTAGGTGGGTAGGAGGATGGATGGCTCCTTTCGGGAGTTGGTGTGCGGGGATTCATGGCCGCATACGGTGTGTCTGCAGGAATTGAGCACGCGAGAATCCCATGAGGCATCTGGGGTTCTGCTGATCGAGATTTGTGGTGTCGGATCGACACTTTCGAACCTGATGATCAGTGAGGTAGGGCATGGCGCATACAACGGCAGACCAGCGATTGACCTGCCGTAAATGGATTATTGTATGAACATTTCGACTAAGGATCTTTACGCGACGTGCGAAGCATATGCGAATCCTCCGCAGCACAATCCTCTCGGGACCACTGCGACCACGTGCTGCTTGGTCTAGCATGAGAACCAGCACGTGCTTCCAGCATTGACTATTTCTTCAAGCGTCGCTTGTGGGGCAACGAACTTCACAAAGCTCTGAGTGTAAGTTGCTATTGACTTCCCTTTTGCGTGCATCAGGTTTTCCCAGTGGTATCTCCAGGCTGGAATATTTGTTGTAAGATGTCTGGCCGAAACATCAGAATCCGTCTTCCAAGCATCCAAGCTCTCACGGCATAGCTTCTTTGCCCTAAGGTAAATGCACATGAGGGCGAAACGATGGCTGCACAAACTTTCTGGAACTTCGGTTCCGGTCCGAGCTGCGACGCGCTGGAGGGCATGATAGCATTGCTGACTAGATGTGCCTGACTGCGCGGTTAGTAGCAATGAACATCGAGTACCAGCCTGGGTTTCACCTCCTTTCTCGGGAGCAACAGCGATGTCCTACGCAATATGACGATTCTGTCTCCTATCCGACTGGTTTTCTCAGACCGCAAGCATCGGAAGTCGACCTTGATGTCCATTCAGACCTACTTTCGCCAACTCTCCGGCTAGTTCATACAAAGCTGTTGCACATGACCTCGACCACCAGGTCTCCGACCATGAGCCATGTCGAGATCGCACCGTGACGCGTCAAACTCAGGCCACTGACGCTCCAACTCCTTGAGCTCTAAGCATTACATCCGGAATTGGCAGATGCGAGCCGTCGGGGCCTTGAGTACATGCCTGTAGGCTCTTCGGCAGCTGCGTCGGGATGTAAGGAGCAGAGAGCAGCATAGACTGCGCAATTGAACATTGATTGATCTCGATGTAGTTCTCCTCATGGCTTGCTAAAAGAGACGCCACATCTGCAAGCTCTCGCCAAATCTCTTGTCAACATCGGCCTCGCCCGATCGCGCGATGCGGCTGAAGCATTTTGACTCTCCTGCATGTCAACAAAGCCTCCTCGCGTGTCCAGTGTCATTCATTGGCGGCCTCGTAACACTGATAACTTGTGCATGAGTTCCAGGGATCTGGTTGTCGGGGAGATAAAGTGTGCATCATGCGGCTGAAGAGATAGCGAGATCGTGCATATGGACCCGGTCGAGACTCCGACGCCAGACAACGTGCGCCAAGATTCTAATGAATTACTACCGCGGAGAAACCTCGATGCTCCGAGCCGTGGAGTGCTGGAAAGACGTGCTTCGGGACACTGCCGTTGACATAATGAAGCACGATGAAAGATTACTAAGACAGACGCTGCAGCGCTGCATCCACGGCTTTCTGATCGATGACGACTCCTTTTTCGGAGCTGCGAGCTCTCGCTCTGAGCATAGAGCATAGAGCATAGAGCATCGATATCGAGTGATCCATCCTTGAAATCTGGTCTATCCTGAAGTTGGTCCCTTTGCAAGTATTAAGAAATTTCCTATCAAGCAGGACTGAGTTGCTTACCATATCTTGTGACAGGATAGTATGCTTCCAGGATCATCTAAAACAACCTCAGACAGAGGATTTGCAGCGGATAGATCGCTGTCGTTTGTTAGGATCGAATTGCTTGAGAACGCGAGTGAGGACTCGGGTTGTGTCCATGCGAGCCATCCATCCGCTCTCGGGTTCAATGGTAATCTCCAGTGGCCAGTTGCCATGTTCAAGTTGTCGACGAAGGGCATCTCGAGCTCGGTGAACTTCTCATGATACCCGGAGAGCTCAGACGCCGACCCAGCATCTGCAACTCCAATAGGACCTGGGCTGATTCCAGCCAAAGTATGCTGTGAAACTTGCTCGTGTCGTCTTTGATCGTGTTCATAGCTCTTCAAGTTCCCATGTATCCTGTGCTTAGGTCTCGCGATTGTGGAAACAGTTCGAAGACCATGCGATTCTAGATGCGCTGACCGTTCCGCGGCTTCCGAAAAGTAACGTCCACAGCCAGATGCTGGACATTTGTACCGTAAGGTGGTGTTCACGATCTGCACACGCCGGAACTTGGAGAGCTTTGAACACAAGTCCATTGAGTCTCGTCGTTTGCGCTTTGTTGCGCCCACACTACTGGCCAAGGAGGTCCAAAACATGAAGCCAGGGTCCATTGCAGAGTCGTCTAGCTTGGATTCTCCAGGTGCGTCGTGTACTTCTTCAATCCTCTGGAAGCTCACGCCACAAGTTTCGCTACTGCAATGTTAGCGTCCTGTGGATCTCAAAGTGCAAGAAAACACATACCATTCCACGCGACAATTGCCTACAGGATCGCTCGGTGTTCTGCACCTTGGACAACAAGAGCTGGCCTCATTTTCCTAATCCTCAAATTTCATGCTCATCGCAGCATGTTGACCCGGAGCAAAACAAGAGCTCCAAGACCTGTTCAAGTCTATGGCGATGTTACTCACACCTTCTTCGATCATGTAGTCGCCTCAATGCAGCATCTCCGGCCTGCAGCCAGCGGCCTTGAATTTCATGCTTAACATGGCCAGTAGCTCTTCCTTGCAGGTGATGAACTTCAGATGGAACGGCAATGTCCTATTAAATAGGTCCGTAAATATTACAGGCTGCTCCCGTTTGACCTGCCAAGGTATCTGTCGAATGCAGTCGTGAAGATCGTGTATCATGGAGAAGACGCAAAGATTGGTGCGTACAACCTTCGTGCTGGCCTCTAGCAACAACTTGCCCTGTTCCACAGACGTTGCAACGTTGCTCGCGATGTCGGCTAACTTCGCCATAACTCTCTGAACGATACCCGAGCACACCTGGTCGTTCTCTTCCCGACTAACAGCCTCCAGACTGAGCGCTTCGAATTGAACGGTGGATAGCAACACGTCGATGCTAGCAGTATGCCCACGTATCGCGGCCCCAAAAGTCTCGACCTCATCTTTCATGCCAACTGCCCATTTAATTTTGGTCCATCTATCTTTTACGCGTGACGAAGTACCGTTTGCTTGTAGATGCGGCTGCCTCTTCCGCCATTTCGTCCAGAACGCGTCTATGGTTCGCTGGCATTGTGAAGCCGCCTGACGTAGGGCACTTTGCTGCATCTGCAGTCTTTCATCTAACTGCAGTTGCTTAACGCTCAATAAAGCGGTCTCGAGTAGCATTAGTTCTTCGATGAGATCGCGGAAGGTGGAGCAGGAATGGCTGGTTCCGCGAAGGGCGTCTATCACCGTACCCACGAGTTTTTTGGCGGCTATGAAGTCGCCAGCGGAGAAACCGAAGCCGACAGACATCTTAGCTGTACTTGATATGATGTCAAGGCTTTTTTTGGGTGAAGAACAGCACAGCGGACTGTACGCATTGCACAGCATGTGGCGCAGCTCAGTCAGAGCTGTGTCTACACGATCCTGGCGCATGTACACATGCCTCAGGCGGCCAGCCTTGTCGAGACATTCCATCATAAGAATATGTCAGGAGATGCATTGAAAGATTGGATGTATGGACTGAAAGACTGTCGAGACGGGACATTCTCAGCGCAGTAACGAACGCCTCCCCTTATTACAACGGGGCTAGCTACATTTCGGACTAGTGTCCTTCGAGTCGTCCTTTTTCGAGGTCAACCTCCTCCTTCACCATTAACCTTGTCACGATTCCCGCATGGCGGCGGCTCCGATCTATACACTGATGACTTCTATTGTCCAATATGGGCCTACTCCTGTGCTCCGCGCTCGAAGTAAGTATGATTCGGCCGTGCCGATGCTGGATGTGGAGCTTTACGCCTGGACGTCCCCTCCGGTCACTGTCGTTCGGTACTTGCCGTCTCGTAGATTCTGCTATAGCTCAGAAAGCTGAGCTTTGCGCTGCGCCGCTTTGAGGCTTCGACAGCTGTGAAATAACCCATGGCATGGAGCTTTCTAAAACAGCATCTTGCAACACCTCTTAAGGAAGGCACAATAAAGGCGACAAGCGCATCCAGATCACATCGATGTCATGGCGTCCGACAATCTCGACGAACGACTCTTGTCCCGATCAAGAGGACGAGAACCATGCGGGTATTGCAAAGACCTCAAGCGCGAGCACATCGCCACCGACAGCCTAAAAGACGAGTTTCGCTTCGATCTTTATCACGTCATGAAGGCTGGGGGAATCACGTGCCCTTACTGCAAACTCATAGTCGATGCAATGAGAGAGGTTGACCACCTCGACGAGCTGCTGCATGTACGCTGGAAGTTTCGTGCATTGCATGGCTTGCTCTTGATCGGAGATCATAATGGTACAAAGCATACACTTGAGTTCTACACTACTCAAGGTAAGTCGTTTGCAGCGACTCTGACGACAAAATGGCGGATCTTCCGAGTGTCGATATCTGATCGCTAGATTGAGCAGACCCGAGGCCGGAGATCCTGCCAGACTCGATCCAGTCCTCAGAGCACGTTGTTCCGATCTGGGACGCTAATGATAGCTTCGAGAAATTACACCGATATCTTAGGCAGAGAGACACCGTCCAGCCTAACCAACTGCCCACAAGAGTCCTCGATCTTGGTTTTGATGTAGAGGACGAGGACGATGTCAGGATACTTGAGCCAGATGCGAGCCTTGGACCTCAATTGTACGCAGCGCTGAGCCATTGCTGGCAGCGAGAAGACATCGAGTCCACCAAGACGCTGCGTGGTAATATCGCCACTCGGCGAGACCGTCTGCCATTCAGAGAGCTCCCCGGAACCTTTAAGCAGTGTGCGGCTTTCTGTCGACGAATGAAGGTTCGATACCTATGGATTGATTCCCTGTGTATTGTACAAGACGAACCTGCGGACTGGGAACGGGAGGCTGCAAATATGCACAATGTCTACGCTAATGCGTGGTTCACGATTGCCATGCACGGATCAACATATGGACGCATGCCGCATAAGGACATCAGACTGACGATAGGCGAAGCGTCAACAGTCATACATGCGAGGCACATACTACCTTTGCTTGATGTCGTCGAAGGCAAAGCCATGGCTCCAGACGTTGGCCGCGTCGAAGAGCTCGCGGGCAATGAGCATTGGACATCCGTGACGCAGAGAGGTTGGTGTTACCAAGAGCGCGCTTTGTCTACACGCATGATCCACTTCACTGATTACGAGTTCCTTTATGAGAGCCGTGGTAGCGTCAAGCATTGCCAATGCAATCAGCACTGGAAAACCGAGCTCGGATTCGCGGGAACCTTGACCAGAGCACTTATGGCGCAGGGAGATACGTACAGGATGTGGGGCCTACTACTCCAGCAGTATACATCACGCATGTTCACGCGCCGCTCAGATCTGCTTCCTGGATTCGCAGGTGTTGCAGCACGATTTGGGGAAAGACGCGAGCTGGGTCGATATGTGGCAGGACTGTGGGAGACGGATCTGATCAAGTATCTCTGCTGGCGAAGTCGGGAATGGGTATCCGCCCGAGCGAGCTCGTGGGCCTGCGAGGAGTGCCGACCGCATCCGCAGCGGGTCGAATGGACCAACTACGCGCCAGTCCCAAGCTGGTCGTGGGCTTCCCGGCTCGGTCCATGCGAGATGGTCTACGAGTCGTGGAAGCTGTCCGCGTATACTCAAGTCGCATCGATCGAGCGCGTGGAGTGCCTCATGGAGCCGAAGAATCCGTACCTCAATGTGAGACCACTCGATGCGACGGCATGGCCTGAGGATCCTTGCGGCCGTTACCTTGTCGTGCGAGGCTCGCTGTACTCGTGCGTGCATATCTCGACGCGGGGACGTGGACACGCCGATATAGCGGGTCTAGGCCTCTGTGCAAAAGAATACGCGTGGGCTGTACCTGCATACCACGTACAGCAGTGGGGTTCACAGTGGAGCACTAAGGAGATTTTGGAAGAGGCAAGGAAGTGCGCAAAAGACTACTGCATCGATGCTGGCGATGATCTGCCCCCGGATGGCTCGACGGTCTACCTTTTGCCACTGTTCCAGGACTTCAAGGCTGGAGCAAAGTTGTGTCTCGTGTTGAGGGATTGCTGGGAAAAGGCCACGGATCAGGTAAGGAGCCTGGAGATTATGCAGGGCCAAGAGAACGCGCGTTGGATGGAGAGGATTGGCATTTCCATGTTCAATGGCGATCGCTTTGACTTGCTGGAGGAAGAGCCTAATCAAGTCATTAATTTGATGTGAAGTCAAATTCACCGATGTTTGGTTATCCTTCGGATTCCAAGTCGATTGGAAAAGTCTACTTCTCGGCTAGCAATCTTTGTAGCGCCTAGTCAATGATATCTCACGATAGTCCAATCATTCATATAGTCATCGAGAGCAACAACACAATCATTCTAAAGATTGATGTCTGAACAGCTTGGTTCGATCTAGACTATGAACTTCGGGCCGATGCACACGATCCGGCCTAGCGCACGTGGAGCATCGGATGTGGGGAAGGCATGGACGAAATCACGAGAACTCTATGATCAAACAATACTGAATCATTGACATTTTGCAATTGCTAGCTCTCAACATGTCCTCCTCTTCCTCAGAAAACTCCCTCAAAAACAAACTCATCCTCATAACCGGCGCCTCCGGCGGCATCGGCCGCGCCATCGCCTCCCAACTCGTCCTGCACGACTGCGACCTCGCCCTGCACTACTCCTCCAACGCCCTAGCAGTCGAAGAACTCGCCACGCAGCTGAAGCATGACTACGAGACGCTACGGCCGGGTTCGGATCGCTATCTGAGAATCACTTGCCATCAGGCGGACATGGAAGTGCCGGAGGATGTTGTGGGGTTGGTGAGGGAGGTGGAGGAACAACAGGGACGGGGTGTGGATGTGCTGGTTAGTAATGCGGGGAGGGGGAGGAGGATTGTTGATATTTGGTGAGTTCTTTTTGTATCATTCCTTGTGTCGGGGGTGCTGATGAAGGTAGGGATATTCCGCTTGAGGAGTTTCAGAAGACGATCACGGTTAATCTCACGGCGTCGTTCCTGCTGGTTAAGAGCTGTGTGGAGCATATGAAGAGCAAGAAGTGGGGACGCATCATTTTCGTGTCTTCGATATCTGCCAAGGGCGTCGGGATCAACGGGTGTCGTATGTCACTGCCCATTCCTTTCCCAACACAACCCGTTTCATTGTTTCCTAACCTGACCTGAGTCAACAGACTACGCTGCTTCGAAGGGTGGTCTAACGTCCATGATGAAGAACCTCGCGAGCAAGCTGGCGCCGTACGGGATCACGGTGAACGACGTTGCGCCTGCGATGATCGGAAACACGGGGATGATTCCGAATACGTCTGTCGAGGGCTTGCCCGACCTACCGCTGGGGAGGCTAGGTTACCCGGAGGAAGTCGCGAATGTAGTGACCATGTTCGCGATGACCGGCTACGCGACAGGGCAGAGCTTCTTACTCGCCGGTGGGCTGAACCACAAATGATATGCGCCAACTTCATATCGCCGTCCCTCTCTCAAAGTTCTCCCGTATATCTGCCGTGTACTTGTCGTAGAAGCGCTTCAGCTTCTCGTTGAACTGCTTGTTCTTCTGGTTGATGTACGTGACATCGCCGTTCTCATCCATCTGCTCCTTCTGCCTCTGCCTCCGCTTCGCCATGCGCATTTCCTCGGCCTTCTTGATATCGTTCACCAGCCGATCCAGTGCCTCCTTACTCGGCTTGCCCGAGAAATCCTGCTGATCCGCACCCCCAGACGTCGATAGGAAACTGCCATCCCTATCCACAGCAATCAACTCGCCCGTTTCAGTCTCCACAATCTCGAGCCCGCCGTTCCGCGCAGCCTTCTGTATCGCATCCATCTTATCCCGCTCATACGCCTCCATATCCGGCTTGAAATCGCGCATCTGGCGCGCATACACCTTCTGCGCCTCACTGCTATAATCGGAGAACGCCACATTCTCCCTCGCAGCTTTCTTCTTCTCCAGCCGCTCGTCCCACTTCTCGCTCTCCTCGATCGTCCAGTCCCACGCCCTCTTCCGCTCGAAGTCGCCGCCCGCGGACTCCGTGTCTTCCTTGAGCAGTTTGTGCGAGGCGATGGCGTTTTTGCGGTCGAGTTTCTTGAGCAGCTCCGGATCGATCTTGAGGCGGTCGGATTCGCGCTGCACTTCTTTGGCGTTTTGCTTCATGCCGGCTGCTTGGCGGGCTTTGAGCGCTTTGAAGCGCGCCATGCGGTCGATTGCAGCTGAGGGTGCTGAATCTGGTTTCTCCGTGGAAGCATCGTCTTGTGAGGTGGTCGTCTCTGTTGTCTCTTCCTGTGATGGCTCTGCTGCGTCTTTTGTCGCAGTTTCTTCGCTTTCTGCAAATCTACGCTTGGCGGACGCTTCCTCCTCCTCTGCTGTAGGCGAAGTCTTGCGCTTGCGATTTGGTGCCATGATGAAGTAGATCAAATTGCGAAGTAAAGCACGTCAGTGTATTGCGCTCGAGTGAGGCGCATGCAAAGAATGTTTCGCAGAAGAGTTGTATGCGCCTGTGGCAGCCTTGCAGCCTGATGATCTTAAGGCCGACGGGCCGCCTCGTGCAGCCCCGCCAACGACATCACGATCCTCGACGTACTTCCCTCCTCTGCAAAGCAACCTCCCATGTTCTGCCTGCGGCCCGCTACAACACGCTCTCTCGCCTCATGTAAGACACACACGCCACGATGCAAGAAATCACTGCATCAGCAACACTCTCGCCAGACCGGCACACTGGTACCCCGCCACAGTCACCACGATGACACCGCGTACCTTAGGTCTCTGGAAGCCCTTGCTATAGGTCCCCGTCACGATGTAGGCTACACAGGCCGCGGCAAACACTGCACCAAAGCCGCTCGGGACCTCCTCCGCGAGTTG
The DNA here is from genome assembly GCA_000611715.1 of Scolecobasidium constrictum UM 578. Classification (NCBI taxonomy): domain Eukaryota; kingdom Fungi; phylum Ascomycota; class Dothideomycetes; order Venturiales; family Sympoventuriaceae; genus Scolecobasidium; species Scolecobasidium constrictum. The sequence goes on from AZYM01000161.1 coordinate 298,812, forward strand.
GGCCTCACCACACCCACCGCCCCACGTGACGCCTCCAAGGCGTATGATCCGCTCAACACGTTCCCTGATCGATGGGTCACGCCCGCGGCACGGGTCGGCTCAGAGTACTTCCGCATGATGGAGGAACTGCGCGCCATCGAAGTCGCCGTCTTAGACGTCGGACGTGCACTTGCCCGGCGCTCAAAGGATCCGTATATCCTCCGTAGGGGGTTCAGGAAGTTGTTCGATCATTGTCAGACGGCGAGGGATGTCTACCGTATCATCGCCTTGGCGTGCATCGAACCGAATACGCTGGAGCCGCTGCAGCATCTCTCCCACCATATCAGTAGCGCCTTATACAGGGCGAGGGTGTACGCAACAGATCGACGGATCTACTCCATTTATTACCGCTTAATCCAGAGATTGCTGGATGCGGGACTGAAAGTCGATCCACTTCTCCACAACAACTGTGTCCGCTTCGCGGCACGCTCCCGCGATCTGGGCGCGATGCAGAAAGCGCTCCTTCTTTTCAGAACACAGAATGTGGATATGGGGTTCCGCACCTTCAGGGCTATTGTGGCGAAATTCAGTATAGGGGCGAATAGGTACGGGGAGATACGGAATGGGACGTGGGACAGGGACGAGCTCTTATCGGTACTGAATGGATTTGAAGGAACGAAAGTTAGGGGCGGAGAGGGGGTCGATCATCATCTGGAAAGTTTTCTGAAGAGAGAGCAGTGGACTTATTTGCAGGCTTGGATCCAGATACTGGCGCATTGTGGATTAGGTGGACAGATCTGGGAGGAGTGGGTGCTCTACAAGAACAGTGATACACGTGCGAACGTGGACAGGCCGAGGAGAGACGAATTCTGGGTCGCACAGATGCTTAGCACAGGCGACACGAAGCTCGCGTGGAAGATCTTCGAGGAGAGCGGGCTTGAGCTGGGGCAATTGCGCGATGACACGAGGGCTCTCCTGGTCAATGACGCCCCTGAACAAGCTTCTGCACTTGAAGCACAACAGATCCAGGAAAGTGCCAAGGAAGCCCTCTTCGAGCGATTCGAGCAAGATCTTGGATTCAGGTGGCAAAGCGATGGTAAGGGAGGAGGGTGGCATGTTGTTACCGATACGGAAGAGGGATGACACACCATATACGCATTTTTCGGCAGCATGATAATGATTTATTATTGTTCGTGCGATATTCTCAATGCGCAAGTCTTCCTTCTCACATTTTCTGCGTCCAAATACCCATCCAATTGTCGTTCACATAAGATCCCATGGTTTTGTGTCATGCAACGAGCAAGTCACCTAAGCCACACCTGATCCCGTGACGAATCGGAGGCCGCAGGCGCCAAGCTCTGAAGGATCTCCTGCCTGACTGCGATCCTCTCTTCTTCATCTCCGCAACAAAATCAGACGGAACCAGACACCAACGAGCCATCAACCCGGCGTTCGCCATGAGATTGAAAGGAAAGTCCAGGAAGGCATTACGCTACAACGAGAAGCAGACGAAGCGTGGCCCGCGATCTTCACCGCCAGTACAGGCGTCGAGCTGTCGGCATGGGGAAGGAGCTATCACGGCTCAGGCCACCGCGACGACGAAGAAGAAAGCTCTTCCAGATGGCATTGCTGTCGCTCCACGCCTCACCCTATGGAACAGACTCTCAATGACGCCACGCAACCTTCAAGGCTATGCCCTCGATACGATAGGTGCAACCTGAAGTCTAGACCGATGATGACACACGAAACCGTAAACATTGGACTACCAGACACGAATGATGTTAGAAGAGATCATGCGCGGCTGATTGCCGGGACGCTGCCTCGTGAAGGATCTCCACCGTGCCTTCCCTCTCTTCGAAAGTGGACCCAACAAAACGTGGGAATTCTCTCAACATCGAAACCAATTCGCCTGGTCGATCTTGAGCACACAAGTAACAGACCGATTGTCACAAGCCGCGCCTTAAATATTATCCTCCCACAAGTCACGACTTGCCGAGGAATGCATGCTGTGAGCTCAAGCACGATGGACGAAGATGCACTACTCCAACTTGTTGTCGGAAATTACGAACCACCAGCGCAGCTGAGTCGCATGTGGCTCGATGGACAAGTACGACCACAAACGCTCATTGACCGACTATGGCTACATCAGTGGCTCGTCCGTGCAGCCTCACTCACCGGTGAAGTACGCCCACTGCTTGGGGAACAGCTTCGCTCAGACGCGGTGCAGTATGTTCGCAGCAGGTTCGTAGCACGCACAACAAGTCACTCGATCGAGCGCGAAGGACGAGAAGAAACGCGTTCAGGGCGAAGAGAAAGACGTCTAGAGCAAAGAGAAACGCGTTCAGAGCGCAGTGATATGCAAGCAGAACGAAGAGAGACGCGTCGCGAGCAAGGAGAAACGCGCGAAAAGCGAGCCAGTACAAGTGAAGAGTCACCAAGCAGGACTCCAAGCAAGATCGGGAAGTCCTGGAGAAAGGAAGATGCTGCGCTGCAAGCCCACACGAAGTCCGCTGATATCACGCGTTCACGACATTTTATCGACAGTGTGTAGAATTGAGATGCACACATGCGATCAAAGGATGACTGACTTGAAACAGTAGATGATCAGCGAATGCAAAGTCCTGGGATGGGTTCCGACAAAGAGAATCGTCCTCCTAGGATGCCGGTGCCCAAGAGACAGCCTCTTGCTCCTATCGGGGTCCCCGATGTCGACCGAAGCTCGGCACAGCATCGCGAAAATCTTGAGCAGTCAGCGACACAACACTTTCCTAAGCCTCGTGTGGAACCTCGCGGCCCAAGAACATCATCATCTACATTCTGTGAGTTGAGAAGCGCAGACCAGATCAGACTGTGCGACCTGTTCAATACAAACGATGCCATCTCGCATGACTGGCATGTCCGCTTCTTCCCACTCCGTGCATCATGGGGAAGTGGCTCAGTTCGTGAGGTCCGAACCTACTTCGACTCGATCATCAAAGCTATGGACGCGGCTTATGGCAAGCAGCTCAATGATGTTCAACGAGTTGTGACAGAGCATACGACTGATGAAGAATTTGACCGCATCATTTCAGATCTGGCAGATGGCAAGCGAATTACAATTTGCCTTTGCTTGTCTGCGAGAAACTCTGCCGAGCCTCTGCTTGCGCATCTGCACAACCGGCAGCGCAGGACTGGAGGGCTCACGCCACAGAATCAAGTAGAAGCGAAAATCGATGAGCTCTATCGGCGCTTGAACCAGCTCAAGAATCCGATGAACCTGCTATGGGTCAATTCAAATTACAATTGCGTCACTACGAACGAGCTGTCATTCACATACCTTTGCGCTCGCTACCCCAACCTGCATACCTGGTTCACCATCCTGCTGACCCCTGAAGCAATGAACAAGCTCGCCGAAAGCGAGACGATCGAAGACAAATTCCGACAGTCAGTCTCTGCTTGTTTCGAGAAACGCCTACCTGACCTGTACATGTCACTGTTCTCCTGCCGCCTCTTCACTCTAGCGGCAACCGGCCTTGAGGTTGATTCTCCTGAACACAGGAAACACGTTGTTGGATTGGCGATCTATCGCGCAATTCTCCTGCAGAAGAAGCGAGACTCCGATGGCAAACGTGTTCCGTTGAATGAGGCTTGTCCTTTCTTCGACGTTTTTCGCAATCATATCCCTAGCTTCAATGCATCTGTCTTGGGAGCACGATCTAGTGGCATTTCGCGCTGCTTTGATTGTCGAAGCTCTGTGAGTACTCACACGTGGCGGCGTGTCGGCGGGAAGCTCCATTGTGGCTGTAAGAATCGTCCTGCCGACGAACCACACTACGAGGATGAGATCCTGTGCGCGAGTCTTGCTTACTACACAGCGCTCGAGCTCTTAGACGTCCAGGATCGCTCGTGGATTGACCATTATCTCATCGACGATCTGGTAGAGAAGGTCAAGTACTTCGAGTTTCCTACCGGGACCACATGCAACTACACCGGTTGCGATCAGTTCGCTCTTCACATGGATGGGAAATGCATGTTTACGCATGAGTACGAAGATCTGAACTTGCTTTGATACAGCTGCTGAGATTCAGTGAACAGGATGCACGAGCAGCTAGGCTATCAATTGGACCCAGCTAGCCAATTCGAACTCCCTGAAGAGTTCACATTGACGGCACAAGATGATCATGGATCCCAAACAAATGACTCGATTGGTACGCCTAGCGAGGACCTCGATGACCTTTATGGTCTGACTCCACCGAGGACGGCCGCAAGTAGCGCTGTCTCAACGCGACCGGAGTAAGTCCGCGTAGCTGCCAATGCTGTTTTATGCCAGCTGATGTGATTGATAGTACTCGAACTCCACAACGATCTCCAGAAAAGACGTTCCGATGCCTTGAAGCTGGCTGTTCCAAGACATTCACCTACGAGAAGGACCTCCACAGACACGACCTGTCTACCCACAAGGGCATCACGTTACGATGCACAAATTGCAACGAAACTCTTTCTCGCGAGGACAAGGTCACCAATCACTTGAAGAAATGTCCTGCAGCACCGAACAGCACTTTTGACTGTACTTGCGGACAGGTGTCGACTCCTCTGTCGAAGGATGCCATCTTGCAGCACTTCAAGACAGCGCATGGACTGGGTCGGAAGGTCGGAAGACCTCGTAAAGACGGGCAGTAGTCCCACGGTGTCGTGGCAAGTACCACCTCAGGGCCATTTTTCTGATTTACGCTTCGAGACGGTTAACGATAGAGCTTGAGGAGGACATGCCGGAGAACACATCAGTGAGGATGAGAACTTTCATAAAGATGGGAGTTTTCGCGACCTCGAAACGCAGCGGTGCATTCATTTGACTCTGAACTCGAGTTTTGCTCCAAGGAAGCGAACACTATCTGACCCAACTGTCCACTTTATTCAGCAGTCGTCATGTCGAAGGACTCTGTGTGTGCCAAGTCTTCATTGACACGCGATGAGACTGCCTCCCAGCACGGCTATAACGTGTTGGACAAGCACTATCCAGGCGGTACTATTGCCGAGATCACTCGCTATTGTTATGGCGGAATTGATGAGTGGGAGGCCGTGAACATGGGGGACTTTTCTCGTGAGTCGATGATCTATCGCGAGCGCCTGGTGGCAGCTATTGTTTCATAGTCTTCTCGCTAAATCCTCGGATAGAAGAGGCCTGCAGTCGAAATGTTCAAGGTGTCAAACCCACATCAGGAGACGGAGCCGCTGGAACCGGTCGACTTGGTTCCTGGCTTGCTCAGTGTCGACAAAGTGATCCTTGGAGTCCTGAAAGTACGTCCGGCGAAGTCCTAGCAAGGAGCTCGGTCGTGCATAGCTCATATAGCTTGAGACTGACGAATCCACACAGGGTGCCGCACAGACATCCGTATATTGGATGATGGACAGAAGAAGCACGGATCCTCTAAGCTGTGAAGTTGGCCTGTATCTATGAGCATGTACGCTGCGATGCCTGAAGCTGTGATGGATCTAGGTTCGTGCATCAGGTTTCTCTTACGGGAAGACCGCAACAGGAGTTATATTTTGAAACCATTCTTTGGATGTTAAATTGCCAGCAACTTGAAGCAGAAGGGGATTTGGTACATGATGATGGAGTGTAGGATACTTTCATCGATCAGAACGGTGGTGCAAACATGAGAAAATAGAAATCTGGAGACAGCGGACTTTCATTGTGTGTATTTCTGAGCACGAGTGTCGCCATCACGCGAAGCTGTGGTCCCTGCCAAAAATAGGTTTAGCGCGTGAGACCCCTGCCATGGCAACGAAGTGTTTACTTGGTGACGCAGGCGACCAGCCACCAAGAAAATCAGAGAGGTCGAACACCAACCTCACCACGCAGCATTACTATCCCCATCTCTTTGTGAGTGTCTCCCCTCTCACATCACAAGCAAACACCAAAAACACTACAAGAAATCAATTAGGCTTTTTCTGAGTCCGTCAACGCCGTCGACACGAATTACGAAGTCCGTCTGCTCACCGAATCGCCGGCTACGATTAACAGCCCTTGAGCTGACTGAAGGCTCCTGGGCTGCCAGACAAGAGCTCTGAGGGTATCAACGACACACGAAAGTCGACATGGCACCTTCGATCAAGAATTTGCTGCCTCGAGCATTGCCTGCACCGGTGCAGGACCCCGTATTTGGCGAGAACCAGGTAGCAGGCAATGCATTCAACAATGCAGGCTTCCTGGCTCTCTTCGCTATCCTGGCCGCCGCGATGGTGCTCGCCGCCATCTACTTCTTCTTCGTCGCCAAGAACGGTGGCTTCAAGCGGATCACCAAAGACGACTGGGAAGATTACAAGAGTACGGTCATGAGACGAAAAGGTCCAGATGGCAAAACACTGAGTAATGCTACCAAGAGCACGAAGCTTGGTGGCGGCAGTGTTGTGCCGAAGTGGGCGAAGAGCGAGTATACTCGTAGCACGGAGAGCAGCTATGGTGATCAGGAGATGAGAGAGGTCGAGGAGGGTCGGAGGCACGATCGACGAGAGACACGACACACGAGCCGACATGATCCCGAGCTGGTGGCTTACAAGACTGAGAAAGCTGCAAAGGTTGGCGGTCTTAACACTTCGATGCACGGCTCACAGTGGGACGCATCCAACACTGACCGCTCCGATGTCACGCCAGCACCTGTCTCAAAGAAGGAAGCGGACAAGGCAGCAAAGAAGGCAGAGAAAGATCGTAAGGCACGCGAGAAGGCCGAACAAAAGGAAGCCGCTCGCCTGGAGAAGGAGCACATGAAGCAGCAACAGAAGGACGCGAAGAAGGCGGGCCCACCAAAGGACAACAAGCAACAGCAAGCCCGCCGCAGCCAACCCTCAGCCGCCTACTCCTTCCAGCAAGGCGACGACGCCGAGTCCTCCATCTACACAGCAACCAACACCGAGCGCCGCACCGAGTACACCGCACCGTCTATCCGCCAAGTCAGCTACTACGAGTCCTACCGCCCCCACGGCACCGCGACCCTCCCTCCCGTCCGCGAACAGCCCACTCCACCCTCCAGCCACCACCGCAACAGCCCATCACGCTCTCACCGCGCGTCAAGGGAGTCAGTCAATCGCCAGGGCAGTCCACGCAAGCAACACCGTACACCGCGATCAGATCACACTGCGTCCTCGGACAGCGGCACCAAGGTCTACGAACACCATATCCCGGGCATAAGCAGCCGCCACAACAATAACGACCACGGAGTCAGCCCCGACGACTCCATCAGCCAGGTCGGCGCGCGCCGCTACCATCAGCAGTACCGATCTAGCCAGCATCCGCCTGCGAGCAACAGTTCGGGGTACAGACGGGGCGCTGGTGGACGTGGTCGGGGAGACTCGCTGAGTGAGGGTGAGATGTGAAGACTTCCTTGATTCTTCACTACCGTGATGGAGTCGATACGGTTCTGGACCTCGCGCTTACGAGTATGCCTATCGGAATGGGTTTCTGCATGTGCAGCACTCGATTCAGGCGTTCCGTTCACGATAAGGTTTCCCGGCCTCGTGCAAGGCATGGGTTGCCGGCCTCAGCCGGGTACCGGGTTCATGCACAAAATTCTGCAGCGTTATCTGTCAGCCGAAGATTGTTCTGGCTTGAGATACAGAATGGGAGAAGGGACAGCTGCGGCATTTGACTTTTTGCGAGCGTTTATTCGGGTGGCGTTGGAAGCACGTGCCTCTTTCTCCCATGATCACAAGCGAGAACGACTGTACATTACGAATTGAGTGGGGAGACGGGATGAATGGAAAATTATGTAGATACCACACACCAGAATCACATTGATTTCACTCACGCGAGAAACAACCCGTGCAAAGAACATGCAAAATGATCGATGAATGACTTCAGGCTCGCGCCCTCCAAATTCCTTCCTAAGCTACGGTAAGGGGATATGGGTGAATCAGCAGTGTATATCCAGCAAAGCATGAAGCAACAGAACTTTCTTTAATCATACAAGGTACTGTCTCCTCCCCATTCCTCACTACTACAACACCAGATTTCCGCGAGGATGTCCGCTGGTGTCGCCTACCTGCTCCGATCGTTCTTGTATGATTATGACAAAAGATGATGATGCAAATGCTTTTGGATATGCGTGTGGTAAATGCATGTGATGTTGACGATTGAGGAAACTTTCCAACTCTTTCTAAGGCATGGGGGTATCTACAGAAGGGGGCAACAACGAGGCCTGAATTTTGCGCGCAACCAAAAGGACAAATGAACTCCAAACAACACGACAGCTGGAGAGATCAACTCTCCAGCTTGTGTACAATATGCATCGCCAGGTGAAGAGTAAAGGGAAAATGGCTTTTGAGATCCAACAAAAAGATGATGCCTCTCAAAAACTTTTTTGCAACAGAACAGATGGGGAAGTAGGAAAGATCTGTTGTGCTGGCCATCCTGGCTCTTGCCATTCATGCCGACAACAATGGTAGAATGCTCATCTCGTGACGCTCGTCTCGTCTCATGCTCTTCATAAACAGATCGTACTCGTATCATCGTCTCATCTCGTCTACTCGTCTTCAGTGACGTGCAGAGCGACTCAAAATTGCGGGTTGAAGCCAGCCTGCCGTCCATAGTTGGCGGGATAGCGATAATTGCCGTCATCTCTATGCCGCTTCTCAGGCGATCGCTTCCTCTCGCGCTTCTCTTCATACGTCTTCGCGCGTCGTCTAGTAGTCTTCTGTGTACGACGGTCCTCCTCCTCAGAGCTGTACTCCTCAGACTCGGACTCATCGTCAAACTCGTCATCGTACTTCGAGCGACGTCGACGCTGCTGCTCACTCTGCTCGCGCCGTTGTTCTTCGAGCTCGGCACGCTCGCGGCGGAGTGCCTTGCGCTCCTTGCGTAGACGCTTCTCCTCGCGTTCGCGTTCCAGGTCATCGCGCTCGCGTTGCTTCTCCAGTCGACGGGCTTCGCGGCGTCGTTCCTCTTCTTCCTCGCGCTGGCGTTCTTCACGATCGCGACGAGCCTCCTCCCGTCTGTAGACGGTGCGACGCTCAGTGCGGTCATCAGAGTCCTCGAGCTCGTAGACGTCATCACGTGCCGGTCGGCGTTGACGCTGGGATGGCTGGCGATTGATGACGGACTTGGTTGCTGTAGAACCGCGAGCTGACATGTAGGATGTCTCGCCACGAGGGTCAGCGGCACCGCCGATGACGAGGTCAGCTGTTGTGCCGTCGCCGACTGGGATAAGCTTGACGCGTCGACCCTCGACCTCCATCTCGAAGCCGTTGGCGTAGTCGATGCGAAGTTTCATCTCCCCTTCGTTCATGGCGAAGCCTGCCTCAGAGCCAGATGTGAGTCGGTGGCCGGCAGAGACTAGAGATGGGTCTTCGTCAGAAGAGCGCTTGCTTCGCGATGAGCCGCTCAGACTTGGAATGCCAGTGTTGCGACGCAGTGCAGCTTGCGTCAGAGGAATGGTTGGCAGGTCGGTGAGAGTATCGCGGCGAACATTCTGGCCAACGTGGTCGACCTTGCTCTGATATCGCATTGCATCCTGGAGTTTGTCGTCCATGGCAAAGTTGACCGTCTGGGGCTCATCTCTGTTATTAATGTGCAGTTTACTGAACTGCTCGCGGACAGCCTGCGCGATCATCTCATGCATGTTCATGCTTTGCTTTCGTTGGAAACCCGTGTGCATGTCGGCCAGCTCATCTCGCTTCTCGCTGCCGAAGTAGGACATGCGGCGGCCGTTGCGACTCTCGACAGTGTACTGTGGATGCCCTGGGTGAGAGTAGGAAGTGGCCTTGGTTCCTCCACTGGATGCCAATGACGGGCGTCGATTAGCTGAAGAGCCAGATGGACCAGGCGTAAGTGATCGGAGAGAGGCTCGCAGATCTGGGTCGAGATGCTCGAGCTCAGATGGGCGACGTTCACCATAGGTGATTTGGGGCTGTTGAGCCTTCCTCATGCTGAAGCCACTTGGGCCTGCCTGAGGCGATGGACTTGGCATCTGCGGCATTTGTGGCATCTGTGGGATTTGGAGGCCTGCCGGCATAGCAGACGGTGGAAGCATTGGCGGAGGCATCTGAGCACGTCGTGCCTCTTCGAGTTGTTGTCGGCGTTGTACTTCTTCCATTTGCTGCCTTCGTTGGGCCTCCATCACCCGGCGTTGCTCAAGTAGCTGTTGTTCGTGAGCATGAGCTGCTGCCAATTGTCGCTTCGTCTCGGCCATTGGATCTCGTGCCTGATTTTGTTGCTTCTTGATCGCTCGCATTCTCTTCGCAGCAGCAAGCTCGTCAGTGTGCTCCGAGAACACAGACTCTTCCTCTAGCTCGTCCTCGTCATACTCAGATCCGTCCTCGTCCTCGTCTTCATAGTACTCATCCTCCTCTTCCGACTCGCTTGGACTCTCGATGACTTGCGTGTGTAAACGTGGCTTAGGCTGCGGCTTGGGTTGCTGAGCCCTGGTAGCAGCGGCCAACTGCTGCTGAATCTTCGCAGCACGAGCGTCAGGAGCTCTGTTCTCAGCCGCTCGGTTGTCAACCTGCACCACAGTGGGATTCGGTACACGCCTAGCGCTGGGAACAGCACCAGCCTGTGGGTTGTAGGCAGGAGCGCCTCGCATGCCACCTCTTGCTCCACCGCGTGCCGAGACCATTGCTCCAGCTCCTGGTCGCTCAACGACCATCACTGCGCCTGGGTTCCGCGGATCTTGGTAGCCTGCTCGGCTGAAGTAGGCAGCCTGGCGAGGGTCCATGCCGGCATACGGTGAGTGCATCTCATGCATGCTCTGTGGCCGTGGACCTGCTTGCTGAGAGTCTCGTCGACGTATCTGGGGAGGCGCCGCTTGTTGGTGTATTTCAGGCTTGTGGTGAACTAGAGTCGTAGAGGTGGGCTGCTTGACCGGTGACCTTTCGCGCGACTTGACCGGTGAGACATTCGTATCCACACTGACCTTCGGCTTGGGTTTGCGTCCAGCAGCTTCAGCAGCCTTCTTCCGCGCCGCAACGCACTTGTCGCAGTTCGGCTCCTTGCACGCCACTCTCTTCTTCGTCTTTGTGTTGGTCGACGCAGTGCTTCCCGAACGCTGCGACTGCGTCTCGCCGTCGATTGGCGACAAATGTTGTCTGTTGGCGCTGATGTGCTCTTGCAAGGCGATGGCCTGCTCTGCTTTCGCCCTGATGCTTGCAGTGGAGTCAGCGCTAGCAGACGTTGCCTGAGTACGGCTCGAGTACCCTGAGTCGGAAGCCAGATCTACGGGCGTCACCTCGGCGCCGCCGCCCTTGATGAGAGTGTCTGATGACCGCTTTGCTCCGACGTTTGCGATCTTGCGAGTGCTTGTGACCTCCTCCCCCGCCGTCTCGTCATAGTCAGCGCACGAAGCGATGACGGACTCTGCTTTGTGGCCCTTGGCCATGCTAGTATAGTTGTAGCCAGTCGAGCGTCGATGATGGGTGTATGCCGGGAGCAGCGGTCGTCACGCTGTTCTCCCAGAAAAAGTGGTCGCTTTCTTTTACGCGCTGAGCAGCGCCGTAAGAAAAGGATGCGGGAAATTGGATCGCGGGTGGATGCGATGAAACGTTGGTACGTGTATAGCCCTGAGCGTGGTTTTTCTGCGTGCGCGACAGCAGCGATGATGCGCTCAGGATGCAGAGCAGTCTCCTGGAATGCGAGATTGTTTGTCTTCCGATTGGGAAGAACCTGGTGATCGATACAAATTATCGATAGAGCAATAAGGCTGAAGGCTTGTCAAAAGAGGCGCCGGTCCGTAGCGCGTGGAGCGATGACTCGAGCGGGACCAGACCAGGTGAAAGGGTGCTCCCGAGCAACCGCACTCCGTCCGCTGGCGCAGGTTTCAGGTTCGCTCTTCGCTGGACAGCGTGCACGCTCGTCGAGAGTGCTATGTCCGTCGTTGATTGGGGGCCAGCGAGCAGCGAAGACTCATCGCCTCACCATGCCTCGCACTACGTAAATCTTGACCGGAAGTCCAGGCGTGCCAGGTGGTTGAGCCAGTCACAGGTGGGCCAGCAGAGACTGTGAGCTGGCTGCACGGCAACTCGGGCGCAATTGGACGCCGGCAAAACTGATGCTGCAAGAACTTTTTTAGCTTTTTGACAAGCAGCAGCGGACATGCATGAAGGATAAATTGGACGAGGACTCCGTGGCGGGAAAAGAGCGCTGTCAGGTACTGTCACGCTTCGGAAAGTTGCGGCCTAACGTGTACGTGTGTTTCGGCTCGTGCTCGAGACAAACTGAAAAAGTGTCGGACTCATGGGGCCTCTGTCAAATTTTTAGAGTCGTATCAGCGCCTGAAAACGGGACCGGGCAGCAATGGGCGGGTGTGTGATATATTATCGTGCCCTGGAATATAGGCATTCGTTGCCGAGGGGCACAACCATGTCAAGTCGAAATGTGAAGGAGACAAGAGTCATCTGTCACTGGCACAAGCTGTCTTCCCTTCCATCTGACTCCTTCTACGATAGTTCCCTGTCTGGCGTAAAAAGGTGGTGATGCTCGCCACCAGCTTTCTGCCGCGTAGACATTAGCAACCATCTGACGACGATGTCTCACGAAGTCGTCCACCTGGCGAATAGGCTGCTACAGTCTGTTCTATCTCTGTCTGATACTTCTCGCACCGCGTCTCCGGACGACATTTCCAGCCCTTATCGAAACACTCAGGTTTCCCTTGCACAGCCCTGTCACTCGTCCATAATCAAGTTCAAGGACCATCCCTCCACATCTGAAGCATCGCGTCCTGTCGGCATCGTGTCTGGCACTTCCGCAGATGGGAGAAAAGCAAACATCCACACCTCCCTTCTGGCGCCCTTCTCGAAGTCCCAGCACTTTGGCCTTCGTTTGTGGCGCTCAGACTTCCTCCGCATTGATCTCATCAAAATGGCAACATGTCGCGCGGCACGCGTTTGGTTCCATCTCAGACGTCCGTTTCGGTATGAACCAGCAATCGTCACGAGTCGCAGGGCACATGCAAGTGATTCTCACACACAGCTGTCGAGCGAGCCCGATAGACTATCGATCGCTCCCGCTGCAGCATGCCTCCAACCCCTCCTCTATCTCTGCCCATCAATCCATCTCGTGATAATCGCCCCTCTCGCGCCGGCGCATTCCCACCCTTGCCTTACCACACCTCTCAGACTTCCTCATCCGGCAATGATCCATGCTGCAGACCAGGAACACGGGTGTAATAGCTTTCAATGACAGTCGTGGAGGCATTTCTTCTGCTCTCCGACTTCAGGCGAGCCAGTCTGGACGCGCTCACCGCTTCTTCGCAGTAGCTTCGCTGCTGTGCACTGTAGACGCGAGCTTGCGCCAATCGCAGCACGACAGCATGTGCTGTGAGGTACCAGTACTCCACCCACTGCTGGCGGGATGGGTACTTATGTAGGTACATTGCTACCCAACGTACAGTCATTCTCAGCATCACATAACGGTCTTCGAAGTGTTCTTTCGTCTGATGAAATTCGCCGTCACAGAGACACGAATTCACCGCTTGGAAAACGAGGAAGCAGAAGACACGAAGCAGGTCTGCTGGTTACACAAACCCCACGATCGACGTTACACACGTATCTCTTTGCTGAAAAGTCTGCGCTCTCACGTCATAGCCTTGCCCCATCTATACTCACCGGCTTCACTCGTTCATGCAGACAAGAGCATGGTTTCGAAGTCCATAGCCAGACGAATTCAGCAGGTATCTAAAAGTATCGCGCTAATTGCTCACGAACCACTCAAGATCTTGTTGCCCTTGATTTAGCTCGACCACCATCAGCGCTCATCTCTCTCTTGGAGCGGCTCGGACCGCCTATGCGGAGACTCGTTCCGCTAAATGGTGTGTACTTGTAGGCTTGGATAGACGTTTGCTTGATTCTGCAAGTAGCCGGCTGGAGATCTTCATGTATCATATGAGGCGTGTGTATATGTTGTACCGATCTATGATGCCTGCTTTGAAGTTGTACAGATGAGATGCATTGTACGCACACTTGCGCACCTTTCAAGTCTGAGTTGAGCATACAGAAAATGCCAGCCAGGTGGTGATGAGATGGAGAGCACTTAGTCACGTGCCTACACGTGACAGTGCCGTTCATGGCGTCAATTCTTTTGGATCTCAGGATTGCGCGCTCTCATAATGACATTAAGGTGTACGCGTAAAGTGCCTCCGATCTCGTCGTGAGCGCCAAGAACATCACTGGTTGTCGTCGTCTCCGCTGTCGATAGGCTGCTCTCCATCTGGCTTACGCTGCCTGTGAAGCTAGGTCAGCAACATTAAATCAAGGGATTACTTTGCCTACAAGTAAGGCGGCGACGTTGTGTGAGCACCTGCGAAAGGCGGCGAACCGTGCAAAGTGGAAGACTTGATTGCTGGTGAGTCGTTTATGTCGTTGAGCTGCGTGCGGCAGCAAAAAGTCTTTCAATTGTTCAGATCTGGTGAGCTGAATTCGCTCGTATACTTCAATGCTCACACATCATCAGGCCCAAGGTCCTGTATAGGTGATCCGCGGTTGTTGTGGCATAAATCTTGGGCAGGCGTACTTACCGGTCAAGATACCACAACCCCTGCTTGGAGCTCCCGTCAATTTTATGCTCATGTTGAGCTCTACGAGCTATCAATTGGTCATGGACAATCTTCTCCAATCATCACTGCTCGACAATACTCCAATCTTGATCGATTCGAGGCGGCATTATTGGCAAACAGCTGGATTCAGACCCTGGGGGTTGAAGAGGAAGCATGGCCTCCGAACAAGTTGGTAATGATCTTGGGAGCGAGACTTCAGTACTTCGATATTGAAATTGATGAGCCGGCTAGGGTATGAAAGCCACGCCCAATCAAGGCTGATAAGTCGGACAATCCGTCCCGTCCGCATAGACACGTCCCCGCGAGCAGTAATTCCTGTCCACAGACTTGAAGTAGAAGCAGTAGGGCGAATCAGCTTTGCAATCCGAATCGCTCGAGCACTGCGCATTCTCTGTGTTCGCCGCCGATTGAGGCTGGGAGCAGATCCATGGGCCGCTACGCACGCCGCCGTTTACCTTCTGCACACACCATGCCGAATTGTTGTTGCAGAAGTTCGTTGTGCCGTCGCAGAAGCATTGACTGTCGAGTGTGTTAGCGCATTCCCCGACCATGCGTTGGAGTATGGAGAGCATACGGTGCACTGGTCGATTGGACGAGTGTAGTTGTGGTCGTTGTGGTCGTGGTGGTTAGGCTTAGCGATGTCGTCAACTGTGTGGTCTGTGCCATATTAGCACAAATCAATGATAACAGCCCTGAGAGATTATGCAATGACTCACCGTGACTGTACTAGGACCTCCGTAAGCGCAGGAACAGAACGTTGTAAGGACATTCGCGGCCACATTGGACAATTGTGACAATAGCCTATATGGAATCAGTCAAGAACGAATCGACAATCCCGTTCAAACATACGCAGCCTGTGCATTCGCATTCGATGTACTCGTCGTTGTAGCTCGCTTGACCTTGACCGCTGCAGGAACAGTCGTGGTCGTCAGGGTAGTCGATATAACTACGCTGGTCGACGTTGAGACACCTTGTACGGTGGACGTGACGGTGCGAACCGAGTTGACTGGTTTGTATCTTGCCGCGCACAGGGCTTTGACATTCGCATTCGACTTCAGTGGTGCGAATAGAGCATAGAGTCCAGAAGAGCAGACATTGTTCTGGGCTAGTACTGATTGACTCAAAGAGAGCAGCAGTACCACGGAACTTGGTAGCGAGATCTGCATGTTGCGATTTCCGACTGTGCGAGCTTGTAAAACCTGTTGCAACTAGTCTTGCTTCTTCAGTCAGTAATCAATCGGTAGGTGAGAGGAAGTCAAATTGCGAAGCAAGAGGGACGATAGGCTTCCACTGCTTGTCCTATATACCAGCAGCCTAGAACGACCATTCTCAGACTTCCCACGCCTACGTGACGGACACTGGATCTAGGCACAAAAGGATGCATGCGGCTGGTGAAGTCGATAGAAATGCGGCTGAGATGCAGACGAGATCTAGATCCGTACGTGAACCAGAAGTCCATGGGGTGTGCATCCTTGACAGTTCGGATGTATGCCCGAATGATAAACGCCTCTAACATGCGTTACTCTCTTGTGCATAGCAAAGCCAAAACCATCACAACGTAAATCAACAAGTACAGTCGCCTCATACAATTTGCCTTGACAATTCTCAAAAGTCAAGGACATGATGAAGTAGAGCGCGAGCTCGGCACAGCAGGTCGCCAGAAAAAAATACCCATCCATGTCTACCAAATGCACTAAGCATTCTAGCGTGCACGAGCAGGACCGAACAGGAAGCACAGGACATGTTTAGGCCTTGTTAGGATAAGCGGGCTCTCCATATTACCCCAAAGTGGACAGATGGGAATCGAGTCATGCAGATTTAGAGCGAGGATCTGTTTCCGTGACACGTCAAAAATGGCAACATGCACATCCATGAGCCACGCGAGAGTTGCGGCGACGCCTATCGGGCCTTTTTAAAGAGGTGTCCACGAAGGCAAAAAGTACCATGGATCATAGGGTGGGAAGTCGGGAAGGAGTTTATGACAAGGTCGGCTGAATGGTTCTCCATAGTCAGGCAATGAGGCCTTTGCAATCATTTGAACTCCAAGCTCTTCACTTGCGTCCGATCTTCTTCATGACTCCGAGTCCTAAATTTGGTGAACTGTGAAGACTTTTGTTGTGCCTCAATCGACAGCTAGCGCACCTCGACATGAAGTCGCAATGCATGGAGTATCTCATAATCGTCCTTCCCACCTCATCCAGCGCCATTCCAATGCATATATCTTCTTCCCTTTACATCCTCTCCAACGGGCTTAAGCCCAACAACTTCATACCATTCTGCAGCACCTGCCTAGCCGCCACATAAAGCGCCATACGCGCCGTCTTCAATTTCTCCTCACTCCCCACAACCTGCAGATGATCATAGCTACTGCTAAGCGCGTGCGTCATCTTGAACAGGTATGTCAGCACCGTGACAGGCTCCTGCGTCTTGATCGTCATGGTGAAGATATCGGGCCACTGGACGAGCGCACGGGTGAGGTCGATGGCGTGCTTCTCGGAGAGGAGGGAGAAATCGGCTGTCAGGAGGTTTGCTGGTGGGATGGCTGCGCGGCGGATGATGCTGGAGAGGCGGGCGTGGGCGTATTGGAGGTAAGGGCCTGTGTCGCCTTCGAAGGATGTCATGGCGTCTCGGGAGTATTCGTAGTTGTTGATTCTGGAAATCGTCAGTGTCTGTTTTCTGAATCAAATTATGTGAATGCTCACCGCTTGCCAGTCATGTCCTGCACCATGACCGCAGAGATACCGAGCGTGTCAGCCGTCTTCTCGGGATCCTCAACCTGCTTGTACTTGTCGTCGTTCTTTCGCATGACCTCGTGCATGTAGTCTCCCACATCCTTGAGGATATCGTTCAAGAACTTGACAGTGCCTTTTCGCGTACTCATGCCCAAAATCATGCCAAAGTTGATGTGCTGGCACTTATCCGAGATCTCCTTGAAGCCCATTGCTTCGACGATCTTGAAGAGCTGCGCCAAATGGAGATCCTGTTGCATGGCCACCACATAGATCATCTTGTCGAAATGGTACTTCTCGTAACGTTCTCGAATCGCGCCAATGTCTCGAGTCAGGTACAAGCTTGTGCCGTCCTTCTTCTTGACCACTGCCTTGCCGAGCTTTTTTGCACCGAGCTTGGTGAAGTCCACGATGGTGGCACCTTCTGCATCTTCTGAGATCTTCTTCTCTGCCATGATCCTCGCTGCTTCCTCCATCGACGAGTCCTTCACCGTCGACTCGCCTGAGTAGTCGTCGAACTCGATGTTGAGTCGCTTGTAAGTCGCCATGTATCGCTCCACACTCAAAGCCCGGAAGCGCTTCCACAGACCCAACACCTCCTCGTCACCATCCTCCATGCGCTTGAAGTACTTTCGAGCCTGCTCGTCCACGCCTTCATTCTGCAGCTTCTCCAACTCCACAGCCTTCTCTGTGACGTCCGCATTCTTGCTCTGCAGCTCTTCAATCTCCTTCTTCAGCTGCGTCATTTTCTCCTTCTCTTCACCCTGAATCTTGCTGATCTTGACGTAGACATCGAAGAGATGGCTGATTGGATTCGCAACCAGCTCTGCCTCACTGCCATATGTCACGAAGCCCAGCGCAAGAATGCCATATTGCTTGCCCCAGTCTCCTAGATAATTCATGCGCGTGACATCCCATCCTGCCGCCTGGTACAGATTTGACAGGAAGCCACCAATGATTGTACTTCGCAAGTGGCCAAAGTGGAACTCTTTCGCAATGTTGGGGGAGGAGAATTCGACGATAATCTTTTTTCGTCCTTTTGATGGATCTGAAGGGTCACGAAGACCGAGGTTTGTATTGAAGCCGAAGGAGGGGCCGTTCTTGAGGATGGAGGGGATGACGATGTTGTGGAGGGGTCCGGGCTTGTAGAAGAATTTGAGGTAGGTCTTGTCGACGCTGGGTGGTTCGATGAGAGGTGATTCTGGGAACTGGAGACAATTAGTCTTGAGTCACATGAGACTACAGGATATCATACCCTGCTGGCTAGGTCTTTTGCGACCTCGTCAGGCTTCTTGCCCTTCAGTCTAAGTGCGGGCACTGCCAGCACCAAATCGCCCTTGTCTAGTGTATTCGTCCATTGCAGCGCCTGATACACAATCTTCTTGTCTACTCCAGCAATAGGCGCCAGCAGCTCAGTAATATGTGATCGGTAGATATCGACTGGGTTGATTTCTGGGTATGTGTTTGGCTCCTTGGGCACTTCTGAAAGACCAATGCCTTTTAGCAGTGATGATAGCTCGTCAAGTGACTGTGTATGCGAAAGCTCTTGACTGTCCATGCTGGGCAGTTGGTGGTTCGTGGGCCGTCGGTGTTGTTGTGCAAAAACCCGAGTCGCAAGACCACCAGAACTTTTTTTGTATGGTGGTGGTGAAGTGAAGCTCCGATGAGTCAAACGCGTGTGTACCTGGACCGGCAGGCGAGAAGAGAAGGAAGGCGCGATCGAGCGAGGGAGTGCGATGCGCATTCACGAAAGAGACTTCACGCTCCAAGACAATGTTTAGGTTCTTTCGTTTTCTGAGCACCTTTGATGGCTTCGCGATCATGCTTGTGATGCGCAAATCGGACTTATGTCGGAGGTGGCTTGCACGTGATATTCTTGGCCCAATCCAACTTCATTCCAGATTATGAGGATCAGTGCGCAGTTTGTGCAATCAACAATTCACGTCCGTCTCAAGTATTGCAACTTTCGCAGTCAACTTGAGCCTCCGTAATGACTGACATTCGTATATCACTTCTCTCTTCTCTGGTCTCGTTGCTCAGGCCGCCTCTCATGTCGCTCACTCTCACTGCCACGGGTTTTGCGTTTTTCGAATCAGTTCCCCCAGCCCACTTGCTTGATTGTTCTCTTCCTCAGAGTATTCCTTCCAAGACAATTTTCACCACCTTCGCAGCTGTTGGTTCAAACCGATTCGACCAATCCTGTGTGCATTCTCAACTTCCGCACAACCGACATATACCAGAAGCTCATCGACCACGGCATAATCCATATTTCTTCATGGGAAACTCATAGTCAGACCGGGTTGGAACACTCCAGACGGCGTAGCCGCACAGATCATGAGTGTCACCTGAGCCATTGCCGCAATGGCGGCGTATTCATGATAGGTGCGATGTCTTCGAGCATCACTTCGCCCTGCTCTGGACCGGAACGATGGCTCATTGCCTTGTTCGACTCTGATTCAGATCCTCGGCCATTAAGCATCTCGGCACGGAATAACTACCTGGAGCCATGCTCTTTTGAGATGTTTCTCTTATGGACGCCGCTTGCAAGACTGCCATGATCGTCTTGCTATGCAACATATGTCCAAATTTGCAGCGGAGAAAAAGCCTTTGGATTCTGGTCGAGGTGTCCACAGCAAAGTCAGGAAGCCAAAGTGTCCATTGTGGGCCTCCTTGTAGCAAACAAGGCGACTAGCTCGAGACCGGATCAGGCTCGCATGCAGAAACTTCAGGCAGGATTGGAAAATAACAGTTTGCACACTCCAAGCAGTAGAGGAACTCTTTGGCAACACTGGGCTTAGACTTTGGCGATCTCGACTAGAGACGACGTTCTTCTCCGCCCTCATTGCTCAGGTTGTCCTAATACTTCTAGGCACGCATCTACTTGCAGAGGGTCAATTCGATGCTCGTTGCGAAGAATGAGCGGTAATGATGGGCGGAGCAGGTGCTGTAGCTATGGACAGTCTTGTCGATGGTCCGTGGTTTGCCAGTCACAAAATCGTGCTGCTTTGATAAAGTGGGAACGCGGGCTCGCCGTGACCAACGCCTCTCGCGTCGCGACCTGATGTCTACGCGTTTCGGGGTCTCGCTCGCATCTCTTCATAGCAACTCGCCTCACCTTCGACTCCACCACCATTTGGCTTCTTCAGCGCTTCACGACCTTCTCTCGTTCCAAGAGCATCGCATTTATGCACTTGATCGGACTGCTTCGCCCCACTTTCATGAGGAAATCCGGTTCCACTGGTTCGGTATCATTGCTATCCAGATCTCAGAGGCCATGAGTTCTCAAGATTGCAATGTCCCAACAGCCGAAGATTCCACGAACCTCGATGCAGTTGTAGGACTTCTGAACGAGATTGGCGCGGAGGCTTCTAACACGAATGGCAATGCAAATTCACAGCAACATGGCAATATAATGTACAGAATTGTGGAGAGCCTTCAGAAGAGCGGCCTGTTGGACAAGTTCGTGAGCCTTTGCAACCAGCACGGCCTTGTGCCGAAGCCCATCGCCACAGCTCTGACCGTCATTGGATTCACGACGAAAATGATTCCACCACTTGTACGCCTCATTCAAAGCTCCAAGTCAGCCATGCCACAGGCCATCTCGAACTATGCGATGGCTTCTGTGAAACTACTCGTCCGCGATCAATCCGAACTGGCGGAGTATGTGGTCAATTGGGCAGCAGCTAAATCGAAAGCACAGACTGGCAAAGGCCATGGCCGACACGTCACGTTGACTGAGCATGCAGACGGGGCAGGGGAAGATCAACGTTCGCATCTCAAGATGGTCCACACAAGCGCAACGTCTTGGACTTTGGACTGGGAAGGAAGGACGTTCTATATAAGTCTCAAACGCAAGAGCGACACTCAGCCTCGAATTCGTCGCGGTGGCCACGATGGTGGACGAAGCAGAAGTGGTTGGAGCAACAATGGTTGGAGCAACGACAACGACTACAACGATGATAACGGGTGGAACGACGAAGAAGACCAATATCAGGACGATAGCTATTACGGCACCGATTCATCACAAGGCAACAACTTCAGCCATGACATTGAACATGTTCTGATACAGTGCTACGGGTCCGATAATGCGCCCATTACCCAGCTACTGGAAAATTGCAAGGCTGAGATGTCTGCGCTCGGCGGTCAAGGCCTTCGCTTCAAAAAGATCAGGATTGATGCTCGTGGGCATCATAATGAATCTCATGTACAAAGTCGATCGATGGAGTCTTTGGATCTGCACCAGAACTTGAAAGACACCCTTCTCAAGGATGCCCTCGACTTCTTCAGCCCAAACATGAAGTTGTGGCATCAGAAGATGAATGCGCCGTGGACCAGGGGCTACTGTCTATACGGTCCACCTGGAACTGGCAAGTCGTCCTTCATCGCGGCGTTGGCGACTGAGACTCGAATGCCGGTGTACACGATAGATTTGGCAGGCTCAACCGATGAGAACCTGACGAAGCAATTCGAAAGTTTACCGGAAGGCGGCTGTATTGTGGTGATTGAAGATATTGACTCGGCCGGCATCATCTGGAACGATGACAAGCAGCAGACCGATCTACCCGAAAAGTGTAATGCAGCTGCCGAGGTTTCAAGCAATCAATCGAACGGTCACCAGACTGCACGGTTCCAGCAGCATCTCCCGCACGGCTAGCAGTACATAATCGAAGCTCAACAGTATGGTCAGCAAGGACAATGGATGCCTCCTGGTGGATATCCTGCCCAACCTCAGAATGTGCAAATCTTGCTGCACAATCATGCTCAATACCAAGCCAGCAATAGACATCAGAGCCCACCATACACTCACAGTCAACATCCTCATCGACTTGTCCAGCAGCAGAAGCGCAGTGGCGTAACCGGTGCATGCTTGATCAACCTCGTCGACGGCCTCGGTTCGAAGCAAGGCCGCATTCTTATCATCACCACGAACCGCATCAACAGCATTGATGAGCGTTTGCGTCGACCAGGTCGCATGTGCCCACCGTCCTATTTCGGCTACAGCGATAAAGACACAGCAGCGCAGACTTTCCGGAGGATATTTGGGACGTACCCGATCAATCCTCCCACTGGGGAGAAGCTCGAACGGCTAGCAAAAAGATTTGGAGATCAGTGTCCCACGAGTTTTCTGACACCAGCTGCGCTTCAGGAGTACTGCATCAGCCATCGCGGCAAGCCGGAGGAAGCAGTGGACAGTTTCAAGGAATGGATTCAGGAGCGGAGGACTGGCAAGAAGCAAGCATTGTACGATATGGACGACAACATCCTCGAAGCTGAGTTCAGTGATGATGAGGACGATGGTGATGACACGAAGTCCCCTATGATGGAAGAAGATGCTATGATCAACACTCGTGCCGGAGCAATGAGAACGCCGTCTGAGAATGGCTTCGAAGACAGAATTTCAACACCGTCTACTGGCATATCAACGCTACAGGATACCTCCACGACCAGCGATGATGATGAGATGTTATATGAAGATGTTCGGGGCCTCTTCGAAGACGAGCGATCGGCGCTTGAGCACGAACATGACGATCAGATGCCAATGACTGAACAGACCCCACTTCTCAATAACGAGTTGGCCAAGTCAACGGCAGACTACCCAACGCAATCAGCACTACAGGATGATGGTGATGTCGAGGACTCCGAGAGCTTTGTGACCGCTCCATCCTCGGCCACAACATTATCGTTCTTCACTCGACGTGGTTTCACGACAAGCCTTCACCGACTATTTGGGAAGATTCGTGCGGATGCAAGGGCTGAAGACGAGGCGCATGGCATGTTCAGTAGACCAAGCGGGGAGGTTGACGTCTTGGAGCAGATGGACTTGCAGCATGTGCCGCCACGCCCAATCCCGGAAGATGAAGATGAAGACATGGATGTGATGGGTTCGACGTCTGTCAAAGACAATCGGCCTGTTGGGCCAGAAGAACTGGAGCGTTATGATGATGTCAAAGACCAGTGGTCTTTCTTCAGCTTGAGGATGTTGAGTGTAATGAGTGGAGAGCGATACCTCACAGGCTATGAGGATGACTGGGAGGAGCGGTGAACATCAGGATCGTGAGCTGTAAAATCAGTGGACTTTCACCTTTGTCAGGTCAATGTCCAGCTTGTACTTTAGCTCTTCACAGTCTGAGGCATCCTACTGGAAGTTTTGCAGCAGGCAGACTGAAGAACGTCACGTGATCCTTGCCCTTCTCTGAGGCTTGAGCTCAGCTCTCTCGTTTTGACCTGTAATTCTTTGAAACTCGATCCTTTATTAACCAGTCATCAATGATCCAACATGGCGTCCACGAAAGTGCTAAATGGTTTTCAATGCACCGTATTGTACTCAATTTCACATTCTTTGATGACTTCGTCCACAATTTGATCGCATTTGCTCTCGTAGGCATATTTGGCTCTTCCGCAGCCGTACGTGCCATAACACCAGTCGACAGTCACTACAGAGATGGAGTGCCGCCATGCCAATATCCCTTTGTGCGGACAAAAGAGAGTCATTTCAGACAAAGCCGATGACGATGCGGGACCATGACAGGACCAGAACATCGCTTTTGTCTCAGCGAACAATGCATTGTACTTATGGCAGGATGCAGACTGCGAGATATGTTGATGTCAAACTAATCTCATTTTTCACACAGCACAGTGACTATGGCACAAATTCTAGATCCTCAGACCATCGAAGCAATTGCTTCCCTCCTTGGCGACTTCGCTGAGACCGTCGGCGTCCTCTCATCGAACGACAGAGTCGAAGGCGCTACCAGCAGGCAACATCGGAGCTTGAGCCAGATCTCTGGCTCTCCAGCCTTCAATGTCTATTCCATCCTGCATAAGCTATATTCAGCCGGACTCCTTGGCCATCTCAATCCCGTTCTCTCACGATTTGGTTCTGAAGTCGGGGTTCTGCCACCACTGGCTCTTCTCTTCGTTCATGCGAAACCAATAATCCCCTGGTCGATCTCCCGATATGGCAAAGCATCCATCAAACTCGATGCAACAGGTGATGAGATCGAATCAGCCTCGTATCTGACGAAGTGGGCCGCGGCCAACGACATCAACAAGCAAGAAAGCGGAACTGGGCGGCACATCACAGTCGCCGAACGTGCTATGCGTGTAGGCAAAGGCAAAGAAACCAGCTTCAATGTAGTTCGTTCGGATGTCGAAGCGTGGACGGTTCAATTCAATGGGCGCGCCTTCTTCATCCGCCTGGTGCGGCGTGAAGAGTCAGCGGGGCCATCTCGTCGCGACAACGACTCGTTGCTTGACAGCACTGACCAAATGTTCAGGGACTTGCATCATCGAAGTGGAGTGTTTGGCCATCTTCCCAACCCACGTGCTCCACGACCCCACGTCTCAGACAAACCCTTCGATGCCGGCATCGATCATGTTCTCATCGAATGCTACGGCGCAGATGTGACGCCCATCTTCGACCTCCTCAAGCACTGTAAGCAGGAGATGCTCGAGACACAGAAGAAGCAGTCCATGATCAGAATACGCGATTTTGATATCTACGGTTGTACAGACGAACAATATGTTCCCGGACGCTCCCTCGACACGCTCGACCTGACACAAAAACTCCGTACAGAGCTGGTTGATAACGCACTTCAATTCTTTGATCCGAAGATCAAGCACTGGACGGGAGCCAATGGCTCGAACTGGAGGAAGGGCTATCTCCTGTATGGTCCTCCGGGAACAGGTAAGTCTTCTTTCGCTGCTGCCCTGGCTACACAATTGCAACTGGACATATATACCGTATCACTTGCTGGTTTGTCAGAAGACACCCTGCGAGATTTCTTCAAGATGCTTCCAGATACGGGCTGTATGGTTCTTCTCGAAGATCTTGATGCTGCCGGCCTGATTGACGATAGCAAAGACAAAGGTAAAGGCAAGGAGACACGCAATGATGAGGTAGATGATGAAGACGAAGAAGACGTCTTTACAGCCTACTCGGCCATGGCTAGTGGGAGGCCACCTCCGCGAGGGCGACGAAACGCTAGAGCCTCTACTCAGCCAGCACAGACAGGCATCACTGTTTCATGCCTCATCAATCTCCTTGACGGTGTTGGTGCCAAAAATGGGCGTCTCCTAATCATCACGACTAACAGACTTGGTAGTATCGATGAGCGCATCCTCCGGCCAGGCAGAGTCTTGAGACCATACCATTTCTTCGGCCACGCGACCAAGGATACGGCTGCTATGACCTACAAGCGTATGTTCGGCTCCTATCCTATCGACCCCCCATCTGGTCTTAGGCTAGAGGGACTAGGCAAGGCATTCGGCGATCAATGCCCGACCAACTTTATTACCACGGCCAAGATCCAAGAGTACTGCATGGGCTACTCTGGACGTCCGGAAGCTGCCGTCGTGGAGTTTGCAGAGTATCTCCAGAACAAGCGCGAGGGTAGAGACGAGCCGATCTACGATATGGACGATAAGCAGATGGAGCCAGTGTTCGATGGCGTGACTGATCGCGAGGTCATCACGGCCGCTGTGCGTGAAGCTAGCGAGCACGACGGCGAGCAGGGTGTCAAGTCTCGAGCTAATAGTGTTGCATCTGTTGTAGCATCAGCGATTAGACGTGCTTCGATTGCGTTGGCCGAGGGATCCGAGCTGATGAGCCCGATGACATCTGCTGGTCCAAGCAAGGCAGAAGGTGACAGCAAGGTCCAGGCCGATTTGCTTGACTTTGTGCCTTCGCCTGAGGCTGACGTTCGATTTGGATCCCGTATTGACTATGGCGCCCAGATGGAAGCAGTCTTCCGTCGA
The DNA here is from genome assembly GCA_000611715.1 of Scolecobasidium constrictum UM 578. Taxonomy (NCBI): domain Eukaryota; kingdom Fungi; phylum Ascomycota; class Dothideomycetes; order Venturiales; family Sympoventuriaceae; genus Scolecobasidium; species Scolecobasidium constrictum. Next base: position 324,796 of record AZYM01000161.1, read on the forward strand.
CTCAGTATCGATGAAGCATCTTTGGCCGTCCTCTCCCCACGCCCCATGTCGGAGACGTCGGCGTCTACAGCTGGGCCTATCCGGGTCATCAGTGATGATGATGGCAGCTATCTTGGCTTGAGCCGGTGGATCTATTATGTCTTCAGCTGAAGTCATCCGTTGTAGATAATTCGTGTTATACAACGCAAAGGTAAGATGCAATATTCTCCAGTCGCTGTAGATGTAGATCCGCCTGTCTTCATTGACTAGAGAGTGACGGCGGTGATGACAAAGCCATTACTCACGCACCTACATGCTCTCGCCCAGGTTATCGTCGTAGCCTTACAACAGTTGTCGCATCGAGCCATTTGCAAAATGGCTGTGGACCAATCCGCTCATTCACAAGATCGTCATCGTCCGTCTGTCCAGATATGCTTGAACCGCTCTTTTCGCTTTCATCGCCCATCTCAGCGTGTAGGTGTGCGTCATCCATGCCGCCATCCAAGGTCGCTTGAATGGGGTCATGTCCAAGCAATGTACCAGTAGCGCCACGGTCCTCTTCAGCATATTCGATCTCATCGTCCATGCCGTAGTCATCTTCCCACCCATCATCCTCTTCACTTCCCCATTCATACTCCTCATCACTAGAGTTGACCTCCTGTGCAGGATTCTGCCCCATCCGGTGCGCAAGATACTCCAGCTTGAGCTCGAATCTCGTCCCCAAGGCTCGAACCCGCTCTCGCTCTTCCCGAACAGCTGCTCTGACTCTGCCAGGGTTCTTCGCGTTGATCTCGTTCCAGTCCAGTCTCTCTCTGATGGTGATGTCTTGTATTCTGGCGTGCTTTTCTGGTTCGGGGAAGTAGCCATCGATAAGCAAGCGCAAGGTATCAATCACTGCATCGTCTAGCATCCAGCACATTTCAATCGGAGCCCAGTCCGAGTAGTACATGGGCTCTGCTCTCGGCATCCAGATCGCTATCTCACGCAGCTCCGTGAACTTTGTCCTCAGTAGTGCTGTTATGGGAGCATAGTCTTCCTTCTCTAGTGAGTCTCGCGGCTTGGCCCAGGCGCGCCGTGCGTCACCAACATCTCCAAACATCATGCCCTTGCCAAACACTAGTGAGCGTATACAAGAGCTCTGTGCAGGATTCAAGCGCACAAGCCAGGCCAAAGCCAGACTCATGTCGCCGCACATCTCGAAGCGGCTGCGTTGACATAGCTCAATAACTTCCGCCGCCAAAGGCTCGTTGTACCAAAAGCAACGTACGGCTAATCGCGCCAATTTTTCGAGTTTCTGTCGAGCGAAAAGTTCATCGAGCTCCTGCCGGATCTGCTTGCTCGTGCAGTAGAGCGGTGTGCATGGCTTTGTTGGCAGCTTGTACCCCAGGAACGGTGGACGAGTTTCGACGTCAAGATCGAGCCATGTCATCAAGTGATCAATACCACGGATGTCGGTCTCAGTCCAATGGCCGTCGATGATGGCGGGACGGTCATCCTTCGGTGGCGGTCGACGCACATCAGGATTTTGCTCATAGATCGGCGGCATGCCCTCCTCAAGTTCTTCGTGATACCGGAGCTAGAAATCTACGCCATCTTCGTGAGTTTGCGGGTAGATTTGCTCCCGTATTTCAACTGGGCACTCGAGCAGCTAACATCTGTTTCTAGAGTGAGCAGATGGCATTATAGTAGGCTGAAATCTGTACGGCGTGTCGTTCGTGCTCATCGTTCAAGAATGGGGGCGATTAAGATGCGAACAGAGCTGCTCGATGCTCAAAGACTTCACTCACGCAATATCAATGAAGGAAGTGGTGACGCAGACGCGTTAGACGCGTTCTGGTCTTGTGCCCCTGGTACCATACCTGTTTAGATTCATGTCTCAGCATTGTTCACAATGCCCTTCAAGGACATCCTTAAGTTCGATCCAGTAGAGGCACTGATGCGCTGCTCTAAGAAATCGGCTTTCGAACAGGCTCAAGTTGTGAGCCTGGCTGGGCTAGACTTCTGCGCGGAAGGTCACGTGCCTTCGAGACTAGATCCTTCTAAAGTCAAGCTACAGTCCTTTTCTCAGGACAGCAGATGTCCGCTCCATTGGCGTGCAATGAATAGGCTTTTCGTGTTCGTGGAATCATTGGAATTGCTCATGAACGGTGAGATGAGAGTGCTCAGGATGCAAGACGTCATCATCTGCAATCTACGTCGAAGTAGAGCTTGACCAGAGGTGAAGGAGTCTCGAAAAGACAAATTGACTTTATCACCATCCATACAGTCCACATCTCGACTCTGGTTCTCCGTTTCAATCAAACGACAGCGCCTGCTGCGACACGATCAAACCTACTGCATCACCTTGACCACCATGGCGGCCATGGCTCGGAGTCCAGCCACCATACTCTCCGCTCTCTCCTTTGCTTCTGTTGCTGGCGCGACATATCATCTCAGAAGCCACCTCATCCACAATCACGAAGAGAGCGAGGCACGTTTGGACGAAATCGAAGGAACACTTAGAGGGCACATCGGTCTGATCGAAGACTCTCTGGAGCGCATTGAAAAGAAGATCGGGAGCGAGAACATCAAGAACAAAGGAGGGATCAAGTCTTCATAGCGTCAAAAGGTGTCTGTGATCTGGTCAATTCATCGGGATGAAAGGATTTTCGCATTCAGGTGCATATTTCGAGATGCGGTTCTCCAAGGTCGACAATGCTCGAGCTGCACGAGTCATTGCTCAGGTGGCTGGGTTTCCTCATTGAGACAAGTGTGGGGTACTGTCTCTTTCATATGAGGCGCAAAGCTTAACCTCGGCGACGATCAGATCGCATTTCTGTACTGTACGCCAGGCTTCGCAATAATGTGACACTTTAAGTCCCAGAGGCCTGCGCCATAGTTATCACTTCCTCAGTCGCCAGCTATAGCCATCATGCCTGAAATCCCAAACGACATCGTGTTCTACGGCTACCCTCAATCGCCGTATGCGAGGAAGATCGTCTGGTATCTGACACTGCGCAAGATCCCATTCGCGTATTGCGTATGTTTCTAAGAGCACGGCATTTCAATTGCGCGGAGCTAATGAGAGTACAGTTACAACCCAATCGCCTGCCTCGTCCTACGCTTGAAGCTCTCAATGTAGCGTATCGGCGCATACCGCTCCTGTCAATTGGCAAAGACGTATACTGCGACACGCGTCTCATCCTACGCAAGCTCGAAGCTCGTTTCCCCGAAGGCAAGCTCGGCTCCTCCGATCCAGATCATCGCATAATTGAGCGCCTGTTGGAGAAGTACACTGGTGACGCAGGGGTCTTCTCCAGGGCTGCTACACTACTACCAGCTGCCGTGTTCGCGGATCCTGAGTTTGTGAAAGACCGAGAACAGCTCAGTGGCAGAAAAGGCGCTTGGGACGACAAGAAGCTCGCAGCTGCGCGTCCTGAGTCGGTGGTACACATCAGGGATGCATTCGAGCTACTGGAAACAACACTCCTGGCCGATGGCAGAGATTGGGTATTCAAGACGGAGAAACCCAGTCTCGGCGATATTGAAGGTTCGAAGAAACTCACTATATGCAGGAAGAACATCGCAGCTGACTGATTGGCAGCCATTTGGCCTTTTCACTGGCTCAGTGAGCTACCTGGTGCCCTCCCAAAAGGGGTCATTTCGTGTGTGCAGTTCCCAAAAGTGTTCGCCTGGATTCAACGATTCAAGGATGCGCAGCAAGAAGCCAAAGCATCAGGACCTAAACAAGTCAAGGTCTCAGGAGAAGAGGTTGTCGAGTACATGCAGCACGCCAAGTTTGCCGAGAGCGTTGGAGAGGTCGCGGCCAATGATCCGCTAGGCTTGAAACCCGGAGACGAGGTCGAAGTCTTCCCAATCGATACTGGATCCGCCAATCGTGATCGTGGAACGCTGCTCACATTGACGCCTAGCGAGGTGGTGGTGGGAAAGAAAATGAATGTTGGCAATAGTCCCATTCGAGTGCACTACCAGCGCTGGGGCTTCCGGATCATCAAGAAAGCGAGCAATAAGCTGTAGGCAAGGCTGCCATGTTGAGACTCTTCGGCGCTATATCGAGACTTACTGGGCGACGAGCCTTTCTGCATTATGATGATCGTCTGGAAGCCTTTCATATCGGCAAAGTGCAGCCGTTACTGCCAGACTAATCGGTGCCATGAGACATACTTCGGCCCGTAGAACTTGCCGCATGGTGGACAATTATTCGTCAAAGACACTCAGCCTGTCGCAGTAGTTCGACTACCAAGCTACAGACATCTGAGGGAACGTCAGGGATGGTCGAGCGAGCATGGGCATAAATGCGTCGCCGTTGAACGACGCTCCGTGATCAGACCACGGCAATAGATCGGAAGGCTGCATAGACGTCTTGTACAATGTCGCGCACGTGGTGCTGGGCGTATGTTGTGATACTGATTCGCGAGCCTTGTGTTCCTAGGTAGGCACGACGTACGGCTTTGTGCGTCTCTGAGTAGAAATATAAATCTTTCTTTCTCGCTGTACTGGACTTCACCCTGCAGTTGTCCACGTACGCGGTGACTCGGAGAGCCATAACCTCTTTAAAGCTGCTGCTGGGATCTCGCCACGATGTATGTTTGTACGTCCTTACGTGGCTAGTGAACCGGACAGAGCGGCAGATTGGCGGTTTTAGTGACTCTCCTCGGACAAGGTTGCGGTCATGCTACCCTAGCGAGATGCTGCCCAAACGTGGCTGGTATTTTTTCCGGCGGGCGCCTACCGGCCTGGGAATAATCGGTTCGTTCTCAGCCCTCTTTCGAGAGAATTGCGCTGTTGATGCGACTAGATGGCGAGCTAGCGCCCTCTTTAATCGAAGATCCTGTGCTAGGAGTTATGTGATCGATGTGGCGGAAGAAGAATGACGTTGAAGATCCTCGAAGCTTCAGGACGCTGGCGGCGGTTATTGGCAGGCGTGTTCCACTTTGGTCCCAGCTGAAGCGAAGGTGAAGCCTCAATATTGGGCAGCATCACACAAAAAGGTACACTGCACAGCAAGTGGTGAACGAATGTAAGGTTGTATACGCATTGCTGCCCAAGTGGCCCACCATGGGCCCATCAAGCTTGGGTGCCAGATGTGGTATAGTGCGCCCGCTTTTCGGTCAGCAGAACCTTCAGGTGCGCTTGCTACTGTTTTCCCAACTTCAGGACTCTGTTCACCTCCTCTCTTTCATCATTCGACGATCTGACTCGTTGCAGGCCTCTTATATTTCATCCGTGCCTGGGAAACAGGGCGCAATTCTTTTTCTTCATACCCCAGCCCTCCAACACAGCGTACGTTGTTGCCCGCACGCAGGAAGCTCTTGCGATACTAGCGGCCGGTCGCCTGCCGGTCAACCTGCATAGCCGTGCTTTTGCGTGCGCTGATCCAACGCAGTGGACGCTATCCTCGCGACTCCCAGAGGCTTACACGTTGTTGCATCGCTACGAGCCTCAATCCCCGCTCGTCTGGACTTGACCAGCTGTCGTATTTGTGTCATCACTGCCCCGAGCACATGACAGTCGACACATAGTTATCTGCCCCACCTTCAGACGAACCTACCTCCCTTGACAGCCAGGAATCTTTCCACTGGCTATCTTGCACTTCCCTTGTGCTTCTCCAACCTGTGCGGATCATCATCAATCCCCTTGTCCGGTGTGTTGGATCCCGTTCTGCTCCGTCGGGCGTTTGTTGCATTTTGAGTGCCTCTCATCTGCCAGACCTCTGGAACTGCTGTTCTGTTTTGCAAGACTACCACCACGCGGACCTTGTCTCTCACCCGGCTGATCACCTGCCCTGGAAAGCCCGTGTGGGACATCTACCGAGGAAGTCAAGACACGGATCATCGAGGTGTGGATTTGCCTAATCCAGCGGACTTTCTTTACTTCAGATTTTCATTTTGACGTCAGACTTCTTCCACCATGGCATACCAGAACGATCCCTACGCCAGGGGAGGCCACTCAAGACCACAGCCGGCTGACAATGGAACTCCAAATTTCCGCTGGTGGATTCCCGCAACAGGCATAAGACGTGACGTGATTCAAGCCGACATTCAGCGTTATCTGGGACCAGAAGCAGTCGTACGGCCTGGTGAAGGTCGCGACAGCGATCGCGTACGTATGCTCGCTGCCCGCCTTGACGTGTATTGACCAACATATCCAGGGCCGGAATGGGTACTGGATCGCGGCCTACAGGACATTGACGCCAGTTAGTCTCCTTGCTCAGCGACCGCGAAGCGCATACTCACATACGGGATTTTAGGCAATGATTCAAGATCTGAAAGCTGATTCTGCAAATTTTGAGCGATCTGGCGACAGAGGTAGCCCTCCCTCGGATGGTTTTGGTCACACTTCCTCCCACAGTCCTAACTTTATTCTAGGCGCCTACGAAAACTCGATGGTACATCGGTCAAGACAACACTGGGGTCCTACCGGCGAGTCACAATCAAGTAGCACTCCAGTGTCATCAAGAGATTCTGAGCACTCGCGCGATTCGCGCGACTCCCGGACAACGGCATCGTCAATTGGCTATCCTGCGCAGTATTCGAATGACGGTGCTGCCTCGCACTCAGGATACGACGCTGCAGGCTACGATCGACGCCCTGATCCAAGACTCATACCACAAGCCCACCAGCGTGGTGACTATGGAGATCCACAGGACAGCTATGCCGGCTACCCACCGCAGTCCCAGTCAGCATATGGTCAACGTAGTGAATCCATTCCCCAATACACTCATCAACCATCAATCCACGGACAACCGCAAGGAGGACCCGCATATGGCTATCCACCAGAAAACGACTTTGGTCGAGGAGTTCAGCCGGGCTACCAGGACACTGCAGCTCCAAGATCGCAGACCCAGTACACTAACCCGGCAACTGCTTCGCATCCGGGATATGGCTCTTCACACCCCGGGGTCACAACCAGGTATTTTGGTCCTTGCAATCCAGAGTATTTGGTCTACAACTAAACCTAGTCGTAGCAGTCATCATCAAGCTCCCACACGAACCGCTGCGCCTCCGGGATACTACCTTGCGTCGGATGGAAAATGTAAGTGATAGCCAGAGGAGATCAAAGACAATCGTTTAATACTTGTGCAGACTATCCAGAGTCCTCCAGACCAAGGTAAAGTGGGCAAAACGATCGATCGTTCGTGCCCTCTTGCAGATCTAGCATGACGCCCCCTCGGAGGCGATCATCGGAGTCTCGTATATGCCGCGCCTAAGCTGGCGCCTGCTTACAGCATGCGCTCATGACCGGATGTCGGGGACTGATGGGCAACGTCACCATTGCACGACACTTAGGTTTCCACTGGCTTCTGTTCTCCCATTCCTGGAGGTGGACAGCGCGCCCAATCTTCACAGGACACAGGGAAGCAGAACACAATATGCTTGGCGCACCTTACCCCGAACGCTTCAGAAACGTGCCATGATCACCTCATATTCACTACCTCCGGAAAGTGTTCCATAAAATTTGTTCCAAGGAAACGCTTTTCCACGATGATTGCGAGCACGAAGGAATGTTTCAAGTTCTTGTTGATGTTTTCATATACCACGATCGTCAAGGATAGACTCCGACTTCGATGGTTCCAGCATTTGAGGGCGTTGGGAAAACAAAGGAGCACGGCGGACCCACGGGCCACGTCTGTTGTCGATGATATGGAGCATGTATATACCAGCGGATTTTCGCATCTTCAGAGTGTTCTTTGCCTACGGGAAGGCCTGCATGGAGCAGCTCCCGTGCGTGGAGATCATTTCTTGCTTCCCCACCATAGCATTAAAGTAATGCACTCGGATTTCATAGGCATCAGAGCATATTCCCACAACTGTCTTCTAGGCACTGGCCGGTTCATGATTGATAGTATGCTGCACTTTGTGGGTGCCCAGATGTGTGGCAGCTCCTAGCATCTTGGGTGCCGCTTTGCGCGTACGACTTCTCCTGCCTCTAATTTCTCAGTATCGATGACGCTGTCAGCTAGCACCGCCACCGCTTGAGGTCCCGACCACTTCCGGAATTGTTCTTTCAGTGTCGAATACTTTGGTGCTGCTGCCTGAAAGCGGTGACAATACGGAACCTGTTCGATTTTTATGATCATTCTCCTCCTCTGACAGTCTTTCTTCCAAGTCAGTGTTGTGGTAGGCTGTGGGACGACAAATTTCCTTGTAGACAATTTTAGCTAATGTAGGGTCCGTTGCACTGATCGGTCGTCATCGCGTCGCAGGAAGCTGGATTTCATAATTCATGCTCCAGAAGAATCACCTAGTGTTAAACACAGAATGCGTCCTCCGAAGCTCGTCAGAAAACTATCAGTGGGATCTTTTGTGATATGTCCTGTTTTTCTCGGGCGCCGTCTGCACATTTGTCAAAATTCGTCAAGACCAAGTACAGCTAAATTGGTTGCAAAGTGACGATGTACGAGCAGATGGTGTTGATGACGATCTTCGCGCACGTACGACCGCTGATCTAGCCTTGCGCAGCACGTGTTGCGGTGTCGATCAGATCTTGCTGATCACTCGCGAGGCAGTGGGGTTTTGAGGACGGCGGCCCGGCGGGTCGGCGCTATTTCGCTCTCTTACGAACGTGATGAAAATTGCTGGTGCTCTGGGTGACTTTTCGTGAGGTCGACATTCTTCAGAAGCAAATAGTCATCATTGATGTATTGAATGGAGCCGCCATCGATGGTAAAGACAAATGGTTGAGCATAGCATTCCGAGAGTCAGCAACCACAACATGCTACGACAGCAGATGATGCAGTAGCTGTGTGATATGTGCTGCTCTACGCCGTGGACACTCTCAACAAGACTTTCCAAGCGGTAAGCAGAATTGCATATTGTCCTCGGTTCGGTGTTCGCTGGAGGCAATAGTCTCATGCACGCCAGGTCTCCATGCCAAGACACTTCATGCTCCTCGGAGCTTCAGCCGAGAACACCAGTCTCTGTCTATCGTGAGATTTTTTGACTGAGGTCATCGTGCTTCCTTGAACAAGGGCACCAAGGCGACGGGACATGCAGGGAGAACTGCAGAATCAATGACGTTATCTATTTTAGGTCGTCTTCGGCGGTGGATATCTGGCTACAGACACACGCACGCACGAAGGTGAATATGCCGCCGAGATGTCTTGAAGACGATGTCTGGCAGCAGGGCTCTGCAAACCAATTCAGCGTCAAGTATTTGATCTGGTATTATGTGATGCTCCGCTAAGAATAAACTCATTTACGTGAAATCGTAAGCCGTCAATCTTGCATAACCTAATCAATGGACAGTCTGCGCAGCAGGGTTGGATTGTTCGTCAACTTCACAGCCGCTTTCGCTTGAAATTCGAAGGCAAGGGTATCATGCGGAGAGTCACTTCGGTGTTCAATGCCCGCGTACTCACGCTCTGCTGCCGCGGACACTTTCGAGATGACGGTGACGCCCGTGGAAGTTTCTCGACCTGCCAGAACAAGTGCTTTGTAGTATTGACCTACGTATAAGAACCGTTGATCGATTGGCATGACGGACGCAGCTCCGAGCTCCGCACGTCGGCAAATGCCATCACTTGTGGAGTTGGCATTCTGAGTGACTTGTTGACCGTGGTTCGAGAAATCCAGTCTCCATGTTCGCCATGTCCACAGGAAGCCGGTCTTCCGCCAAGTTCAATGCCAACGTCCTCAAGCAGCATAAGGCTTGTCATTGGTGCTTGTGCCCTTGACCTCTTCAGGGCGTGCCACGCCGCTGACGTTGCTTTACATGAACGCACGGACCATGGCGTACCTTGAATCTGGCCGATTCCAAGCAAATTTGTGATCTAGACGTTGGCATGAGACTTCTATCCTTGGTGGTGTGTTTCTCAAATCTTTCGCATGGCATTTGCATAAAACTGATCGGTGGAGTATACAGACCGCGAGGAGTAGAGTCCGAAGAGAGACACTCCGATCGAATATCGAAGATGAGTGTTATGAGATATTGGGTTCATGAATGAAATCATGGGTGATATTGCTTGGGTATCTCTAAACGTAGCCTCCCATGCGCGTCCGTTGTATGTGATATCGTACACTCTCCATCCATCCCAATGCTGATATGAATCCGGTGCCACGGCTTCCTCAAGAAGCCCCAAAAATGCCATCCCCAACGCCATCGCTGAAAAGACTTGTAGTCATATGGTCATGTGGTAATCGTGAAAGGATCGTGGTTGTTTTTGATCCGAGAGGATATCATGCCATTCGGGTTATGACTGTGACTGTGATTGCAGAGTCGCTAGCGATGCGAAAGCGCCGCTCATTGCGGAGTAGCTGGATGATGCTGATGAGGTTGATGATGCACTGCTTGAGCGTCCGGCGCTGAGATTGAGGGTGACACAGTCCGAGCATCGATCGTTTCGTGTGTTTGTGCGGCCTCTGCAGCCTCGCTCGTAGTTGACGCAGGAGAACATGGTGTTTGATGTTTCGGTGCCCTTGAAGTGCTTGAGGATAGTGGTATAGCCTGCGAATCGGTTGGTTTGAGAAACAGGGTGTCTTGAACTGTTGTGGTGATCGAAGGTTTGTGTCAGGATCTGATATGGCTGCAGATGCGCCGGGTGGTATATATGTCGTCTCGGAATCAGGCGGTAATGGTAGCGTGAGGTCCGAGAGCCCAACTATTCAAGGTATGATGTATTCGCAATGATGGGAAGCCCTGCATGCGCCTAGCTGCAAGTGGGACTGACGAGATGAGGTATGCCGCATGCAAGTGCGGAAAGACGTACGTTTCAGGGCTTGGTTATCAAAAACAGGACGACTTATGAAAGCGTCAGCCTGCAGGTTTTACTTGGATCTGGTCTTGGGAGCGAAGCAGGGACAGCAGCAAATTGACACCATCGCAAATGTCAAGGAGCAGGGTTCTATTTAACCACATTGAAGAAAACGGGTTTGAGGATCCAGGGGCAGAATCTGCGTCATCTCGAAAAGCTCGTGCTCGCGTTTCATTCGTGACAGAGGGTGACTCGGCACGCTTGGACGCTATTTATCAGCTGACCTGCAGGCTGTCATCCATCTCCTCGGGTGCACAAGCGTTCATTGATCGCCTCAAATGTAGCTCCATCATGCCCAAGATTTTCCATCCAACTGGGTGTCTAGATCTCGAACTAATCACCAGTTACCCGATCATTCATACCGAGATCAAACGCCTTTGAATTCGTAGTAATTCACCTACATCTTGAGATTGAGTGTCCACGAATGAACTCGGGGATGTCAGGCATCGAGCGACGACGTCGACACTCACCGCTGCCGGTGCCTCGGACTTCTCAACCGAAATCTTTCAAGGACCAGCGCTCTGTGTTGCAGCCCATAGCATTACTGTGGCCTCCTCCCTGGATTATGCATAGCACCTGAGATGGCATTTGATCGGCGGCCATCTGCATAATCGTGTATCAGCAGCCAGTCATAGTCACCTCGGCAGCTCGAAGCATGAGCACAGGCCTTACTCAGGCTTCAATATGGGCGGCTGGATGAGTGCCTTTACTCGATCACGATGCAAGACACCGTACACTGCACACTGCGAATGGAATTCTCGTGCATATTGCGCGCATATTTGACTGCATGCTGCCCTACTTATTTCGCAGTTAGCGCAACTTCCGCTCTCATTTTCACACCAGCTTTGGCACTTCTCGTGATGATGTCGATCAGCAGATTGACTTCATTCCATTCTCGGGAGGGTCTAAGCTAACGCTCTAGATGCGGATATCGGCGAGTGAATGTCAAATTCATCATGATGACGGGAGAATGCTTCGGTGGAAGTGGTATGCTTACCGTAGATTCACGTGACTTATCTGGGGTTGGGAGCACAATACAGCACTCAACACGCACGCACACTGGACTCAGCATCAGACGACTGACTGACAGAATGTAGCAATCTCTGTACTGAGGCAGCTTATATGCTTATCGTTTTGCAAGGCAAAAATCTTCGGCACTCTGGCGTCAAGGAACGAATACGAGCAGCTCGTATGCTTGGAGTCATATTGCCAAATACGTAACACCGCACGATCAAATAACTCAACAGCAACATCACAGCGCAACATAGTTGTCGGAAACTCAAATTGGTATCACAAATAATTACACGAAGCGTAACGCTACACCGCAATGTCGCGAAGATCAGCATGACTGGACTCGTCTTTACCCCACAGAGCTGTCTCTATGTCGTACACTGGTATCTTGATCAGCTGCAGGAGCATCCAGGCACCCGCATTTCGCTCGATTTCATCTGAGTCGATATTGCTCTCACACAGCCTGTCCTGTGATCGTATCGAAATGCTCATCTCCAGGAAAATTGCTCGAAGAGAGTAACCCGAGGGAGTATGTATTCTGGAGGTCTTTCAAGCCCATCAGATTCAGGAACTCAGTATCGGCCATGTCTAGCTCGTCGAGCCATGACGAAGGCAGATAAGGTAGCCCTTTCGGAGAGTACCGCCGCGGACTCCCGACACGCTGCTTCTTGTTTGAACCAAGGCAGTCTGTCATATCCTGCCTCTGTCTCTTGCTGGCACCACCGAAGTCACCAGGTGTTGAGGGGAAACCGTTACTCTCTGGCAATACGAGCGAAGTCCCGTTCTCCCTTGACCTGTTGAAGTCGCGGACGAATGCTTCGACAACGCTGGACATCAGCACCGCAGGCTGGTACGTTCGAGTCATCTCCGCAAGAGTCAATTTTAGACACTCAAGATTGGCTAGAAGATCCTTCCGTTCGATTGCATTGGCCTGTATCACCAGCTCCGCCATAAGCGCTGTGGCGGCCGTACCTGCATGTTGCAATCCTGTTGGAAAGCTTTGTGAGGTGTCGAAGCGCTGCCTGTACTTGCTCATGATGGCGGCAACTTTCTTCGCGTTGTCCGCGCAGACTGTTCTTGATAGGATTGTGAAATGGTTCATGCGTTCGGGCTCAGCTTCGCCGCCGTAGTCATTGACAATTTCTGCAGGTTGCCCATAATTGACAAATGGTCGATGCAGCAGTATCAGAGCTGTGTGATATTGCGAATGCAGGAGATATAGTGGAGCTGGACCATTCGCAATGTTCTCCTCTGTCCACTTGAGTTCGGCCGGCAGCTCCGAGAGCCAGTTCGTTAGTTCTCGGTCCACGGCTGCAATCTTGAAGTAGGCGTCGGTCGTTTTCCATGGTCGTTTGACTTCCAGATCGCAAAGAGGACCAACAAGTTCCATGAGGTGTAGTAGCGACTCATAGACCTTAGTCTCTGGAGATTTCGAGAACGGCCTCGGTTGACGAGTCTGAATCAGGCGTGCGAAATCCTTCGACATACAGGCTGGGGATATATCCGATGTCTTGAAGTATGTTGGCTACTCATGCAGCAATTAGTCAAAGCATTAGGCAACTTGTGGGGGACGGCTTATGGCAGAAGACTTACTCGCCCGAAGTATATTGAGTAATACTTGTCATTGATCAGACACGCCCACAAAACCATGTGCCTGATCTCGAGCTCTTTCTCTGTGAGCTGCAACTCATTCGGGTCCACATGAAGTCCCACATCAAAGACAAGTCGGAAGGACATTCCTGCGAGCATCCAACCCGTGGCATCGTTGCCAACATAGCACTCTACATCTGCTAGCAGGAACAGCGCTTGAATCGACGGTATGCCTCCAGGCTTCTCCAGCTCCAGGTTGATCATGCTCTTGGCTTTTGCATGAAACTCTGAGATAGCGCATGGTGCCTTCCCACTGGAAATCAAGCGGGCAATGTCATCTCGATTCTTGTCTGCGTACCGAAATCCGATTGCAAGCATGGCAAGATGAAGGAACGTCGAGTAAAATTGAGTTCCTCCATTCTCCATATCATCGTTGAAGGCATCTTTGTGTACCAGATGGAAGTGTGAGTTATATACTCCCCAGTACAAGTTGATAAGGTACTCGTGGGTCTCGGGAGAAAGATCTCGGATCAGTAGGGCCATTGGCCAGTGTGATTCTCGCTTCTCTAGTGACCGAGATACATTGACTTGAGACAGCAGATTCATGTTTGTAGTCGGTCCGAAAAATCGCACGCGCCCGGATGCCATGTCGAACTTCACGGGTGCTGGTACCAATTTGCGTACGAGAGACGGTCCGTGAGCACCATCAGCATGTGGCTCGATGTGTATGTGATCCACTGAATGGGCTGGTGTACTTCCGTTCTGCATATGAGGAGTGTGCTGACTCGGAGGTGCATGGACATAGGGAGGCGCATCATCAACTTCGACACTTGAGGTTTTGATTCCATTCGTGTGCGCAACATTCGTCATATGGCCGTTTGAGTCGTGCCTTATGTGGTGATGAGTGTTTCCGGGATCTTCAAGAGGGTCTTCAAGTCGAGGATCCATCGGTATTGTGCCTTGTGTCTTGAGCAGATTCTCAAGCTGCTCTATCCGCTGGCAGAGTCCATCTGCGAAAGCTTTAGATGATCCCCGACTGAAGTGCTGTCAGCTGATAATACATGCAGATCGCACACGAAAGACTCAGACCTTTTCCTCCCATCCTTTTGATCGAAAACACATTCGTGACCATTCGCCCGACATTGCGAGCAACTCCTCTGTCCTTGTTCAAGCATGCACTAGCTCAAAGTCAGCACACCTGTTCTCAGGAGCAGCCCAAATCATCGCATACTCTTATTCTGCTACGTCTGCAGCGCGTGCACGCCGCACTCGCGCGGTTGCGCTGTCGCGCAGAAGAATCATTCATGGAATCTCGATTTCCCATCTCATCCTCGCAAGAAGTCTATGGAAGATGAACTTGCGAGGAAGTTAGCACACCTGGGGAAGGACCCATGACACGGGAAACTTGCGCCGGCAGATGGCTGCTGGTCCAAGCGTACCTTCCCTACAAGGCATGTGTTTGGCACTCTGGGGCGCGCGGGGCGTCTCTCCGCATCAAACAGGGATCAATTGTGATTTGGTGGAGTGGAGGTTGGGGCTGAGGGAAGCTGGAGAATCAAATCCGACAATTAAAGTGGGGCTATGGCTGCACGCTAAGCAAGGGCTGGAAATGTGTTTCCGATTCATTTGCATTGAACTATTCTACAGCACAGTCTAGATCTTGCCACGATGTAAGAACTTATTTGGGATCTCAACATGCTTCGCCCTATTCAGATTGTAAGTGGATCGAATCTGCAGCTTATGATGGGGTGCTTACCTCAGATATTCGCACACATTCTTACCAAGGGTGTCGTAAGTAGATGTAGCATTGAAGCCGCGATCAAGGTGATCGCGGAGAAGGAAGTGCACAGCTCTGATGCCTGGGATCTCAAAGCGCTCGATCAAGCCGTCTTTATACTCATCCTCAAGCAGGAACTTGATCTTCTCAATGGTCAATATCGATCGAAGCCAATCCCACTCGTCGTCATTGCGGACATAACTGTCAAGTCATTAGCATCTTACGATGGAGAGCACATTAGAAAACATACAAGCCGACCTAGAAGCTATTAGCACATATCACTTCACATTGGAGGATCTACTCACATTGGCATCACTGGCCTTGTCACCGCTGCGACCACCAACAATCCAGCCCAATGGACCTCGAGTCGTTGATCCATACTTCTTCAAGTCGGCTGGATCTTTGGTCTCGTAGCTCGGCTGATCGCGCGGGAATTCCTTGGTTACCGAAGGTGGTGCAATATCGATGGTTTTGTTGTTCTCGTACGGGAGGACGACACGGTGCTGGATCTCCTTCTGGTCCAAGAGTGTCACATAGTATTCGTAGTAGATCTTGCCCTCGGACTGTCTTTGATCGTTACCTGGGTACGTCAGTAAGTTCCGCTTGAGTGTTCAGAGGTCGAGCCTCACCAAGTGTCCAGCCAGGGCAACCTTGCAGACCATTGTCCATGCACCATCTGTTGAAGCCCGGCACATCGAGTGTGGCTTTCGAGACGAGGTCTTTGTTCTTGGTCTGAACGAAAACACGCAGATCACAAGTTGCGACATCCTGGTTGCGTGGATTGTCCGGGCAGTAGCCGTTTAGACTGAACTTGAAGCAGCTCAGTTCTTTCGCGGCATCACCAGCAGAGTATCGAATTTGTCGTTCAATCCATTCTGCCTTCGCCTCCAAGTCAAGACCGCAGATGTAGACGTGGAACTCTGCCTGGTAGCCACCCACAGCAGTCAAGCCGACCTTGGTGGTAGGCGGTGGAGGTAGACCCTTCACGCCCTCGACACGAACGCGATCTTTGCCGATCTCTACAAATCATGCTCAATCTTGCAGTTCAGCTGTATGTGAAGAGCAAACATACCTGTCATCTTGGTACCTTCCAGACATGCCGTCACGTCCGAGCCATAGTACAGCTGTTGTTGAGATTAGCCAAAGGCGAGAAGCCTAGACTTCATCCACTGACCGGTCCTTGAATCTCGTATAGAAGTTGCGACGACACTGTGCCTACAGATACTTCGCCGCCAGTGCCAGGCTCCTTGGTGATAGTGCAACTGCCATCCCACTCGAGCTCGGCAATTGGAAAACCCAAGTTCTCGCACTGCTCGATGAGCCTCTTGAAGCCACTGAAGTAGCCACCCGTCACATAGGCAGCGCACTCGATCAAGTGACCACAGATCAAAGATCCTGCGATCTGATCGAAGTCCACGGTTCTGTCCCAGCCATGCCAGTACATGCCAGCTCCAACAGCTGGCGCAGCATCTGCCACACGACCACAGATAACGATATCTGCTCCTGCACGGAGTGCCTCAGCAATACCGGCGCCTCCGAGATAGCACTGAGCATAGATCGGAGTGTAGCCCCAGTCCTTGAGGTCCTCGCCTGTCATCAGGCTGGTGAACTTCTCGCCTTGCTTGATCAGACGGTTGACCGCGTCTGTGACTTCGTCGCCCTCCACGTACGCGACCTTGAGATCGAGGCCTTCCTGCTTCACGACTTCCTCGACCTGTGCTGCCAGGAGTTGGGTGTCTGAGGCACCGGCATTCACGGCTACTTTGATGCCCTTGTTCTTGATATCTTTGAGAGCAGGCTAGATGAGATTAGCTCATGCTCAGCATATTAGCAATCTGTGACTTACGCGCAGGTTATCCAGAAAGGTAGGATCAAACAAGCCAACAGGCTCCTCGAGAAGCTTGCCCTCTGCCCGTAATCGTTCATTGTCGACCTTTTGTGCGCCGTGCAAAGTCATGGTACATTCTGAAAGCCAATCTCCGGTGATGAAGTCGATATCAAGCTTGCATAGTGAGCTGATCGCTCGCTGTCGATCACTGAAGCCTCCGGAAGCGCCAGCGATGCGGACTGCCCTTTTGTGCGTGCCATTAGCATGGCCATTGGCATGGCCGTTGACACCGTTAGTCGTCATTGTGTGAGTACTCAGGAGTGCAAAAGATGTCGAGATGAAGGAGGGGAGATGTTATTTCCGAGCGAGATGTCGTTAAAATATGCTTTCTAGTAGCAGCCTGATATAGCCTCAAGGGATGCTAGACATCAAGCCATGTGCAGCTGTGATCCGCGGTTCAAACGGACTGTAGCGTGGCCATTGCGAGCTTCCCCGGTGGCCGAAGCTGGGAGAGCAACGAAGACATGGGCATTACGAGGTACCTCATCGCATCCAGAGGTATATCGCATCTCACCTGCGTCGAAATGTTCCTATGATCGATGACAAGTAGAGAAAAATGAGGGGGTGGAAGCTGGGACAGGCGGAAAAGGGTTTTCCTGTCGGATCGCATCCGAGCTTCCGCGAGGTGAGGAGCGAGCTTCTCGCCTTTTCTCCACCTTAAGCAAGCTGTGTGTTCTAGCGGCCCAATACAAGAGGTATTGCAGGGCTTGTTGGATCATAGGAACACTTGCTGTGGATCTGCAACATGCCGTGTTGCCATTATACGACCTGAGTTCGGAAGACGTATACGGAGCTAAGGTGTATCATTGTCTCAGCGTCGAGTAGTATATGTATACCTGATACGGCACGTTACTACTGAAGCATCTCACCAGCATCAACTCACATCAAAGGCTCACTCTTTGGAACTCCCTTTCATACATATACAGTTATATCCACTCTGTAGCTCTCTCATCATGTCTCTCAGCGGCAAAGTCGTTGTCCTCACTGGCGCTGCCAGCGGCATGGGTCTGGAGACGGCAAAGCTCTTAGGATCAAAAGGTGTCAAGTTATCCATGGCCGATGTTCAGGAGGGTCCATTAAAGGAAGCCGCAGCCGAGATCGAGAAGGCCGGCGGTACCGTTATGGCAACCGTGGTCAACGTCACGGATAGAAAACAGGTCGAGGACTGGATCAAGGCGACAGTCGACAAGTTCGGGAAGATCGATGGCGCCGCAAATCTTGCTGGTGTCATTGGCAAGCAGAACAATATGGCACCACTACAAGATATCGACGATGCGGACTGGGACTTTGTCCTTGGAGTGAACACGAAGGGATTGCTGAACTGCTTGCGAGCACAGATCCCGGTGACTTGTACGAGGAAGATATCATGTTCTCAATTGACGAGTGCGTGTAGTACCTAAACGACGGCGCCTCAATCGTCAACGCCGCCTCCGTAGCCGGCCTCATCGGCTTCAAGAACAACGGCTCCTACGTCGCCTCCAAACACGCCGTCGTCGGCCTCACCAAAGTCGCAGCCAAGGAACTCGGCTCCCGCCAAATCCGCTGCAACTGCTTCTGTCCCGGTCCCATCGATACGCCCATGTTCAGACAGTCGGCAGCGATCCGGGGCTCCAAGATGGATCTGAGCCATATTGCTTTGAATCGCGCTGCGCATCCTTCGGAGGCGGCGAATCTGGTCGAGTGGTTGCTTTCGCCGGGATCGAGCTTTATTACTGGGACTGCGCAGACGATTGGTGAGTGTTACGAGCTTTGCTGTAGAGCGGTTGATGCTAATGTTTGTAGATGGTGGATGGTTGTGCTAGATAACGAACAGCAGAGAAATTTTTTAAATCTTTCCAGCCAGCTCACGTCAGATTCCTGACACTGCAATCCAGTTCAGTCTGGTGTCAATGCTTCTCTGTCGTCGCTTGTGTAAAGCCGTCTCATGCAATGTTCGCGATATTGATGTGGCCTCTAAGCTTGCATAACACTGATCGATTCAAGAGAGCTTAACGAGCAGCCGGTAGGTTTCACTAGTCCCCATGATTGTGCAGCTTGTGCGAACTCCATAGCCGGCTAAAGGAAGTCATGTGTTGTACATGCACATGGACGAGGCTGGGCGCGGGGCACAGCCTTCATGCGGCCTCGAACGAACACCCCGACCCCAGGAATCCATTATTCTTAATCTCTAGCACTTCGCCGACACGAATTCATTCGGTTTCCTTGCACATGCAGATGCGCTTCATACCCTCAAGCAATGGCACCTGACGCCTACGAACACGAACCGCTGGACGAATCACGCCAACAGATCCGTCTCTTCAAACTCAGCAGAGAACCACCAGGCAGCCCGTGGATCCGAGGAACACTGAACATATTCGACCTTGAGACATGTCCTCCTTTCATGGCACTGTCCTATGCGTGGGCTAGTGCACGGAAGATGAAAATGATATGGATCGATGGCAAGCCGTTGAAAGTCAGGAGGAATCTGTTCTACTTCTTCCGGGAATTCATCGCGAAGGATGGACCGCGGTTTTTGGAGGCATTCTCTGGGCTCGCATCCGAGACTGGAGGTTCGCCATTCGATGCTTGGCTTTGGATTGATCAGATCTGCATACACCAAGATTCGCTGGAGGAAAAGAATCAGCAAGTGCCGCTTATGGCACAAATATACTCTTGGGCAGAGAGGGTTATTGCGTGGCTGGGAAGAAAAGGTGGGCGTACGACTTACGCCATGGAAGCGCTCGGAAACATCGTGCCCGAACCTTCAGCGAAGGCCTCAATCGCAGATGCATGCAGAATCATTAACCTCAAGCCATACTGGAAACGCCTTTGGATCATTCAGGAGCTTCTTCTTGCGCGCGACATCACAATCCTGTGTGGCACGACGGTCCTTCAATGGCCTCATCCCGATATCTGGAGTCAGCTGAAGATAATGCCTACAGGCAACACCTTCTTCCGGCTAATGTTCATGCAGACTCAATTGCGATACTACGGTGCTGACCTTGACTACGCATTGATGACCTTTGCAGTATTCGCCGAGTCACTTTGCACTAATCTCCGCGACAAGATATATGGATTCTGTGGCATCCTACCTGTGCAGTTTCGGTTGAACCTTCGACCAGATTACTCGAGAAGCACCCAGGATGTTTTCGTGGACCTTCTCAGAGCTTATGTTTGCTACAAGCAGGCAATCGAGACAGGTGAACACGAACTTCGCGGACTCCAAGAGTCTCGATTCGTGGAACCGAATTTATGGATGCTCCTGATTTTGGGCCTAGAGATGGGTGTGATCCCTAAGACGACCTTCAAAAATGATTATAGCTCCTTGGAAGCGGGCAATGCTGTCGAAGAGACAACCATTGGTCAACTGCTTTCGACGATCTGGCGAAGCGAGCAACACAAAAGTATCGCTGCAAATTTGGAGCGGCGACGACCTGCAATCATAAGACGAAGAAGACGCAAGCTCCACTCCATCTCCAAATATCACGTGTCCCACTCGACGGCCGTACATCGGACCCTCCTCACCCCAGACCCGCCAAAAACTCGCCGCCCGCATCATCGCCGCATCTACCCACCCCAAGCCGCCTGAGTCAAGCAAATCTCACGCCTCCCAATTATACTCCAAGCTCTTTACAGAACAATGCAATCTCCCACACCACGATGACACAAACAGAACCGTCGCTGCACCTCACGGTCGGCGTCCTCGCCCTCCAAGGCGCCTTCAGCGAACACATCCAGCTCCTGCGCGCCGCCTCCCCGCAACTCGCAAACACAACATGGACATTCCTCGAGGTTCGCACGCCGATTGAGCTGCAGAAATGCGATGCCCTCATCGTCCCCGGCGGCGAGAGCACAACCATCTCCCTCGTCGCCGAGCGGAGCGGTATGCTCGAGCCCCTCCGCTCCTTCGTCAAAGAAGCCCGAAAGCCCGTCTGGGGTACCTGCGCAGGCCTCATCCTGCTGAGCGAAAGTGCGAATAGGACTAAGGCGGGCGGGCAGGAGTTGATCGGCGGTTTGGACGTGCGTGTGAACCGGAATTACTTTGGAAGGCAGGTCGAGAGCTTCGAGGCGGAGCTGGATCTGCCGTTCCTAGACGGGGCGCGGAAGTTCAGGAGTGTATTCATACGCGCGCCGATCGTGGAGAAGATATTGCCGCACGTATCTGGTGTGCAGAAGGAGGAAGCGGCTAAGGACGCGACGGTCGTGGCGCCGAGTAAAGCGCCTGGGAGCGTGGTCGCGGAGGAGAGTATGAGTGCGCAGGTTGAGGTCTTAGGGCGCTTGCCTGGACGGGCGAGGGCGCTGAATGAGAAGGGCGTTTTGGCGAGGGATGTGGGCGAGGAGGGCGATATCATTGCGGTGAGGCAGGGCAATGTGTTTGGGACGAGCTTTCACCCTGAGCTGGCGGATGATGAGCGCATACATGTTTGGTGGCTGGGCGAGGTGGTGAGGAGCGTGAGGGCGCGGAGGGAGCGGATGCAGGAAGAGGAGGCGATCCCTGTGACTATTCTGTGAGCTCGGTTGGGTGGCATCCTTGCATGGAGCGACACCTGCATGTTCGTATAGACCTAGATTTGTAGCATTTGTTCGGGTATCTACCTTTTTCGCGCTTCCCAGATGAGCGCCGATAATGCAAAGCAGCCAGTGCAAGACACCAATCCCAACGCCATCCCACACCCAATGCGACGCGCCTAATAATCCGTCTCCTTCCCAAAAGCCCTCCCATACCCTCCCCTCCCCGGATCAAACTCCTCCCTGTACTCGTCCCTTACCTGCCCACCGCTCTTGCCGCGCCCGTACTGTCTACCCTCCACGAATCCCTCGTCCAGATCCGTGCGTATGATGCGCTCGTCGAGCTTCGTGCCGCCAACGTACTTCATACAGTCCAGCGCGTCTTGGTGCGTGTAGTACTCCACGAAGCAGAAGCCGCACGGTGTCTTCTGGAAGCGATCGAGTCCCATGACCAGGCGTTTGATCTCGCCGCACCTGTCTTTCACATCAGACACATAACCTCGTGATTGTAAGATGGCAGGGAGGGAAAGGACAGACGTACTTGGAGAAGAGCTCGTGGATCTGCTCCTCGGTCGTGTAGAAGCTCAGGTTACCAACGTACAATGTCGTCGCATCCTTGAGCTTATCATCCGGCGACGGCGAGCGGTGGATGCGCACATTCTCCCTGCGTTCCTCGTCGGCTTGCTCGCGGCGCTCTTCCTCCGTCATCATACTCTCGCGCCTGCGCTCGCGGTCCTGGTTGCGCTTGCGCTTGCGGTTCTGCCGTTCACTTTTGTGTTAATACTTCCTTGGTCCATTGATGGGGAGAGGGGAAGGGGAGGGCGCACCTTGCTCGCGGTGTAGGATGAGGGCTTGTCGAGCCGGTCTACGGTTCCTGTGCGGAAGGCGGGCATGGTGTCTGTGGTGTTGGGGGAGTGATGCGGGTTTGAGGATTAGAAGCTCTTGACGGACGCGATGCTCGCTCGGCCGGCCTTGCAGCCTCAGCCCTATGGAGCTCCGCTTGGTCAGTGTTCGAATGGGGCCATGAGCAAGAAAGTGAGCAGCTGCAGAGGGCCTGATTTCACAAGGGTACTGAATTCCTTTCTGATCTTACTTTGACTTCACTTCCTATTCACTTGTTCTTGTATCTGACTGTGTGCTGCTGTTGATCTGATGTTGTCTTGCATTTTTGAGGCGCTTAATGTGCTGCCCGCATTAAGCTCACACAGGCTTCAGCCATGCTCCCTCTCCACCCTATCCAAGAGGTGTGAGAGTCGCCAGCTGTGCCCCAACTCAAACGAGAGTAAAGAGACGTGTGGTGTATACACAACATAGAGAGAAAAACGGGATGACCGTAAGCCAACCCAGGCCATTGACAGCATCCAGAACTCCACCCTCAAAACCACCGAGCGCTTGCTGAAAACGAATCGATACGCATTACTCTCCTCACGACAACCCGACGAAGACCGCAGCAGTCGTGAAGATGGCAAGAGACGTCCAGCTGAGCAGTAACGACGCAGCACCGGACTCGAGCCCCGTCGCCGTGAAGACAAAGTTCATGCCCATAGGCCCGCCTTGCTCACCACCCGTCGAATTGAAGCAGTTCTCTGGAGTCACCTCCTCGACATCCGCCGGTTCCGCAAACGTGATATCGACGCACTACAGAATCCACAAATCAGCGACTCACGAACACCACCTTTGCAAGAGACGGAAACTCACCGAATACAATGCCGCACCGTGCACCGCCGTCTCAATCAGCTGGATCGTCGCATTGTCCCCCACATTGTAGCTGATATTCGCTGGTAAAGGTACTTGCGGGAGACAGTATGTGCCCGGGTACATCTGGTTCGTGGGGCCCGTGAGCTGGAAGACGGGCGTCATGGGGTGCGAGTAGTTGAGCGGCTCGTTGCCCAGCCCGATGTTGACGTAGACGAAGGCGGTTTTATGTCCATTGAACCAGCCCGGCTGGAAGGCGAGCGCGCCGCCTGTCACGGGCCACTTTGTGCGGTTCTGGGCCATGGGCAGTCCGCCACCTAAAAGCTCGCGTTAGTTACGTTGCCCGAGACATGAGGGAGGTGAGGATGAGGGCTACGTACAAGGATACATCCACTGCATGCCGTAAGGAAATTCCATCTGGTTCGTCTGGTTATTCCAGTTCTGGCCCAGCGAGCCGGCGGGCACGCTGCCATCTTCGTTCAGACCCGTCGTTTGGAGGTTGTTCCCTCTCCAGCCCGGGTACGTGATGACTGTATGTGCGGCGACGTTTACGCTCAACGCCAGAGCGATCGCTATCGACGATAGCGACGAGAACATCTTGTCGGCGGTGGTGGCGAACAATGTGACCCTTCTCTTCTTCTCCGTATCGGATTGCCCGTATCCACTCGTTCAAAGTCGCGTTCCTGTCCAGTCCCTGAAAAGTAGCGCGATCGTGAAGGAAGCTCGTTCTTCAATGTTCAGCTCTGAGGAGTTCGGTATCGTAGGATTCGGCGTCACATGAATAGGTTATTGGCAAGCAAGCAGGATCAAGGTTTGAGAAGAGACGAGAACGCAAGCAAGCAAGATCTGAAAGTGCACAAGAGAGGTCCACCCATCCCAGATGTGGGAGACGCTGGGTGTAAGCACGATATGCACATCTCGCACGCCCCCCAACCAGGGCGCTTAAATCCATCAACCAAGCATTTCACACTCACGATTTGCGCACACCCAGCGCACGAACGCCACAGTTCTGCTTCTGGTATCCTTGCTCCTTTTTTCTCATCCGGGATTTGTGATTGGGTATTCCAGAGCTATTGCTAGATTCTTCTCCTAGTAGAAGTAGCATGAACCAGGTGCCTCCTCCCTCTTGCTTGTCGTGAGAGGAGAGAAGCTATGAGAAGACTCGACGGGAGGACCCTGGCGTGCCTGCAGAAAACCGGGGCTGCGCTCGCATGCATGCATTTGCGTGTAGCGGCTCTGCGATTGGTGGTGCGGGGGTGCGCCGCTAGGGATTTGCACGCAGTGCTTGAATGTGCGGGCGCTTGTGATTTGCTGCATGTTCTTGCAGGGGGGGATTTGTGGAACTGGAATTCAGTCACTCTTCTGCAGCTCTCTGCTTCATAGTATTTGAATAGGCGCCCGTTTTCTCCCTCACCTCATCGTTGTTGCATGTTCTGTTCGTGCGACAGATGGATACATCGGGAGATACGGCTTGATCGGCGCGTGTTCTCCACGTTTTGGATTCGCAGCGTGGTTCCACGATTGTCTGTTCCACGGAGACGGTTTGTCTTTTGTCGGAGGGTATTTTTGGCAGCGGGAGGAATGCTGCAGCCCGAGACATGACGCGAACTGCTCAAGTACATCTAAGAAGCTCTTGAGTCCTCCATCTCGAGTCTCCATAGTGCTTGCGATTCTTCCTTCAGCAATAGACCGTCGGCTTTGTGCTTCTGTCTGCTCGAGGTGGCGATGCCGCAGTCACGCCGAGACGCGCCGTGGACGTGATTCAAAGCCACAAGCTCCGATATCACCGTGACAGACGTTGACGTGCAGTGCGCACCTGCATGGCGAACCACCGCAACCCAAAGAAGCACGCGAGACCGTTCTGGTCATTTTTGGACCGTGGACGTAAAGGCCACCGTCTTCGTAGACCTTGAGACGAATCTTTGGTTCACCATGCAGTCAGCCTTGTAGCGCGGAGTCAACAAAAGCTTCTCTCCATGGTGTAGATCTCCGATATGTTTAGTTAAGAGATAGTGCGGAGGAGCCGCATCGGAATGGAGATCTGGGTGGCCTGATTATGGGGCTGGACATCTCGCAAGCAGATCATCCACGAGTGCTGCGCGAATGCTGCGCGAATGCTGCGCGATGCTAATGAGGCTTGGATGGGATCGAGTATGGACATCAAAGGGGAATTGAAATGGTCTGATGCTTTAAACGAATGAAGAGTACGAGGTGAGGTAGGAAAATTTGAGACGGAGGATAGAAGGCGCGACCCTGAGGTCAGAGTTTATCCTGACCACCGTCCTCACGCGATTCACATGCTGCTGATTTTTGTTAATGGGATCACAGAAGTCAGCGATATGATGATAACATCGTTTCAGGTGTATGGATAAAAGATTGAGATCACGTTGTCCACTTTACTCCTCTTTGGTCTAAGTCAGCTACGTGAGGGTAGCATGCACGTTGTCTCGACAGGGATCCGTGTTGATACCTGTAAGGAAAAGCATGAAAGCAATCGGCTGTAGAGAAAGGAAACGAGCGTGATGTTCTATTCTACTAGTTCTGATGCAGGTATGAAAAGGCGGAAGGCATGTTGTCCCGATAGGCGTTCGTATCGATACTTGTGGCAGCAAGCATCGACCATAATAGCAGGACCCTTCGTTCATTTCCAGATCATATGTATGGAAGTATATTGGACCATGGGTAGTGCTCACAGACAGAAGAGTCGGCCTTGTCCTCGGACGCCATCATCCAGTGGGCTCATCACCACTTCCACTTAATGCCATCGAGGAATTATGCTTCAAACTTGGATATCAGTCCCGCAAGACCACATCACAAGCCGCTTTCCTCCAATACTAATACCGAGACCAGGATGTCCGATGAGCAGTCGTCATAAAGTCTGGCATGCGTGCCTGAGCTGAACATGAGTATCAGATATAAGCTGAAAGGGTCCAAAATTCGTATCCGACTGAAGTCGCATATGTGCCATGGAGTAGATGCCTACCCAGTCAATCTTCCAGCAAAGCTTGTGGTCTTCGCTCTTGAACGCGGAATTTGTCTCCAAGGATTCGGTCATCAACGGATCAGGACAATTAAGCGACAAATTATTTGATGTAATACCTTGGCGATACTATTCCAGGAACGCAACGTACAGAGAGATTTGGATCTATCTTCGCGGTCGAATCTCGGGTGATCGCAGTTCTTCAGCGTCCGGAAACTGACATTCCAGATCATGTCGTATCCAACAACTCCTTTGTCATCGTGGCATCGCGTGGCCATACGATATCTGGCCTAAAATGCTCGTCATCCTTGATGAGCCAGAGAGAAGCTTCGCCAAGCTCTTCTGGGCACGGTCAATTCCGCTGATGAGCGTCAGCAAAGCGACACTAGCAAAGCGCGGTGAAGACCGCACTCTCGTGACGTACACGGTGGTTTGCTGATGTAGTAGCAGTGAGCCAGCTGCGCCTTCTGGTGTTGAGTATTTCTAGCTGCGGCGATTGCAGGAAAGCGATACTCTTTTGAGCCTAGCTCCTTAGTGAAACCACCAAACGGCGAGCCGAGGAGCAGGTGGAGATATTCTGACCTCCAGATTCTGAGCATAGGCTAATACTAACACCGATATTCACGAATTCCTCCATTACACCAAAATACTCAGCATCGTCATAAGCTATAGCGAACACAGATGACGAACGATCACGATCTAAGGCTAGCCAATCGTTTTTCCTCCATGGCTTATTCATCTCTCACCCATGTTGCCTCACACAGCACAGTTTGACAGAAGCCAGCTGGGCTTGTCTACAATTAGCAAGCCTCATGCACAGAAGCATGTCGCAGAAGCTTCCATAGCATCATTAACAGCACAGGTAAGAGAAGAGCGCAGACCGCTATGCCCAAGCATAATTCCAAAATCCGATTCTATTATCGTATAGTCTCAGCATAGACACAGACCTCTGCTATTTCAGCTCTTACATAAAGAAAGATTTGGGGACGTGCCCTTCCGCAATCGCCAATGGCACTGGTCGTTTCTGCTGATCAACTGTTATTTCTGGATGGCAATACCCCTTCATTGCCGGTATCTTTCCACCGGGGGTTCTGGCCAAAAGTCGCAACTATTCCTCCATTCTCCCCCACCACTTCCCCAATGAGTAGACCAAGTGCCAAATCGAAGCAGATTGCGAAGCCCGCCTTCGTCTTTATAGACGAGGCTGCGAAGTCGTCGAAGGAGAAGCGGAAGCAAATACGATCCCAAGCCAAGAGGTATGCTATTGCCGAGAGGAGCAAACGCCCGCGCGAAATCCGTTTTGTCAATGTCCCGAGTGGGCAAGAGACACAGGCCCTTTCTGAGCCAGCCCTGAAGGAAGAAGAAGACTTTGAACAATCTTCATCAAGCCAAGCTGTGGTGCCCGTCAGAAAACCCATCCTCATCCCAGATCTCCCCAAGAAAGGCTACGAAGCTGCACGCATCGAATATGGATTCGATGTATTCTTTCTCTCGGGCCTTGCGTCTGTTCATGTCGGGAAGGGGGCGTCTCTCCAGCTGCAGGACCACAAGTTAGGAGAATGGCTCATAGGCTTCCGAGAAAAGTCCTATCTCGATTGCGTCCCATCACATTACAACACGAGTCCGTTGCTACAGAGCGTCGTCAACTGCACGATGGCTCAGTACAAGCGTGCGATGTGCCCCGACTCGAAGATCTCAGAGGCCACCGTATTCAAGCTGTACGGTAAAGCTCTGCAAGATCTGCAGACCGCCCTCAACGACAACGACAGACGCATGCAGCCAGATGTGCTCTTGGCTACAGCAGTCTTGCAGCTTTTCGAAGTAAGCATCTCTAAGACTCGATAATGTGCCCAGGCGGCGATGATGAATAATCGCGCTAACAATTGCCACAGCTCTTGCAGAACGAAACTTCTGGACGATGGTCGTACCACACGCTCGGCCTGATGCATTTGCTGCAGATGCGCGATCCCTCTACATTCTCACAAATTGAGCTGAGTCTCCTTGCGAGCCAGCTCGGACCGCTCGTCAACGAATGTTTCCTGCGACAGATTGACTGCTTTCTGGAAGATCCGAAATGGTCGAGCACAATCTTGCAATTGCAGCGGAACAGCACGTTCATCTCTTCTTTGCTCAATGCGCAGGCTAAACTTCCACGTTTCATCCGCATAGCGAAGGAGTTCATCCTGGGAGAACAAGTCGACGATCCGCTGGAAAAGCTCCGTGCTCTCGATGAAATGCATGGCGTGAAAGAGTTCAGCTACCGATGGGAAGAAGAGCTCGAGAGACACCGGCGCGTCAACAATGCGATCCTGAATCTGCACGAACTTCCATGTGCTGTGTGGTCGCTTCAGATCAATCTGAACCGCATCATGGTGTCGCTAGATCCTCTCGCCGAGGACGCACGAATCATGGAAGAAGAATCGCTGGAGCTCTCCGAGAAGATCCTGGAATGGTGGGCTACATCGTCCAAGATCCAAGGCGAGCGTGAAGACCGCCTCTACACATATCCGATCCCTAGTGCGCAGATCATACTGGCGACAAAGTTCGAATGGCGGTGTGCCGTCGAAGGTCGGCTGGGCTATGTCAATATCGAACGTGGTGTAGTGGACCGAAGGATATTTGAACAATGGACGACCTTGATCCGGGCTAAGGCACCGACGCGCAAGGTTAGTGACAATGCTTGTAGTGATATCAAACGTATTCTGACAGCTTTCGTGCGCAGTATGTATATGTGACGCAAAAATAGACACTTCGACCTCCACATCCTGCGCGCCGTACGAAGCAAACGACCAAACGTGAGAAGATCCAATTCGCGAGAGTATAGCAAGCACTTTGTGCGTGTGGCGATAGACACAGAGTCGAGTTGGTATACAGTTCGAATAAGGTTTTAAGCTTTGGTCGGGTCACCTTCCCCAAAGTGCTAGCTGGATCGCCTTCTGACTATGGCGTGAGAAAGATCCACATTGTTCGGGAGTATCGATCGGACGCTTTCCAATCGCGAACAGAAGGAGATGGACGGTATATGCAAGCTGAAGCAGACCGGACATAAGCACGGAAAACGCGGTCGAGCCATGCGGACAACGCATCTTACAAAGCAAGAGAAGCAATTGACATAATGAATCATGGCTAACGATGACATGAATCTCATGGTCCGGTGCCTTTTCGGAGACAATTGTTCTTTGGGATTCGGAGTAGCGGAGTTCCACGGGCCACTCTGTGCGGTCCGTCAGCTTAAAAGAAATTCGTTTGAACATCGAGTTTGGCACACACAACGCGGAAGTCTTGATGAATGTGGGTGGTATCAATGCTATTACCGACAACAACGACAGAATATTAGAAGCACAAAATGCAGAGAATGACAAGTCCACCGTCACAAAGCCATGCAAAACGATTAGAAAGACCGACCAAATATAGCCCATGCCCAGAAATGCGTCACTATGCTTCCTAATCTCAAAATACCTCCGTGCTTAAACAAAGGAAACGCTCGCTCCAAATTCCTCACGCATATCCTGTCTTCGTCACGCCAGCTGTAGCAGCTCCTCCAGTGGCCCAGTCATCGCCCATCCTGAAGCCATTGGATCCCCACTCATTCTGGAATGGCTTCTGCCCAAAGTTGCCGCCGACCACAGTTGGGAACATCATATCATCATATGTGCCTGCTTGTACAGCATACCACTCTTGTGAGAAGCCATGAGTTTGGCCGTAAGTCGTCCTACCCAAGAAGTCCCAAGGGATCTGGGTGGCATTCATCCAGTCTTGCTGATTGACACTCGTGCCTTGCGAAGTCTGGGCTGGAGGTTGAGAGTGGTATGTCTCCATATGGTTTGTCGATTGTGCCGGGAACGCGGGTGCGGCGATTGGCTCTTGAGTAAGAGCAGATGCAGCGCCATTGCCCGCGAAGACGTTCAGATCGCCGAAGACGTTGTTGTTGGACATGACATCAGAGGGCACGTTGCGAAGCGCGCCAACTAAGCTGGCAAACTGGCTGCCAACCTGGATGAACGTGCGAAAGGTGGCTGCAAGGGGACGACTGCGCATCGCTGAGTAGATCTCGTCAATGGATGACTTGCGGGCGATATCTTCGGCCGATTCGGGTATGTCTGCGAGCTGTGGGATGAAGTTCACGCAGACCACGAAGCAGGATTGATACAAGTAGTACACATCGAGCCAGCTTGTGCCGTTGAACAAGTTCTCGCGAATGAGTCGCAGACCAAGACGTACGACTTGATGAGCATCGTTGACGCATTGGTCAGCAAGTCGAACCGCCTCGTCAGACATGGTGCCTTGGTTGGTCTTCGGATTTGATGACTGCTCGACCATGTCGATTTGCTTGTTGACTCGGCTTATCAGGAATGGTCGCGTGACAAGCGAGCGCGTGTGATGATATAGAATGTCGAGAAGCAGCACCGCACGAGCCTGCTGGACATGGACCGCATTTCTTCCCACGCGTAAATGTGGAGGCAAGCTGTCATACCAGTCTTTGAGATCGTGGAGCAATTGGCGTGCATTGGCCGTCACTGTATCAGCAGCGTCACTCTTGTGCACCTCTGAAGCATTGTAGATCAGTTGCTTCGCTCGAAATGCAAGTCGAGTGAGAGACACATTGACTGCAGTCAATCCAGGTAGTCCGATACTGCTCTCTACAGCTTCTTCGGGAAATGTGATCGTGATCTCGGCTTCTTCGATAGACGATGGTCGGCCGAGGATGATGCATAGATTGCGTTCGAACACGTATACTGTCCACCAGATCTGCTTTCGAATGTTCTGCTCAAGGTGATCGAAACCGACGTTAGCACCCTCACGATGCATGCCCAAAGCAATTGCCATTCTTGTTGCACAGCCCAGCAGCATCCAACTCGCGTTGCGTTCCCCGACGTTGTGGTAGTACAATTGCAGAAGCATCAAAGCTTGAATATTCTGCAGACTCGTTGTGGAGACAAGATGATCGACGTAGCATCGGGCAATTTTGAGGTATCGCTTCTGAATTGAGCTTGTCTGTTTGCCGAAGGGATCGAATGACTGGGCACCGAACACGAAGATCAGACAAAGAACACATATCCATCCTGGATCTGACTCGTTTGGATGAGTATTCCTGTTCCACATCGACTCGTACCGCAGCTGGAAAATGGTGCGATGGATGAGAGGATAATTTGGATGGACATGATCGAAGAATGCTTGCACACACAGATCCGCTTTCGACTTCTCCGGTAGCGTGAAGACGATCTCGGTCAGGTCATCCTTTTCTTGAGCATCGAGTATCCGCATGTACATGCCTCCATCTTGAGGTATCTGGGCAGCCGTGGAGTCGATTGGCGTAGGTGACTTATTGTCTCGTGGCTCCAATGATGCGGTTCTATTCGAGTTGACAAAGTCGACCGCGAGAGTCTTTTGTTGCTGCCGTGACAGCAAGAATTTGGGGTTCGGGCTGATCCTCGCCACCATCTTGCGAACGACAGCTGCAAAGCCCAAAGATGACGAAGGACCGACGTAATGGCCGACACCGTGAGGTGCATGCACCAATTTCTCATCACGGATTCGTTTCGGAGTGGCTCTCAGTGGCGGCGTTGCTGAATTTGGTGCTCTCGCTCCATTGTGAGGCGCATCTGGAGCAGGTGTTGGAGGTGCCTGAGGAGTATTGGCAAAGATCTCCGGATTCGTCTCGAGTGATTCAGGGTCGGGCATCTGAATGCCTCGCGCTCGCCCAAGTTCCATCAACGCATCGACATCTTGTACATCCTCGCCAGGGAGTAGACCTTTGACCAGTGCATCGAGAGCGCGATACCGAAGGCTGAGACTTTCAAGACTTCCGTAAACTCGGTGCTTTCTTGGCAAGGTGCTCTCGCACGCGACTCCAGCCGTGACACAATTCGAGCATTCTTCGTCTGCTGAGTTGCGAATGCATTTCGCACGTCGTAGTTTGCATCGATCGCACGAGATTGCCGTGCGACGTCTCAATGCATCAGGAACTACTCGCTTGCGTTTGTTGCCCGCCGTGGTTGGTGTGGCTTTTGGGGCGGGCGAACTCACGCTCGAGCTCGGCTGCTGCATGCCCGAAGGCGGGTGGGCTGGCAGCTGAGATGGAGTGTCGACTCTGTCCGCCATCCAGATCGAATGCAACGAGGCTCAATACGATGGTCTGCAGCACATGTTCGAGGTTGTAAAGATGACGGGAGCATGCTTCCAAACGGAAGGGGAGCCTTGAACGAGTCAGGCCAGGGATCTTTTCTCGGTAAAAATCAAAGATCACTGGCTGCTCGATCGACGGTCGAACTTTCCCGGATGAGCTCAAGAGCTAAAAGAACAAGTCGACCAGCCAATTGGAGAGCGCCCGGCGAATTCCTAAGCTAGAAACTTGCATAATTCTCTGGTTGTGCGCCTGCATAAAAAATGTCGGCTACAGAAGCGTTCGAGCTATCGGATCGAGACCATTCCGCAGCGTCACCTCAAATTGTCGAGCAAGTGTATTGTGATAGATGGGTCGAATCCCTCGGCCGTCGTCTCCGTGGATATATCGCATATCATCGAGCGTTCACTTGGCTTCCTGAGAGCCTTCTTTCCTGCATGACATCTCCGTCAGCCACGTGAGATGAGTCTTGGCGTGTTAGCCTAAAACTACGGGGAGGTTGATATTCACGACTTCACCATCATGATGTTTACAACAGCTTCTTGCTATTCCAGCCATGCCGCTGCCTGCACATCATGTCGCACTCATGGATGGCTCCTCGGCGGTCGAGGTGCTCATCGACATACTTGGCTATGTTGATGAGGTTACTTTAGCATCGTCAACTCGAGTCTGTCGGGCCTGGAGATCTCTCATCTGGGGTGACTTCTTGCTACGCGCTAAGTTGTTCATGCTACCGGTTCCTACTGCTTGCCCTGACGAATGCGATGATGCGAAGTCTCTGGTCTACACCCTCAATCCCTTGCTGGACTGGTTTGCAACTCAATCATTTCTGGTGCAGCAGACTGCCGGCCCTGTGGCTGCTCCTTTAGTTGGCAAAGAGCCCTTCAGGATATTCAGTCTGCTGCCAAATGCACAAAGAGCTGCGAATGCCCTGAGTGATGAAGGAAGCACTTCTCTTCTGAACAAAATGTTGTTGACCCAGCCAAGAACCAGAGCTGTGAGTCTGTATTTGCCGATCGAGTGGCCATATGCTCAACCACTGTCAATCTTACCGATTTTTGAGGAGTATCGTGTCAAGAATCCGAATGGAGTTACTCTTGGGGACCTCCTGCGATGCTGGTTGCAAGCACAGTGCTGTGTATCGAAAGGCCTACCCGTGTGCTTGCGTCTTGGTGCTGAAGGCGGCGGCGAATCATACATGGAGGATTTGCAAGCAGAGTACTATCAGCTTCTGAACGCAAGTGACATGCGGAGAAATATCGGGAACGTCCAGCAGCAGACTCGAGATACGAGACGACTTGTGCGAGACATGCGGCGAGAAATACTTCAGAATGAGCTACGCCCAGAAAATGACATCGACGTTCTCAAAGCTTGGGAGCATTTGGTATTCCAGCGCGGCGAAGAATGGATGGAATCCAGCAAGAAAGTCCAAGATGATCAGATGTTGAAGTTGAACGCGATGAGGAGGAACACGATATTCAGAGACGGTTTCCAAGACTCGGACCTTTACCCAGCGTGGCCCGCGCCATTATTCATGCCTCGCATGTTGGCTCGATCTCTGGGGTTGGACTATACGTTCGACTTTGCTGATGGCGTGCATGTCAACAGGCTCTGAACTGCTTGGTCGTTTGGCGTTGACCTGCTCCCACTTGGAGTGCCACACTGGCCAAAGAATGCAGTGGGAAAGTTGAGGCTTGCGGGTCCGCGGCCAGGTCAGATCATTGATGTCCTCACCAACATCCAACTAGTTTGAACCACCGACCGCAAACAAGGCCTACTGATCCAGGTGCAGTGAAGACCTCTGGGCAATAATGAGATCTGCCGAATTTGCGCTACTCCTGTGACTGGCACAATCAAGCTAGGCGATTGGTTGCACAACTTGCGACAGTGCAGCCAAGAAGTCACCTCATAGAAAGCCGATCATACCCGTTACTTTGAGATTCCGACCTCTTCCTCCTCTTTTAAAGCCGCGGTGGAAGGCGGTCTACACTCTTACACTTTTCTTTCCTACCCATAACACTCTTTCATTTGTATATACGGATGATACTTGCCCTAGTGCTCAGCTTCAACAGTGTCAAAGCATCTATCGTCCTGGAGGACATTGATCGCGAGGTGGACGCGACACGGAGCTGAACAGTAAGCGCAAATGCAAGGCACAGCCATGTCCGTACATACTAATCTGATCAGACATGAGTGGGCCGCCAGCCAGTGAGCCGCGTTTCGCATCGCGAATAGTCTTTAACGATAGCAACTTGCTGCTAAAGATCGTCGAAGGCTTTGATGCTGCGACACTCGTCAAAGTCCGCAATATCAACTACACCACCAAGGGACTCATGCTAGTTACGCGGCGCCTCCGGGACAAGCTTTGTTTTCCGCCTCCGGTTGGTGCGCCTCCGATGACGTTCCTTCAAGTTACCACCAACCGGCAACGTACTGCTGCACAACAAATGATCAACGACACGAACATCCTGGCTATGCAGTTCTCGCCATATCTCAATGGTCTGACGACCCAGGCATTCCTGTTCGATGACCAGATGGCAGGATGGCCCAATAAATATGGTGCAGTCACAGTCTGCTTCCTACCCTCTGCAATAGCTGCGCTGCGCGATCATCCATCTGCTCTTCAAGACATGCAGTACGCGACCGGCCGTGCGACGGCTCGAACTTGTGGTCTTCAGATTCGATGGAGCTACAGGCAGTACAGAGAACGTTTCAACGAAAATCATCCTGTCCAACTCATCCGGCATCACGCTCTACGACATCTTGAGCGAGTGGACAGAGATGACATCGGCGAAGTACGAGCGTGGAGCACCAGTCACACTGACACCGCTCGGTGCTGCACGGGGGAACGTAACATCACAGCATGGTGACAACCATTCACTAGCTCATGGGAGGACAGACTGTGTCTACAAGCAAATACGCGGCTGTCTCGTGAGACTTGGTGAATTAGAAGGTGATGCCGCGGCTCGAGTCAGTCCGTTTGCCTCATGGCATCAAGATGAAGATGTCCTCGCAGCATGGTACAAGAGGACGAGTGCAGAAGGCGAGACCTGGTTCGCGGCTGCCAGTTCCT
The DNA here is from genome assembly GCA_000611715.1 of Scolecobasidium constrictum UM 578. Taxonomy (NCBI): domain Eukaryota; kingdom Fungi; phylum Ascomycota; class Dothideomycetes; order Venturiales; family Sympoventuriaceae; genus Scolecobasidium; species Scolecobasidium constrictum. Next base: position 360,154 of record AZYM01000161.1, read on the forward strand.
CAAGAGAAGAGCGAGATCACTTTTTGAGGGAGATGGAGAGCTGTGCCGATGCATGGGCTCAGAAAAAGAAGCAGGAATATCCCGGCCATTCTGCGCACTCGTGGCTTCAGAAGTGCCTCGGCGAGCTGAGAAGCAGGACAGCAGCAACACGTGTCTTCAAGGAGACTAGACTGGTTCAAAGGCTCTCACAGCACTTAGACGATGAGGATCTGCCAAGCCTATGGAGCATCAATTCGACGACCAAGTCGGTGTTCGACACCGTGAACGACATACGCAAGAGGCTGTTTTTCGCAAAGCTCGAGAATCAGCTCACGGTGCTCAATCCTGACAGCATGAGTACATCTGCCAGGAAGATCCTGAAGTCATTCATCCGCATCAATCCATTGTGGGCAAAACTTGTGACCAATGCTCTGGTCTCGGATGACAACCTCCCATCTGAGGATATGGAAGGACTGCATCGTCTCTATCACTTCCACTTTGATCGAGTCCATGCGATACATCCGCCGAACAAGTCTTTGTGGTCTGCATGTCACATCTCCGCAACGGACCTACACCTTACTAAGCCTCCTCTATCGATTGTACACCTTCACGTCGCCGGGTGGCCTCATGTCGCTGATCCCGCCGTGAAGACGAAGTGGACAGCAGACTGGATCCAGCACAAAGGTGGGTTCAAGTCATACACTCACTTCGATAACATCAGGTTCGTCGAAGTGCGGAACACACACGGAGTAACCATAGGTGATGTCGTGAAAGCTTTCGTTGCCCACACGACAGCAGATGCAGGGCGCGGCCTGCTTGTCGGCCTGAGTATCCTCGGTGGCGCGAAGACGGGGTCGGGCATGCTGTGGGATGAACTTGCCGATCTGGAAGACATCTTTGCCACTTTCCTTGCCATTCAGAAGAATCGCGACTACCATGAGGTCTTTAATGATGCTATGACTGGGGTCGATATGGAGCATTACGATGGAGATCTGGAGAGGGAGAAATTTGTGTATTATAGCAAGCTCATGGCGAATGGCGGAGGCCGGCTCGGTGATGCAGGAAGTACCTAGTGCCATGTCTCTGTGTCGATGCTTGAAATGATGCTTCGTGTAAGTTTACAGCACTCAGTACGGGGAGGGCCTGGGAACCACAACATACCTACCCAAGGGCTGCACGAAGCAGCCAGTAGCGGCTTGCCGTAGATTAATAGAACGTATTCGCCGTGCTTTTTGCTCGATTTGGTCTTATTTTTGGCACTGATGTTCAAAGCCACTGCGATCGAGCAAAGCTGGGATCTAACGACACTGTCTCAAACCGCTTGACCACGCAAGCAGGATCCAACAACGCATCCGCAGCTCACCCACCTCGCAACCTTTCGGTATATCGAAAGATCCCATTATCCGTTTGTTTGTCCTGACGCGTGACGACATGCAAATTTTTTTCAGGGTCTTCGCCTTTCCTGATTTTCTTCGCCCGCCTTCGCCGTCTTCTGCTTCCTCCACCACACACACCCCTTTCTACACCACCCCCTTTCGTTCTTTCATAGTGTCTTTCATCTATAAGACTCTTGAATAACCATCGTGCGAGCTGACCACTGCGGAGATGGCCCGGAAGCGCTGTGGTCTGAATTGGCGCGGCCATCGGCGCGTCGCCGCCGTGCCAGTTCTTCTGCAGACGCGTGTGCGCACTAGCAAGTTCCGTAAAGGCATGTTTGTTCTCCCCAGTACTGACCAGTAGAACCAGCTGATGAACCGAGCCCGGAGACTACCGGTGCAGTTGACGATGAAGACGCGATCGTTGCACCTGTCGATGCCGTTGTGGAGAGCGTGTTCGGTGAAGTCGTGGACGCAGCTGCGCAGGTATACTGGTTCTCTCGCATGTTTAACAATCCAAGCTAACGTCGATGCAGCCTCAAACAACGGTTTGTGATCCAGACGTGGTCCGCACTGTCTTCGGCAACGATGATATCTGCGTCCTGATCGGCGGCCATTTGATGGGAGTCTCCGACGTGTCCTCCTTCCGCGGTATCAACTGGGTCTGCGATCAACTCGTAAAGGACACGGGCGCACTCCGCAACAAGCTCTTTCTCGGTCCGACAAAGGACTTCCTGGACATCAGCACTTGGTCCCCGAATGCACGTACAGAGGCGCTGTGCAACGTCGAATACTCGCCCTTCCTCAAGGCCTTCTCGACTACAGCATTCAGCTATCACGATGCGCTGAAGGGCATGCCAAACCCTTTCGGCGCTGCGGTCTTCACGCTTCTCCCCACGGCCCTCGATGCATGCCACAACCATAAGAGCAGTCTGGAGAAGATGCTGCTTTGCCGGCCCGCCATGAAGAGCATCGAGATGGTTACGTCCGTCTTTGGCGCTGATAAGCGAAAGCGTACAAAGACTATCATCATCCGCAACGAGCGTGGCATCACCCTCTACGACGTCTTCGCCACCTGGGTAGCGCATACTAAGATGGAGGTTGAACGCGGCGCGCCGATCTGTCTGAGCTCACCCTGGGCTCCGCAGATCTCTAGGTCATCCTCGCAGGGTGAAGCCATGATGAAGACGATCACGTGGTCGATGCGTGGCTGTCTGGCTCATCTGCGTCACAAGGATGTTCCGATGAGCGAGACGACAGACTCTGAGCACTTCTGCCGCTGGGATCAGAATGAAGAGCTCCGCAAGTATTGGACCCAGATGACCTGCGTTGAGGGTGAGAAGTGGTTCGCTGCAGATGCAGACCGTAAAGAGCAAGGCCAGAAGATCGAGGATCTAGAGCAGGTGGTGGCTCAGTTCAGGGCGGACAAGAAGGCCGAGATAAAGGAGAAGTCCTTGACTGGACCGATGTGGCTGAAGATCTGCTTGGAGAGGAAGCGCGCGAAGTCTGCGGGTACTGTGGTGTTCAATGATGAACCCCTGATTCGGAAGATCCTCAAGTTGGTGCCGACGACTCAGTTGCTGAACGTGTGGCGTGTCAACCAGAACACTTCCAAGCTCTTCAACCGAAGTGTCGATTTGCGTACTCGCCTCTTTCTCGACTGCGACGCGCAGCAAATCTCTTGCACCCCGATGCCCCCTGTCCCTGCTGGAAGTTACGTGGATCAACGCCCTCGGTCAACCCATATCTACTTTCCTCGCACCATGTCTGCTCAAGACAAAGCCGTTCTGCTACGAAAGTTGAAGCTCAATCCTTTGTGTGGCAAGCTGGTCATGGATGATTTGATCAAGAACAGCGCTAGCATCGTCCATGGTGTTGCCGGTCTACACAAACTGTGTACGCCTCTGATCCACGCAATTCATCGTGCGGACGGCAGGCGTGGCTCTGACACATCTGCCAGCGGCATGTTCCTCACGGATCCACCTGTGTCTGAGGTCTAGCTTCACGTGGCGGTTGTCGAGCCTTTCATGGTTCCTGGTAGTAAGCTCGCCCACGAGTGGCGCGTGGGATACCATACTCTTGACGGCCGCGCCTGCTTGGTGCAGGGCACCCGCACTGAGCACGTGGTCAACGAAGACGGAGTGACCATTGGCGACGTTGTGAAGGCCTTCATGTCAGCCACACGTACGTCGCCGAAGCAGCAGTCTGGCCTGCCCCTCTGCATCAGTATCCTTGGTGATCCGGCTGATGGAGCCATGTTGCTCAGGAAGGAATTGAGGGAGGTAGTCCAGGATATCGCGGTTGCTCGTGCCTTCATTGCGAAGGAGCCGGAGCATGCACAGGTGTACATGGGTGCGATGACCAACATGGACTGGCGGCTGTGTAGTTCCCTGAAGCAGCGTCAGTTCGCCTACTACACCAATCTGCTGGGCTCTTGAGTGTGCGTCAGGTGGTTGGTGGTCTCGGAGGCGACGGACAAGGTGATAAGCATTCTAGCAGGGCGCTAGCGGGTGTCTTTGATGAGACTCTGTGTTTTGTTTGATATTCCTGGCTGTGCTTTTGATGGGCATTGATGGTCCTCGAAGTTCTCGACTCGTTCACGATGGACAGACGTGCGAGTCTCAAAAGATGGCGAGTGACTTCAACGATGTCCTTTGTTTCGATGGATGTAACGGCGGAACCATAGCGCCAGCGCTTTACTACTCTAGGTTGTATCGTTGGGCAAGGACTCATCTCCCAAGTTACAATAGCTGCATGCTTCAATAAAAGTTTCCAAAAACATTTGCGTCAGCATGGCACGGCGCGAACAGGCTTGGGAAACATACCAATCTGCCCATCTCAGCCCACATAGATTCCGCGAACTCTGTATGCATCAGTCCCTCTGGTGGGAGCTGAAGGCGTCCTAAGCGACTGTACACGCGATCTGGAATCTGACCATCCCATGAACACAATCAACTTGATCCCGCAAGCAGGGCCCAACAACAAAACCGCTAGATCATGGTTGGCATCGCCTGGTAATGGTGCGCAAAGTGAGAAGACTGTTGGCCCGCTTTCCCGGATCCTGTCGTTCTTCTTTCCATCTCTCTTTCGCGCACATCCTCCTTCCTTCACATATACTACTCCATCTTCATTTCGTACTCATCTATAGCAGTGTATCAGATAAGCTTACTGAGCAAGCATCGTGTGGTATCCAATTAGCGCCGCCCTCGAAGACGACAACCTCGCTCCCATCATCGCGACTGCTCTCTCACACACCATGCTCGTCTGCTTCCGCGGATCACCAAGGTCCTGTGCCTCTGCCATCGAGAACACCAAATCGTCGCGCCAGAAACGGGGCTTGTAGACGAGATACCCAGATTGGCGATCCCAAGGACGGCGTACTGTGCTTGCAGAGGGAGCTGCAAGTGGTCAATACAACTGCCCTCATTCGCAATCTGATTGGAGAGGATGCTGAGTACGGCAGCATCTACAAGGGGGCGATGACGTGTTCGGGATGGAAGATGTATAATGAGCTGAAGAAGAAGCAGTTCATCTACTACACCAATTTGCTCAACGACTGAGCTGATGCTTGGGGACATGTGTGGGAAGATCATGAGCAAGGCGCGAATGAGATCCACCGAGAGTTCTTCATAATGCGCTTATCGATTCCGATGATACATGGCCGGGGTGTATTCGAGGGGTTTCGAAGTTGGGCGAACAATGTGCGATGGCTCATTTTGGGATTCATTGTATGGCGGTTTGACTCTAGCGAAGGCGTTGCAGTGCGGCATAGCGACAGCAGAGTCATAGCAATAGCGATGATGATGCGGCTCGGCGACGCTCTCAATGAGCGTTTTATAATGACACAATGGATGACTTTTGTCTTGTTGAGGGAAGGAAGGAGGCGTGCTTCTTCATCGCGTGGTTGAGATCCCCACGTTCCCACTTTTCCGATCCCTGCATTTGAGCTTCAGAAAGCTTGTGAACGTCACAAGGACATTCTGCTCCTGCACCTGGCCGTTGATCAATTGGACCTACAGCTCTTCGAGATCCCTCACTACACCTTCGCTCATACCTCTGCTAAGACCTACGTCCGCGATGCGCCACGACTGAGCGTACGAAACGCGACCCCACCACGAACGCCTCCACGACTCTTCACCGCCGACTCCCACCAAGCTACACCACCGAGGCCCACGAGCACCTTCACCACGCGTCATGCCCGTCCTCTTCGCCCTCCTCAAGTACATCGTCTACCCCATCCTCACCCTCCAACTAACCCTCTACGCGCTCGCCTTCCTCACGCCCGCCTCCCTCGCCTCAGGGCATCCGCGCCGACTCTTCAATTTCTTCGCCCGCGCCTTCGCCTTCATATGGAGTCTACTGCTCTGCGCCGCCTACGGGCTCACAGCATCGATACTCTTCCGGATCGTGGGGAGACCCGGGTTGGCGCAGTGGGCGACGGCACGGGCGTTCAAGTATGTCATGCTTGTGACGACGGGGGTGTGGATGACGGTTGAGGATGAGCATGGGGAGCTGGGGACGAGACCGATGGTGCTGGTGGGGAATCATCAGACGTATGTGCGGCAGTTCAGGAGGTGGGAGAGATATGCGATGCTGACTTGGGATATAGCGAGTTGGATATCTTGTTCCTTGGGCATTTATTCCCGCCGTACACGAGCGTGACCTCAAAAGCAAGTCTGAAGTGGACGCCCATCCTAGGCCAATTCAGTGCGTTCCCTCCCCTCCATCCAACCACACAAGCTAACAAGAACCATAGTGTGGGCCTCCAAAACCATCTTCATCGACCGCGCCAACTCCAAATCCGCGCGCGCAGCTTTCGACGGCGCCGCAAAGGAAATGAAACGCTCCCGCCAAAGCGTCTACATCTTCGTCGAGGGCACGCGCTCCTACTCGCTCACGCCGACGCTACTCCCCTTCAAGAAGGGCGCTTTCCATTTAGCTGTGCAGGCACAGGTCCCCGTCGTGCCGGCCGTGTGCGAGAACTACGCGCATGTGCTTGTGATGAAGGCGGGGTGGCGGAGGTGGCGGTTTGAGAGCGGGACGATCAATATTAGGGTGCTCAAAAAAGTGGAGACGAGGGGGTTGGAGGCGGGGGCTGTGGATGGGATTGTGGGGGATGTGAGGGGGAGGATGTTGGAGTGTATTGAGGAGATGGGGGCTGAGAGGGCTAAGTCAAAAGGAGGACCGATGGCGGTGAAAGCGAACGGGAAGGATCTGTAGAAGGTGTGGATGAGATATGCAGATGTTGGGTAGATGAGAGATGATGACGAGATGAAGGCATGTATAGCATGATTATTGACCACATTTAGCATTAACGATGGATGGCAAGGTGCTGCGGAACATTTGAGAGCTTAAGCACGCTGTACATAACTCGTGTACATAGCACCATACGTCAGAATCACGGGTATCTCGTGCGCTTCCACTCCTTCCACGCTCTCCTCCGGGCCCTCTTCAGAAGAATGTATTCATCTTGCGCCCTTTGGACCTCCGCATTCCACATCTTCTTCTCAGCCTCGCGATGCTCCCTACTCCTCTTAGCTCGCCTGACCCTTGCAAACAATCTTCATGATCCCATGCGGGAGCGACAGCAGAAGCTCCGCACGCATCATCTTCGCAAATTTGCCCACGCCCCTGAACGCACCTGTGCCGTTCGGAGTATCCCGTGGACGCACGGACCTCGAGTGAGGAATGTATATCACGGCTGCGCCACGCCCTCGAGGTAGAGGTGCATGATACTGTAGCTAGCGAAATCGACGTCCTACGTTTTCGTGGTACCCACGATTATTCTCGGCCTCACTCGAAATATACTAATCTAGAACAAGTTTGATAATCTAGATTGTCGGGAGCTCCCTCTTATATGCGAAACTTGTCTATTATACTGGTCTCTCGCTACAAGAATACGGTGCTTAGGAATAATCTTTGTCACGTGAATTTGATTTCACGTGACATTCGAATTGGGTTAGCATGGCTAGGCTCGATTAGGCTGGACTAGTAGCCCATACGCTGTATACTACTTATTCGCGCTCGCGAGCACATCATGGTCGTCATAGCACCACCATCTCTAGACAGGATCATGAGTTGCAGTCATAAGCCGTCTTAATTCTTGCTCATCTATATCACTCTATTTGTACGCGCGCATCGACACTCTCAGCACGAGCTATCTAGGACTATCCTATGTCTTCACTGAAAGCACCATCACAAACAGACCCGCTAGAAATTGGCCACGATGTCTGGGCAATTCCTATCAATGCTGGTGAGGTGTCATCGTCCAAGGATTTCCATCACAAGCCGTTGTGTGGCAATCGATCCATACGTCTTTTGAAGGTCAAGAGATGCTCCTCGCCCGGCCAGGAGGCGATGGTGTTCTCCTTGGTAGATAGATGTCTGGACGATGCAGACCTCCACTACGTAGCCATATCTTACGCTTGGGGTTCTGAAGATAAAGCTATGACTATATCCTTGCACGACGACTACGAAGGAGAACAAGACCTGCATATCACGCCCAGCGCTCACGTAGCCGTTCACAATCTAGGCTCGACCCTCTCGCCAGTAGAGTACATGTGGATAGACCAGATATGCATTGATCAATCGAACGACTTGGAGAAGGCATCGCAGGTCCGAATCATGGGCGACATATACAAACGAGCACACTACACAGCGATCTGGCTAGGATCCAGCGACTCTTCCACAGCCGCTTCGGATACGCTCCTCGAACAGATACACACAGCGTTCCCACCCACCGAGGACCTGGGACCGGACACGTTGAGGGTCGCATCCATGGCCCACTCTGACATACGTTCAGAATTGAAGACCAAGTACGGAGAAGATCGCCTGCCACCCGTCTCCGACGAGGGCTGGTCAGCGTTTGCGCGGCTCCTAGAGCGGAGCTGGTTTTCTCGTCTATGGACGTTTCAAGAAATCGTGTTCTCTCGCCATGTCGAGTCTCTCGTCTGTTGCGGGCACTTCAGCATATCATACACCACCGTCGCACGTGCCTCTCTGCTTCTTGGTTCTGAACCTGCATTATGGGCACCAACGGTGCTCAAACACAGAGCGGCTATGCTGGATGTGGTACGCAGTAGGCTGTACGTGGAACAAGACACGCCACGGCCTTTGACCTGGCTGCTGCAGTCGAACAGTAGTCGAGACTGTGGCGATGCCAGGGATAGGGTGTACGCGCTTCTGGGAGTGCACAAGGAATCGAATGATACAAACATGGAGGAGATCCGCATTGACTATACGATCCCGTGGCAGGAGTTGTACGAGGATGTCGCGCGCCGGATCATTCGATCACAGGACTCGTTGCGCATCTGCATAGATGCGCCGGAACGTGATGAGATGCCCAAAAGTGCGGAGCTCGGATTGCCGTCTTGGGTCCCCAATTGGACGGCGCAGGCTTGGACAACGCCCTTTGAGTATATGTACATGCGAACCAGCGATTCCTTCTTCAAAGCCTGCGGTACGCACACTCAACACGATGCCACGGCCCTAATTACCAATCGAGCAGGCATCCTCCGCGTCAGGGGCAAAATCGTAGATACAATCCACTGCATGCTCGACACGCACGAACTAAGCACGCACAATGCATCCGAGATTCGCGACCCCCTAATATACACCGTCATCCCCCGTCTACGCTCCACACTCCAAACAGCCCACTCAACCATGAGTATGACAGAGGCCCAACGCACCCACAAAGTCATCAAGACTCTTACATTCAACGGGTACTACCGACGCGCCTTCCTCGGCGAATTCGGCTTCCCCGCTCGCGCGTGGGGCGAAGAAGTCTGCGTCAAAATGCTGAAAGGACTGAATGATCCTAGGTTCTTGCCTGGAGGTGACTTCTACGATGTAGATCAAGTGCCGTTCACGGAGTTGTGGGCCAATGCATTGGCAAAACAGTCGATCAATGTTGTGAATCGCGGGATGGCGAAGTTGGAACACAATGGACTGGGTGTTGTGCCCAAATTGGCGAATGTGGGTGATGCAGTTGCGGTATTGCATGGATGTACGGTGCCGGTTTTGCTACGGAGGCTTGATGATGTTGAGGAGATGGAAGAGGGAGGAGGAAGGTATGAGATGCTGGGGATTTGCTTTGTGGATGGGCTGATGTATGGTGAGCGGGTTGACTGGCGGGAAGAGGATGCTGATGACTTTGCACTTGTCTGAGATGAATGTGAAGACCTCGAGGCACGTAAGTCTAACGGAGACCTTAACACTGAAGGAAATAGCGGCACGAGCACAGAGAGTACAGCGAGTTTGTGCATACTTGAACCGGAATTCAGCACGGTCTATCTCAGGTATAGTCATTTAGATACGTTCGAAGGGTTTTCCGATCCCGTTTACTGCAGTCAATCCAAAACATGCAGCAATTATGCTGGCCCTCTGCAGCGCCCAACCCATCATCCATTACTTCTCCACCAGCGTCTTAGTCCACCTTCCTCGCCGACACGAAGTACGGCCATTCCCCAGACCCCCTAATGCCTTTCGTCCCAGATAAGTCAAGCAGGCCCGTATACGCCGGGACATCACAGTCGCACGACTCTGCCGAATCTGCGCTGTGCCCGCGCCAGTTCTGGTACCGGGAGATGACGCAGGCGAACGGGAGGAGCTCGAAGACGCCAATTTGCTGGCGGGGTGAAGCAATGTGTTGGATGAGTTGCCGGAAGGCTAGAGGCGTATGGTCTAGCGTGAGGAGATTCAACGCATCGAGGTGATCCAGAATAGAGAGCACGAGTTCTGGAGTTGCCAGAACCTTGGCGCAGGCGACCATATTCGTGTCAGATGGTGCGCCCTGCAGAACATTCAAATGGTGCGCTCGGTAGGACCTGAATAAGTCGCTTCACACTCTCCGACCTCTTGGACGGTCTTGTACTCGACCGCGAAAGCTCCAGCTCGCTTGACCGGCGCTGTACCACCAGCATAACCTCCCTTGCATAAAATACTAAAGCTTATCCATCGCCTGCCCAAGCTCAAGCTTCGCAAAACTATTGCTGATCCGCTGAAACTCCATCACGTCGCGCCGCGATCTGCCTTCCGTAGCATCTCGCATTTTCGTGAATCTCTTCGTGTTTCGCGCCAGCTCCTCGCGCGTACACATGCGGTCTCGCCAGCCTTGATATCCATCGTCCTGCAACATGGCCCTGTAGCCTACAGGGGCGGGCGGTGCCCACATCCCTGGCATGTACATCCCAGCGAGTAGATGCGACTCCGGTTTTCCTTGGTACATGCTCATGAACTTCAAGAGCACGTTCATTACGCTGATGCCGTTTGCGCCATACAACTTGAGGTACTCCCCAAAGTGTGTAGGGCGCTGGTTCGTGAATGGATCCTCGCCGAAATTGATATTTAAGCGCGTGACAGGTGGTATAGTGGCTGACACTTTGAGTAATAGAGGTTGATAGGCTGGAACAGGCAGTTTCAAAGCATTCAGACTATACACGAGGTATTTGCCATCGAATTTCTTATCCGTTCGTGAGGCTAGCGAGACCAAGAGTGGATGCCAGATAGGCCGCTGTTCGAGCGGCGCTCGGTGCAATTGCAATCTGCGGTCCTCAGATGCGTCCAAGGGGGTAGCAAGGTCTCTGATGAAGCCGAAGGTACGATCATGGGCGAGCGTCTTGGTGCTGCAGAGGATATTGCAGAGGCGCTCGGAGGTGTCGTAGATGGCGAGGAGGGATAGCTCGTCGAGGTGCTCGAAGATGTTGATGAGCACCTCGGTCGACAGCTTTTGTATACGCGATAGCTGAGAAGACATCGTCGGCTTGAGTCTACTGATGAGGCCTCGGCATGACTTGTCCTGTCCTTATTCGCACTTTGTACTCTCCGAACCATCCTTCTATCGGGATCGAGCGTACAGTTCATGACATTCCAGTTCGGGATATGCTAGTCTAATGCCAGCTGAGTGAGTTTCATTTCCATCGAATTATCAGCATGCATTGTGCATCTGGGGGTACAAAGTCGATAACATCGAACAATGCTCCTTGCATGATGGCCGCCTTGTCCGATACTCCAATTAAGAGGCGCAGAGATCTGATATGATTCCAGAAGTGACACAGCGTATCATACAGCGATAGATCAGATTGACGATTGACACGTGAGTCTGGGGTTCGGCGTGGAAGAGATGGAGATCATGCCTATTGGCCTGCGGCCTCAAGGCGTGAGCTGCGCGTCATCGCTGCTGTCAGCAACGTTCTCTTCCACGATGAGTCCAGCAGCCTGAATAGCCACTCAAGGCATGGCTCACTCGAATGGACGTGAGCTCTTCGGTATGAGAACATCGCATGCCAAGTGCTTGTGGCTCACCTTCCGCGATCGGAAATATGTAGAGCGTGCTCTCGAGACGGGGACGCGTAAAACTTATATCTCACGAAAGTCTCGAGAGGAGGGATCTATCTCGCAAATCATTGATCTAAACCATCATGAGCGAGCCAGCATATCTCAAGAAGCTTCGCAGCATCTCAAAGGAGACTTTCCTCTTCGGGCCTTCGCCAGTGCAATTCCTCCCACGGCTTTCGAAGGAGCTCTCGCCAGATGGAGGTGTGAAAATCTATGCTAAGCGCGAAGACTGCAACTCAGGCCTAGCATATGGCGGCAACAAGGTTCGAAAGCTCGAGTACCTCGTTGCCGATGCTCTAGCCGAGGGCTGCGATACCCTCGTCTCGGTCGGCGGCGTGCAGTCAAACCACACACGAGCTGTCACTGCCGTAGCCACAGCCTCCGGCCTCAAGGCCGTGACGATCCAAGAGAAATGGGTACCAATCGACCCGCCATTGTACGATCGCGTGGGCAATATCCAGCTTAGCAGACTCATGGGCGGGGATGTCCGACTGAACCAGGAAGGCTTCCACATCGGGCACAAAGGTGCCACGAAGGAGGCTGTGGAGTCGGTCGAGAAGAAGGGAGGGAAACCATACTACATTCCTGCTGGAGCGAGCGATCACGAGCTCGGTGGTCTGGGTTTCACAAATATGGTGGTGGAACTTGCTGAACAGGAGAAGGCGATGGGTGTGTTCTTTGATACGCTGGTTGTGTGCAGTGTGACGGGGTCTTCACATGCTGGACTCATTGTGGGGGCTTTTGCGGAGGGAAGGGGAAGGAAGGTCATTGGCATTGATGCTTCGGGCAAGCCGGAAGAGACGAAAGCGCAAGTTGCGCGGATCGCGAGGAATACCGCGAAGCTGCTCGATGAAAATCTTGAGATTCCGGACGAAGCGATCATACTGGACGAGAGGTTTCACGAAGGCATCTATGGTATTCCTGGTCCGAGCACGATTGAGGCAATGAAGGTCGCGGCGCGCACCGATGCACTCATCACGGATCCCGTCTATGAGGGCAAGAGCATGGCTGGCATGATTCAGCTGGTCAAAGAGGGCGCGATCAAGGCTGGCAGCAATGTGCTGTATATTCATCTTGGTGGACAGCCAGCGTTGAATGCTTATTCGAGCTACTTTGATTGAGTATCACCTTCGAGCAGTCAAAAATTGCAACCTGAATTGTTGGAAATGTTGTCTGGAATTGCAGGCTGATCGAGCATTGATCACCTCATGGGCCCTTCCTCGTCCTTCCGATCATCGAGCAATGTAGTCATGTAGATTATTGGCTAGCAGAGCATGTTCGTCTGGATGGGATATTACCACATATTATGGCGTCTTGGCCAGTCCAAGATAGCGTCTGTGTTTCTTGAAATCCCTGACATCCTGTGGGACCGACTGGTTGAAGTTCAGTCCGCACGCATAGTCCACACAGTAGAGTCTGTCCTCGGTTTCTGGTTCCTATCGCCAAGCAAGCGCAGGCCATTCATTCTGTTCCTCCCATGGTCTTTCATCCACCATCGCGAACGCTTTCGCGCCATCTTAGACAATTGACATCACCTTGTCTTGATAGTCGCGCAGTCCGTTCCACCATCCCATCGGTCCGAGCCCTGGATTACGATAGTACCAACTGATTTTGGCTTTTTTATCAAGTCGTATGGACAATCTCCTTGTGCTTGACGACGACGACGCTGCCCTCGCTTCCTGGAGTTCACGATCGTAGCGCACCGCAGCCCACATGCTTCTTTCTTGATCGAAGGGCCGGAATCTGAGGGTGCTCCTCCTTGATTGTTCGCACCAGGTCTGAATTTGCAAGACCACCGGGTACTTCAACTTCTGAGGACTGCTCTTCGCGAGCACGCTCAACATCTGGCCAATCGAGATGCCATTCTTGGCCCTCAAGACCCGAGTGAACAAATGGGAATTTCCATCGGTCAATCTGCCTATGTATTCGCGGTAAATTATTAGTTTGCTGATCGGTGGTGTTGTTGCTGAGATCTCATTCAATGATGTTGCAGAATCATCCATCGCTTTCTGGCCAGCTTGGTACGCGTGTGGGAGCAGATGAAGCATTACAACGTCGCCAAGACTCTGAATGGGGCCTGAGGGCTGATCTGCTCCTATGAAGAGGCGTGTCGTGAACCAGTCGAGAAGTGGATTCCACCGCACTGTCCTGCAGTCGTCTCGCTCTGGGTTGAGAACGGCTTCCTTTCCTGGAAGGAGACCAATGCGTTTGGTAATCGATCTTGTGCCGCGGATGATTGCTCTGAAGTATGTACACACACGTTGTGCCCTGATCAGCGACAGCTCATATAGGTACTCGAGGATTCTGGTCGCAAGTTCCACCGTGTTGAAGACTGCTGCAACAGCAGCTGAAGTTTGTTGATCAGCCATGTCGAAGTGTCGTAATGATATATGGCGAAGAGTGTAAGAATCATCAATCAGAATCTGTGCTGAATCCTTTAAGTATTCATAGGTGGATCCGGTTCTGGCCGTGTACCACCACGATTTGCCGGGTAACCTATGCTTGCGCTGTGGTCAAGCCGAAGTGAACAACAGATGATGTCAATCGGCGCATGAATCTGAAGATGAAAAAGCATTCTCAGGACGCAACAATGGTTTCTGAGACTACTGGAAAGCGCTGGATACATTATATAATGCCACCGAACATGCGCTGTGACTTGTCTTGCACGACTGAATGTGCTACTTGTGATTTTGATCAGACCTTCCCACAATGGAAGAACCAACGCATCGTAAACGAAGCCTTTCAATTTCGCTATTCTCTAATCATCGATCTACAATCCGTTGTTACATGGTGACAACTCGCCAGTTTGGCGTTCATCTCGATTAAAGCCTATCCCGTCGAATGTGCATTTCCTTGGCCACCGTTTCTTGATTTTTCCTGCTCTCGTTTTGGCCACTGAGCGCATGCTTAATCCTAAGCCAGCTCACAAATACCCGCTGTCTTGCATTATGATTACATTGTCTTGTCGAGTGCCCCTGCGTTACTCCTCGTTGGAGTCGAAGTCGTCGCTAGATTTCGGCGCAACTTCGTGAGCCCACTCGATGTATTGATCCGCAAATTCTTCCATCTCGATCGTAAGCTGTATCGCTCCGACCGCCTGTTTCAGATCGTTTGCTTCTTTGTATCCCTCCGCTTTGTAGGACTTCACAGGCAGGACAAGGCCCATCGGAAGCCCGCAAACTGTAGACTTGTGCAAGTTCCACCTCTGGAGAATCTCGCCAATGGTGACTCCCTTATGGTTGTGAATGACTTCGGTCCTCACTCTGGCCGGCTTGATGTAGTGCAGGTGTCCCTCGCTCATCGAAGGGTTCTGCTGCTTGTCGGCAATGTGAATGACCAGGCGCTTGACAGGCGGAATAGTGGCAGCGATTGACCACAAAAGAGATTGACTAAGCCTGTGCATCTGCTTGGTCCTGAAAGGCTGAGCGTGAGGCCACAGATGAACCAGAATTGGTGGGCACGGAAGACCGAGCCATCCGCGGTTCTCGCCCCTTATCCAGCTCCGTGGAGGAAGCATGGCAAGCCGCATGAATGTCTCCCACAATGGGTTCCACATGATGTCTTTGCACTCCTCCTCCTTCAATGGGTTCCTCACTTCAGCTTCTATCGGAAAGAGTCCAAGGTGCTTGCGCACAACCTTCGAGTTGCCCACGATGAACTTGAACTGAGTGCAAACGCGTCAAAGACGGATGATCGAGAGCTCATCGAGACCGTCAAAGATGATTAGATTGAGCTCAGCGATGCTGAACACGCGGTAGACCGCACCGCGCCTGCAGGCTGCGCTCGGAGCGGTTGGCCTCGTTGCTGCGCGCGCTGCACTGGAAGTGAAGCGCAGGACGGCGGATGGAATAGAATTTGTGTACAGAGGATCAGACGGTGAAGATGTAAGCGTGTTCGCCATGATTATGGATGCGTAATTGGAGTCGCGGTGGCGTTGGTCAAAGATTGACTGTGCAGAGGTTGATGAGTGTCAGACGAACGCAATTGTGTGGAAGATTCGAGACACACGAAATTTATGAGTGCGAGATGGCTATTGTCGGCCAGTCATTAAAGTGGGTCCGCAAACGGACACCGGTCAAGTCGCGCTGAGAAGAAGTCCACGTGCATTGAGAACTAAGTGAGAGACTGCTTACAACGTGCATTCATGCTTCCATGCTTTCTGCAGCATTCGTTGGGTGCAAATTCTTCGATCTTCTCGCGACCCATCTTATCATTATTTCAAGCCAACGAAGGCTACAGCAGTCACTCGTCTGCAGGTAGCACATGAGTCTCACCGACCTGCTTGATCAGCTGCGTGACCTTCGTCATTTCCCTCGCCAAATCCGCACCCCTCAGGCTCCACCATTCAGCAACATCCTCATCTTTATCAGTCTTCTCGCAGTAGTACCATGCCTGGACCGGGTAATCGGCTTTTGTGATGACTCGGTTCGAAACGACTGTGCCGTACATCAGGCTCTGCATATCATCCAATTCCCTATCGAGGCTGTCCTTGATCACGAATTCTTCTATTGCACTTTGTCTCCTTGGGCACATGACGACGGGATAATGTCGATGGCAAGGAACAGTGTGTTTCACCCATGCTTCAAGCACGTGTCCGATCGTTACGCCGCTCGCGCGGACCAAGGTGTTCTTTCTACCGTACAGATCGGTAGGATTAGCAGTGAAGATGACGACACAGTCCACGGGTGGTATTGTGGCTGCCGTAGACCAGAGAATACTCTTGGGCCGTTTCCATTTCCTCCTTCCAAGATCGCAGGTGGCATTCGGTAGGAAGTGGAGCATGACTGGGCCCTCACCCCGAGCGAGGGCACTATCATCATACCCCCAGCCGCCATGATTGATGACGAACTCTCGCGTCGTCAAGTGATCCCAGAATGGATGCCAGGCCACTTCGGTCCAGTCTTCGGAGACCACGGCATCGAACGGTTTGACGCCCAGTCTCTTCTGGATTGCCTCCGTTTCACGGATGATTTTCCGGAACTGCTTTTTGACACGTTGCACTCGAATGAGGTCGACCTCGTCCAAGTACGCGAAGATCATGTTGACGAGCTCAACTATGCCGGAGACATCGCGCGCAGCGCTCCGAGCTGTGATTGCTTCGTCGTGGCCTGTTTGGTCGGTGCAGCCCCTGCCTGTGGACTCGTTGATCCTCAGTTTGTGACTCTGTTTCATAGTGATGCGGATTCTTTTTGGACCTGAAGGAGCGATATCGTTCGTTGCGAGGGGTGTCATTGTGTTTGCTGTAAATCTGCTCTGCGGCCTATCAATGTGTCTGCTGTTGCTGCTTGTGGGTTGACCGATTTTCAGCTTATGACTCTGTTTCATGCTGATGCGGATTCGTTTTGGTCCCGAAGGACCTATATCGTTCGTCGCGAGAGGTGTCATCGCGTCTGCTGTAAGAATGCTTCGCGGCCTATGAATGTGTTTACAAGAATTATGAGAAGGACAACGAAGTCTCAAGCATTCGTCTTCTTTGTTTGCGTTGCGCGCCTTCCTTCTTGGGTGGTGACAGGCGCATTGACGGCAACATGTCTGAGGTAAAGCAGGGACGACGGCAGCATCGGATGAACATCGATTGGCATCCCAAGTGGCTCCTTCCTCGACCTCAGTCCTGCCGATTGAACACCAATCCACCAGCATAATCGACCTCGTACGGCGCATCGTCCTTCAGACCCTTCTCATCGGTCTGGCTCTCCTCATTCTTTGCTTTCCAAGCCAATGCTGGCCACGCAGGGTACTCCAAGTCGGGCTCCACGTCGAGATATTTCTTTGTCTTCGCCATCGACTTCGCGATCGCCCTTTGCTTTCCCATCATCTCTGCCATAACATCACTTTGCCTCCCTCGACTTGCGGTATGCCAGTCATCCCTACTCGTAATCTTGAACCACTCCTTTCTAAGCTTCTTGTAAAGTCCATACTTGCAGTCCATGCGAAACGAGTACATCGTCATCATGTTTGGAGTGACATTGTTGAACCATCCATCCCACTCTTTACGAAACTCAATCATGAGTTTCCCGTGAAAGTCGTATGAGCTGATCGGATCTGGGACCTCGAGCGCAAATGGTGAGCTGTTGTACTTGGTGGGGGCCTGGTATCGACAGAACTTGAAGATGCGCCCGATTGTGAGCGGCCCAGCTTTGGAGTAGACAGTCTTGGTGGTGCTTGAAGGACAAAAGCCACTTCTTCCACCGGACACCCTGCCGTGGATATTGAGATAGCGAACCGGCTTATTCGTGACAAGCAGCTTGTGCACCAGGGAGTCTCCGTTACTGCTAGCGTGCCGCGCGCACTTGGCAGAAATTGAAGCGTGATGAAGCGTCCACATTCCTGGCTTGGGCCCTCCTTGTGATTGCAGCTCATGAAGGATCGCGTTGTGAACCAGTCAAGTAGCGGGTTGAAGTGGATGCCGAAAGCGTCCTGAGTTCGCGTGTCCAACACCTCTTGCTCGCCGTCGTTGATGCATAGCCGGCGGCGGAACTTTGTCGTGCCTCTGACCAAGTCGCGCCAAATGCGGCTCACACACTGGACGCGCACCAAAGACAGCTCATCGAGGTAATCACAGATCATGATGACCAGCTCAGCAGTGTTGAGAACCGCATTCACAGCGCTTGAAGCTCGCATGTTGCTTGCGTTGACGTTGTTCATGAAGACTTCGTTGTGATGAAGAAGTCATCGCCAATGCCGACAAAATGAGTGGTGTCCAAGCTCTTCGTGTCCGCCAATGACATCATTGCCGGTGGCAGCCTAGCCCACTGACGCCTGTAAAAATGAGCTCAGATCAACTCGCATGGGAATGCACATCGCCTGTGAGCGCAAATAAGCGCAAAATTGAGCTGGACGGCGAACGATGTCATCGTGCGCGAGACGTACGTGATCCCGACGGGTGCGTGACCTGGTCTGGCATCTCCGCCGCTGAAGGTGAGGCGGATGCTCATCAAGGCGCCCATCCCGGTTGAATTGATGGATGCTGCTCAAAGTCAGCCTGCGACATCCTGCTGCTGCAATCAATCGAAATGCAATACCTTCATATTCGCTCCTACAATCAGCTCCACCACGAAACATAGTACCATTCAGCTCCCTCACCTCGATCCAGAACGTCCCTGAGCCTTACTGCCCACGAGCGATGTGCTGCTCTATGAACTCCGACGGGGCCGCGATGCTTTGTGTCGCTCTCAGGAGCAAGCCGACGGAAATCGTGCCCCCGTCTGTAGGTATACCAGCTTCGAAATCTCATCGCAATTGATCCCAGACCGGTGTATGTAGATGCGTCCGGGGACCGAACGGAAATAGTGTTGGTTAGTGCTGTATGCCATCAGTTCTTTCACAGCCACCTTTGTGTGAGGACTCCGGTTCTGATGTAATCTGTTGCCATCCCACCTCAGCAACCAACACTCTTCCATTCGCATCCTAAGTCAAAAGGGTATATAGCTCCCCATACGCATTCTCAACCACTCCTTCTGCTTCACAAACATCCACCGTCTCCAATGCCATCTCTTGCAACGGCACATTCCTTGAATCATCTCTCACGACTCTCCCACGCCCCTCCTCGGACTATTCGCCGCACTCCCACCAGCACCACCCTTCTTCGCCAACCCCGCAAAGAAATCCTTTAATCGCTGATTCTCCATCTCGGCGCTCTCGCCCCCCTTCGGCGTCGCACTAACCGGCGACTTGACCCTCTCCGCGCCACCCTCCGTCGCCTGCGTGCGGTCTTTCTCGCGATCCTAGCGTTCTCAATCAGTACCCTACGATGAGCCCCAGAGGAGAGGGGAAGTCCTACCTTAATCCGCCTTACCATCTCCTCAGCGTCTACCGTAATTCCTCCGACGTTGAACGAAACGGGCCCGATGTGTTCTTCGACGTGTCGACTAGCGTCGTTTTCGCCCATTATACTCCCGCCTCGGGAAGAAGAGTCTTTCTTCGACTCGGCCGCTGCGCGCGCCTCCTTGCGGTCCGCGATCGTGTATTCCTCCAGTATCTTGGCCTGTTCGCTCAGGAAGAGCTGCACGTCCTTTGAGGGCGTCTCGATACCGCCGGCTTGTGCTGCTTGGGATGCGGGGAGAGACTGCGCTGGGATGAGAGGGGCGGATTGCTGAGTGTGGGATTTGGGGTTGCTGATAATGGAGGCGTAGAGGGCGGTTGTTGGCTCCTCTTCTCCTGCTCCTTCTGATTCTGCTTCGGTTAAGGAGGTGGAGGTGTGCGAGAGAGAGGCGCTCCACAGCTTGGAGACCTCCTCCGGATCGAAGTTATCCGCCATCATCCTGATCTTAGCCCAGCTATCCCAGCCCGCAGGCACGAGCGTGGCCTCCCTCCTGCTCACCTCATAGCTAACATCTTTCTTCCCCGCCGCACTACCGGCAAGCGAACTGCTTATGCCCAGTCCGCCGTGCACGAGTTGCTGGAGCGCCGTTTGTGGGGATGCTGAGGTGGAGGAGGGCATGGTGTAGATGAGACTGCCCCCGTGCTTGAGTAAGATGGTTCGCACGAATTGTCCCACGTAGTCGAATTGCTCGTCTTTCCAGTTGTGTTCGCGTTCTAGTACAGCCATTTTATCTGTGTTCTGCACGACGACGCAAAGGGGGACACCCAGGTGTTCGTCCCACTCTCCGGGTCCGAGGGGCAGGTCTGCCTCGCTGGCGCCTCCCTCAGAGCGCGAGGACGCAACGGTGTTTGACCGTTGTCGCATGCCTGATTCGAGGGATTGCTTCGTCTCGTCGGAGAGGGACAGGATTACGCTGCGGAGAAGGCGGATCCAGTCGCGCAGCTGGCGGACCCAGAGCCAGGGGTGCGACCAGTCGAGGAGAACGACGAGGAGGGTATGAGGGAGGGTCTTGGGCGTGAGGAGGGGTCTGAGGAGAGGCGCGAACGCGGGCGAGGAACTCGAGAGGGTATAGATGGAGAGGCGGGCGAGAGTCTCTGGTGGGGAGGCTTAGCATGTTCATTAATAGCAGGAGGGTGGAGAGGTTTATCACCTTCGTGGTCGGCGTCTAGGACGTCTTGATAGGTATACCCTAGTGCGTACTGATTCGCTATCGGAGGTGGTTTCCGCGCGTTCGCTCTCCTATTATTCGATCCGGACTCTGTAGATAGCGATTCGAGGAATTCCTTTTGGGACGAGGGTGTGCCTCCTGCGATGTTCATATTAGTACATTGACATCCCACCCTGCGGCTGGAAGGAACGTTATTCACCTAACAAGAGCAATTGCTTCTCTGGTAATCTTTTGCCGCTCGATACGCTGTTGAGTAACGTGGACCATATCTCCTTCTTGGGCGCGGCTTGTGTCTTCCGCCTGTCTCGCGAGTCGGAGAAGGGGTTTGACGGCGTCTGCACCGCTGCTGAGGCCATGGTGATATGATGGACAAGCACGGCAGATTGACGAGTCTCAGTCCATCTACGGAGGGGACACAGAGATTGCTTGGGACGATGTGAAGGATAACGAGTACGAAATGTTGGGGTCTCCAGAACTCGCGTGAAGTTGAACGCGGAGGTCTCGCTAATGTGGACTCAGCCGTGCAGTCTGGATCCGACACGCGTCAAGGAATTATACAAAGGTGGTGGTGACTTAGCAGTCGGTCTCACGATATTCTGAAGCTCATCAGCTATCCATCAATCCTTTGAAAACTCAGGGGACCACAGACTCCGAGAGACGCAGACAAGAGGCCGCCCAAGGCTGAGTCCAGCAGAGCACGTTGCGGACCTCCGAAAGGCGACCCGCAATAATTTTGTCTCTCATTTCAACCTCACATCCACATCACGCCCCACTTCCTGCCCCAGATCCCACTGGTATGCTTGAAGTGATGAGCATATGATCGAGGTCAAGACGCTCACCTTTCCGCGCGAACCCCATATCCACACCCCTCCCTAGCAACAACCATGAACTCCATCCGCGCAACGCACCGACTAAACGAGCGCGAACTCACCGAAGTCGTCCCCCCCTCCGCCTCTTGGCACCGCGACTACGACGACACCGCCTTCATCTACATCGGCGGCCTCGACCCCGGGCTCAGCGAAGGCGACGTCCTGACCATCTTCTCCCAGTACGGCGAGCCCGTCTTCATCAATCTCGTTCGAGACAAAGAGACCGGGAAGAGCAAGGGGTTCTGCTTCCTGAAGTATGAGGATCAGCGGAGTTGCTGGTTGGCGGTGGATAATTTGGGGGGGAGTGAGGTGTTGGGGAGGAAGTTGAGGGTGGATCATACGAGGTATAAGACGAAGGAAGGGGAGGAGATTTTTGATAATACGCATGGAGAGGAGGCACCCGGTGGGAAGGTGGATGAGACGGAGGAGGAGAGTGAGGAGGAGGTGAAGAGGCCGTTGTTGAAGGAGGAGGTGGAGCTGCAGAAGATGCTGATGGATGAGGAGGATGATGATCCCATGAAGGCGTTTTTGATCCAGCAGAAGAGGGAGGAGGTTGAGATTGCAAGGGCAAAGGCGGAGAGGAGGGAGAAGAAGGAGAGCAAGAAGCATAGGAGCCGAAGGGATGACGATGGTAGGGATCGAAGAAGAAGGCACGACAGTGAGAACGATGATAGGGATCGAAGGAGAAGAAGACATCGAGAGGATGAGAAAAAGAGCAGAAGGCGGGATGATAGCTTTTCAGAAGACAATCGTGAGCGAAGACACAGGCACCGATCGCGAAGTCCACGGCGGTCCAAGCGAGAAAAAAGCCCACGCAGAGAGCGGTCCATGTCGAAGACACCCGTCTATGGCGATTGAATGCGACACGACTTCACTTCGACTTCACATTAACTCATACCTGCTTGTTGCCGAGAACATCCGGTGCCGTCTTGACATCCGCCATTCAATCTTAGATCGCTGACTTCTGGACTTCTTCATCAACACATCCTCACTTAACACCACAAACCACAGACAGGCCACGGCCTATCCGAGACAATGTCTGCCGTTCAAGAAGTCTTCAGTATTACTGAACTGGTCGAGAACATCTTCATGCACCTAGACGAGATCACACTCATCAGGATTCAACGTGTCGACCGGTTTTGCAGGGCAGTCTTGCAAGGCAGCACGAAGCTCAAGCAGCATGTAGGCTTGCTCCATGAGGGTAGCCAGGTCCATGACGCCGAATTCACCAAGGTTCGATGGAATCCACTATTCCATTGGCTTGAGCTCAGCCCTGGTCGCGACATGTGGCTCCGATGGGAGGCCAAAGAGTGGACCCATCGCAAATACGAGATCATCACTCTAAACCCGCGTACGAGCGTAATGTGCATGGCAATGGATGCTGTAAACAGTCCACCTTGATCACGCTATGATGTGCACAACATCTCTGCCACCTTTCCGCCTGTCAAATACATGAGGATGGTGATATCCACCAGATTCTCCTCTAGCGGTGCGACCATGTGCACGGTATCAGTGACCGTAGAGCGTGCTGAAGGGATGACGATCGCTGACGTCCTACGAACATGGGTCAAGTACAGGGAGACCAGTGAGCGGTTTATTAGCGGAGTTGACATCACTTATCCAACTTATCCGCGCTACGATTGAATGGTCACGCAACAAGACTGGGTTGTTGGCCACAAAAGCCGATGAAAACTCAGTGCATCGGCTTTCCCCTTTGATCGGCGACTTGCAAGGCTTTGGTTGCCGAGAGCAGTTAGCCGCAAGGGTGTTGGTAGACCTCATAACCCCATGGAAAACAAAGGTGTTGTGGCCTTCACTTCGTCCTCACCTCTGAGCCCTGAGCGTGGCACCACCTGATTTCCATGTACCTAACAGTCCACTTCCAACGCAACATTTTGCTCTCCTTCGCCAACACTCTTTACACCAAAACCACAACGCTCGACTTTTCGAATTCTATCAACACCACAAACACCATGCGTGCGGCTCGCGAGGTCTTCGGCATCGTCGAGCTGGTCGAAAACATCTTCTCATACCTCGGCGTCATCAGCCATCTGCGAGCACAACAAGTCAATCGCTTCTGCAAGGCAGTCTTCGACGGCAGCGCGGCGCTCAAACGACCATTCGGTTTTCTTAGCGCTTTCGAGAAACCGGTCGACGATCGATCGAACACGAAATTCAACCCTCTGATCGCCTCGCTCTACATCACTCCCTCGTGCAAGTATCTAACTTCTGCGCAATACCATGTGATCAAGGTGCATTGGTTTGCGGCCTCAGCCGTCAAAGCCGCGCAGTCATCCCGTTCTGGACTCTACCGCATCTCCGCCACGCTGCCACCAGTCAAGTCGATACGCATCATATTCTTCAGTCTCAGGATCCCTTCTCACGCGGAAACAATCACGAATTCGAATGGTGTCAGCGTCGGCGACATCTTGGCTACCTGGTCAAAGTCTGAGTCGCTTAGAAGTGGTAGAGAATTCTGTGTCTGCCTAGACCGCATTTGAGCTCCCGAAATATCATGATCACAAATGACACTCTTTACATATTGTGTCCCTTGAAGGACAGAAATGGCAGTTCAGTAAGGCACGGTCGATTAGATGGCATCATGGAAGTGAGTAAGCTCTTTCCGTTAGACAAGCTCTGAGAATCCATTACACCTCAATCATGAAAACATGTACCTTTTCCGAGTTCCAAGTGCCTTTTGAAGTGCTCGATCGTTCCCAATCTGAAGAAATTACAGCACTGACTCTAGCGAAACTGTAGGGACTGGGTTGCTGCCTTATGCCCTCCGTTTGCGGGTCCCCGCTTTTCCTGACGAGTTTCGTCGCCGAACCTTCTGGCAACGAGCCACATTGACCTCTATCCGCCGGCTCTGCTCGCGACCAAGTCTCTTCGGCAACCATGTCTGCGACAACGAAAGTGTTCGCAATCGCCGAATTGGTGGAGGTCATCTTCCTCAATCTCGATGAGATTTCACTCGTCCGCGTGCAGCGCGTCAACAGCTTTTGTCGTGGCGTGGTAAGCGGCAGCACCCGACTCAAGCGGCGACTAGGCATCCTCGACGCCTACGATGAAGTCTCCGACAACACTGCACACCCATTGCCGCAAGGCGATGACTGTGTTCGATGGAACCCACTTCTCGACTGGTTCAGCATGCGCTGCTTCGGCAGTTCGGTCTATTCGCGATCGTTCAACAAATCCTGCGGTCTTGAGATCACGACCTTTCTTCCACACGCATTCCATGCGGCTCAATCACGAGAATTGGGCATCTACAATATGGCTGTCACCCTTCCTCCAGTCAAAGAAATGATTATGGTACTCCCCCAAGCAAGAAGAATTTACCAAAGAGATCGCTTCAATCGCAAGAGATTCACACTATCCATGGACCGCGGAGTCACGATCGGGGATGTGCTCCGCACATGGGCAGAGACTACACTGCCTGAGGCTCAAGATCAGATGGTTTGGCTTCAGGTGTGCTCCGCCAAGACTAGGGAAGTGCCGCGACCTTCCTATGTGATCGAATGGGCAGACTCTTTCCTGGACGATGAGGCTTGGGCCATGCAAGATCGCATCCACGACTTGTGTCAAGAGGTCAAGAAATGTCCCAGCCACAGCAAACTCGACAATACGCTGATCGCGCATGACCTCCGGGTTCTGCAATGCTGGGCCAAGCGTATGGAAGGCACGGCGCCAGCATGGCACAACGCGCCAAAGGACAAGCAAGACTCCGTGGTTACCGCCTTCTTCAATGCGTACAAGCGCATTTGGAAGGAGCTGATGTGTGAGGCGACCGGGGATGGCAACGTCAAGACATTCTGGCCCGCTCTGGCGATGCCTGCGAAGAAAAGAGATGGATTGGAATTGATGTGGAAACCGTACGAGGTGGATTATGCTTCCGGGCTAGTGTTTAATAGGCAGGAGGTCGATCCGAAGTACATCAGGCTGCCGTTCAAGTAAACGGAAATTGATGATGGAGTATGGGATCCAACTGTTGTGCGGCAACAGCAGATCTCGGTGGAAACGTGGATGATGAAGCGACAGTAAGTAGGCTCTTTTCATAGCTCATGCCTCATGATGGAGACGTGCGAGTATCAGCAGACAGTACTCAATGTAGACCGAACACGAAAATGTATCATGCGAGCTTCGGCAGACTTGACAAACTACTCACCGTATTCGTGGCAAATAGACAAGGCTCATGTGATTGCAGAAGTGCCAAACTTGATAGACGTCGTCTATGATCCCAGATCGCGAATGCACTACCACTCTGACATTCAGCAAGGCCGCGTGCCCACACGACCCTCACCACACCTGCGTGACAATAGGAAACCATGGCGGCGATGATAGAAGTACTCGCCATCACCGAGCTCCTCAAGAGTATTTTCCTCTACTTGGATGAGATTTCTACGATTTGCGTCCAGCGCGTTTGCACTCGTTTCCATGCGGTGTTCCGCGGTAGCATCAACATCGAAGACAAAGTGGGTTTCATTCATCCTACACGAAAGGTGATTGATATCAGGATCACACCTCGTGTTGCCAATCAGGTCAAATGGAATCCTCTTTTAGACTGGTTCAGCCTGCGATGTTTTGGCCTTCGCTCTACCCATTCACGACCCTTCAAGGAGAGCCTCGCCGTTCGACCGCCTTTTTCAGCTTCCTTGTTGGACGAGCTCGCGACTGAGCTGCGGATACCTCCCATCGAGCATTACTCGCTGCTATATGCCATTGCTGTCACGACATTTCTTCCGCACGCTCTTCGTGCGAGTCGCGAGATCCCCTCTAGCCTCCATCGAATCTCAGCAACACACTCACCAACCCTCAGTATCGACATCGCCTTCCTCGGTAGCTCTGACGGTCCTCCCTATGAAGTCCATTCTCTCGTCCAGCCGTGCGGTGTCACCATTGGGGGCATCATCAATTTCTGCGCGCAAATGGTACCCTCCAAACACCGAGGACGCATGTTATGCCTCGGTCTGCCGTGGTTCATGGGGCAACTCTCCCAGTGCCGAACGGCTTTCACCGTTACCAGATCGTCGTGCATACACTTGGAGGTGGCGAATCGACAGCTGGAAAAAGACCTTCATCCTGCTTTCAGTATGGCGACCCGATCCCCACATTGGGAGAGCAGTGCTCAAGTCCGCCAGCTTAGTCGTGTTCTTGCCCGATGGTGGCTCCGAACTGGAGAAGATACGGCTTGGTACAATGTTGAGAAAGCGGAGCAGGATAGCGCTGTCGCAGATTTCCTCCGGGCTATCAAAGAGACGTACATGGAGGCAAGTGATGCTTCGAACAAGGTGGCCGATCCCTTTTACCCTGTGTGGCCGGCTCTTGCTTGGCCAACGACGGAAGGTGCGACCACGAACGAGTGCCCATATAAAGTCGAGTATGCGGCAGGCTTGATGTTCAATAGGCAGGAAATGAACCCTCAAGGTATTCATCTGCCGTTCGATTCAGCAGCCTCACAGGAAGACCGTTCCAAGACGGCGACGGACGAGTGACGGCAAAAACGATGAAAGGGCAACAGATGGCTTGAACACTGGAGGGCACACGGAAGGGCAGGCTTGAGCATCGGGGACTACAAAATGGCGCCGAATGGAAGTGCGTTGAATGTAAGTAGCTTTCCTCGTAGTTCTCTACGTCCAACCAATTCTAGTCGCGGACACTGTATGCACCCGATAGTCTTCCAGTGACTTCCGGCCTCCAACCTGCGCACGGACCATCAACACGTCTTCAAGAATAGCTTCTTGCGCCATAAATCTGCCACTTCTTAACACACAAGAAGCCCATGTCATCGATGCGCTCACACAATATATTTTCTGGGACTTTTACCGAGACAACAGACACACTTTCTGCAATGCCTACTGCGATCACCTCCTCCTTCGCGCCCGCGAACGCCGTCTTCAAGACTTTCGAACTGGTGTCCATGATCTGCACGCACCTCGATGAGTTATCTCTTGTCAAATCTCAGCGCGTGAGTCGCACCTTTCGCAATGTAATCCGCGAATCCCCCGTACGAGCACGCTTCATGTCAAACGAAGGCACAACAGCACCGGTCTTGAAAGTGAGCGACTTACCGGACGCAGAACTGCCGGACCCTGATGACCTCGAATCTCTACCAGCGATCAAATGGAACCCCTCATCGACTGGCTCACTGCACGTCCCTTCATAGCCTTCGGATCCCAAATGGGTCCTGTCAGTGAGCAGCGATGCGCGCTAGCACTAATTGTGCTTCCGCATGCGCTCGGAGCTGAAGCGAACCGCGAGTCATCTGTGTACCGGCTACATCTTACCTTACCGCCCGTCGATGTGGTCAAACTGCGCATGGGAAATTCATCGGGTAAGGAAGTCGTCCTTCCTGTTGAGAACATGAGAGGGGTGACAATCGGAGACGTTTTGCATTTGTGGAAGGCCCAAGCTGGCCAGGGATTGCATTTACCGTTCATGCTGTTTATCGCTGCAGGTGAAAGTGCTGAGATACATCAGGGACGAATGTCTGCCTGGATGGACCAGGAACTTTATGAGGAGCTAATATGTGTGAATGACGGACTCAACAACGGTAGATCTTTTGTGGGCGTGTACCTGAATTCAACGCCAAAGAAGTACGAAGGAGCAATGAATACGTGGAGTGAGAGCACAGAGCGTATCTGGTTCACGCGTACACTTTGGGGTAAAGATGGCTGGTGGGACGTTAGCAGAAAAGAACGAGACAGAGGCATGGTGGAGATGCTATTGCGAATGCGAAAGGACCAACAGAGGCAGGAATGGTGCTTCGAGCGGGAATTTCCTTGCTGGCCTGCTTTAGCGCTTCCGCAGTATTTGCTGGACGAACTGGAGAACGGAGCTGGAGATGTCGACCGGGTGGATGAGTTGAGCGGAGGCAAGAACATCGAGTACATTCGAAAAAGCAAGAAGATGTACAAGGTGGACTATGCGTGCGGACTGGTATTCAATCGGCAGGACGTGGACCTGAACAATATCTGGATTTGAGGAACATCTGAAGGCCCAATACCTGCGAAATTGGTGGTGCACAAGTTCACCTCCAGCTCGCAATACATCTTTACAAGATCACTGCATGACGATCACTTGCGCTACTGCAGCCACCTGCGCGCTTGGATCTGGACCTTTCACATCACTTCTCACATGCATTCGACATCCGACATCCGCATCGTTTGAACTCTGACAGCAACCAACATGTCGACTCGCTCGGCTGCGAACACCGTCTTCACGCTCGGCGATGGCGAACTTGTCATCATGGTTCTTGAGCATCTCGACGAGCTATGACTTGTTCGCGTGCAGCGTGTCAATCATCACTGCCGCGCTGCCGTACAGAACAGCACGAAGCTCAAGCAGCGACTCTGCATTTTCGATCACTCGATCAAGCCGCTCGATGTCCAGTCGATGGATCAGGAGGATGTTGCGGACATTGGATGGAATCCGCTGCTCGAATGGTTCTCTTTTCGCTGCTTCACTACTTTCGGCGATTTCTCGCAGCCTCTTGCTGAGATCGGTCACCTCATGGTCACCACATTTCTTTCTCATGCGAGCAACGTTACCTCTGCATCGAGTGTCTACCAGATGTCGATAACGAGAGAACCAGATGACACTCTTCGAATGTGTATGCCTAAGGAACGAGGAAATAGATGGTTCTCTCACACGATCACTGTTCATGATACTCGCGGTGTCACCGTCGGTGATGTCCTACGATCCTGGAAAGAGGATGGTACATCCCGCGCACGAGGCGGTATCGTCTCACTACTTATTCCGTGGCAGGAGTTTGATGATTCTACGGGTCTCAATACTCGCATAACTATGGGCTATGCAGAGACCTTGCAGAACCAGCACATGGCAAAGTTGAACTTCCCTCCTAGTGTCGATCCCAGGCTTGGTACACAGCTGCCTAGATTTTCGTGTCGGCACTCATTGTCCTATCACTACGAGATACGGAACCGCCGCTGGCTGCATCTGACGATAGATCATGGCAAAGAATGGAGTCGTCTTTCGAAGGAAGAGCAGGGCAAGTATGTGCTTATGTACCTGCAGACGGAGTTGAAGCACTATGTAGACGACGCCGACCTGAAGAGAAAGCTAGCAGATGTTGCTTGGGCGCACTGGCCGGCACTCGTTCTGCTCAAGAGGAATGAGCTGTACAAGGTCGACTATGCCTGTGGTCTGGTTTTCAATCGACAAGAGGTGGATGCGAAGAGTATTCGATTGCCATACAAGTAGCTGTGCATACGCAGCATAGTTGGTGGATCCTGCTGGCAGAGCGCAACCTGCTTTCTCGTGGTAGAAACCGTAGGATGGATGGGGAAATGCTTCATTGCCAGTGGGGAGGAATCGGTGAAAAGGCAAAAAGGTCAATATGTCGACCTAGCATCGAACGATACAATCATTTCAAGTCATTGCACGTGGATCAAGAGATTCCTTTTCATGTTCTTGGGTGCTTCAATACTAGAGAATTAATTGTGCGCTCCCATAACTTGCTTGCCCAGAGGTCTTCTTTGAGAAATTTGCTTGTTTGCTGACTGGTGGCAACTGACTGCGCAATCCGCAAAGTGGCTATGTTGCTACTCTCATTGAAGAATTGTGTTCGACTGCATAATTCATCCAACACATATCATTATCGACACAATCTGCACGCGACAATGGCCCACAACTTTCAGCCGGCGAATGAGGTCTTCCGCCTGTTCGAGCTAGTCGCAGCCATTGTTCCACACCTCGACGAGTTGTCCATGGTCCGCGTCCAAAGAGTCAATCGCACCTTCCGCGAAGTAGTGCAGGGCACCCGCACGCTTCGAAAACGTCTTGGACTACTCGATACAATACGAGCAGTCACTGATCCTCCCGACGGAGCAGAACAGAACCCATTGATCAACTGGTTCAACTTCCCAGATATAGAGTGGCCTCACACTAACGAGGGCCCTATCTCATCGAGTCGCATCACGATACTGAACTTGTTACCTCATGCCTTTCGGGCTGCTCGCAACTCCAGGTCTTCGATTTACAACCTATCGATCACTCATCCACCGGTGACGAGAGTAACATTCATATGCTATCGCAGCGACTACGCGAACGTACACACTGTGGCCACGAGCCTGTTCAAGCGCGACGGGGTAACCATCGGTTTCATTCTCCGAATGTGGGCGAGAACCTCGTCCATGATGAATCTAGGACTTCCAATAGGCATCGCTCTGCCTGGCAGCATTGCTGCGAGAATGACCGAAAACGAACTCGGCCGGTTTGCAGGCAGAAATCTGCATATGGCCGGTCACTACGGGCATCCACTGGTGGGCTTTGGAGAAATGCCTGCCTGGGATGTCGCCTATCGGAATGATGTAATGAACGGCGCTTGGGGTATTTACCGATCTTGGTTTGAGATGACAATTCATGATGCGCCCATATGGTTCAATAGCACAATGGGGACACAGTCGAAGGAAGTCGTTCGGACGTTCCGGAGATTGAAGTATCTTGCTATGCTGCCGGCATGTTATGATCTCATCCAAAGGCCATTCTTTTGGCCAGCTTTTGCATTGCCCGCGCGTCACTGGAGTGAACAAGTCAGAGTTTCCAAAGATCGAAGTAATTTTGAGGCTCCATTTGAGGTAGCTTATGCGTGTGGCATTGTGTTCAAGAGCGAGGAGGTAGATTTGGCCGGGATTCGGTTGCCTTTTCTCAGTTCTGACATCTAGACGGTGATAAGCAATAGACAAGTTCTCTGTACAATTTCAGTGATTTTCAGATCTACTGGGAAAATACAACACGTCGTAAGATTTGTAGCATTACGAGAAAATGCGAGCAAGTTTCCAGTGAGCTCCGTGCGCGATGCGTTGCCGACACGGTCATTGGTAGGGACCGACAAGGTTTTGGTGGCAGCAACATGATTTTTGTCACTGAATTGAGCGTGCAACCCGACGGTCACCGACTATCGTGACCTTTTCGCAATGACATGAAAGTCAAAGACATTGCACAGCCCGCCCTCGTTCGTCCATCGTAACTGGAGATTTTCCATCAACATCATGTCGCGAACAGGTTCCGAACCATCCAACATATCAGCAGAGCAGTCCATGTCGTGCGAGGCGGCTGCGAAGGTTTTCACGGAGCGCAAACTGATCTCCCTGATTATGAGCTCGCTTGATGAGCTGCCCATCGTCCGTATTCAGCGCGTTAACCGCGTGATCTTCGACGTGCTTCACAAAAGCACACCTCTACTAAATCGCATTGGCACTGTCCGCGGATTCCGACCGGTCCTTGACACGACTAAGAAGGCTGCACCAGCGCAGAACGTCCAGTGAAACCCCCTGCTCAACTGGTTCAATCTCGCTTGTTTCGACAACGAACCTCAAAGCTCGGGCATCATCCATGATTGCTCGTCTTGGATCACGCTCACGCTACTACCGCACGCTCTACACGCGGCGAGGTCAGATAAATCGTCGCTACAGTGGATCCACATCGCGACTGAGCCGGTAAATCGGGTCGTCTTCCACTACGTTAGCCGCTACAGCCTCACAGGCGAGCCACTCACCATCGTCAGTCAAATATGCAATCCCAATGGCGTGACGATCGGCCAATTCCTCAGAGTCTGGGCTGAGCGAACGTCACCAAATAACCTTGGTTTCCCAATCCGTCTGACAATTCCATGGGGCGAACCAAGGATGTCGATGTGTGGTGGACAATTCACGTGGTTTGACACCGAGCTTGGAAGCATGCGCCACATTCTCAATTGGATGAACAACGTCCTAACAGATGCAGAGTATGCAGACGCGGTGGAGAAAGCGCAACTACAAATGGTCACACGGTGGTGGTACACCACCATGAGCATTGGGGACAGCTCAGAGGAGCCAAGGAAATGGTTCAAGAGCTCGATGGCGGAGCAGTCCGACTTCGTGCTCGCGGTACTGAAGTGGCAGAGATTGATCATGTCGATGCCTGGTTGGGACGGGAGATTTTCGGTACCTAGGCTGCCAGCTTTGGCAGTCAGGCGGAGCCTGGGCGCTGGCGGTACACAAGCTGGCCCTCGACAGAGAATGGTCATTGCTGAGCAGACTTTTGAGCTGGAGTATGCAGCGGGCATCGTCTTCAACAGGATAGACATCGGCGCTGCGGATAACATTTGGCTATGAGATTCGATCACGGGACAACGGTTGAGAGTAGCCCGATCCACGTTCATGGTCAATGGTCATGGCAAGGACAAAGGAAGTGCTTGGCGGCATGATGGCCTGGCAAGGGAACAACCCTCTATCTGACTCGTCCATTGTTATCACTAGTCTATAATGAGGGAACATCGGCGGAGAGCGCCGCTATCGACTAGTTCTGAACAAAAATGGAGCACTTATCTCTTGATCTTCCATAGAGCTCATAGTGATTCGCCCTCGCTTGACTCATCAACGAATTCCCAGCTCCATGCAGACTTTGGAACCCCGTCTTTTTCTTTTAATTCCACCTGTTTGTTGTCGCTGGTGTCCGCATATATGCAAGTTGCTTCGGTCTCCGTCACGAAGACTCCATAGTTCTTCATCGCATGGAAGGGTGTGTGGTGAGCGGCTTCAAGGAGCCAATATTGCATGCTGTAAGATCTGGCTTCATTACTAGCAGTAGCATGTGCCGGACGTAGCTCCAAGCGCAAGCTCGGCATGGACGAAGGGCGATTGAGGTTGGCTACCTGCGTCTCAAGGTGATTGCCATGATCGGAATCGAGAGCTCTGCGATGGCCTGCCCAAGTGCGAGGGAATGATCGATACTGTATGTCTGCCTGAAGTGTGCGAGCTGCTGACAGAACCTATCAGGGATAGATTTGTGACCAAGTTTGGGGAGACTTTACTGCGGTGTGAGCGCACGTGAGCATGATGGTCAATATCTACTTGACATTAGCAAGCTCTTGTCGCATGTGACTCGTCCTCCTACCTTCAACATTACTTGCACCAAAGGATTCACACGTCCATTCTTCTGACGGCTGCACTTTCAGCACTTGCTGAGATTGATGGTGGACTGAGGCTCGCCATTACCAATCAAGGAGGCTTGTGCTTTACCAAGCTGGGGCTGCGTCGGAGAGCCTCCTGACATTTCGCATTCGTGTTATTATGTACCGATGGTGTGGACACAGGTTGATCCATGCAGGGTCAGCTTCAGACTGTGGACAAGGCTGAAGACAATGACGATCCATAAATGCGGGCCATAGCATTGTATTTGTACCACATCTGGAGTGGTTTCCATCCAGCAAGATCCGCGTGTACGACAGAAATGGAGCATTTTTGGTTTCGTAGCCGGTGCCGCCCTCCCGCACGTCGTTTGAGCATCCTAGCGAATCAGAAAAATATCCAGTCACACCGGTAAATGTGCGGTCGTTGCTCCTCAAGTCCATTCATGCAGAAGCAGATGGATTAGACCTTATGCAGCTTTCGTGGGTTCCTGTCTTGCTCGTGTAAGTTTCTCGCGAAAGTGTTCCAGCCTAACGCCAAGCATCGCCTGGACCTCTCATTGGATGAGCGCGTTGGGCAGCTTAAGGGCGTCCGCATAGGGTAGGTCAGGTGTGCAGTAAACACCCACGCATCATGCGTGCAGCCATGAATTGATCTGTTGTAGGTGGTTGATGCTGCAGTATTGTGTCCGGGAGATAATCGTGCTGAGGCTGTCTCGCGGTATGGACTGGCTCGTGTTCCCCGGGCTTCGTGATTGGATCTGCGTGAACGTATCGTGACCTCTTACTTATTCCGCCACTGTCAACTGCAGCGCAACTTTGCCATGATCTCGACTTCAGAGCACCCATTGTCAGCCATAATCGTGATTCCATGTAGCTCACATGCAGCTTGAGGACTAGCATTGACATGCCATTGAGCCGCCTCACTTTTTGTTCATGAAGACGTATCGTGTGTTACGAAGATCCTATTGCAGGACCATTGTCAGCTAAGTTCGCCTTGTCTGCTCCCCAGCTTCCCGACTCGCTTGAAGATTGAGATCGAACCAGGATGCATGCATGATCTGACGCAATTCACCCTTGTTAGGAAGCTATCTGTGCGAGAATCCAGCGTCTTTGGGATCTTTGGATCTTTTGAGAATAGTATAGCCACTGAAACGGCTGCCGTGGTGTGCTGGTCTGGTCATCTGTGGGTAGCCCCAAACGTCAATTCTGACCAGGCAAGACGAGAACCCGATAGTTGCGGTTTTGTAAACACTGCTTGGCAGTTACTGCGTTCTCGCTGACTTGGGAAGTGGCCATGTCCGCCTGCACTTCTCGGGCTCGAAGGTTGGTCGGCAGAAATGACGCAGATTACGACGGCAGCACGGGGGGGCCAGTCCTTTAGAAGCCATGCTAGACCACAGGAGTGCGAAAGACGATGAGAAAGGATTGGCTATGCAATAGAATTGAGATGGCAGATGTTGTGGTACTTGTTCGTCGCAACTCGATCTGGACGAATGTCGAGATGAAAGCTGTCTACCTTGGAGGCCTGAGGCATCAGGAGAGCACCATGCAACCTGCTCCAGCCTCCCAGCCCCCGGAATTTGTCCACCAGCATTCACATTTCCTCGACCTCCACTCCGCTACCTCGATCTTCACTATCTTCGTGCAGACTCTATTGGTTGGATGTCGGCACTGAAGCAGTCCTGGGACAGCGCAACGACAATCATTTGTCAACACACGCCCTTGATCTCGAGGACCACAACCCGAATGCGCCCCATGGGATCTGTCACGAAGAACCAGAACATGCACGACATTCTTAGATTATGTGTGTGAAAACTAAGTACCTATGATCTGATCATCA
This sequence comes from Scolecobasidium constrictum UM 578, assembly GCA_000611715.1. Classification (NCBI taxonomy): domain Eukaryota; kingdom Fungi; phylum Ascomycota; class Dothideomycetes; order Venturiales; family Sympoventuriaceae; genus Scolecobasidium; species Scolecobasidium constrictum. Next base: position 395,454 of record AZYM01000161.1, read on the forward strand.
TAGCAGACGCCCGTCGCTATGCATTCCTAAACAATCTGCCCACCAGAGAGCAAGGGGATATCCAGTAATGTCGTCGACTCAAAAACAGTAACTTACAAGCCCGAGTCGATCTTCTGACCGTGCGCGGAACCATCGCCCCAGTAGGTGTCCCAAGCAGCGCAACCTTCGTCCATCGCGCCTAGCGAGCCAATGTTGCTCATGATTTCGTCCTGGCGCTCCACGAATTGCATACTGAAGCCTTGCGACGCGTGCCAGCCGATATGGCAATGCATGAGCCATGCGCCTGGGTTATCGGTATAGACTCCGAGAAGAAGCCAACCGCCGGATGGCGAGCCGGGCATAGTCGCTACATCTCGGCGCTGTGGGTTCGCATGGGTTACGAAGTCAGTCCCCCATGGGAATGCTCCAAGACCCGCACTGATGATCTCAAAATCGTGGCCATGCAAGTGTATTGGGTGCGGAATTGGCGGCACCAACGCGTTCTCAATCACCCATAGGTACCATTGATTGGCCTCCGGCATCTCGATCACGTTTTGGTTCTGGGTAAAGGGCTGATTGTCGCGAATCATCCCAAGGGTTGGATGCTCCCAGTCCGCTGTGGAAGTGTTAGCACTGATATGATTGAATTCTGGGAGTAAAGCAGTCCTTACCATTCATGGTGCTGCCATTGATGAACCAGTTGACAACATGCGCACTAGGGCCACTGAGCGTGACGTTCAAGGCCTCGAGCTTGTAGCCGCCAGACATTGGAGTCGTAAACCATGGAGCAATAACCTCGTCTTTACAGGTGCCGTCGTTCGGGTATGCCTCAGAGGTTGGCCACGCATCTCCAGCGCCTTCGTAGCTAACAATTGCGCCAACGACCACATCTTTGTTGGCATAGATGGCAGAATTGCCGCACACGGATGCACCAGTCGGACTGAGTGCTGGAACGCCAACACGAAGCCAATAGTTGCCAACCTCCTGATTAGTCTCGAAAATGATGTCGTAGCGCTGTCCAACATTGATCTTCAGATCCGTCGTGTTGTACGGCTTGATAGGCACGAAATCGGCTTCGATGACAGTGAATGGATGGCCGTCCATCGACACGTGAAACAAATGATCCATGGCAGTATTTCCCAGGCGCAAGCGATATTTCTTGCCAGGCTGGACGTTGAGTTTCTGATACTGGCCATTGCCTTTGCCATCTACCATGGTACCATTGATCAAGACAGTATCCGGCTCTGGCGGTGGACCTGGAATCGTCATCACGCCAGAGAGAAGCTCGTAGATTGAGTTGTAGTACCAGTCGGTCAACGGAAGCACGCCGAGATCCTCGTCGTAATTGGCTGTTGCTGGCCCATCAATGACGATCGCTCCAACGACGCCCTGGCCGTACTGCGCGGTATGGTGGGAGTGGTACCATGATGTGCCATACTGAGTCGCCTTGAATGTGTATGTTTTGCTTGATCCTGGCGCAATAGGGCATTCTGTCAAGCCGTTTGTCCCATCGTGCTCATTGGACTGGAATTGGCGAATTCCGTGCCAATGGATCGAGGTCCCATTGTAACTCATCTGGTTGTGGACAGTAATGGAGATCGTGTCGCCCCAATTGGCGCGTATGACCGGACCGGGTGTCTGACCGTTGATGACCTGACACATCTTGCCGCCGCTGCCATCAGGATTGCAGTGCGCATCTGTAACGTACAGCTCATATGACGCGGTTTTGCCGGTCTCAGGCCAGCTCTCGTAATAGTTCGTATCAATATCGAAGCCATCTGACCAACAATTCCTGCTTGAAGGACCGTTCGTGCATGATGAATCCTTTTTCACGATATTTGACAGTGAGGGTATCGATAAGCCGACCGATAGGGATGTGAGAGAGGAAACAAGCAATAAGCTCTTGCTGATGGCGGACAAGGACAACATGGTGACACTGCTTGTGGCGAAGATCAACACAGTGAAGTGATACAACGTTCCACAACCACAACGTTAACCAAGTGAGCGGGTAGGGTGTGAGGTGATGCAGAAGGCTGGCGGGTCGGTGAGCCTCCTAATATACAGAAGAGCTTCCCGCACTCGAATACATCACATTAGATCATTGGCTTGAGCGTGCCTGGATCGCTTGATAGTGCCATTAGTAGGTTCCTTCGATCAGGCTGAGAACCCTTCGTGAAGGTCAGTGTGGACGGCAGCCAGTTGCAAGAGCCGGTCAACCCGGCGGTGCATGGCATATCCAAGACGATCGTAAGGTCGGACAGTGTGATCTAGCCAGAATAGGAATTGTGAGGACAGCATGGTTGATAGTGACCAACGACACGAAGAAGGCTGGCAAGGTGTATCATGCAATCCAGGGTCGGCATAAAGAACTAGAGTGGCGCGGTTGCACTGCTAATAACAGACGAACAAACTATGATTCAGCTCTCACTGCGAAGAGACTGGTTGACAGGCAGTTCGGCAGGACGATAGAGTCGCGGGAGACAGATTCACCGTCTGATCGTTGGTACGAGAGGCTGGAAGATCCATTCAACAGGATACCCGGATCGACATCTTTCGGCAGCGCTAAGAATTAGAGCATTTCTTGTTCGGCACCGCAACCAAAGTTCTATGATGTCCTTCTCCGGATCTGTACTTCATTTGTGGCGAATGGGCCATGATTTGGGACTCTAGGCTCAATGACAGTGGTACCTGCGCTGGTCATTGTGGCGAAAGACATTGCTCAGATCGGAGGCGTCTATTCTTGGTTTCGCTTGTCGTTCGCATCCCTATCCGACAAGATGCTCAAGCGAACAGCCAATTGCTACACTATGTCAATTTGACATCGCACCGGCTGGCGCATCGCAACATGGGGAAAGAAGGTTGGAATTCGGGCTCTGGACAATGTTCAGAAAACTCAACACCATGAAGGGGCCAAAAATAGCACCAATGTCAGCCCCGGACTGAGAAAAGGTGGCTGGCCTGATTATCGATAGCGAAAGCTTAGCTCCCGCAACCAATAAGGCTGCATTTCTGCCATGCCACCATCGCGGACACTACTTTCCATAGCCGACCAAAAGCTTGCTGTCTCTTGCTCTTCACTGTGTGAGTTGGGGTCCGGGGCCTCTTCGGAGTGAGCCGTGAGCGCGGGGCCGATGTAAGACGAAAAATTCGGTGTCATGACATGTTGACCGTCAGCCCTGCAGGTTTGTACCGAACTACTGCTCATTCTTAAGCTGGCCATTCGCCCAAGCCACGGGGAATTATAGCGGGCGTCCGTCGCTAAAGCTTACCACAGAATATTCGCACCCGACGCGGTGTTCGCGACTACGAGCCAGAGAAACGTGGACAGGCGCTGCGCCTACCGTTCGGCGTTACTTGCCAGCAACTGAATGATGAAAAACCGTGTCAAGCGAACTGCAGGCGTTCATCGAGCCTCGAACATCGAGTAAGAGCAAGACTGTAGTGCCTGTGACAGCGACCTGCCATGAGTCGACTTGCCGATGTTTTCTGCCTGAGGCCATCAGGCTTCTGGTCGAGACTTCGTGGAATCTGTAAGGAACTCATCGGGATCGACCTTCCCGAAGAGTCAGCGACATGTTACATCGTGTTCGCCATCTATTCGCAGCGAAGTCTGCCGAACGCGTGAGCTACAAGAACTTTCAGATGCTTGGTGCTGTTAAACATGAGCTGCGGTGTCGAGCGATGCCGGTCTCGCAAGCGTCGAGCCTTCCTTTTCTAGGAACAAGGTTCTTGCGCTGGCACTGCTGGTAGGCTGCTTTTCACAAGACTTGCAGCTTTATCAATTTTGCGGGTCACACTGATGACTTTGTGGCGGCAACCGACGTTACTGGGGTTGTCTATAGAATTCTAAATCCTCCCACGCACGTGGGATTTCAGAGCCGCAAAACACCATGCCGAAAATCACGAAGATCGAGTGGTTTCGAGTACCTCCTCGTTGGCTGTTCGTCAAAATCGTTGATGAAGCTGGCAATGTGGGCTGGGGTGAAGCCACGCTTGAAGGACATACGCAAGCTGTCGAAGGTGCCTTAGATGCATTTGCAGTACAATTCTTGGACTTTGATGCCGAGTGAGTGATCCGCGCGAGATTTTCTTCATAGCACGGTACACTGAATAAGTTGACAGCGACATTGAGCGCATTTGGCAGCATGGCTATCGAAGAGGTTTCTACCGTGGAGGTCCAGTCTTGATGAGCGCACTATCAGGAATTGACATCGCTCTTTGGGATCTCAAGGGTATGCCGGATCTTCGCAGTCATATCGTGTGATGGCTTCTAAACGAAACACAGCTCGGAAGCTCAATGTACCAATCTACCAGCTTCTTGGCGGCAAGGTGAGGGACAAACTCAGAGTGTACTCATGGATTGGAGGAGATCGGCCAGCAGACGTTGAAGAGCAAGGGTGAGTCATAGCTATGAACGTGTGTGGTCCTTCTGCTGACTATCTCACAGCAAGGTTCGGGTGGCTCAAGGCTTCAAAGCTATCAAGATGAATGCCACAGAGGACGTCTCGTGGCTCGACTCTCCCTCGGTTCTTGATAGCACGGTTGAGCGCGTGCGCCTTGTCAAAGCACTTGGCCTAGACGTCGGTCTGGACTTTCATGGAAGACTCCATAGACCTATGGCCAAGCAGCTCATTAAGCTACTTGAGCCAGAGAGACCTTTGTTTGTGGAAGAGCCCATTCTATCGGAGAATGTCGAGGCTGTCAAGACACTTTATGATAGCACGTCTATTCCCATTGCCCTCGGTGAGCGACTATATAGCCGGTGGGACGTGAAGCCGTTCCTGGAGGCGCGGTGCATCGACATCCTCCAGCCTGGTAAGACGAAGTCATCGTATCCATTATGAAATGCCTGGCTAATCAGACTCGCTCCTGTCAGACATCAGTCACGTCGGTGGCATCTCGGAGATCATGCGAATCGCTCATATGGCGGAAGCATACGATATCGCGCTTGCTCCTCACTGCCCTCTCGGACCTATCGCACTTGCTGCAAGCTTCCAGATCGACGCCGTCTGTGCCAACTTCGTCATCCAGGAGATGAGCGTTGGAATCCACTACAACACAAAGGTTGGGGTTGACCTCAGAGCGTATACTAAAGATCCCTCGGTCTTCGATGTTGCAGACGGGATGGTTAAAGTGTCCGATCGACCAGGCCTGGGTATCGAGATCGATGAAGATGCAGTGCGCGCAGCTGCAGTGAACGCTCCAGCGTGGCAGCAGCCGTACTTCATCGATACGGTGTCAGGTGAACTTCGGGAGTGGTAGAGGTAGACTCGGCTCGAGCGGCGTAAATGGTGTTTCGGTGTCCAAAATTGGCCGTGCAGCATAGATGGTTGAGATGTTCCAGTATACTAGCAATTGATCTCTGAATATGATTGCCTACACCTTGACGAGTGAGATTGAGCTGTGGTCTTGCCACTCGATCAACATCCAAGCTGGTTTTAGTGATCGGAAAGTCGAATAACAAGCAGCTGGGGCTCTTTTCGCTTCCGCGTATGCGATAGGAACAGCTTTTACGCTGTCTCTATCGAAGACGGACTGCAAGCATGATCCACGCGGAGATGCAGCTATGCAATTAGTACTTGATCATTAGTATCGCGGCTCCACAGCATTGCAAGACCCTGCCGTGGAGCTTATTTTAGACAAGCTTGAACAACCACTTCTTGAAAACCTCAACAGCTTTTTGTCTTCACGCTTGGGGGTCTATGTGTGTCAGCGCTTGCTGATCTAGACACGATGACAGACTCGATGTCCCACAGCGCATTTATCGACTAGTGGTCAGTGATTCCACAGATGCTAGCTCTTGCCTCCAATATTTGTCTTGTCCTTTCGAGTTCGCTCCGAGTAGCCGCGCGCACAGCCGCACCTGATCGATCGATTGCCTTGTCGCGCGCGGACTCTAGGCAACATGTTTGATGCTGACTCCATCATGTCTTCCATAAGACACGTGCCTGCATTCTTATCAACCACGAGCGCCGCGAGCTCCCATAAAGCTTTGCGCGTTGCCCTGCTTCTACGGAATTATGCTTAATGCCCGACAAGGACGCGTGTGGCGGCAAGCGGTACATTCTAGGTCGAATTATTCCACAAGGACGGCGCGAAGTCCCGCAGCACGGAGACCTGACGCCTTCGGCCTGCTTCCGAGAAGACCTAGAGAAGGCATGGGGAAAAGGCAGGGAATTGAGATCGTGGATCTCACATGAAATTTCTCCCAAGATCTGGGGGCTGCAAAGAGATTCGCGACGTTTCAGCGTCAGAAATGGGATTGAAGATCGTGGTCCTTTGGGCGCCACGTGCGTCACCCTTTCCTTTTCCATCATTCAAGCTGAAGGACTGTCCTCAAACCTCTACAATTCTTTGCAAGCTACTATTGCTGTTACTACAGGCCTGCGCTCTCACCCTCCTCCTTGATGCTTGTTGATAACACTTAAAGGTACTAGTGACTTTCTGGGGCTCGCGACGGAGGCGTCGAAAAATGGCATAGATACCGACGGGTACGTACCGTCTCGGCATCAGATGTCAAAGCACCCCTGGTACGGGTGCAAAACGTGACTTAACGCGCCTTATGGACTCTCAACTCCTCATACAAACGCCAAAGCCAAGCTGCGCGAATATTGAGAGCGGAAATATGACTTTACCTGAGTCAGCGAAGATTGAGGACCTCTTACATATGCTGCATTTCGACGCCATACGAGGATGCCTGCATCTTTTGCTTGTCCATACCGCCTGATCTGCGTATAAAGTACTCGCCAGCCTCTTTGCTGCCGCTATCCGATGATTTGCCGCAGGGTAGAGCACGGAGCTCATGCCTTTACCCACGAAGCGCCTCGTGCTGGGCACGATTGCATGGTCTGCCGTCTACGATATTTTCGGTCTCACATGTCGATGAACATTCATGGTCTCTCCAGATCTTCGGACGAAAGCCAAGCTATACTCGCGGTTTTGCACTCAATATGGGACATGCTCCGAACATGAGGCCATGAAGGAGCAGTTCTGGTCATTCACCGGCTTCCACCATCTGCATATCGCGCTCTTAAGTCAGGCTTCTCCACATTTTGGGATCGCCGAAACGGATGTGCCCTAGAGTCCTACGGCCAAGTACCGAGACCTGGGGAGAAATTTTGGTTTGCTGAGCAGCGCTTCTGCCGCTTCCAGAGCAATGCCCTTTTGTCAGCGGTCCAGTTGAGGTCACACTCTCTGCAAATCCTACAGGCATGATCGACCTCGAGTCAACTTGGCCCTCATAGGCGGCTGAGCGGCAGAGCACGACGCATGACTTGCGGTCACGGACTTAGAATCAATCTATGTCGGACTTCTTGGAGTTACAAAATGGCGTGGCCTGCTGCTCGGAAGGTCTTGGAGATTCTGTCTGCGCGTTCCATTGGGCCCAGGAGCATCTACAAGATTCCTTAATACCATGACACCCTCTCCGTCGTTGTCCAGCCTATGGCTGCTGCCTTTGGCCATTCTCCAGCAGGTCATCGCTGCTCCAACCAAGGTAGAGCGAGGATGGCTCGACCCAACCGTCACCATCAGCTATCCGCAGGCCACTATTGTGGGTAATCGGGCACCTGTAATAGGATATCAAACGGAAGAGTTCCCAGGTATACCTTTCGCATTGCCGCCGACAGGTGACAGGAGACTGAAGCCTCCGGTTCCGATCACGAAGCCTATGGGCAAGTTCGATGCGAAGACCAACGGAAATGTCTGCCCTCAGCTTGTGTTCAGCACAGATCCTTCCGTTGCAGAACCTTTCAAGATCCTCGCGTCCGTTGCTGAGCTACCGGAGATTCACGCGATCACGACACAGAGCGAAGACTGTCTTGTGCTCAATGTTCATCGACCAGTGGGCACGACTGTCGGAGATAACCTGCCCGTCCTCTACTGGATCTTTGGCGGTGGCTTCGAACTAGGCTGGAACACGATGTACCAAGGTTCAGCGTGGGTCGATGAGTCGATCATCCAGAAACAGCCCATCATTGTGGTTACAGTCAACTATCGTGTTGGTGGCTACGGCTTTCTTGCTGGCAAAGAGCTTCACGAAGAAGGATCAACGAACCTTGGCCTGCTAGATCAGCGACTGGGCCTGCAATGGGTCAGCGACAACATTGAAGCCTTCGGTGGGGACCCAACGAAGGTGACAATCTGGGGAGAGAGTGCTGGTGCCATCAGCGTTTTCGATCAGATGGCGGCATATGATGGAAACAACACATACAAAGGCAAGCCTCTCTTCAGGGGTGCGATGATGAATTCAGGTACGTGGCAGATGCGCAAGGTCATCTGATGCGATGATTGACTCTACTTCAGGCAGCGCGGTCCCGGCCGATCCAGTGGACTCGCAGAAACCACAGTTCATCTTCGACACGGTAGTCAAGACTGCCAATTGCGGAAATGCGAAGAACAAATTGGACTGCCTGCGCAAGCTTCCCTACGGCGATTTCAACAACGCGATCAACAGCGTACCAGGCCTTCTTGGATACGACTCCGTTGCCTTATCCTACGTTCCACGTCCAGATGGTCGTTTCTTGACCAAGTCTCCGGATGAGCTTGGTTTTGAGAACAAGGTTGCAAAGGTCCCGGCTATTGTAGGAAACATGGAGGACGAAGGGACGCTCTTTGCGTTGTTCCAAGCCAATCTCTCAACTACCGAAGATATCGTCGACTACCTGGACGGCCGATACTTCCTACACGCAGGCAAAGACGAGCTCAGGAAACTCGTGAATCTTTACCCTGATGATCCGCTTTACGGCAGCCCATTTGGCACTGGTCCAGAGAACAATTGGTACCCGCAGTTCAAGCGTCTCGCAGCTATTCTTGGAGATCTCGTTTTCACCATAACACGCCGCGGGACTCTGCAAGTCGCGCTCGATGTCGGATGGGATGTGCCGACTTGGGGCTACATGAACTCGTTTTACCATGGTCTACCGATTCTCGGCTCGAGTCACGGCCTTGACATCATCAATGTGTTCTATGGCGTGCCGCCGGGGTACGCGACCAGAGCCTGGCGACAATACTACATCAACTTTATCAACAATCTTGACCCGAATAAGGGAGGCATCTACGATGACGTGAGCTTCTGGCCTACATGGGCGGAGGACAAAGAGATCCTAAGGATGCATCCGGACAATAGCGAGATCATCAAGGATGATTTCAGGCAACCGGTACGTTTGATCAATATGCAGCGTGGACTCATTCTGTGATATGGAGACTGACCCGCTTGACTTTATAGGTGTACGACTATCTATTGAACAATATCAAGAAATACTACTTCTAAAAGCTGCAAGAGCTCGACTTGTACATATGTTCGACGTCGAGGCAGCGTGACGGCCAAAAGCTCAAGATGAATAGACATAATGTAAAAAGTGCCCAACGAAATGGCGCTCAGTAATTCATGCGCCGCATAACAATGATGATCACGCAGATTTTCCCGCACGACGCAATCTCAACAGTGTGACCTTGCCATAATTCAAAGCCAGAAGCAATTTTCCGGCTTCGCGGCCATGTTGTGGGCTTGTGGCGCACAGTTTCGTCCGCTCAAAGATGATGGGAATAATCTATGCTCGGCAACTTTGCGAACCCAACCTCACATCATTTCGGCTTCTTCCAGCACCCATGTGCACATTAAGCACACAAGGCAAAGGCTTGCAGGACATCATGAGCTCTCCGGGCATCCGAGCAGACTCAAGAGTCGGCACGGGACAGGAAATTTCTTACAGCCAGAATGTGCACAACTTCACCGCCGAGGGCATAGCAAAGCCCGGTTTCCGACGCCGACATCCGGGCATCACATTCACTCCCAAGCTTGGCGATGAACCAGTGGAGGCGGACATGCGGAGAGCATCCTGTCATGGATATAGAGAGCCGGAGCTCCTCATGCGCTGAACCGCGACAACTTTTGAATGCCACTCACTCGGTGCCCAAATAGGAGCACCTTGAGATGGCTGTGGACAACACGTCCAGACTTCACCGCATGCGATATTGGTGCTAGGTCGATACTATCAATCATGGCAATGCGGAAGATTCAACGCGACCTTGTGAAGTGGGCATGCGATTGTATCTATCTGACCTCAGATCAGCGGGCGATCTTGACACGAATGCCGCTTTGGAGGGCTGTGAATCATCTCAATCGCTGTGTTCAGGTCTGATTGAAGTCCATGCCATCTGATCTAATTTTGCTCGGCTCAATGCGCACGAGATCCCAAGTACTGTCCCGTGCTTGCACCGGTGACTCTGCATCCGTTATCCTCTACCCAATCAGTACGCCTTCGCCTCCTCCCTAAACTTCCTCGCCGCCACTTTCTTATCAAATAACACATTGAGTGTCTCCTGCGGAATATTCTTGAGCTCCGGCAAGCGAAAGAATGTCCAGACAACCATACACAGCGTCAATCCCCAAGGTAAGAACGCCGTCTTCCCCTTGAGATCGAGCGCCGTGGGGTTCAGGAAGTACGGCGAGACAATCGCGTTGACGATGGAGAGGAAGTAGTATGCGTTGCGGCCGAGGGCGACGGTCTTGGTGCGGAGGTTTGCTGCACCGACGTTGGCGGCTATGCCGTAGGGGATGGGGCCGATGGATATGCCTGATGACATTCGTTAGCCTGTTGTCTCTTGTTTGGGTGAGTATGATGAGAGGTGGGGGATAAGCGCACCGTAGATGAAGAACCAGAGGAGGAGCAAGCCGCACTGGACCCAACGGATCGCGCTAGAGGAGGCGGTAGCGAAATCGAGGAAGGCGACGAGGCCCATGACGGGAACCATGGCGCATAGACCACCGAGGTAGATGGTGCGCCAGCCGAATCTGGTCATGACGAGCCAGGACGAGACTGTACCGATGAATGCTAGACCGGCATTGCCTTCACGATGCGTCAGCGGTGGGTCTCATGCTCGAGACCGGAGATAACATACCGATAGACATGTAGAAGGAGCTGGCAGTGGGCAATCCCGCAAGCGTGAAGAAGTACGTGATGTAGTTCTGAATGACGAAGCCTAGCCCAAGTCGTCAGCAAAATTGCACCAATACTTTGCATGAAGCCATGAGTGCTGCTCCAACTCACCAGGAAGAATCTGGCATCCCCAGGCAACCATTGCGATCTCCGTGCGTCGTAGATTCGTGCCCTTGAAGCAATCCAGATACGACCCCTCAGCCTGCTGATTCTTCCTCTCATTCTCCACCGTCCTCATCATCATCGCAAGAGTATCATTCGTATCAATGACATCCCTCGGTGCATTGACCAGCCGGTCCAGCGACCGTTTCGCCTCCTCGAATCGGCCCTTGCGGACAAGCCACCATGGACCCTCGGGCGCGAAGTAAGTCAGGATGGCGAGGGGAAGGGGCCATGCCCACTGGATCGCGAAGGGAATCTTGTAGGCCCATTGGCTTTGCAGCTCGAGGCAGCCGGCGAGGATGGCGAAGCAGATGAGCTTGCCCATGACCCAGCAGAGGTTGACGTAGACGGTGAGGTAGCCGCGCAGACGGAGGGGCGTGACTTCTGCTGCGTAAGTTGGGGTCGCTGCTGCGAAGATGCCACCGGGGATTGACCTGTAGGTGTATCATGATTAGCATCGTGCAGTATGAGCATGTTCCGGGTCATCAAGAACTCACAGGAAGAACAGTCCCACCAAGATGACCTCGATACTTGGCGCGAAGAAGAGGATGAAGATGAATGCCATCATAGACAAATGACTAGCAATCATCGTCTTCCTCAGCCCAAACCTGTCAGCCACAATACCATTACTGAACACCCCAATGATCAATCCGACCAGGCCAGCCATCGAGACGCCAATCTGCCATTGCGTGGGAATCGAGTACACGCCCGGCCGAATCTCCTCGCCATACTTCTTCTGGAACTGCGGCTGCGCATAGAACGAGTTCGGAAGCAGCAACATGTACGACTCCATGATCGTGGCATTTGACACGCCAACCGACCACAGGGTGGCGCGCTTGTAGTAGTGGAAGGCCTCGCGGATAGAGAGGCTCTTGTCGACTTCGTTGGCGCGATCTGCGGCTTGGTCGTGCTCGGAGGCAGTGTCGTAGGGAACATCTTTGTGCTCGATGCTGAGGTCGGCTCCGTCGCCTGGTTTGCTCATGGTGGCTAATGGATGTAATCTGAGATCCTAGGGTGGGGATATAGAAGGATCAAACAGGAAGACAAAGAGTCTTTGGTGGTGAGGTGTACACTGGTCGTCTACTGATGGGATCTTCAATGCCTTTAAGTAATGGTCCACGAAGCGTCGGAAGTGGTGGTTTGATATTTCCCCAGCCGAGTCGACTCAGTCCGTGTTCGCCTTCAAGAAATTCTGACTAGTTGGCTCTTCTCGGCACGTTGTGCGCCAACGCGAAGAATCTCCGCTCCCTAAACCTGATCCAACGGCCCCGTGGGGATTCCCAGCAATGAAAGAGCCTCCGAAAGCATGGTATGAGAAGGTTCCAACATGATTTAGGAATGGGGAAAAACGGATAGCATGCCAGATGATCGACTATAGCGGGCAGTCTAGTTCGTAACCGCACAATCTGCCGTCGTGCTTGGGCGGCCAGGGCGATCTAAGTGGGCATCAAGCTTTGCGACAGCCAATCAGAGAAGCCCGACAGCCGAGTGAGGGTCACCGAGATCCGATCCGACGTGCTTCCGCGAGGCATAAGAGTGAAGACCAAGATGATAACTTGTCCTAGCCACGTAGAAGTAAACGTACCTGGCCAATAGTAAGAAACTACTCCGCACAGTCAAGCCCCGGACTATGCACGTGCTCTCCAAAATCATCTCTACAAGCTCCACATCATGCCTCGCTTATGCCAGCGCATCGGGACCCAGACTCTAACTCCTGGGACTCTGCTTGAGATCCAGGCGTATATGATGCGACTGGCCACCTACAGATCCTGCGGCGCTCGCGATTGAACCGCGCTACTGATGCTCGACTCGCAAGAATCCCGGAGTGCAATCGGATGTCGGTGTGCCAACATCAACTCCAACGCTGTCTACTCGAACGGCAATTCAATACTTGCGTAGATATCTGGAAGTCTTTCTCCTCGACTATCGCAATGGATCCGGTTTCTGCCTCTGCTCGCCCGGGCGAAGCACCCGAGGAGGTGAAGGTCTTGTCTCACAAAGTTCTGCCCGCTTGCCACCAAGGTTTTGTGATCGCGTTCAATCCTTCCGAATGCAACTCATAAGGCCGAACAACATATCGGTTGTCTCCATACCAGGCGTAAAAGTACCTCTCCATCGCTGCATGCACGGCTGCTCCTGTATAGACTCTGGGATGAGCCTACCGGCTCAGGGAGATGGTCTAGTCCCCAGCAGCGAACAAAGTGGGCCTAGTGTACTCTATGATCGGAGTCTCGTCCATCCAAGCACTGAACATAATGTTCATTTCGAGGTCCTTGCGAAGTCTTGGTCTTCGCCAAGCAGAGCCGGTCATATCAAGGACCACGGCATGAGGACGTTCGGCATATGAAAGGTATACAGTACGCTGTTAGAGCAGTCGTGCTGTAGGATGGTCCTAGCTGGTGTGAGAGGGCAGTCTGAAAAAGTTGGGCTGCAGCCAAGGCAGAGGTTCAATTATCACCTGTCAAAACGTCTGCACCAGCTTGCTGATTTCGCTCCGTGGTAGGAACTGGTACTTTTGATCTCATCAATGCTAGTCTTGCGACTTGAATGGCTTCTCTCTTCGCATTTTCGAGCCTCGCGTCGGTGAGGTGTGCCGTCGGGGGACACGATAAACGTGATGGTATATGGTTCGTCTCTCTTCATAGATGCGTTCGCTTCGATGCACCAAGCCTTTCATGATTGCCTTTCGGCCTCTCGATGAGTAGAGATGCAATGAACAGAGAGGCAGTGTATGAGGCCGATAAGCATCACGTTCAGCACGTGCTTCGAAGCAGGAGCGGTGCGAAACCCACTTAACTAATTAGAGCTGATTAGCGCCTTTCATCGCGATGACGTGCATACCCGGCACCTTCCCACGCGAGCTTCACAAGCTTGTTTGCGTAAAAACTGCTCGTAGATATTCATTCTGCACTGTACAATCCCAATTGCATCTCCAAAAGCTGAGATCAATCTTCTAAATACTCCAACTCCAAACACATAGAGTCTCCCCAATCCCAGTGCCCCACAATGTCCGCCGAGTCCTTCGCCGCCTTCCGCAAGCACCACGGCGACGCGCTGGGCCAACTCGCAGAAGCGCACTGGAACAAGGACCTGCAGCAAGAAGACCGAGACACCCTCCGCGCCGCGTCCTCGCGCTTCCAGCGGCACGCCCTCATCGGCAGCGTCATCGGCGTCGGGCTGGGCGTGCTGCTCGCGAGCCGTGTGCGGAGTGCTCGCGTGCGCATGTGGCAGGCGTTCAAGGCGCAGGAGAAGCCGACGGCGGTGCAGTTTGCTGATGGGAGGATAGGTATACACACCCTGTCCCCTTGTGTAGTGCAGTGTGTGGATACTGGCGTGGCTAATAAAGGGATTGAGCAGAAAAACTACCTGATGTGACGGCGCTGGCGAAACCCTCCGTCCTCGGCGACGTAGCGGCCTACTTCTTCTTCACGGCTGGCGGCCTCTTCATCGGCGGCGAGACAGGTCTACTGACGGGTTCATTCTCCGCGGGCAGATTGATCACGAAGAACCCGGATAGCAGGGAGAGGATCGAGAATGCGTTCCGCAAGTTCAGGGCTGATGCGCTGAGGCAAGAGGCGGATAATCTGGATGGTGGAGGGAGTTTGCTGAATAAGGTCTTCTGATCTCGACATTGGTAAAATATGTATGATGTGGAACGAGGAGGTAATATTCAGTCAGTTTTGACCTGGCAAAAAGGCGATGGCATAAGGGAGGGAATTTGGCTTTGCTCAGGGCTGAGAATGTCTGTTATCGTATACTGTAGCAATAGCTAACCACCATAACTTGTAGCACCATTGGTACCACCGAAGACAGAAAGACTACTCTCTACCACAGAACCAGCTCAGCCAACCTCCTCCAAACACGCGCCTCCCACACCCTCCGGAACAAATCCATCCCCCTCCCCTTCCCTTCCGCACGAGGCCTGTACTCCTCATCGTACAACCCACTACGCACCATGACCCCCCTCTCAGTATCGAAGTAGTACTCGACTTTCTTCCTCTCCTTCTTCTGCTTCTTTCTCTGGCTCTTGCGACTCGAGCGCGAGGACGAGGAGCTCTTCTGTGGGAGGTGGCGGAGTGCTGATAGGGGCAGGCGTTGGGGATGCCTGGTTGATGCTGTGGTGGAGGGAGCATTTGCTTCTGCAGAAAAAGGAGCGGGCATGTGTTTGGGCATGCTTGGTGGTGGCGTGTGGTCGCTTGAGTTCGCGGAATTGCTCTTGCGTGATTGCACTCGCGGTCGCGATTTTGGCGCTGGTCCACCGTCCTGCGATCGTGGCTCTTGCTTTGATGGGGAAGGTTTCCTGGGAGATCCCCTGTCTGATGCTAATGATGGACTGTCTTCCTTGTGGATGCGTTGCTGCGAAGAATGACTGCGCTTCGAAGACGATCTGGAATGTCTTTGGAGTATATGAGCTTCAGCGACGACTCCAGCTGCTTTGGTTGTGCGCCTCCACTCGCTACTCGCGCTTCCACAACTCGAAGACACGACCGCAGCTTCCCTCTCAACAGACGTCAAGCCCATACTGGCAGCCACGTCCATCGTCGTGACGTGCGGTAGCCCGCGTCTTGGGGTGAAAGGAGAAGGTGCACTCCTCTGAACCGTCTCAAGAGGCATGATCGCACCGCTCATAACACCCTCGGGTTCCTCATCTCCCTCGTCCTCGCTCTCGCTACCACTGGATGCTTCATCCTCATATCCATCATGCTGGCGTCTCGCTCGGATACTTGCGCGCGTCGGACTAACCTCCAGACACGAGTCACGCCTCTCATCGTCTGCGGTAGTGACGCTCGTCCTCCATGTCTGCAATCTCTGGTCTTCCTTTCCCTGCCCTTGTTGTATCTCAAAGGCCTGCCTCATCTTCGCGACATTGCTCTGACTTGGCTGGGCGGTGGTGTCCTCCATGGATCTATCGCGGTAGAGACTTTTGAGCGCGGCGGAGGACCACAGTGGTGTCTTCGTCGACGTGCGGGATCTCGTTGGGTAGTGCGTCGGTACCGAGGACATCGTGGGCTTTACTCAAGCGTCTTAGGATGAGAGAAGTCATGTTGAAAGCTGACTCTACCACAAGTGGACTTTTCCAAGTCGAGGTCTGGCAAGTGTCAGAGCGAAGCATTCTAATCTGGTACCGGAAAAGTCTACATCGACCTTAAACCTCAAAGGCCGGACATCAAAAGGTGAAGCAGGAAAACTTGTCTAAGTCGTTACATGAACGCTTATCTTGTCTCGTTCCTCGTCACTGGTCATCTGTTGAATGATGGTCATCGGTGAAAATCCACTATGCCCAACGTCTCGCCTGCCTGCTTTCGTTTCGAATTCTTGTCAACATTAGGATCAGCTACATGGTCTTCGTCGTCATCATCATCACCAATCGCCAGCTTCCAACCGTGATTGAGTGCACCTATGATTATATTCACACCTTCCAAGACCTTCCATAATCTATTAGAGATTCGGGAAAGCGATGATGGAAAAGCATCATGGCTACTCGGCAGTCTGATTCAGGTATCCGCGCTTGTAGCCTGCAATTGTGCTTTCGAAGCCCATGGTAGATGTAAGAGGAAGCTGACCCATTGTTTCTTCAGCTCGTCCGAGTGTCCGGTGGCCATGCTGACGTTATTTAACAGCCAATCATAAGCAACATGGTGTGCATCAGTGTCGACAATCACCACTCTCGCATAATCTATCGCATCCCTCAACATTTGGATGGTGAACCTGAATCCTATCGGCCCTGCCATGTGACAAGCCGTCATGCAGACTTGAAAGTTGATACCGGTATAGTCAACTTCTGCCCATGCGGCCATCGCCTCGACCGCATCAAGAAACAGTTCGACAATGGGCTTTGCATAGTCGACTTCTATCCTCTGATCCTGCCTGACAAAAGCAAGGAGGCCATACACCTTGTCACACTCCAGGCCACAGTCGCGCTTCTGATAGGATGCCAGAGCGTGGCACAGCGACAACTTTGGGCGCTGATTACCCGGACGCCAGGCGCCGAATACCAATATGTTGAGTGCTGTGCATGCTTGATGCCACAACTCTAGGGCATCATCGCCGCCACCGAAGCTCTGTATGATGCTTTGTTTATGTGGTTCGAGGACAGTTCTACTCATCAGCCGTGCACCGTTGCCAGCATAAGGACCATTCCACGCGAGCTGATGTGTTCCGCAGCATAGCACGAGGGAGCTACCAAGGAAAAGCTCCTGGACTATCCAAACACGCCGCCAGTACGGACAATTCAGTAGTCTAACGAGTGCGACGCGCTCCGCATCGGATGCAACAAATCCATCGTCATGATATGCGTCGTGGAGGAGCTTGTCCAAGCAACCGAATGCGATAGAGGTGTCATCCGCTTCCTCGCCGAGCCAGACGCGTACCTGCGCCGCTCGCTCATAAATCTCCGACATCATGCTAACTTGACGGCTCTTCTCGTTCTCTTTTCCAGACCCAGTCGCGCTCTGGTTGATGCAAATCTGGTCGATCCATACAAAATCGTCTAGGCCGGCGTAGCGCTTCAGAAAGGAGTGCAGGTTAGGCATCACTGTGAAGTCGCGGCCGTCCACGCTTATTGTGTGTCGGTCCTGCGAGTCGCCCCAATGGTAGGAGAGGCTGGTGTACGACGGTGGATTGTCTATGCTGACATGCTCGAGGGTGCATGCGATGTTCGACTCGCTGCCACTGTTGGCCCTGAATTTGCAAAGTCGGATCTGGCGCGGTTCGAGAGCCCGATATTGGTACATTTTTTCTGAACGTTCCGCCTGGAGATCATGGGGGTTGTTGAAGACTTTGAAAGAGGGGAAGGTCTGCAGCCAGAGCTGAGGCTCAAGCTGTCCAGCGTAAGGTCGTGAATCACCATGTACTCCCATGATAGCGACTCACCTTTCTAACGTCCGAAGAACAGGAGTCCAGGACGCTATGTACGGAAGTGAATGATCTATTCTCATGATAATCGTATAAACAGAAAAGAAGAAGAAGAAGGAATCGTCAAAGTCGTTACATGAATATTCATCCCCATCCCCATTTCCATCTCATCTCATCTCATCGCCGAAAAGTGCTTTCCGCTATGCCCCAAAAAACGCCTCGCCTATGCCCAGTCATTACATTCGTTGCACTACTTTTCTCTCTTGCACACACGACCACTGCGGACTCAATACCGCCTCTCGCGCTTATCAATAATGACCTCCCTCTCATAGAAGCGCTCGTCATCCCTCGGACGCCGAGTATCAACCGCAGACCTCTCCCACTCGAGCTCCCTGATGCGACGTCTCCGCTGGCGCCGGATATCATCGCTCACCTCGACGAGCTGAAGGACATCCTCCTGCACGAACACATTAGCACCCATCCAATCAGCCTTCAAGAATGTGATCGCACTCACGTATTTAAGGTATTCCATGACGTAAAAGAACTTTTCCGTCTCCTCGTATTCATAGCCCAGCGCCTCCACGGCCTCCTTAATGACCAGATCCTTCGTAACTTCCGTCCACATATCCCTATTATCTCTCCTCGGCGGCCCGACCTGTCGCCCACTGCCTTCGCCGAAACCCGTATCAAACTCCCTCCCCCCAGAAATGAACTTACTCCTCCTATCCCCATTATACCTCTGCCAACTAATCTCCTGCGCGCCCCCACCCGCACCATCCATACGCACCCTCTCCGTACCAGGCGGCACATCAACCAACCCCCAGTCGCGCGTAGCGCCATTGTACGCTTCACCGGGGTACCCCCTCTCCAGCGCCTTGCGGTTGTAGTACTCGGCCTCGGCCTCGATCGCGTCGTCGTACCCGTAGTGGTGCCGCCTGAGTCCGGCATCCACGCTGCGCGCGCGGGAGACGACGCTGCGGGCGCCGCGGGAGGAGGAGCGGGAGCGGGAGCGCCGGCGTCGGATGTCGATGTCGATTTCTTCCTCGTGTTTGTGGCCGCCGCGTGAAGTTCTGTGGGTGCAGTTAGCTTTTGTTCAATTCATTTGGAAGTGGGTTGGGGGGGGTGTCGCGTACTCCCTGCGGATATCGATCTCGAGCGTCTCGTCTTTGACTGGTTCTGGCGCTGGAGGCGGCGGAGGCGGTGGGAGAGGCGAGGGCGAGCGCGCACGTTCGACGCCTGTGGGAAGGGGTAAGTCAGCATTGCTCTCGTGCCACTCCACCTTCTCAATCCACGTACCGTGATCGATGTGTCTGTGGTGCGTAATGATCTCCTGGTGGATCTCCTGGTGGATCGGCGGCCGAATAATCGGCATCATAACGGGTGGAGGCGGCAGTTCTGGCTCTGGAGGAGGCGGAGGCGGTGGAGGAGGCGACTCAGATCGCTCGGTGCGGCGGATGATGATTTCCTGTCGCGATTCGCGGACTGGAGGTGGTGGAGGAGGTGGAGGACTCGGAGAGGGACTGGGGCTGGGTCGGCGACGGCGAATGACGAATTCTTCTGTGTCTCTGCGCACGAGGTTTGGTGGTGGCATGCTGCGCTCACGCGGCCTGGGACCACGGCTCTGCTCGCGGATGACGATGCGGTCGCGGGAGGATGAGCGACCTCTGCCTCGGGAGTGAGAGTGATCGATATCGATGTCGAGGTTGTCGGACTCGATGACTCGTCCTCGTGGACCTCGCTTCTCACGGTTGATGTCGATGTCGATATCCGTCCTCTCCGTCACAGGTGCAGGCATCGGTCGTGGTGGAGGCGGGCGAAAACCTTCCCTCTCACCGCGCCGAATGATGATCTCCTCCTCCTCACTGCGCCGCCTCGTCGATGGTGCCCGCTCCGTTTCCGCGCGTCGAACGGTCAAGTCGTCCCTCTCATACTCCCTCGGGCGACCCGATCTCACGGACCGCGCGTCCTTCTCCGTGCGGCGAATATCAATATCAATATCCGTCTCCTCGACCTCACGTGGTCTCCTCGAGCTGCGCACCGACCGCGCATCCTCCTCCCTCCTCCTGATATCAATATCAATCTCCTCCCTCTCCACCTCCCTCGGCCGCTGTCGACTCCTCAAATCAGGCTCACTCCTCCTCGGCGCACTACTCCTATCATCCCGAATAATCACCTCCTCCCTCTCAGCCTCGCGTCTCCGGGGTGGTGAGCCCCGCGCAGACCGGGCATACGATCTAGTGTCGAAGTCGTCGTCGCGCTGGCGTTCGCGCACAACTAGCTGGCCGGCGTTGGAGGAGCGGCCGTAGCCCTCGCGCAGGAAGTCTGGTGTGCGCGAGGTGCGCACGTCGTCTTCGAAGTCGGCGTACTCGCGGGTGCCCGTGCGGCGGCTGCCGTTGCGGTAGAATTCGCGCTCGCGCTCCTCGTAGAGATCTGCGACGGGGTAGTCCCTTCGCGACATGGTGGTGGAGTCCACTCAGCCCCAGCTCAGTGCAGGTGCAATTGTGGTGGTGGGTTTGAGGATGGTGGGTGGAGGTGAAGATGAGTGAGCGGGCGGATGGCAGGCAGCGATGAGGTTTGCACGGTGTGACTTCTCGAGCAAGCAAGTGCACTCGCACGCACACACGAGAGCAAATGTACTTGTCAATTTTAAGGGCTCAGAATTAAGGTGGCAGACAGTCAGGTCAGGATTTCAGGGAAAGAACTTCGGGCCTTGGTGGTTGCTTTGCTGCCCTGCTAGGTAGTTGCCATGTGCCCGCGATGATGTAATTCCCGTCTGAACAGTGCAGGGGGAAAGCTGAATCACAACGAGTGCATGAAGATGAATTCTTCGCAAGTCACTCTCAAAAGCAAGAAGAAACATCGAAAGTATCCATAACGAGCTCACCGGTCACCTTTCACCCTAGCCTCACTGCCGGCGTCGTCTGCGGAGAGCGTCCTTCAAGACAGCCGTCTGATCCCGCATTGAGAAAGTGGGGCTCTTCTTCAGCACAGTACTGACGCGCATACACGTCGAATTGCTCACCAATGCTCGACTACAAGCGCCTACCATCAAGATGGAGCAGCAATCTGTCTAATCTTCTATTCATGACTTCTCCTTTTCAGTTGTGAGGCTCCTTGGAGTATGTAAATCGACACCAAAGATCTGCTGGCGTGCAAGCTACGGCTCGACCCGCCCTTCTCCCGCAACGCCGCTCTTTGCCCTGGATCTTGATGATCAGGTTGGCCAGGTACATAATTTACTGTCTCTTCACATTTCGTAATTTCGATTCACGAATTCTTGATGAAGAGCTTCTTGATAGAAGTGTGACCGGTCTGAGATGCAGGCTCCTTCCTTGTCGTGCGAGCCCGACCAGGCTGAATCGCACGATGACGTGAAACTTGCAGCCCAATAACTTACCATCTGCAGGAAATGCCATTCTCAATGCGTTGAAGGCGAAGTAGAGGAGATTTTCGAAGCATGGCACTGTATGAGCCTCAAGATGAATAGGTTTTGCTTTAAGAAGTGAGCGCCTTGATGCTACATAACTCCTACGGCCAATGATCACGTGCAATAAGCGACAAAGAGTGCACAATCTGGGTGATGGGTGTATCAGCTACCTCCCATACTAGTTGATCTTCTGCTTCATCAATGAAGTATCTGGCTCATACCATATCCCTGGCCATCGTGGATGCTTGTCGAGATCATTAGGATAATCTGACAAACCCAGGAGCCACGCCGCGGAGTCTTTCCAGTCACCATGGAAACATTCGCGTTCCTTGCTCAATCGATTCTTTACCCATGGTTGATTCCACCACGCTGGCTCGGTGGCTCCGCGTCCTCGTCTCCACGTCTGACCATCGTATTCCACGGCACTTTCCGCCAGGTACAGCAGAGCAAAGCAATGCAAATCTGGACGGCATTTCGTTTTCCCAAGCGAGAACTTGTTTAGGGAAACGATCATTGATACCTCTTTCGCTCTGTAGAGTGTGCGAAGCTCCTCAAGTGTGGCAACGGGACTGTCTGCCTGACCGAAAGCTGCAGGTCGAGACATGAATCCATTGACTTCCATATCTTGCTGCTCCAATCCGCTCTCAAGCCAAGCTCGAAGGGCACCAGCTGTGCAGTCAAGTATGATCAAAGCAAGCTCCGTGGCTGCTTCGACGAATGGCTTACCCAACCCGCCATATTGTTCCTCCATTGCCCTACGATAATAGCTTCTCATGACTTTGTTCGGTCGCGGCTTGAAAGACGACTCTTCTTCGAGCACTGTCGAGATGGTGGTACCTGCATCGTCGCGTGGGATCCCGCGGGAGAACTTCAGTCGGTCGTCGAAGTCGTAAACCAACTCTTTTGGCAGCAGACCCTTATTCCTTCCCAGAATGCCCATAGCGAGCATCAGTCCTTCGCCATTGTACCCATCTATTGTGTACGGTCTAGAAGCAAACAGTGGCTTCGGCACAGAGTTGATGGCGCGAGAGACGCGAGGAAGGAAGCCTTGTTTTTGGCCCCAGAGCAAGGAGACTCGACCTGCTTTGTTGGTAATGGAGCCGTCTTTGTAAATTGCGGAAGGAGAGTCTGATTTGGGATCAAAACGAGTCTCAGGGCCGGTGCTCTTAAGAGCATTCAAGATTGCTGTCGGATCTTCCTTGATCATGCCTTTCGGAGCCCCTAGAAGGGCGAAGCCATAGTCATCTGAAGGTGGGACCCCCCCTTTTAGCTCCGAGTCTTTGAGTAGCTTCCTCCAATGTGCTGCGTCGCCCACGGAACCATCCCATTTGCTATCAATAGCGGTCCGGCTCGGACCTGTCCACGCAAGCCACCTATTCTGGATGAAGTACCGATTGCGCCAGGCTGGGATGGCATATCGCACAATCGCGATAGTGGTCGCTGTGGAAAGGACGAGGACGCCGATCGAATCGTTGCCATTACCAGCCAGGAAGGAGAGTCCAATGAGCGCGAAAGACATCGAAAGCATAGTTGAGATCGCTGTCCACCACCAGTGCTCGAATTTGGCTATGCGAAACCTGAAGGTCCACATGGACTGATCTTCGGTGATCGCCACAAGCGTGGTCACCATGCCTTGAAGGAGCGATGTGAGGATGGCAAGGCCGATGGAGGACCACAGAAGACCGACTCTACCATGCTTGTCAACGAAGTCGACGATGGTATTGTCGGATTTGGCTAAGGCAGTGACGTTCGCAGACACCAAACGAGGCTGAAGAGGTGTGGCGTGACAGTAAGCAGCACCAAACAAGACAAGTAGAATGAAAGAAGTCATCGTACTCGATGCAATCAACAGAATGTCGGAAGAAACTCCAATCTCTCGGGCTGCTGAGACACGAGGATGGCACTACTTTTATGTTCATATGACCCCTCGTGCTCTCTTCGACCCTTGACAGACACGTGTGCATCACATTGGGAGCCGCCGGCTATTGAAGGCACTTGGTGGCTGCGCGAACAACTCGGCCGCGAGACGGCCAACAGGAATGTCATCATGTCCGAGCGCTCTGCCGGTGCGTCACACCGCTCACAGGTAGCAGAAGAGGAGGCTATGACCAGATTTCGAACGAAAGGGGTGGCCTCTTGGACGAGAACCAATAGAATGCAACTTACCGGAGGGGACTCAATTCCAAGGCGATGATGACAGCCATGGCGAGCCAATGTCTGTGCGCGTAAGCTGTGTGACAGCGAGCCGAAAAAAGTGTTCACCGATGATATGCGCGTCCAAGATCCCGACTCTCTGGCTTTTTACGGGAAAATGTCCAAGAAAAGAGAGTGGCTGTTGCAAGAATCTGAAACGTTTTGTGATATCGAGCTGAGCTGCAGCTTGCATCCTTCAGCAGCTGCGTGGCCAATCATATGCACGACCGCCCCTCAGCCTGATCGCTGCCAGACGACAACGGTAGACCAGCGCGGCCGCGTGTCGCTGCAAGTTATGACAGGTCCAAGTCGTCAGCAGAAACCGTTGTTCAATTCTTTTTTCAAAGAAGCCGTGGACGCAGCCTATCTCGCGATCCTGAGCCTCACGTTGACACCTCCAGCAACCTTGTCCACCAGCTTCCAGTCACATGGCAGCCTTCCCCGTGGCAGTGCATTTCCATCGATATTGTCGAATCTTTGCACCAGCCTGACAATTGCATAGCCCACCTCTGCAAGCGCAAACTGTTGTCCGATACAGATCCTCGGTCCTGCGTTGAAGGGCAGGTAGTTGAACCCGAATTTGCGCCCATTCCAGCGCTCAGGCTTGAACTCGTCTGCGTCCAGACCCCAGAGAGTGGGATCGGAATGCATGGTCCATAGCTAGAGGATGAAACGTTAGCGAATGTTTGGGTAGACGAGGCTGAAGTAATATAGGAACACGTGACCTACCTCCCAAGCGACGAGATGTCCCTTTGGTACGAAAACAGGGTCTTGCCCGTCTGGTCCGCCTCCAACAGGCAGTGAAGTGTCTCTTACTGCTTCGCGGAAGTTGACGGGGACAGCAGGGTATACCCTCAAGACCTCGTTTAGACACCATTGCAGATACCGGCAATTCTTCAAACCAGCAAGCGTGATCGGCTTCGGTCGCTCCCACGTCCCAAAATCCTCCAGTACAAAGCCTCTGAGCTTTTGGAAGACAGTTGGGTACTGCGCCAGCGACGCGACCAGGAAACCCAAAGTGCCTGATATGGTATCACTGCCCGCAAGCAGGATATTGAGCAACTGCGACCGCAACTCCTGGGGATCCTTGACATCCGCCACAATGGCATCGAGAACCACATACTTTCCACTTGTCTTCTTCTCGGCACCGTCCCTCAACCGGCGCGCCACATAGGTGTCCACAAAATCGTGCACCACTTTACACTGGTCCTTGAACTTGGCATCCTGTATGACCCAGTACAAGTCCCCAAAGATCATACTCTTCGCCATTGTCTTCTCCGCCGTGAAGAATGCGTCCACGAAGTTTCTCATCTCCTGATTCGTGAAGAGGGAGGAGTTGCTGACGGAATCGTCGGCGCGCTGGCTGTGCACGCTCTCCCCGAAAAGGAATTCGGTCGCGATGTCCATGGTGAAGCGCTCGAGGAGCGGTTGCATGTTCTGCAGGCGCGTCCATCCATCGGTTGCGTTCACGTGGGTGAGGAGCGCGGTGAAGAGATCGGGGATGTGGGTTTCGAACATTCCTAGGTCGGCGATTTGCTCGCGCATGAACTGCGGACGGAGGAGGGCGCGGGAGTGCTCCCACTTGGCTCCGTTACTTGAAAACTACAGTCATTCATCAGTCCACGCATCTTCTACCCATCCAATCAGGGTTGGGGACAACATACAATCCCCATCCCCATCAACCGCTCAAACGCCGCAACCCTAAACTGCGGCTGCTGAAAATCACCAAACTGCGTAGCAAGCACCGCCTGCAGATTCCTTGGTTCAAACGTGTAATACCACGTCTCGCCCGGCGGATAGTAGATGCGGAAGGTCTTGCAATCCCTCCCGAGTTTGAGACTCATCTCGCGCTTGCGGTCTATGAAGGCTTGCGAGAGCGCGTTGGTCTTCATCCCGTTGAGCTCGATGCGGAAGTTGGCGATGCCGAGGAGGTCCCAGGGGCGGAAGAGGGGCGCGGGGGAGCATCCTGCGAGTCGCTCTTTGGATTTGTAGGTCAAGTGGGCGTGAATGAGGTAGATGGTGAGGAGGGCTGCTGCTCCGGGGAGGAGGAGCAGGAGAACGCCCATTTTGGCCGTGTTTCCTGGAGTTTGGGGAGTAGGAAGTATCAGTGGAGGTCGTGAGATGGCATGATGTGGTGTCAGGAATCGCGGCGAGGCTCAATGGCACGCGTTCTGGCCTGAAACGAAGCTTTCCTTGTCGTGCTTATCTCACGTGTTCTAGTCTGAACATGGGGTCCGTGTATTCATCTCAAGCTGACACTCTATGCAGCCAATGTGAGATGTTTGTCATCTTCTGCATCTTTTGCGAAATTCCTCATCGAAATGCTACATCTCCGATATGTATCTGTGGTGGATGAATGGTTGGAAGAGGTGATTCAAGATCGGCGGAAATGGAGGTTGGAGACTCGGAAGCACGGACCCGAACCACTAAGCGCTGGGTGAACATTTTCCATACGTTCGAACTCAGTGTTATCAATCATGCGCATGGCTTGGATATCAGCTACATACTATGCATTCTCAGCTCTCTCATCTCATCATGACTTCCATTCCCATCTACAGCAGATAATCATTCATGTATGCCATACACTTGCGACGATACATTCACCGTCCATGACAGCCGTATCTAGATAAGCCAACCAATGTACCTCTTATAGAAGCTACCACCTTTGTTCGACTTGCCCTCCGCCGCCTTCATAGCGAGATACTCCTCCTCCTCAGCATCGATCTCAGCCTTGCCGGAGTAGAAGTCTGCCTCCGTGGGTCTGACACCAGTGGCATTGTGGTAGTCACCCTTCAACTTGTGGTAGCCTTTGTAGCCGAAGATCATAATCAGGTAGAGTGGAATACCCAAGTCTGCATTTTTGCATGTTAGCATCTGTATATATCCCAAAGCAGAAGGAGGAGCGACTCTGTGGGGCGATATGGAGAAGTGGGTCTGATACGAAGTCTGGGCAATTGCTTGTTGAAGGGCGTGAAAGCCGGAATTCCGACCGTACACATAAGAATGAAGGGGGCCACTCACAGCCAGTAATGAAAGTCTTGTAGTTGAAATTTCCCCAGCTTCCCCTCGTGAAGACATCGAAGTTCTTCGTTAACGAAATGACGATGCACCAGAAAAGCGCAAAGTACGATCCCATCAGTCCGAAAGGAGCCTTGTACGGCATTTGGTGGTCCGCTATGCCCTGCGCTCGTCGAGCCTTGACGAAGTAGATGTGCGTGACGAGGATCGAGACCCATGTGAGGAGACCGAAGATGGTGACCAAGTTGTAGAAGTAGCCGAAGACGACCTTGGAGTCAGAGCCGACGTTCATGTATGCGAGTAGGCAGAAGCATGAGGAAAGAGCCAATGCCACATATGGGACACCACGGCGATCGGTGCGAGCGAGGATGCGGGGAGCCTTGCCTTGAAGCGCGATACCATAGATCGTGCGCGTAGCGATATACAAATCCGAGTTGGAAGCGCTGAAGACGAAAAGCAAGATGCAGGCATTGATGAAGCCAGGCAAGACCTCAATACCAGCAAGCTCAATAGCGACGACGAATGGAGATGCAGCGGCGCTGTTCGACTTCTTGGAGGCGAAGATGAGCTCGTCGCTGTCGTATGGAACGATCAGGCCAAGTAAGAACACGGACAGCACGTAGAAGAACAAGATCCGGTAGAAGGTCAGCTTGATGGCGCGAGGAATGGTCTTGCGCGGGTTCTGTGCCTCGCCAACTGTCACGCCAACGAGCTCGGTTCCCAGGTACGCGAAGACGGCTGTGACCATGGAAGCCCAGAAGCCGTAGAACTTGCCGGCGGCGCCATCATCAATGTATGGCTTGAACGCACCAGGGTCCTTGTAGTAGCGGAAGCCAGTACGGTCGTGGTTTGGTCCACCACCCAGCATGAGAATGAGTGAGAGGAGAATCAGACCGCAGATCGTGAGGACCTTGATCGAGGACAGCCAGAATTCAAACTCGCCGAACCATTTGATGCCAATGTAGTTGATCGTGATGATCACCACCAGGAAGACCGTGATGAAGACACCAGGGTTCACCTTGTCCGCGGGAAGCCAGTACTGAATAACCAAGGCGGCGGCCGTCAGCTGATTCGGTGTGACGATGATGTACTTGAACCAGTAGGTCTTCACGGCAAGTTAGCGAGCGTGTGTGCTGATTACGATGCAATCAACTTACGTATCCCAGAGCAAAACCAAGAGCAGGATCGCAGAATCGAGTAGCATAGCCAGCGAAACCCTCACCAAGAGGCAACCATGCAGCCATCTCACCGAGAGCAGCCATGACGAGGAAGCAGATCATACCGACGAACGTGTACGAGATGAGGATCGAAGCTGGACCGGCCTTCGCTAGAGCAGCACCAGTGCCAATGATGAGACCAGTTCCGATGGCACCACCGATGGCAATCATGGTGATGTGGCGCGCCTTCAGACCTCTGTGCAGCTTCGTTTCTGAGGTCGCTGCCGTCTCGAAGGGCACGCTGCCCTGGCGCTCAGGCTGCTTCTCGCCGGCATAGTCGGTCTTTGCCTCGTCCGCGTACGTCGTTGCAGGCGGGGACGACTCGTCCGACTTCTTTCTGTTCCAGATCGCCATCTTGACGACACCGTATGGTAAAGTGAGGTTGAAGGCACCGCGCAATGAAGGAAGGCAGTCACGACCGACAAGGCTAGTTGCGAACCCTTCTATCTATAATTTCTTCACGCACACACCACGCGACCTAGATAACAAAACCCACGCTCGACGGCTGAGACTCGTGCGACTTTATGTCGCATGCGTCGGGGTCTCCAGCACACAAGAAACGAGGGTCTAAAGGATCTCCATGCCCAAGCGAAGCACTTATCAACGCCGACTGGGTCGAGGAGCGCGCACGCGTCCAACCAGCGGAGATCTCGCCAGTGGGGTCAGCGATTGTTACGAGAGAAAAGCCGGGAGATCTGCGTTGCTACCTGCGGTGTTAGGCATGGTCGCACTGGACGCCCAGCGCCTTGGGTGTCTGCACAAGCAATCGTACAAGGAAGCATGACTGGGCTATGCTCGTCGTATCGAGTCTTGTGCTGTATCTTGACCATTTGCTTGCATGCTTTGCAGCATTGGCAGACGAACAGGCAGACTTCAGCAAACGCACAACTACGTATGTGGAGGGGGAAAAGCGGCTCAGCCTGGCGCCATGCATGCTTCACATCACGGTGTCTGCCATATTGCTTTGTCTGTCGGCGGACACGAGGTTCGTACCTTGAGACGAGCGGCCTCTGGAGCGCAAGAACGCCTGACACGCCTGTCGCTGTGTGGTAATCTAGACTCTCACGAATCTGAGAGGCTGATGGCAGGCATTTTTCGAGGTGTTACATCGTTCCGTCTCTTTTGGCAGTTGACGACAAAGCCAAGACGCGGCCAAGACGCTCCCAAGCAAGGCTTCATAGATAAGAACCGCTTGTGAATGACGTCTCACATCGTTCGGCAATGAGCACGATATCAAGGATTGCTCAATACCCGACATCGAGATTCACATTGGATGGAAGTGATGATATGACAGCAGAAATTGCAAAGATGAGCATCGTAAACGGAAGAAGACATCGAAGTCTTTCCTGGTGAGATCAAGGTCCTCGGTCAAGACGGCTTAGCGTGGCTTTGCTCGATTGGCTCGCCAAAGGACAAGTCTGGGGAAAGCTTATGCACGACGGATACCAACCACACAAATTTTGCGCTTTGACATTCTACGGTATACAGTAGCTACTGTATAGAGTAATGACTACTGTATACAGTAACGGCTAGAAACGGCGCAGAATTTTTCGAGAAGCCTTCCGTATGCTGATCGTGGAGTTCAAGCAAAAGTCAAAAAGCTCATGACATGGAGCTCGGAGCAGATCTTGCGCGATTTTTTAGTTGCATCCACTTGGGTACCTGGTATTACATAACTCGTGCGAAGAGACTGACAAGAGCTCGGCATCATCTTGGGTCCTTTCAGTCTGCAGAAACTATACGGCAAACTCACACAATCTATGATAAAACGAAGACGATTACAGAAGCCGCTTTGCTGAACCAATCGACCAAGGACGGAACATTTCCCTCACTCTAGCAGCTCTTGCCAATCGCAGCCTGGCAGTCCATGCCCAGTTGTGCCTCTACGTCGGATGCGTATGACCCAGCTGTTGTATCCTGAGAAGATTTGCAGGAGGCTCCACAAGAGAGTAAGCAATGCTGCTGCACAGTGGACGACTGGGCTGCGACAACTTCATGAGGGAGGTACGGAGTCTCTCGAGGATCATTGTCTCTGCTGAGACAAGCAGACCTCTGAGCTTTCGCATGAGCTGCTGGACCAGTACATCTCAAATGATCTCGATTTCATAGACGTCGGTCAGCTCGGGAATCGGTTTGCGCAGGATCTCCCCACCCTCGAAGCTAAGGTTTGTGTTCAGGAAGTATTTGTTGTACTTCGGCCCCATATTCATGCTGTCCTCCTCCGCGCCCCAAGCATCGTGAAAAGTCACGAGCCCAACCCTCGTATATCGTCCACTCGTGTTGGCGACAGGTTCCAGCAGCAGGGCGCGTACTCGGTATCGGAATGTCTTCACAGTGTCGTAGCCTAAGTCATCTTCATCTTCTGCATCCGATAGCCAACCCTCTGGCCAGTCGTTAGCGAGTTCGACATGCATGTCCGATAGGTAGATTTGTGACCTAAGACCACCCGGACACTGATTGAAGCTGAATGCGGGCCCATTGGGTTCTTTCTGTCCAGATTTACTTTGGATGACGGCGTCATTGTCACCATTGCCACTTCCATCTATTGGTGAAAGGCTTAGTGGCATCAGCACGAGATGGCATTCTTCACAATTCGGGTCGAAGTCATCCCATGAGACATGTACGTCCTCCCAAGCAAGGAGTCTGTCATGTTCACTGTCACTACTACTGCTGTTAGGCCCCCTCGAATGGTCTCTGAAGTTGAGATCGAAGAATTCGGGGACCGGACACAAGTTGCACCAGACCAGAAGTGTGCCACTTTGGCTTGGTCCATAAATCCTGCCCTTAGGTTGAACTTTCACGCCATCGTCGGGAATGTCAATCAGCCTGGTGAGGTAGTTCGTGTAGATATTGAGATCGAACAACACGTCGACATTGACACTTGCCCAACTCCAACTCGGCGCACGGTACTGGGCTGGTCTAGTAGGCTCGGACGCACATAACACTTGCCAGCTAAGTTGAAACCAGAATTGATACCGCCATAAGCCTGCATAATATGAAGTATCCTCCGAGGGCAGCATTTTTTTCCAAAGGAGACGGCTCAGCATAGCTGCGATTCCTGCGATGGCCGACATGCGATCCTCCTCATAGGTGGTGAAGGTATCGATCCACAGATACGAGATCCCGAGTCGCAAGACGAGTTGCATAACATCTTGGAACAGCTGCGGTAGCGATTGCAGCAGAAGCCCTGCTAGACTGTGTCTGCCCCCAAGAGTATCTCTTCGCTGGTGTCTTTGGGCCAGCGATGACTCAGAGTTGCATATTCAATTTTCCTTGTAGCACTTGTAGTGCGGATCAGCCTTACATCTTGATGGGAAAGCTTGAGCAGGCGAGCCGGAAGCAAGTGTGCAGGGAGCAATACTCTGAAAGAGCCTGCCGGACCGCAGGCTTCATGCCATCGTTTGCAATCAACCATTTGACTTTGGACAAATTTGCAGGCTGTCTGCGGACTGATGTTCATAGGTGGACGTACTGGGCTTCTCCAGCCATCATAAGACGATGGATTATCTTGGGATTCAATTGCGTGCTCGTAAGGTCTCAAGATCTCGCACGCGACTATGTGCAACCGTCCTGGCTCATCACTTTGGGCGTAAAGGAAGATTCCAAATTTGCACCCATCTAGACCTTCCGTCCGCCCACAAAACACAAAAAGCTCCAATTGATCGACTAGCAGATGCTGCGGGACGGAAGAAACCGCAGATGCAGGTATCTCATTCGCATACTGGCTTTCGAAGCCATGATGACGGAAGCGAAGCTCGCGTGTGCTCCAGTGAAGTCTGGCACATAGATGGCAGCCTCGATCTGCATGGTATAAAAGATCCCCGAGGCGCCGGAATGGAATGCATTGCGTTGTGAATACTGGAGAATGACCAGTCTCGGCATTATCGATGTCGAAATCATGCCAAAGAGCGGCATCTTCGAACAAGGCCTGGCATTTCGCGCACAGTTGATTTGGCTTATGGTCCAGAGCTCCTCTTGCCCAATAATCGTCCACGCTGTGTCTGCCATTTGAAGTTTGCGGATGTGCATCGTCCATTTCTATTGTGACTGCTTATCTGAATCTGATAAATGCGCGGGAGGCCGGCCTCACTGCTACGCTCTGCTCGCAGCAAAAGGCAGCTATTCGGATGGCGCAAGAAGGCTCCAGCTGCCCTTGATGCCGTTCGTGCGGCCTGTCATGCGATGGAAAGGCGATGGGAAGGCGATGGGACTTGTGAATGTCAGCCGTAGTAATCACGCATTCAGTCTCAGATACAGACTGGGGAGCGCTTGATGAGGGACAGAGGAAGCGGCAGCAAGAGTAACATTTTGACCGGACGCGCCATTGCGCCCGAAACTGGCTGAGCTGCATCTCATGGCCATTAAGAAGGAAGTGTTGTATCTCAAGAGCTGGCGAATAGGAAAGCCGCTAGGCTCAATACGCTTTGGCGCCCAGAGCCACGAGCCATCCTGGCGTCGTGTTCATGAGAGACCACTTGGAAGCTATTTCTTTATCGAGGATCAAATACATGATGAGCTTCAAGCCTGCCCAACCTAATGTTCGCTTTCAATGTTCAGTGGCCTGGTAACGCATCACCAATATGTCCCTTCTCTTTCCCTCCAG
This sequence comes from Scolecobasidium constrictum UM 578, assembly GCA_000611715.1. NCBI lineage: Eukaryota > Fungi > Ascomycota > Dothideomycetes > Venturiales > Sympoventuriaceae > Scolecobasidium > Scolecobasidium constrictum. The sequence goes on from AZYM01000161.1 coordinate 427,848, forward strand.
CACCACTATCCTTCCCTATCGTATTCCCATTAACGTAATAACTCGGATCAATATGCACCCCTCCCAACGTATCAATGAGATGCTCATCATACTCAGGCTGCTTGTCCACTCCATCCAGCAAACCTAGGTAGTCAGTAATATCCCTCCCATCAAACTCCCTCACCTCAAACCCATTCCCCAAGAACGCAAACCTGTTCTCGTCCCAGTACTCAATCTCGTAATCCTCATACCGCGGAGCTTTCAGCAATTCAAGGAAAGACAACCTACTCCCCGGGTAAATCGCCGCCTGCCCATCCGTCTTACCCTGCTTGAACCAAGAACGACAGGGCGACGTCCACGCCGTGCGTTGCAGGAACAAGTCGGCGTGTTGCCGGAACTGCCGGGATAAATCCATCCGCGGCGTGAAGGACTTGATGTTCTCGACCTGCGCCTTGCGTATGACGTCGAACATGTAGCGCGTCCACTGCTCGATGAGGGGCATGAAGCTGCCATGTCCCAGCGGACCGTACGGGCCGCAGAAAGTGAAGTGGTTAGGATATGTGGGGATCCCCACGGACAGGTAGGACGTCACGCCGTCTTTTGTGCCCCAGAGATCGTGTAATGATTTACCTGCGTTATTGAGGAAGGGGAAGCGCGGGAGCCAACTCGTATCGAACCCCGTCGCGCAAATAATCACATCGACATCATGATGCTTGCCCTCATGATCAACAAACCCCGTCTTATCAATACTAGCGACAGGATCAGTAAAAATCACCGCATTCTCCGCGACGAGCGCCTCGAGGTACCCCGGCGCGGGCGTGGGCCGTCTACACCCCGGGTTGAAGTTCTTGGGGATGATCTTGTCGCACAGGCGCGCGTCGTACTTGAGTTTGCGCCGCATCTCCTCGTAGCTGAATTCGCGGGCGGCTTTGGCTTCGGCGGAGCCCTTGATGATGAATTTGAAGCGCTGGTTGAGCTCGTTCTCGATCTGCTTGCGGTATTCGAGGTATTTCTTGGGGTTGTCGCGGAGGAAGTCGAGTTGGTCTTGTGTGTCTGTTTGGTGGGGTCAGTATCAGCTTGTCACCCATGATGAGCAGATTGAGAATCGCAAGGGTGAACTCACACCTGAAGTTTGCGCCGTCCTCGCCGGCCCACCGCTGTGCGAAGCCGGCGGTGATCCAGATCGGACTCCTGACCCAATGATACAGCGTCTGCACCTTCCGCTGTATCCCCGCCACAATCTGCACACCACTACTCCCCGCTCCCAAAACAGCGACTTTCTTCCCCTCCAACGGGAACCCCTCCTCATAATTCGCGCTATGCATCAGCTTCCCCTTAAAATCATGTAGTCCCGGTACATCAGGCCACTTCCACTTATTCAGCACGCCGCCCGCGTTGATGAAGAAGTGCGCTTCGTCCTCTATCACTTGGTCGGACTCCAGATTGCGGATCTTGAAGCGCCAGAGTCCCGCGGTGGCGTCCCAGGCTACGTGCTCGATTTGGTGCCGCAGCTTGATGTACTTGTTGATGAAGTCGTTTTCGTCAGAGATGGTCTTGAGGTATTGCCAGATCTCCGGGGAGAAGGAGTAGTAGTGCGACCAGAGCTTGATTTTCCAGCTGAACTGGTAGTTCACGCTCGGTATGTCGCATGCACAACCGGGGTATCTATCCTTCGCATTAGCAATGGACTTCACGTCTCCTCACTTTCTTGAGATGCGTGTGTAGTGCATACCGATTCTCCAACCACGTGCCCCCGACATCCCGGTTCTTCTCGTAACACACAATCTCGAGGTTACTCATTTCCTCCTCGGCCTTCTTGAAAAAGTTCAGACTCGACGCGCCGGCGCCCATGAGGATGACTTTGAGCGCGCGCTTGGTCCCGTACGGCTCCTCGCGGATCTTGTAGCCGGTCTCGTCGGTTTCTGGCGCGGGTTGTCCATCGTAGTCGCAGAGGTCACGATTCTCGTCCGCGGCGGTGCCGTAGGTGGCGTACATGGAGCCATGCCCGTTCGTGGTCGTGGAGTCGGTCGTGTCGCCCATGGTGTTCCTTGCAAGTGGGATAGGAGTAAGAGAATGAAAGGATTGGTACAGATACGGAGGGAGAAGATGATAAGAGAGATGTGGAAATGCTTCACCGAATGCCGATCATTAATGGCGAATACTGGGAGTTGGAGATACTCGGAAATAATCCGCTGTATGTAGGTATAAGCTGATTTGATATGACGAGCATAGCTAGAGGATCAATAGCAGAGTATCCGATATTGCGGGGTACGGCGTGAAGTAGCCTTGAGAACGACGAAAAGCTCCGAGGCGCATTCAATCAGTTCCAAAAGGCACAAACGTGACCTGACTTAGACACTGGCCGTTCGTCAGATTGGGATGCAGTCGATGCGATGAGCATTGGAGGTGTTGTTGCTGAATGGGTTCTGTCGAAATGTGGATCAGGCAAGCCGTACAGCGTGAGATCGGAACCGGGCAATCAGCCATTGCGCGTACTTCTCCCGCATCGAGAAGCTCCATGTAAATACTAGACACTCAATCGACATACTTCATCGCTGAAAGTCACGTCCTTCAAAGAAATCCGGAACGCTACTCCCTCGCCTGATATCACATGCCTGAACACATAGGCTCAGCATAAGCCAATGGCGGCCTTGCACATCGTCTCACCAACTCAATGTCAGTGTCGCGTCAAAGTCCAAAGTCGGTGAAGCCGAAAGTCAACAACACACGGGATGAGAAATGTGTGGACGATCCCCGAGTTGGGGTTGTAGGACAAAATTAGAAAGAGCAGCAGTGGGTGGGAAGCCGTATCCGTGTCGGGTCCCTCGTAGGGCTGCAGGAGCCGATTGAGTTAGCTAAGCGTGAGTTGGGGGATGATGATGGATCCAGCATGCAATTGCAGGAGTATTGTGCAGGAAATTTTTTGAAAGCATGTTGTGTGAAGCTGTAACAATCATCCACGCTATTTGACTTGTGAACCTTGGAATAATCTGTGCGTGGTGTTGAGAAGTTGTGTATTGCAACTCTTGACCGGCTGACGCCAAGGAGCAACGACACCCAAGCAAGCCGTCTGTGTCTTTTGCATTCGCCATCGCCGCTTGTAGACGCCGCGCGACCAGAGGAGAGAGGAGAAGCGCAGACACATCCTCCTCACACTACCACGCCTGCACGCCGCGAATACGCACGACGAATGGGTTGATGGGCGCATTGCTTGGGTCGTACCACGCGAGCGACATCATCACTCTCTCGAGACCGGCGCACGCACGCACGCAAGCAGGTACGGCAGCTCTCTGGATGCTGGAGCCAGCCTGATCGCAAGACACAGACACATTCGTCTCCGCCACTCTTTTGCACACGATTCAACGCCACAGTCTGCCCGCACGGCCTCCTCGATGACATAGCGGCGCCAGAGCCTTGTCTTTTCGCTCTCGCCTGCTTCACACCACCACCGCTTCTTCGGTACCGGCGCGACTCATGACCGCCCAGCATGTCGTACGGACATAACTACGGGCAGCAGTATCCCTACGGCGGCGGAGGCGGGCGCCAACAACCGCCCCCGCCAGACCAGCAGTACGGGAACAACAGGCTGAGCTACATCGCCGGCGACGACACCTTCACCAACGGCGCACAGCAGCAGGATGCTGGCCACTATGGTGCACTCCCACACCGCGCAAACAGCACCGCGCAGCGCCAGAACAACGAGCTGTTCATGGATGCTGGGGCGCCCCCTCCGCCACCGCGACGAGACACCCTGAACGCGGGGTATAATCCGCAGCAGTATGCCAGTCCGACGAGTCCCTATGCTGCGGGCCCTTCGAGCCCAGGGATCCTGCGCACACCCACCTTCTCCAGCCAGCAGCGACCGTATAATCCGCAGGAGTATGCTGCAGGCGGGGACGCGGGGCTGCAGCGCATGGGCAGCACGGCGGGATATCAGCACGGCTTCTCGCCGGGATATCCGACGTCGAATGCTACGGCGGCGATGCCCTCGCCGGGTCTGTACCAGCCGCATCAGGCGTATGCGAGTAATGCGTCAGGATACCCGCAGCGGCCGAGCGTTTCTACTTCTTCTACATATTCTCCGCCTGTGAGGCAGGGGTCGCATTATACGCCTCCACTACCTCCGCCCCTACCTACGATACCACAAAGTGGGCACGAGCCATCAGCTGATTGGCAGACCTTCCCGCAGCAAGAGTACGATGACCCAAGCAGATACCAGCCACTGCGCTCGCGATACGACTCAGATATGCTGAGTGCAGGGCATGGAGGACACTCGTCTGTCTCGCCACCACCAGCATATGGCGGCACCCGCTCAAGAGGGAGCTCCACATCACACTCACAACCGCCCACGCCTGGGCCGCCGCCTCCTCCCCACGGCACAATCTCCCACCACACCTCGAATGACTATATCCAATCTCGCCCTCTCCCGCGCGTGCCCTCGAACGCCTCCTCTCCGCAGCCATACAACTACCCCTCCCAGCCATCATCTGGCTTCGGCCACCGCTCCTCAGACGCCCTGCACGCGCAGCAGGACTTGGAGAACGAGATCAGCGGCATGCTCACGAGCCAGTCTCCCCGCATAGAAGTCAATTCGCAGGCGCTGAATGGCATGTACAGCGACACAGACACCGACCCTGAAGCGACGGCTGGTCTGGAAGCCATGCGCGAGGCCGAGCGGCAAGAGCAGGAAGACGCTGCGAGACGGCAGAGCGGGCAAAGAGGCAGTTTTGGCTGGGCGCCTGCGCCAGTACAAGATCCTGTCCCACTGCCTCGAGCGAACTCTAATGCAAGTGCAGCACCCTATCCGAGTGATAGCGACAGTGATGTGCCGTTTGCGGATTTGAGCTCCATGGGTGGTGGTTTCGATGCGCATATGAGCTATGGTGGAGATGCGAGCACGCTCTTGCTTGGCCGACATGGTTCTACAAGCGATGGTCGCAGTCAGCCTATCTCTTCGTCGGGCTCGCTGAGGAGGTCGGGCAGCCACAGCACGAACGCGACGCCGTATCCCTATGATGAATACGGTGCTAACATTCATCCCTTCCCTGCCTTTTCAGCTGCGAGAGTCGATGCAGTGGGCACTGGTGGATTGGCTGATCCCACACAATTCAGGAGTAGACGGGACAGCTATGATGAGGGTGATGATGTGGGTATGCAGGATGCGGCACAGTATCCCGCCATGGGCGAGGTACAGGATATGTTCTACCACCCTGGCATCACGAATCGTCCTTTACCACCGCCACCGCCGAACGAGATGCAGTACGGCAATGCGCCGTACCCGAATGAGTGGAGAAATGGGTCACAGCCGCATCTGGAATTTCCGCGACAACCGGCGTATGCGGCAGGGAACACAAATTACTACCAGAGCCCGACGGCAGGGCCAGGGAGACACACTAGTCTGCATAGCCAGACGAATACACCGCAGACGCTTGCACCGGCACGAGCAAAGACGGATGCGGAAGAGAGGAGAAGGAGAGAACAGAGGTCTTCTGGCGTGTTCACAGGCGACAGCAGTGCGCCGCCCTCGGCAGGCGCCAGTGCAGTTGCTCTCGATCTTCCGACCTTGGACAACAAATTCAATCCCGCGAAGCTGAGAGCGCGCGAGTTCAATCGCTGTACTGAGCCGTGGGCTATGAGTGCTATTGTGGCTTGGCTGAAGAGCGTCACGGAGGGGGAGCAGTACCTCAAGCAGCAGCCGCTGATTGATGCGCTGGTGGGGCTTTTCACATACAAGGTGCCTACGATGAACATGGCGGACGCAGAGACGCTCTCTGCGACGATCGTGGACAATTTGCAAGGCGATGGGGTGCTGAGACCAGAAGAGGAGTGGTTCGTCTTCACGGATGCACCGAGCAGTGGTGTCATCTTCCAGCTTACAGGCGTGGGATGCTACGCGCCCAAGCTGCACGACTACAAGTCATCCGCCAGGTGCTACAGCCACCACTGCCAGCGCACGGAGAAGAAAATCGACTTGAGCAGCCAGCCCGGTCTCAAGCCCGACGAGGACTGGGCCACCTACTACAAGCTCAAGAAGGAAGATCTCGAGGGCCACGACAGGAAGGAGATCGAGCGCCAGAATATCCTGCACGAGCTCGTCCAGAAGGAGGAGAATTACCTCCAAGAATTGGACGTGCTCCGCCAACTCTATCGCGACAAGCTGCAATCTGCTAATCCGCCGCTCCTCTCGCCCAAACGCATCGAGTCGTTCCTCGCGCAGGTCTTCGGTAAAGTCGACAGCGTCAAGCGCGCGAATGAGGAGCACCTTCTCCCGCAGATGAAGTATCGCCAGAAAGAGCAGGGACCCTGGGTCGTCGGTTTCTCCGATATCCTGCGCGAATGGATCCGCAAGGCCAAAGTCGCGTACATCGAGTACGCGTCCAGCTACCCGAATGCCGTGTACAAGATCCGCATGGAGATGGAGCGGAACATGCTCTTCAAGACGTTTCTGAATACCACGCAGCAGGACCCGCGCAGCAGAAGGCTGGGCTGGGACCACTACCTCAAGGTGCCGATCACGCGATTGCAGCAGATCGGCCTGCTCCTCGACACCGTAATGCGGAGGAGCACGCTGGACAATGAGGAGAAGCGGAATTTAGGCGTCGCGATCGAGGAGATCAAGACCGTGACGCACGAGTGCGATGCGCGTGTGGGTGATGGGCAGCGCAAAGCCGACCTCACAGACCTGCAGTACAAACTCAAGCTGCGCCCGGGCATGCAAGGACGCGTCGAACTCAACCTCGACCACCTGGGCCGCGAACTCGTGCACAAAGGCGACTTGCTCAGGATAGGAAGTACACGCTTCAACTGGGTCGAGACGCACGCGATCCTGTTCGATCACTACCTCGTGCTTGCGAAGACGACGCGGGAGCGGAGCACGCAGGATGCTGGGAGCACGTACGAACGCTACGATGTCAGTCGCAGTCCTATACCCATGGATCTGCTCGTCCTCGAATCCCGCGACGACCTCCCCGTCATCCGCTCCTCCCTCACCGGCCGCGCAGGCGTCGTCAAAATCCAACCCGCTGACCCGCGTCTCCTCCGTGGCGGCGCACCAACCGGCTCCCCCGCCCCCGGCCAACTCGTCCACAGCAACACGAGCACGTCCCTCAACTCGCTGACCACCGTGCGGAGTAACACCTCGCAAGCGCCCACGGTGACGAGCTTGGACTCGGGCAAGGACTCCGAGAAACTCCTGTACCCGTTCCGCATCAAGCACCTAGGCCAGGAAACATACACGCTCTACACATCCTCCGACACCGCGCGCGAAGACTGGGTCACCAAGATCATCGAGGCCAAAACCAAACACGCCGCCGCTTTGTTCGCGCAAAACGCCGAACCCTTCAAGCTGCGCGTCATCGCCGACAGCGCGTTCGCGTACGAAGGTCCTCTAGGCAGTAGCAGGGGTATCGTGATTAAGGGGACACCCTTAGACAGAGCGATCAGAGAAGTGGAGAAGAGGTATAGGGATAAGGGGAGGCCCGGGCCGGTGTGTAGGGCGAGGGTTAATTGCGCGACGGCTTTTGTGCAGAGGGGAGGCCCGGGGGATGGGAGGAGTATGGTTGCGGTGGGGACGGATTATGGGGTTTTTGTTAGTACGGTGGATAATCCGAGGGGGTGGCAGAGGGTATGTATCTCTACGATTCCCGTCTGAGGGGTTGAGGAAATGAATGCTAATGCGACGCGCGAACAGGTCATCACGAACCAGAAAGTCACGCAGATCGCGGTACTGGAAGAGTTCTCGCTCTTCTTGCTCATCTCCGACAAATCACTCATCGCATACCACCTCGACAACGTGGTCAACGCCTCCGGCGCGCCACCAGGCACAAACGACTCTGCTCGCTTCGCACCACAAAAGCTCTCCGGCTCAAGAGACGTGGGCTTCTTCAACACCGGGCGAATGAAAGACCGCACCCTCGTCTTCTACAAGAAGAAGGACGTGGGCGTCTCCTCCACCTTCAAGGTAATCACTGTACGTCCCGCCCAATCTTGAGCCCCATCGCTGATCTTTTGTGTACTGACAGGTGCTTGAGCCCGTGTTCCAGAAGAGCACCGAGAAGCGATCCCGCTTCACCTCCTCCATAATGAAGGGAGGCAAGACCGAGTTCTTCCGCGACTTTGACGAGTTCTACATTGGGACTGAGTGCATGGGGATGAACATGTTCCACTCGACGCTGGCGATCAGCACGCAGAAGGGGTTCGAGGTCATGACGCTGGATAAGAAACAACCCGTGTCGATACCGGACTTGTCGCCGGAGCATGTGGGCGCTATAGCGGGTAAACTGGGCGGTCAGAAACCGCTCGGTATGTTCCGCCTCTCGGACCAGGAATTCCTCTGCGTGTACGAGGAGTGCGCCGTCTACGTCAACAAGCACGGCGACATCTCGCGCTCCGTGATCATGGAGTTTGTCGGCAAGGCCAAGAGCGCGGCTATGTTCGATAAGTTCGTCTTGCTGTTCGACAGCGATTTTGTGGAGGTGAGGAACGCGCAGAATGGGAGGCTGAGACAGGTTATCTGGGGAAAGGATGTCAAGTGTCTGGATGATGCGCAGGGAGGGGTGGCGAGCCAGAGTGTGGGGACCGGGCAGGTGGTGCCCGGCCAGAGTTTGGGGAGGACGGTGAAGTTGAGTATGCAGCACCCGGAGCAGGAGAGGGTGCAGATTGTGGTGGAGCTGGTGGTTAATGAGGGGTTGAGGGAGTAAATCCCCTCTGAGACATTGTGGTGGCTGGCGGTGGAGTGATGATTCTGGAATGGAATGGAAGGCGATCCATAGACGAAACGCTAATGTCTATTGGTGAGGGATTTCTGGATGCGGAGGGCGTGGATGATACGATATTCTTGTTCAGATGACTGCTGCATACAGACATGCATCCGCCTAGGAGTCACGAATTGATACCTTTTCTGCTTGATGGGGCGCTTCGTCTCTCCTTCCATGTCTCACGCCTTCCATGAAGCCATGATTGTGGAGAAAAGATCGGACGGATACGGGCGCTGTCCAACAAGAGCTTGGAAATGGATTGGGAGCAGACTGCATTACGCCGGATATCGGATGCAACGGTGACTTCTTCGCCATCATGTCCAGATGTTAAGGCTTTCACATGGCATTTCTCACCTTACGATAAGAGGTACTTCAATACGCGAGTATGCAAAGGACCATCACGAGCGCTAGGAACTGCCTTCCCAGCCAACGCTACTAGCCTGAATCCAGCAAAGCTCAGGACGGATCCACTGCCCAATCGAGTAACTATCAGACCCACACCCCAGATGCGGGGTGCAGTATAAAGTCCGTCCCCGGCAGTCTATACGCGCATCTTTAACCGCGTATCATTGGCAGAGAGGAGATAGTGTACGAAGCTTACTACCGAGGCAGCCTTACTTGCATACCTCAGCAATCATGGTCTGGGTCCAACGTCGCCTTTCACACTCCAAAGCGGATGCTGCATACATCAAGGACCGCGTACTAACGATGGCGACGACGATGCGCTCGGCGCGCTTGCATGGGAAGGGCGAGATTAAGATCGATGAGATTGAGTTGCCGAGGCCGAAGGAGAATCAGCTGGTTGTGGATGTGGAGTGGTGTGGGATTTGTGGGAGTGATTTGCATGCTTATATTGATCCTGGGGCGATGGGAGCAACGGGTGGACCGATGTCTTTGGGGCATGAGATTGCGGGCCGAGTTAGCAGACCGCCGGAGGGGAGCAAGTTCAAGGATGGAGATGCTGTGTTCGTGGATCCGAGAGGTGAGTTGTGTCAGCCTGGTGGGTCTGTGGATATCTGACGATGTGTGCGCAGTGCTGTGCGGTAATTGCAGTGGTTGCCAGGGTGGGAAAGGACATATCTGCAGGACTTTTGGATATGTTGGTGGAACAACCCCATTTGGTGGATACAGCGACAAGATCATCGTGGACGAGGATAAACTGCATCTCCTGCCTCCAGAGATCCCACTGGAGTACGCTGCAGTCATCGAACCACTTGCGATAGTATGGCACGCGATCAAAGTCTCGGGCGTTCCAATACCTGACTGGACAAGCAAATCGGTCCTAGTCCTGGGAGGCGGACCTATCGGATTTGCGCTGCTCCTGTGTCTGAAAGCAATTGGTGTGAAGAACGTGCTTGTCTCGGAACCAACGGAGACGAGGAGAAAACAAGTCGCTGACTACGCAACCACGATCATCAATCCAATCACGGACGATGTCGAGCAGAAATGTAAGGATGCAACCAACGGCCAAGGAGCGGATGTAGTGTTCGATTGTGCAGGCGTGCCGGTCGGGCTTGAGGCAGGCATGAAGGCGATCGCGTATGAGGGTCTGTACGTGATGGTAGCCGTGTGGGAGAAGCCAATGACAGTGCCTTGTCTGCTGTTCCTGATGAAGCATGTGACCTTGAAGGGTACTTTCATCATTGGCGACGGTAAGAATTCTTAGACTTGCCTTGCCTTCGGTGCTTGGCTGACCGTTGATAGGTGAAGTGGCAGAAGTGATCGAGATGATGGCTAGCGGGAGCCTCAAGGGGTACGAGAAGATGGTGACCGCAAGGATTGGCCTGGAAGATGTTGTGGGCAAGGGCTTCGAAGAGCTGATCAACCATAAAGACGACCATATAAAGATCATGGTAACACCGAGGCCTATCGCTGTGTGATGATCATTTCTCATCGCGCATTTGCGACACCATATCGGGTAGACCTTAACAAGACTGCTTTACAAGATTGCTCGCTGGCTTGTATGGACAGACATGACGTTCAGAAGGTCATTCGCGCAGTCCATGTCGTAGAAGTTCATAATATTAGCCTCGACTCTGCCGAGAGCTCCAAGGTTCGTGCTGGAGAATCTCCTGACATGTAATCGCAATCGAGTCCCAGCCACGAACAAAAGCTGCATCAATCGGCAAGTCTTCTTCAGAGCGAAATGTGCATGGCTGGGTCGTTTCCCTCGGCTTCAGGAGTTCAGTGCACTTCGGTGCTCGGCGCTCAGATTCCATTCACCTCAAGGATACGAGGTAGTATCCGACCAGCTACGAAGCACAGACACCGAAGGTACCATGATTATGGAGTACAAAAGCTCAGAAAGGACCATGGTCTACTTTGGCATCATGTAGCTAGCCGGTAGCTGCCCGATAAACCTGAGATGAACAGTCACATCTCCTCAAGATACTACCGCAAGCACTCGTAGGGAGATGAAGTGGTCATGATGACGGCGGCAAGACCAGAAGTGTTGCTGGGACCTGAGGAGATCTGTAGCCTAAGAAACAGCCGAGCATGCGGTATATCGCGTCGTCAGCTGACAGCGTGTCATGAATGAGCATTAGCGCGTTCTGATGTGGCATGTCTTCTGCGTCATGGCGTTCTGCTTGCGTGTCGAAGTGTAGGTAGCTCGCGCGATGCGGGATCAAAGAGCAGCTCCCCTGTTTCCTAAGCTTCTCCATATGCATAACCATGACGAGATGACCGGAACATCGAGCACAGAGACACCTTCTCGATCCAACGGCTGAAAGTTGCACGTCGTGATGGCATCTTGAAGGCGTGGCTTGCGCCATAATCCGACCTGTCGAACTTTTTGAACATCAGATCGCGAAGCATTGTTCACAATATTGCTTTTGATGTCAGCTCGTGACACAATGCCTGATGCCTCTTACATATATACCCCACAAACTAAGTCATGTTGATCCAGATGAGGCTAAAGGGTCAAGGCTTCCTACCAATCGGAACACTTCTCACCCCTGGTTTTAGCTCGACTAGCCTTCCGATCGAACATGCAGGAACATCGATCTCGCGTGGTTTCATCAGCATCGAGGTGTAATGCTTCGATCATGGTCAAATTGGAAATGCCATCATGAGACATGTCCGTTCATGATGGCATTGGCGGTGTGCTGGAGCGGCTAGACACAGCTCATCGCGGCGATGGCTGATCATCACCACGACGTCAACACTTCTGGCATCATGGAGGCTGGGAATGTCACCTTTGGGTGAGAGCTTTTGGGTATATAACGTGCCTGTAATTCATGCTTCAAGGCATCATCAGCTCAACATCAATCACACTCACCACCAACAATACAACACACCAAACCACTTCAAACAACCAACCACCATCAGCATGTCTGACTACAAGCCAACCGAGCACGACGGTCTCCGCAAGGACGGCCAGCCAGACCAGCGCGTCGGCACCGGCCGTAAGTTTTGACATGCAACGCACCATCATGGCCTTCCACTAATGCACAGTGTAGAGTTCGCCCAGGGCAAGGTCGATCCACATGAGGCTGGCAAGCAGGGAGGTAACACCAGTGGTGACGGCTCCGGCGGCAGCGCGAAGGGCGAGTTCGCTCACGGCAAGGCCGATCCAGTCGAGGCTGGCAAGAAGGGCGGCAACTCTTAGATAGCAGCCTATCTACCGCCGTAATGAAGCAGTAAATCTGTTCGATAATGTGTCCTCCCGATCGATCATAAACCATTGACTCATCTCGCCACATGTGAGACTTTTCACTTCTCTCATGTTATCCAGCATTGAGAATACAAGTGTGGCTCCTGTCCTTCACTCATGACGTTTTTCTGTTCCATTCCCTCGCCTCGTGCCCATGAGTCGAAAAGCCATCATCGCCATAGCGACGAGGAGTGAATCGCAGCGTTTCTTGTACAAGCAATCGTAACGCTCGTGTCTGAACTGATGCGTGAATGTACTTAGTTGATGAAGATTGCGTTCTCGTGTTCAGGTATATCCTAAGACCAAGTGAGATGATACAGTCCCCCACGTCACGTGGCGAATCGAATACAGATCATGTATAAAGTGACAATCACGCGCAGATGAAAAATGCAAACATGCGTACGTACGTGAACGCAAAAGTCTGGTCGATGAAGCATGGGTTTCTGGTGATGCGAAACGAGAAGTGGAGAACGCCTCGGATAGAAGAACGGATGCCAAGACCTCTGGGGGCTTGTTTTGCTCCGCCTCCTCAAGGCATCTTTCAATCGACAACGAGAACTTCAAGAACTCATCGGCCATTTCAATATTAACATGATTGTCATTTAGTGCTATATCACCTTCATGGCTCTTGCCTGATACTCATCCTTTTTTTTACCCAGCATGGCCGACCACGAGCATGAGCCGCTCATTAGCTTAGGAGATCCGGACACCAATCCAGAGCAGCACGAGTATGAAGATTTCCCAGACCAATCTCCTGAAATCCATCTACCGGCCAAAAAGCATCATCCGATCATTCGAAGTTGTAAATATGCTATAGATGCGGTCCGCGAGCACGCAAGAGCATGGAAGAACATCTACCTTTGTGGATGGCTTATCGTTGGCCTCGAGCTACCCATGTTTGTCTCTACTGCACCAAGTGTCCAGCTCATCGAAGATGCTGTGTGTCGTCAGATTTATGGGCGCGACTTCCAGCATGAGATGTGCCAGGGGAAGGATGTCCAGACGAAGATCGCTGAAATCAAAGGTGTCCTGGCCATCTTGTCAGCAATACCAAGTACGAAATCCACGTTTGGCCGCATGAACCTGTGTTAATGCTTGCTGTAGGTCTGCTTTTTGCCGTCCCATATGGTATGCTTGCCGACAAGAAGGGTCGTAAATTCGTGGTTGGCTTGACAGTCACTGCAATTGTTCTATGCTACATCTGGTCTTTTTGCATACTGTACTTCTACAACACCCTGCCATTGGGCTTGATCTACACATATCCGTTACTGTTGTGGATCGGAGGCGGTGGGTTCGTGGCCGGATCCATCATCACCGCCATCGCCTCAGAGGTCGTCCCCAATGATGAGGCTAGGACGCGGGCGTTCTTCTTCCTGGGTGTCATTGGCAGACTCGTCGCAGTCGCAGCACCGCCAATCGGAGCCAGGATCATGCACTACCACGGCGAATACTTTGCATACTTCCTCACAATCCCTTTATCGCTCATGCCATTCATCCCGCTATACCTTCTCCCGGAAACAGCGAAAGCAAAGGCTGAGGTACATGGCGACGAGACAGGTAGTGCACATGCGTTGAAGAAACAACCAGATCTGCGAAGCAGAATCACCGAAATGAAGAAGCATATTCGCGAGGATTTGATGCCCATCCTGAAGTCCGTGTCAATCATGATTGGCATGTTCAGCATGATCGTTGCATCGTTTTCGCTTGCGATCGGCGACTTCATTCTGCAATACATGAAGGCACGCTTCGGCTGGGACTACGAAAAGGCCACTCATATCATTGCTCTTTCGGCTGGCCTCCAGATCTTTTTCTTGTGCACCATCCTACCAGCTGCACACAAATATCTCACCAACCGATACGAAACAAGGAAAGCGGATTTGCTCTTGTCGAAATTCAGCATCCTGTTTGACTTCATAAGCCCCTTGATCTTTGGCCTTTCAAATGAGCCTGCGGGTGCTTGGATTGGTAAGTCTTCACTGCAGGACAGATTTTAATCCGAAGCTAATACATCCCTCAGCTGTTGCAATCGGCTGCTTTGGTATTGGCTTCGGCGGCGCCATCCGCTCATACATGACCACGCTTGTGCCCGAGTCAGACGTCGCTCTGCTTTACACATTGTTCGGCACAGCTGGAGCTGTTGGATCACTTATTGCATCACCACTATTGCAGTTCTCCCTTGCTATCGGCATCAAAGCTGGCGGTATGGTCGTGGGCCTGCCGTTCTTCCTAATTTCGATCGCATACGGCATAAATACTGTGCTGGTTTTGGCACTGAAATTACGACCCAGCAAACCCGTTGTAGATGATGATGAAGAGGTCGATCCGCCCCTGGAGGGCGCAGTCAGAATATGATGAAGCATTGTATATATTGCAAAGATCATCTCAGACATCAAGCATATTAGTGCGACTGCTGCAATATTTGCATATATCTCACACGTGAACGGTTATTCACTCGCGCGGTGTATTCAAAGATAGACTAGATTTTGTGGTGTGGTTGTAACATTGATTTCCATTCATTTTTGCTTACTTCTACAATCGTTGTGCAGTCGGTTCTCTGGTGCCTTGGGTAGCTCCAAAAGCGTTATAGCACACAGTCTCGCATCCAAAGCACGCAAACATGTCTCATGGCGTACAGCATGTAGCAGAACACGGGAGAATCTTGCCGATCGAACAGAAGATCAAATCCTCCATATCCGCTCATAACAAACTTGTTGCCACTACAACCCCAAGACGCCAATAGTTCTCATCGTGCCCAAATCCTCGTCTCTCTTAACGGTAATCGCACCCATTTGTGCGAGCGCTCGCTCATCGGATGACGCCCGAGTTCTGGTTCGGTGGTGGGCCTGATGGCGGCGCGTACTGGTTGTGACCATAGTCGTTATTGCCATAGTTGTTATTGCCATAGTAACTGCTATTCGCCCCGTTGTTCATCTCGTAATTCTGGTTGCCACCCGCGTATGTCGGCTTCGGCTGCTGAGGCGCATAATTGTT
This sequence comes from Scolecobasidium constrictum UM 578, assembly GCA_000611715.1. Lineage (NCBI taxonomy): Eukaryota > Fungi > Ascomycota > Dothideomycetes > Venturiales > Sympoventuriaceae > Scolecobasidium > Scolecobasidium constrictum. The sequence continues at coordinate 443,229 of AZYM01000161.1, forward strand.
GCCGCCTTGATCGTAGGTGGAGTATGGAGGCGCGGGCTGCTGAGCCTGGTAGGGCGGTGGCGCCAGGGGACCTTGCGACAGCCAGCCTGTGCCATACATTGGTCGCGCACCTCGTCTGCGCTTGCGTCGCGATGACCTGATTTCTATGTCAGCGTTGCTGTTGGGCATCGGGTTGGGATTCACTTACCAGCTAAGACAGCAGAGCGTCATGATGAAGAAGAAGATGATGAGGCCGAGCAGGAGCCATCGGCCCCAGTTGTACCAGCCTGAGTTATAACATCGTACGCCGCCGTATACTGTGCGATAACATCTAGTATCATCGTCAATATTGTTATTGTCCATGGTGAATGCTGCGCTGCTGATGGAAGCAGTTCCGGAGCACACGGATGATGTCAACGGAATATGAAGGTACTCACGTCTGTCGCTTCTCAAGGCCTCGCTTCAGCAAGACCAAAGCCTCAGTAGTGATTGCAGGGGCCATCCTCTGTGGTTTGGAATGTTCTGTGTAACAGGTTTCTACGGAAGGATGTAGTCTGCGACAATCCCAAGAAACAAAACGAAGAACAGTGAGCTTATGAGCAAGCAAAGGCGGAGAAGACAACAGCTGCGGCAAACCTCGTCACAATGCGCTGAGCCACACAGATCTAGTGCGTAATCGTGAACTTATCCAGAATCAGATCCAATGATGTCAGCCGATTGGGCGTACTAGTCCTCAATGGCGAGTTCCGCTGCCCTCTCCAAGCAAGGCGGAGTAGGCTTGGCAGCTGATCGGCAGATGTTTGCAGGATGGCTTTCCGGATCTGGGGCCATACTCAAATTTCATGCAGCATTGCTATCTGGATTTGAGTTGTGGTGAGACCTTCAATTGTGCACGATAGAGTCTCAGCCTTGTTGTGTTCTAGAAAGTCAGTAGATGTTGCTCCGTAGCCGTGAGGCTGAGGTGCGGAAAGTGAAGCATCTACAGTACGATGTACACCTGCAACCAGCTAAGAGCGCCGAGGGTTGTTCCGATGCCCAGAATGGATTCACTATCTCCGCCATCACGATACTGTTCATGATCTCAATTTCTCTGAGAGGATGTATGTTCTATGAGTGGCGAAAATGGCCGTGCAAGATGAAATCAGACTGCGATCAGGCGAAGTTGTCACAATAACGAAGTGGCATTGAAGCCGGATCTGGTGAGGTACAACAACGTGAGCCAAGAGGCATGTCGTACAGCACGCGAACACGGGTTTGTACAGATGGAAGGTGTGACGAGCGTGACAGGGAGTCGTACTTGCCTCGCCATCGCATCCTTCTGCCGAAGAAGATAAAACTATTCAAGTTCAGCCCTCCTGCGGCTCGAATCGCGATGCGACATCTGATCCGAAGTACCGAATGAACGTTCAACATGTTGCATAGTTAACATAAATGACCATTTTATGGTCAACAATGTGAAGGCATGAAAGGGTGATACACGAGCAAATGCAACGAAAGAGCGTATTTAATAAGTCTGCCTAATCGAATACCGAGACTCCTATATCGCAATAGACATTCTCATTCTCTCGAAGGAAACCCCATGCATGTCAAGCTGTCGGTCCGCCTTCCATCATATCATACACTGTAACTTCTGCTACAAAAGAGAAACGTCGGTCTCGCAGATCGAAAGTCGAGACGACACGTCCGTCGATGTGCAGCGATACCACTGTGTGTCGTGGAGCGATTTACTCCTTCTCGACATACACTGGCGGTGCATCCTTCTTATCAAAGCTCTCGCGAGGAGTGTGGTCGTAGTCCTCTGGTGCGTTGACCTCGAAGTCCTCCTCTTCAAGAGAGACGGCTTGGTACTTCGTCCTGCGACCACGAACCTTGAGGTAGATCGCGTAACAAGCAGCACCAAAGACCATGCCAAGCAGGTAGGTGACCATACCTGCGGCAATACCGAGCAAGATAGGGACGAAGATGGTGAGCATAACGCGGCCGAAGACGTGCATGACACGGTGGAAGCCACCATGGCGCATGCCGTGATGACCGTGCTTCCAGCCGTGCTTGACCCATGGTGGAGGACCCTGACCAGGCTTCCAGCCAGAGTGATCATCGTTGTCGCCGTGATGTGGTGGACCACCGTGGTGACCCTTCCAGCCGTGCTTCACCCATGGTGGTGGGCGGCCCTGACCTGGCTTCCAGCCCTTGTAGTCCTTATCGCCAGTGATCCATGGTGGTGGACCAGAACCAGGGATCCAGTCGCCATTCTCGTCGACTTGCGTGATCCCGTGCTTCTTGTTGTCCTCGCAGTCTGCTGGCTTGCCGAGGGAGCCAAAGCCGCCGAAGTGTGGCTTCATGCCCTTAAAGCCATTGAGCATCTCCTTGAGCTTGCACATCATCGGCCACATCTGGCACTCCTCCTTCTCAGCCTCCTCCTTGTCCTGCATCTCGACCTTGACGATCGATAGCTCGCCCTCGGCAGTCTTCAATGCCGTGATGGCTATGTCCGGGACGTTGATTGGCTCGCGCTCAAGCGCGTCAAGCTGAAGGTGGATGGTGAGGATCTCATCGCCACTCTCGCTGACAGTGGCCGACGGTCCAGCCTGGAATGACCAGCTCGTCAAGCGGAGAGCATCCTTCATCAGCTTCTCCATCTGCTGACGAACCTCCATGAGCTTCATCTCAGCCGGCACCTGAGGGATGTATGGCACCGGGTTCTCGACGGCGAAGTTCATGAGTGGTGGGTAGAAGCGGACGCCATTGAGCTCGAGGGTGCCGATCTGCTCGCCAACACTGACGTTCAGGATGAGCGCGTTCTCGACACCCTGCGACCAGACCAGGCGGTCGGAGGCGTCCTTCTGGGCGAACGCACAACCTGCGCAGTCCACCTTTAGGACTCGCGACGTGGGGTCAACGCCGAAGTTCTTGAGGTTCATGGCCTCAACATCGGAGATCTCCATGTCGGGTACGGAGACGGTAGAAGGGATCATGATGGCGGACGCCGAGGAGGCGAGCGCCGCGAGCGTTGCCGCTCTCATCGTCGCGATAGGTGCTCCTCTTCTTGAGAGTGGTAGAACTGTGCGGTGGAGAATCAGAAAAGTACACAAAAGAAAAAGGTGTTGTCGTTATGGTGAGAGTTGTGGTCGTGAGAGCAAGAGAGAGGGAGTCGCTGATACGAGGTGGATCTGGCTGACGACGCTGGCCGGCACGTCGCACGACAGGCAATCACAAAGAGTGGAGGCGCAGTTTCAGGGTCCTGGTTGAGCACGATAACATTCATTGGCTCGCTTAGTGGAGCATGACGCCAGCCACGTGACGCTCACCATATTCAGCTTCAGCCTGACATTCGTTGCAGTCGTCTTGCACCTCACCCGAAACTCAACTTCTTGGATCGAAGAAGGTGAGCAGGATCGATACTTCACACCACATCTTTTGCACCACTACTCGACTTCAGAAGACCTTGAATAAGTCGGGAATTCTCTAATTCGCTCTCGTTCTTGTACAAACACGCGACAATCCATGTCAGCATTATTCGAAATGAGCGACAAGCTCCTCCAATATCTTCTTCTTGTTCTTAGCCATGATGCTGATATGCGTTTCATCCTCCAGATGCAAGATCGCTCTGTCTCCCAGTCTCTTCTCCATGGCTTTTCCCTGAATCGGCGGCACGAGGATATCTCTCTTTCCATACCACAAATATATGGGCAGATCCTGTCGAATATCTTCAAGTCTGAAGCCAAAATTCAGGACACATAGCTGCCCATCCCTCAACACACCATCATAGCCTTGTGAGAAGCCTTCACGCGTCGACTTCAGCCCTATACGGTGGAAATCCTCGTCTGACACAATATCGATTTCTTTCTCATCGATGCTTGATCTATTCTTGGCCACCGAGTCCATAATCATCTTCAATCGCTGCTGGTCATTGAGATCGACGCGACCGATGGCTTGATGGGACCAAAACCATTTATTGATCCATGATGGTACGTATTTGTAGCCCTTCATGAAGCCGTAGCCGATCTGGTTGGAGATCTGAGCGCCAGACATACCGAGATCTGGACCACCAAGGGCGACAACCATGCTGATGGCCTTGAGCTTGTCGGCCGGTAATGAATAGGCACACGCCAGAGTTGACGGACCACCACCTGAGATGCCCTGTCGTTGTTGGCTTTAGTCAACTAATTCCGCACGTCGAAGGCGTCGGCCTACCATAACTGCATATTGAGGCAGCTTGAGGTGCTCTGTCAGGTACTTGACATCTTCAGCGAATTCAAGGAGTGTCCGCTTCGGATTCGCTGTGCTGAGTCCTTGACCTGCTCGATCGATGCCTATGATGCGGGCGTTGAGCTCTAGGCCTACTTCGTGGAAGTACTCTCCGTCGAATCGCGAGCACGCCATCCCATGATGCACTATAATGGGCCTGCCCTCGGGTGCTCCGAACTGCGCGTAGCCAAGTTGGCGGCCGTCTGGAAGTGCGAGGACCGAAGAAACGGTGTCGTTGGGATTAAGAGTAGGAGGCTTGGGCAATGAATCTGGCATTGTGTATGATGTGCAAAGCCGGGACAATTACAGATGTTCGTAGATATGGTTCAACGCTTTTATGTAGATAATGCCATACGGTAGCACGACTATGACTGGAGTCGAATACAACATCCAAGCCCGCCGTTTGAAGACAAACTGGACTACGACCTAGGTAGACGTGGCATCTCTTTGCTCTATCTCGTGTTCCTTACGAACGTGGTCTTGGTCAAGGGTTAGCTTTCGAGCAGAGATACTTGCTCTACGGCATGTTGCGGCAGATGAAATGCCCAAAGGGTAGAAATGAAAAGATTCAGGACCCACTTGCGTGCAAGCAGCACGTCGAGTCATCAGCTCGGATCAGGCGGAATGCAGGTACTCACGTGATTGTGCGCTCACTGCCCTCACTCAATGCTGCATCCGGGACAAGACAATTATACAATTTCAGCCCGCGCAAAATGGTCACGAACATGAGACTTGCAACCAGATTTACAGTCATTTTCGCGCATTCATTGTGACACGCATCCTGTCCCATCGAATGCAGCAACGCACGCGTCTGACCGTGGGGAGAATTGACGATTGATTTGAAGTCACCGGAGATGCAGCCATGATTACAATCTCGCTCAAAGTTGCTATCATATTCAGCCGTGAGCATCATCTGGTTTACGGAGCAGTCTTATCTTATTATTCATGTTCATCGCTAGCGTTCATTATCGTGAGCTCGCATGAGACCCAAGTCCTAATGCTGGCATCATGTCTTTGCTATGCACATTTACACATCAACTTGGCTACTCAAGGGTGACCGTCCTCATCTTTCTTACCATGACTGAGCTCGATCCCCAAGCTCTTTAGTATTTCTGGAAACACTGGTGTGCCAAATCCAGTCACAGCATCCCATCCCTCGGTAGCAGGAAACCCATCAGAATCACATCCGGCAGAGCTGCCCGAAAGAATGTCAGTGAAAGCCTTGAAGCCACCTCCATACAGCCACGGATTCAGGAAGCCCATCGTGGGTTTACCCGCGGCGATGAGCGCATCGTTGACGAGTGCGATGATAGCAGCGAATGCGGGTGTCGATGCGGATGTGCCAGCCACTCGGATCACTTCGCTATCATAGATGACACTGTAATTCAGACTTTGCGCAGCGACATCTGGATACGCGCGACCAGCTGGGTTAAAGAGTTCTTCGTATTGCGGGAAGCCTTGGTTCGTGGACAAGTACTTGGAGACTGCATCCTTCTGGTACTTCGGCGCCTCGAAGTAATTGCTGAAGCCGCCGCCGCTGGTGAATGGACGACGGAAAGAGCCATCGTAGACGGCGACTTCTGGGTTGAAGAGGTAGGTGCCGCCTACAGTCGTAACATATGGGCAGGATGATGGGAACTCGGGCAGGAACTTGCGCTGGTACGGTGGCTCATTCGAGATGCACTCGCCATTTGGTCCGACACCATCATCACCACTTGCGAAGAAGATCGAGACACCGCGTGCTCCGAGCTGTGCGAAAGACTCGCATACTCTCTTCGCATACTCCGGCGATACAGTTTGTTCATCGTCCGCATAACTGGTGCTGACTACGTATGGTATCTCGTCATCGCTGAGGTTGAGCATGTACTGCAACCACGCAAGGTAAGGTTCATTCGTGTTTTCGGGCGTGGAGTTGCTTGGTCGAAAGCCAGGCTGCGAACCACCAGTGCTGTACGAGATCATCTGCGTTGGCCAGGCGATACCAAGCATAGATTGCACGTCCAATGCGCCCTCGATACCGGTGCCTGCATCTACATCTGCGGCAGTGAGCACCTGCTGCGTGGTACCATTGTCGATTGAGATCAGTGCAAACTCTTGCGCTGCAGCTACGGCCTCTGGACGGAACTGCTGTAGATACTGTTCCAGATCTGAGCGGATGCTGTACTCTCCGAGGTAGTTGGCGACAGCCATCTTGTTTTTGTCTGCAGACTGGGCTTCGTAATCGAGGGTGCCGTAGTAGCTTCGTAGACATCCTGGCGTCACAAGATCTGGATTACATTGCGTCGGTCCAGTTCCGTTTGCCCGGTCCTGTGAAGCGCGAGGTGGCGGTCCATCCGTGTGTTGCGACGCTTCGAAATGCTGGTATCGTGATTGCTGCTCTGGCAGTCTTCGTACAGGGCGTAGGAAGGAGTTCGTGGGCTCAATGACATCGATATGGTCATGCAAATACGCTGGTAGAGACCATTGTGGCGTCCTCACCACCCATGCTCCGCTGTCTTCGTGTTCGAATATTGAGTACTCTGTATTTAGTAGTCTGGGTCAAGTCAATGAAAGTGTCACCGAACATGTGATCATTGCATACCTGTTCGCGTCCACTACTGTAAGGTCTATCGACAGCCAATCACTTGCTGGATTGAAAGAGAGGTGTGATGCAGGTATTCCATGCTCTGCTAACCATGATGTCACATGATTCAAAGTGTCTTTCGACGGTCGAACAAGGGCGTCAACTTCCTCAGCGGTCAAGTGGCTCCCATACTGCGCATGTGCCGGATCCGATGCTATACGCAGTAAGCAAATCGATCATCCAGGCGAACAAAGGAGCTTCATACCCGCATCGAGATGGCCTATCAGATCATCAAGTTTGCCTTGCTTCAGGCCAATCTGCATTTGCAGTCTGTGATCAAGAGGCGCTGAACCTTGCCGTTTCCATTTCCGTGGAGTATGACGGGAGCTCTTCACAGCATAGTCGCGCGCTTGCACAGTCTTGACTGGCGATGCAGCAACGATAGATGCGAAGGCGAATGCCGATGCTAGTAATCTCATCGATCCCGACGCCATTGCAAACAGCAATGATCCGACTCTCTGTCGTGAAGTGCGAAGCTTTAACAGCTCCAGGAAAAGGGAACGGTGATCTACGCAAACCTTATATCGTGGACCGACCTCTGCTGAGGATCCAGTTTACAGCCTGACTTGCCCAATATCCCGACGCTCCGGGATGATCTAATAAATCCATGAGCATTACTGGAGTGGTCGCCCGGGTTCCTGCGGCGTCTGCGCGAACCAGAGGCGCGTTATGCAGCTCTGTCACAATCACGGTCCTTTTCCGTAGGATGATCGACAGCGGTCACATCCCGAAGCAGTCAGGTCGGGCCAGCCTCCTCGCAAGATCGTCATCGCAATTTTCCGTCCTGTCGACGCGTACAAAGAGTACGGAGTCCGCCTGCAACAAGTTCCTTTGGATTTTGAGCCTTCATTGATGCGTGCGTCTCTCTGTTCGAAGTGTGCTGCGTGGTGGAGCGGCGTTGCAAAAACAAGAGATCCTCCATGCAAGCTAATGCACTTAGCCGCCCGCGCCAGTTGACCACCTGCGCAATTGAGCGATTGATGAACGCGAAAAGGGCCACATGATGGATGAATAAATACAAGATGACTTGGAAGAAGCTTGTCGTTGTCCTGCCGAGGAGCTTGATCCATCGGATGTTGAGGAGCCGACCAGGCGATGAGAACTTGACCCACAAGTCACGTGGTCACATACTTGTCCCCTCGCGTTGACTTTGAAGCAGATCGAAGCCGAAGGCTGTTCATCCAACGTAATTGCTCACATACATCAGGAATACAGACCCAGGCCATTGTGTTGCTACAGTCCCGTTGACCTTCGAAGATCAAAGTTTCCAGCGCAGTATAACCGTCACACCACTCTTCATCATGGCGAAATCAAGCATCGACCAACATCATCGCACGCCCGAATAATTACGGCCAAAACACAACGTGGAGGCTCAGCTGCAAGCCCTTGTGCTTCATCGGCCGACACCCTATTGAAGGTTCCGTTGCCTATTCGACGCAGCTAAGAAGGCCACCGACAAGGCGACCATGGCGAACTGAAGCAGCACACAAAATTGAGCAGAAGAATGCCCCAAGAAATACCTCACCGTCCACCATATAGTGGACTTCGGCACATTTTGCCATCACGAACCGAGCCGATGGCGTAATCTCCTCAGAACAACTTTCACTGCGATTCCGTCGATAGCAGTGATAAGCTGGGTAGTGCCAGAGAACCCTCGTAAGAGACGCCTTCCGTCCGTCGATCGAAAAAGACCTCTCTTGCGTCGAGCCTTGAGGTTCGAATCCCGGATAAAAACCTGCCTGTAGCAATATAGGAGCATGGTTTTCTAGGTTGTCGTTGCACCTGATTTTTTGCAGTTTTGCTGAAGGCCGAGTGATGTCCGGAGTTCGATTGACGGACGCGGCTACGACAGCAATGTTAAGCATGACCCACTTTTTCGTTTGAACGATGGTCCTGTGCATCTGCGACCTAAGGCTAACAGCTGTATTTAGTGCTTGAATGAGAAAGTCAGTCAAATCAAATCTACGAGCTGACGTCCTCGCGTAGTGATCTTCTTTTTATTGTTCGGCGATATCAGATTACACTTTCGAAGTCTTTGGCGGCGTTTTCGCTTGATTTTCTGGGAATCTTCTCCATCTCACAATGATCAATCGATCCTCGCCGAACACCTTCATCGTCTCCTTCAAGCTCAAGTACAGGAACCGACCGTCCTTTTCGTCCACGATCTTGCATAGTCGCCTCTGTGTATCTCCAACAAGTGCTGGCCAACTGCTCGTGCGCATGTGATGGAGCAAGACCGGACCATCAGCGTCGCCTTGTTCGTCGAGAAAGAACTCGCCCGTGTATGCGACATAGTTCTTGCCCACCTGTGCCCATTCTGACTCCGAGCCGCCTGCAGTGGAGAACTTCGGTTGACCAGGAGTGAGAAGTTGAGCAGACATGTAGCCATCGGGCGTGTACATGATGATGCCCTTGGCCTCGGGGCCCATTGGATACTTCTTGTTCGATGGGTCCTCGGGAAGATGCGCTGAGTACTCGATCAGCTCCCAGGCACCGATCAGTTGGTCGCGCAATGACTTCGCCATGGTGAGTTATATATATTGAAGGCGTAGGTCCCTTGGTGATGTGAAGCTTTCGAAGCACTGATGGTTCGTGTATCACGTCAGAGCTGAGATGGGATATGGCGACTCGAAGTATTGAGTGTATATACTCGACGCGCGGGTTTGCGGTTGCATGTTATACAATGTACCAACGATTTGAAATTCCATCGTGCCGAGTCCCCGCTCTTGCGCGGAGTTTCGACGGAAGCTTGTAGAGCTGGAAGTGACGGCGTGATGTCCTCGGATATAGAGCTGCAGGAGTGGAACTGGAGATGACGCACTGATGACTAAGAAGTGAATAAGCGCACACTTCTCGTCCGCTCATCCCTCGAACACGCTCAAGTTGTGAGACTGTCTGCCGGATCATCTCCAACCAATTCTCGTAATGCTTCAAGTCCTGCTGTCGTGGTCGCGCGTTGATCCCTCCATTTCAGGATGTCAAGCCAACAGCTATCTATTGCTGCGAACCAGGTCCTCACTGCCATATGGTTTAGCAATGACCTTGAAGTCGAGCGATTCTGCTTCACTCATGCTGTCAAATAAGTTCAATTCTCCTTGTCTAGCCAGCCAGTCAATATGGCATCCCAATCTGAATCTGGAAGAATGGGAAGATCTTGCATAGAGAAATCCACGTTTGGCAGTTCACCCCAATCGCTCGTGTCTCCGGGATGAGTCTCTGGCGCAGCTAAGTAGTCCTGTCCAGTGTCTTTTGCTACCTCCGAGAACGGCTGTGATCGTTCTCGCGACATCATAGCACTCGTGCGGAGTCGGTCTACGTAGCTCCAAATGTTCGTTGACCCGTAGCCACCATCGACTTTCGGAGAATTTCCAATGCGATCATGCTGATCGACTCGTTCATGGTATCGTTTGTGCTGCTCGAAGCATGCGTCCACCAATATCCATGCACAATCCGCGTTGGATCCCAAAGGACAGCTTCGAAGGCACCGTAGCACATATGCTAGGGCATACCACTGAGTGTACATTCTGAAGAACCATCTGAACCGGGAGGACAGGTTATCTTTCCAGAGTGCGCAACTGCTTTCAAGTGTCTGACAGGCCAATTCGAACGACATTTGTTCCATATCTGAATGTCCGTCCGATATTCGTGTTGCTCTTTCTGCCCTTAGCTGCAGCATAAACTCCATCTTCAGACGAGCTGTCGCCCCGTGTTGCTCTGATATGCGGCGAATCCTGCAGAACTTGTTTCCATTCGAATGACTGCCGTATTTCATTGTGCTTCGTCGACCTTGCTCCTTCATCGTTGCCCGTTTTGATCGCACATCAGATACGATATCTTTTTCATGCTGATCTTTGACATCTAGAGTTGGGAACAAAAGCCGGCATGAATCGGTTTGAAGAAGGAAAAACGACATTTCTGTCCATTCTGTCGACTCAAGTGGAAGTTGCTTCATATTCGGATAAAGCTGGTCGTCGTTGACATTCAATGGTAGCCGCAGGTGAGGATTGGTGATGTCGACGGTGGGCTGGAAGCCATGGTCCTCTGGCGCACGGGACTCCAGCACACACAAATGCCACCAAAGACGGAGGCCCATTTCCGTCTCAAAGGGAGTTCGAGAGATTTCTGAGTCATTGCGATTCAAACCCACAGACTGTGCAGCTCGGATGGCGAGCCCGTTCATGACCCAGACTTCTGATCCAGCTTCGTGGGCCCGTAGGCAGGTCTAGCACAAACATCGTCAGAAACATTCTGCCATTATTGCTCTGGAAGTGCGCTTACTACGAATATGGCAAGAGCCTGCAATTCTACCAGGCTTGGTCGACTTATGATGTCGGCCGTGAAGAGAAGTCGATCCAAGGCCGTTCTGAAGCGCCGTAGGAGTTCCGATTTATCCCATTGAAACTCTGTAATCTCATGAAGTCCATCATGGTAGAGCGCTGTAACCGCAGCATAGAAGATTGAGAATGTTAGCACAATCGTGGAAGATGCTGCCAATTCCGGACTCAGAATGGCGGAAATGATCAGGGACTGAATACTTGGGATATGCAGGACCTTGACCACTGGATCAACTGAATTGATGTAGACATCCCACAGGCAAAGAGAAAGTTGGGTCTCCGGATACAATGACATAATTTCACCGAACGAGCTCGGACGATCCTATGCAGTGGCCGGATTAGAATCGAAGTCCGAAGCATTGAGCACCCTCATAGTCATACCTCCTGGGCCGTCATCTCTTCAGCCCCTCGAGCGAGTGTGGCACCGTTGAGGAGCATTTGCCAAGTTGCTGGGCTGCCTTGTTCGCTACGTCCATGTTTTTGTACGTTCCGCAAGTCCCTTGCGGAGGCGGAATTTGTAACGAAGTTCTGCTTCCCTATAGCACTTGAGATCGGAGTCGCTTTAAAACTTGTATCTGGCCGGCTGTTCAGCAGTGCGCCTTCTTGCTGCTCTGCAATGCGAGATAGCAGATCTTCGAGACGTTCAAGCCGGTCAGAAATAGTCTGAATCGTGTGCACCTTTGGCCTGGCGTCCTTGTCTTTCGTCGGATAAATACAGGGGACATCGCATTTTATACAATTAGCACAAGGCTTTGCACGGTCGCAACGGACTTTGCGTTCGTAGCAGCCTTTGCAGGATCGTGGACTTGGTTTGTGACCTGGCAGCACGTTCTCCGCAGGCTGCTCAGACGGGCGGATTCCAATGCTGTCATCGGCAAGAGCATCGAACGACCTCTTCTGACCTTTTCGCATCGCGTTGCGGCATTCCAATCAGATTTCTTGTGATGGATTTCAGGAAGTAAATGCAAAGAATTGATGGAAGTGTGTCGTATTGCGCGGAGGAGTCGGCCCCGTTCCAGGTTGGACCGGGCTTCCCGGCGCCGTGATCCCCGAAGTCTTCGATCTGGGTTGACAACTTATGCTCTCACACTTCGGCGTTGGGCGAAAATAAATCCAGAGGCCGGAAAAGAGGAGAAATTCGACGCATTCATATAGATCTCGAGTAGAAGACCACAATACATCTGCTTCAATATGCTTTTGACTGTGCCATTCCAAAGCGTCTTGCTAGACTTGAACTCCAGAACTACTGCGTCAATCCAGTGCTGCTATGGAGACTTCTGCAGCTTCCATTCCAGACAAAGAGCGCCATTCTGCTTTCGTTGCAATCAATGCGACCAAATGGAGCACGAGCAAGAAAGTATATCATACTGTCGTGCCTTGCTTTCTGGCTTTCCTCTCGTAGGTCGGATAGAGCACTTGCCTGCGAATGCACATTGCTAACATGCTAGACTATTCTCCGCGACAATAATCAATCCTGCAGTACCAGCGCTCATGGCTGACTTCGACATCGGCCGTACAACAGCTCTGCTCTCGGGCACACTATACATGCTGGGTCTGGCATTCGGGCCTCTCATCCTAGCGCCTCTGTCAGAGTTCCTCGGCCGACGCTTGTTATACCAACTCACCTCAATATGCATGGTCGCATTCGCATGCGGCGCCGGTGCTGCGAAGAGCTTCGCTACACACTTGATCTGCCGTTTCCTTTGCGGGTTCCTAGGCACCGCTGGGATCGCCATTGCAGGAGGGACAATGTACGATGTCTGGGGCATGTCGAAAGCTGGGCGATTGCCTAGGTTGATTTTCGTTCTTGGACCATTTATTGGTCCATCCTTAGGCTCGTGGTACCCAATATTTCCTACCGCTGCCAGCACGAGCTAACGCGCAAAAGGTCCACTGGCCGGGGCCTACGTGATGCATGACCATGACGGCAATTGGAGATGGACGCAATGGCTGGTAGCTCTGATTGGGGCACCGGTCTTGATCTTGACCTTGTTCATGAAGGAGACGGCTGAGTACCAAGACACTGGCATCCAGCAGTGCTCAGGCAGGTTTGTCCTCGTCCGTCGGGTTCTCTGGACGCTGCGAGCCGCAATCTTCCGATCTTTGACTATCTTTACAACGGAGACAATCGCCATCGCCATCACACTGTACACTGCGTACGCGTATGCTGTGATGTTCAGCTTCTTTGCGAGTGCGTCTTATGTGTACTCCAGTGTCTATAGTTTCGATGCTCGCCAAGTTGGTCTCTCGGTGATTAGCGTTATCATCGGCTACTTGCTGGCCGTCGTGGTGCAGATTGTGGTCGAAGCAGTATTGGCTGCTCGAACTGCACGCGATGCACGACTTGGTGGAGCAGCTCCGGAGCAACGATTGTACACCGCAATGGTCGGGAGTGTCCTCCTGCCCATTGGACTTTTCTGGTAGGTTTCCTCTAAGACATGCTTGTCCAAAGCCTGCATTCCAGACTGACCATCATCTCAGGTGGGCGTGGGTACCCCGTGCGGGTGGGCATTGGGCAGCAGCAATGGCCAGCGGCATTCCTTTCGGTTTTGGAGCATTCATCATCTTCGTGAGTCAGCTGTAACGTCAAATTGACAGGTCATAAGACTGATCTTGTTCCAAGTTATCATCCATTACATATCTGCTGCAGGCGTACGGATCTGCCACTTCCGCATCTGGTACACGTGTATCGTGCTCCTCGTTAAACTCATTGCAGATGTAGCTAACGCCGACACAGCAATCGCCGCAAATGGCTGCGTCCGATATACCTGCGGCGCCGTTTTCCCGTTGTTCACTCTTCCGATCTATCAGAATCTGGGGATCCACTGGTCAGGTAGCGTTTTCGCCTTCTTGTCCTTGGGACTATTGCCCATTCCTTGGCTGCTCTTCAAGTATGGGCCGACGTTGCGGAAGAGTAGTCGTTTTGCTGTCACAGCTAAGACGGCGGACGACTCCACAGTCGCTGTCGGTTTAGGTGATGATTCCACTGTGCGAAATGCGGACCCGAGCTCCTGAACGATGGTTTAGACAGGAGTTGCGAGGACAGATGGCTGTGGACGTCGCCCACTCTATAGGTCATCAAAGGGCTCTAGAGCACTCATGCGTCAAGCGTAAGCTATGCTGTTGCGTTGTGCAATCTCCATTTTGCATTGTGGTTTCTTTTGACGCGCTGAGTCTGTGTCTGGCCACGGAAGGACTCAGACGAGTGCCTTGACGCCTCAGGCTCACATTTGGTCTGGCTCCCTACCCCCAATCGCATCCGCTTCTTGTGACACAACGGTGCGCCCAAATCTTGTAATTGTCTTCCTGCATTTCAACACACAAATCACAGAACACATCTTGTCGCCAACGTCTAGATCTTGTCATGTGCAGTCGTGATGCTGCCCTTCTCCCGCGCCTCCTCGATTCGGTGTTCCAGATCATGCGACTCGAAATCGTGTCTCTTCATTGTTGGCACAAACCATGGCGCGTTGGTGAACAGATAGTTCATCTCCTCGAGAGGGCGCTTCGCAGTCTCAGGCATGAACGCCCAGAAGAACAATGCATTCGTGAAGTTGCAGACCTTCTTCATGTCAGCTATCAGCTTAGGGAGTCTTTTCAATCACTTACGCAGAACAGGAAGTACCATCGATAACCAATTGTCTTCATCGCCGTGCTAGTAGTTTGGCCGATCATAGTGTTGAATGCGAAACTCGTCATAGTGGCAATACTGACACCTTTAGCACGAGTCCGAGTGTCGAAGATTTCAGCCGGAATGATCCAGCTCAAGGGACCGCAAGTCGCTGAGAACGAGAAGTTGTATAGCCATGTCATCGCAATGAAAGCCCAGCTGGCTGCATGGTGCGTGTTCGGACCGTCGACTTCCGCGGGATACTTCGCGAGCAAGATGGTGGCGATGATGAAGGTGATGCAGTTGCCCAGGTTTCCAAGGATGAGCGGCCAGCGACGACCAGTGTAATCAATGACAAGCATACACAAAGCTTGCGCACCGAGGGCAATGATGGAATTGTATGCCTGGTACTTCAGCGCGTCGCTGCCGCTGATACCCATCTGGCCATAGATTGTGACCGAATAGTATCTGCCACCAGGTTAGCCATGCTGTCTCCAGAAAGTTGATCTCGAGGGGACTGCTTACTGGATCGCACTCACGCCTGTCATCTGTACACTGGCTTGGAGAGCTGTAGCAAGCCACAGGCGACGGAAACTGCTCTTGTTGGTGAAGAGCTCCTTGTACGACTTTGCCTCGTGCTGACGCTCGAATTGGATAGAGTCTCTGATTTGAGAGTATTCCGCAAGCACCCAAGGATCTCTTTCATCGCCATGCGCGTGCAGCTTTGCTAGCGTCTTCAGTGCCTCTTCAGAGCGGTCATGGTCCATGAGCCATCGAGGACTTTCCGGGAATAGCAGGATGAGAAGGGCAAGCAGACCAGCCGGGATGACCTGAATACCCAAGCTGACGCGCCACTGCTTACTCGAGGTATCCGGAAAGCCCACGAACGCGCCGTAAGAGGTCCAACTTGCAATGAGCGCACCAATACCCAACATGAACTGCTGCAAACCGGTTACGCGGCCACGAATATCGGGATGGACCAGTTCAGCCTGGTAGAGTGGAACAATCATGACCAAGAAACCGACACCGACACCAGCTAGGGCTCTGCCGGCGTAAAGATAGTCGAGTGTCTGGGCACCAGTCTGTAGACCACCGCCGAGGATGAAGACCATGGATCCAACGAAGATTGTCCATTTGCGGCCGAACCTATCTGCGCATGGCCCGGCAAAGAATGCACCAAAGAAGCCACCTCCAGTGAAGACGCTCACGACGGCACCAGCTATGGGTGCATATCAGTACACGCGTTCTCCAAGCCGACCAGCTGATTAGACTCACTCTCAGACTCTTCCGGCGTGAAGAGATTAATGAAGTTCGGCGACGCAATGGCTTCGGCGATAACACCAAGATCGTAACCGTAAAGGAGGGACCCAAGCGACGCGAAGACAGCGACCAGGAACTAGTGGACATGGTCAGCTTCAAATGTGATGTTACAAAATGCAGGCCTGATGGGGAATTGAGAGCTCATCGAATGCCCTCGGCACAGCTTGAGGACATAGAATGCATTCTCTGTGCCCATGCTGAAGTGCTATTTCAAGACCACAGATGTCGCGACATTGCTGACTTACCTGGTACCACTTTGGTGGCAACTTCATGATGGTTTGATGTACTGCAGATCACTTATCCTCTCCAATCCCGAACAATCTGGGGAATCGCACGCGTCCTCAAAGTGGACCTATCGAGCACTATTTGTATCCATTCCCATCACCACCCATTTCTCCGCTACCGTCACAATAGCCGAAACAAACTCCCAGTCCATCCTCCATCCACATCTCATGAAGCCATAGAATTTGCACTAGTGGCCTCCCAAAGGAGCATGACTAAATCGTGTCGGGTAACTTCTCCGGTCTGGGCAGGGAGCTGATTCGTGCAAAAAATCCGGGGTCCACTGTGGTAGTCTCGCGACTCGGAGGAGCGACCACCGACTTGCGCAAGGAGATGCGTGATGTCACGCGAACAGCTTCAAATAATTTGGCCGTGTCATGTTGGATGCCGAGGCAGGCTGAGAATTTTGCTTTGGAAGCTGAGTGGAGCTTGACGCGTTCGCATGAAAAGAATTCCTGAATATCTGCTTGTTTCATTGTATTCTTGTGCATCGAAACAGTTCCTGCTTTCTCGTAGCAAAGATGACGAGCTATACTAAGATCTCCGATGAATCAACAGCGGTCATTTCCATAAATCCAGCACACAAAGCCTCGCCCATAAACCCAAACATCTACGCCGGATTCACAGAGCACATGGGCCGCTGCATCTACGGCGGCATCTGCGACCCCACAAACCCCAACAAGCACCTAATCGACTCGCACGGCTTCCGCCTCGATGTCATCGACGCCTTCCGCGACCTCAACGTGCCAGTCGTGCGCTACCCCGGCGGCAATTTTGTCGCAACGTACCACTGGCTCGACGGCGTAGGCCCATGGGACCAGCGACCGAGACGGCCGGAACTGGCCTGGCTGGGGGAGGAGAGTAATGCGTTTGGTACGGATGAGTTTATGCTTTGGTGCGAGAACGTGGGGACGGAACCGTATCTGTGTCTGAATATGGGGACGGGGACGTTGGATGAAGCGCTCGCTTGGGTCGAGTACTGCAACGGCACGCGGAACACTTACTACGCGAATCTGCGGCGTAAGAATGGGCGTCAAGAACCATATAATGTCAAGTACTGGGCGTTGGGGAACGAGGTCTGGGGCCCATGGCAGGTGGAGCAGAACACGAAGGAGGAGTACGCGAAGAAGGCGTACCAGTGGGCCAAGGCGCTGAAGCTGCTGGATCCGAGTCTAGTCCTGATACTGTGCGGTCAAGATGGAACAAGCGATTGGGACCGCTACGTGCTGCAGCAGTGTGTGAAGCTTGATTTGCATGGTCTGAGTGGCCAGGAGCGATCGAAGAGCTTGATCGATATGCATAGTATACATATCTACACCGCGAGCAAGGAGCACTTGCCCAATGCAACCGGTTCGTCAAGTCACATTCCCGACCTCTGCTTTTCTAGTGCTAACGCGTAGTGCAGCACCGCGCAGCGCAGAACGCGCCATCGAAATCACAGCCAGCCTCATCGATCTCGCCCGGATAGAGAACAAAGTCCCACCCACCGTACCCCGCCAGACAATCTGCTTCGACGAATGGAATGTCTGGGATCCCGTGCGAGCTCCCGGTGAACAAGGCGCAGAAGAAAAGTATACGTTGTCCGACGCGCTCGCGGTGGCAGCATGGTTGAATGTCTTCGTGCGGCAATCTAAGCACGTGGGCATGGCGAATATCGCGCAGAGCGTCAACGTGATTAGTCCGCTCATGACGACGGAGAAGGGGTTGGTCAAGCAGACGACGTGGTGGCCGCTGTTACTATTCAGCAAATATATGCGTGGTACTACATTGGCAATCCACGTTCAATGTGGGAAGTATGAAGGGGAGACGGCGCCAGAATGGGCGCGCGGCGCGGTGGATACGCCGTGGCTTGATTGCAGTGCGAGTGTATCTGATGATGGCTGGGTGTCACTCGTTGTCGTGAACGTATCTGATTCGCGGGACTTTGCTACGCGGATAGAGCGCGCGAAGGAGGGTGAGGTCACTGTCTACACTGTCAGTGGCGATGATGTCAATGTCGTCAATACGGAGACAGAGACGAGGGTGAGCGTAGCTGAGAGTACTTGGGATGGCGAGGGAGAGTACACGTTCCCGAAGCATTCCATGACTATGCTGCGATGGCAGGCGTGATTGGTAACTTGCTGCATTGATGAGTCAGGCGGAGGGACCTGAATGTCCGCAGATCTAGAAGTATAGACAAGGTAATATTGATGCTCATGGTTGAAATCACGATTCCGCATCCGGGTCTTCGAACTCCACAAGAGCCGTCCCAGCCTTACACATATCCTGCACACCATATCAGTTACGAACTCAATCAAGAACGCAGCAGCACTTACCCCAGCCCCATGCACAATCCGCCTAACCACCCCCTCCACGGGCGCCCGAATAACCGTCTCCATCTTCATACTCTCGACAACCACCAGCGCCTGCCCGACCTCGACTTTATCCCCCTCCCGCACATCCACCCTCAGCACTTTACACGGCATCGGCGCGAGCACACTGCCCTTGGCCTCCTTAATACCCAGGGCTTTCTCGACCCAGCTCGGCCGGGTGAGGGACAGTTTGTAGTGCGTGCTCAGGTGGAAGAGGGAGAGTTTCTCGGAGTCTGGGGAGGGAATTAGAGTGGAGGAGGTGCGTGTGTGTGGGAAGTAGGTTGTGAATGTGCTTGTATCCTCTGAGGAAGGGGGGAGGGAGGTAGTGACGCTTGGGTAGGCGATATCGTTCTCGGGGATGCGGATGGCGAAGGCGCGACTTGTGCCCGGCGAGGAGGTGGAGGGCAGTTCTGTGATCTCCACCGTCCTGGTCACGGAGTCGCCTAGTCCATCTGCAGGCGCCTGGGTGAGAGAAAAGGAGCGCGATTGGAATGTCGGTCCCAGCAGCGAGGGACTCGGCCGATTCGCATGAATAGACGTTTCTTTCAGTAGCAGACCTATAGCCGCCTGCGCGAGGGCCTCGTTTGGCACTTCTTTCCGCTCGAATAATTCCGCCTTGTGTTTCTGGATGTATCCCGTTTCGACTTCGCCGGCCACGAAGGCGGGGGAGACGCAACAACGCTTGAGGAACTCGATGTTCGTTGTTGGACCGGCGACTTCGTAGTTCTCTAGTGCGGCGCGCATTTTATGCAATGCAGCTTCGCGTGTCGGACCGCGCACGATCAGTTTGGCGATCATGGGGTCGTAGTGGCTGGATACTTCGTCACCGGACACGAAACCCGCGTCAACGCGGACATCGGGGCTTGTAGGCGGCAAGCGCATGTGCAGCAGCTTTCCCGAGTCCGGGATGAAGTTCATATCCGGGTTCTCGGCATAAATACGCGCCTCTATCGCGTGACCCCGCTGCTTGATCCGCTCGTGGATCTCCTGCTGGGAGAGTGGGAGGACACCACCCTCAGCGACGATGAACTGCCAGCGCACGAGGTCTTCTCCTGTGACCATCTCGGTGACGGGGTGCTCGACCTGCAGACGCGTGTTCATCTCCATGAAGAAGAACTCGTTGGTCTCGTTGTCGAAGATGAACTCGACTGTGCCCGCGCCTTCGTAGTTCACTGCCAGGGCAGCCGCACAAGCCTTCTGCCACAGGTCCTGCCGGATCTCCTCCGCGAGGTGGGGCGCAGGCGACTCCTCGAGAATCTTCTGATGACGCCTCTGGATACTGCAGTCCCTCTCGCCCAGCGCGACGCAATTCCCGTGTTGATCGGCAAAGACCTGCACCTCGATGTGCCGGGGCGTGGTGATGTACTTCTCGACCAGCATGACCTCATCGCCAAACGAATTGCGCGCCTCGCTCTTCGCGCTGTCCAGCTGCTGCATGAAGTCCCCCTCATTCTGCACGATACGCATGCCCTTCCCGCCGCCGCCCTTGACCGCCTTCAGCAGCACGGGGTACCCTATCTCGCCCGCCTTCTCGCGCAGGAACGCCGGGTCCTGGTTCTCGCCGTGGTAGCCGGGGATGCAGGGCACGCCCGCCGCGGTCATGATGTCCTTGCTGCGGCTCTTGCTGCCCATGTCCTCGATTGCCTTCCACGGCGGACCAATGAAAGTGAGTCCGTTCTCTGTGCATTTGCGCGCGAACCCCGGATTCTCGGAGAGAAATCCATAGCCCGGGTGGATGCCCTGGCAGCCCTGCTCCTTCGCAACCTGGATGATGCGGTCGCCATCTAGATATGCCGAGGGCTCACCCAGGTTGACGGCGAAAGGTGAGCTGAGGGCGTGTTGCGAGTGCGCGTCGGGATTCGTGTAGATGGTTGTGGTGCGGATGCCGTAGTCGGCGGCTGTCCTGCCTACGCGGAGGGCGATCTCCCCGCGATTGGCAATGAGGATCGAGGTGAGCGGTTTGGTGGAGTCGGACTTGGGGATCGTGGACAGCTTGCGGTAGGTAGCTGGGAAGGCGCGCAGAGAGCGAGTCAGGCGCGGACCCCGTCGGAGCATCATCGTGGCGGCTCAATTGATCAATTGGCAGTGCAAAGCAAAACGAACAGCGTTCTTCACAGGAAACAATACACGGCGACAAAATGCTCATAAGCAATCTCCCACAAGCGCAGAGAGGCCGAGCGGCATGACAGCACAAAGGGCAAGCACGGCTAGACGCGGCTCTCCCCAGCCCAGGCGCGGATTGCTTGCGCGGTGAGGTAAGAGCGCAGTGTCCCCACTCTTTTTGCGGGGAGGGGCGCTAGCAGGAAGGAAGTGGCTTGTGCGCTTTTGCGGCAAGGAAGGAGCGAGGAACGTGCTGGCTTCGCGCGTGCAACCTCGAGTCGCTATTGTTTCGGCAACGCTGAATGGCGCCAACAATCGCGACCTAGGACTTGACTTCGTTAGTTGTAGCCTCTTGTGCGCTCTTTGGCCGTTTGCTTTCTTGTGATCGTGGAGAGCAGGATTGCATTTTGGAGGTATCTGCATACTTGGACGCGTCACGATTTTGATGCGCTTGATGCCGCGGATAGAGCTCGAGGACGACGACGAAGACTTGCACGCATTGGAGCCTCGATAGCATACTCGAAAACACCTCCACCCGCCACAATGTCCTTCGAAGACTACGAGGACATCCTCGCCGAGGACACCTTCGACTATGTCGAGGACACTTTCATCGAGGCTGCAAGTACCCTCCTTCCCAGACTCACTCCGATCCAGCACACCACAGACTAACAATGGAATATACAGGACGACCTCGCCGAACACGCCATCCCCTCCCCACCGCACATGGCCGAAGACGTAGAAGACTTCGACATCGACCTCTGGCAGTACGACTACTGGAACGACATCGACTACGGCTCCGACGGCGACGAGATACGGCAGCGCGCGCTGGAGTCGCAGCGGGCTAAGAAGCGGAGGAAAGTCGTGCCTTCCACATCCAATAGTGGCAGTGCCGCGAAGAAGAGGCGGACTGTTATGGGGACGCGGAAGAGACCTACGGGCAAGGCGATGAGTATGGATGAGCTCCCCTCGGTGGTCCTCATGAAACACGCAATTGAGCAGCGCTACGAGGCGCAGGATGTCAAGACGGTGGATGTACGACCGCTTGTGCCAATGGCGGTCCTGGGCGATTGGCGTGAGAAGTTTAGGGATGTGCCTATGTTCGCTACGCGCAAGCCCGTTGCCGAGTTGGAGGAGGTGCACGATGCGCCGGACGATGATGGTGCTGTTGTGGATGGGGAGGGAATGCATGAGGGCGATGAGGGTTGGGAAGACGAGGATGAGGAGGAGGAGGGAGGGCCTATGGATCTTGACCCCGAGGCTCTCAAATTGGCGATTCAGCAGAACCTCAAAGCCGCGGGCATAAATGTCAAAGGCATGGACGAGGCGGCGATCATGGGTATGGCGATGAAGATGTTTGCCGGCGGCGGAGAAGGAGGAGGCGATGACCTCATTGGCGAAATGGCAGATCAATTACTCGGTGGCACGAGGGGAGGGGAGGATGAGGGCGATGAAGAAACAGAAGAGGACGAGGCGACTGGCTTCGCGGGCTGGATCAAGAAGACAGCCGAAGCAAAGGCAGCCACCAAGGAAAGCGCGAACAACGACCTTCCCACACCCACAGACAGCACAGGCAAGCCCTCCGCCTCGCCACCAGAAAAGCGCGTCGAGAAGCAGATTGAGGAGGAAGCTCAGGCGGGCGCAGAACGAGGGCAGCAGCATCAGAGAGGCACGAAGAGGAAGGCTGCGGAGGAGGACGCAATCTTGCAGCCCAAGCGAGCGGCAAGGCGGTTTGATGCGCCGACGGCGGCGAGTAAGGCGAGGAGTGTGAGTAGCACGACGACGGTGCCTGTGAGTGCGGTGGCGAAGAGGAAGGGACGGAAGGGCTGAGCGACTCAAACCTACACATGCGTCATCCAAGGTCTTGGGGTTAAACCTTCACATTATTATACCTGCATTCACAGGGTTGGAGTGATGTGCGATCCTAACACATGTATTACTACGTTAGCATCGAATTGAGGTGGATGACCTGGTACTTCTAGCATAACGAGCAACGGCGACACTAGCATCGTCGATGCTTCTCTTTACCTGATATCGCAGGATCTCATTTTTCAGCAATCGAAAGAGCTTGGACTTGCGGGGTTAGCAGACACAGTAATCGTCAAACGTCTTTTGCTGTATCTGTTAGTCGGTGTTTCATTTTTAGACCTATCCCTCCCCACCGGGGTCATCCCTCTAAACGTCTCAGACATGCAAACAAACGACCAATCGAAACTCAGCCTCACAACCCAGAAGCAATTACCATCGGACCATAGGTCGATTATTGCTAGACCTATATCGCGCTACGGTCGAGGAGTGACCTAGTTGAGATCCGAGTCCTGGTCTGATCTTGCGCAGGGGTCACGGAGGAAGGAGTAGGAAAATGTTCTCTATGTCTACGCGTGTGCTTCCCATTGCGCGTTTGCTGGATTATCAGTATTGGACGATACTATTGGCCCCAGTCGATACTCATATGAAAGAGCATGGAGATCGTCCATCGGCGTAGGTTCAACATCTTGACACTCTCCTGCATATAGCCCGGGCAGCTCGGATAGACAAGCACCGCGTTTCACGTACACGATCTTGACAGTCCACTTCTGGCTTCTCGGCATCACGGATTCGTTCTTCACGTCGCCTGTTCGGGAACTCGAGCTGGAACGGGAAATTCTGCCAATCCGGATCTGGGGGGGTTTATAGAGGGGCGTGGGAAGTGGGAAATGAGAGGATGGTTCGTTATGCCTCTTCGACCATGTCTACAACCCCTCGGGCGTGGATCGCGAAAGACGGTTCTTATGAGGGGCGCGCTGCGCGATTGCGGCAGACATCTGATCACGATGTGCGGAGGAGGCGTGGGCGCCGACAAGCTGACGGTGATGTGGATGAGATTCAGGTCGTGCAGGTGACGCTCACGAGTGGTATACTTGTGGCAGTTCTAGTGAATGTGTATGCCGTGGCTGATTGATCGAACCAGTCTACTTCAGCACGCTGCCTCGACCCACGCCGTCCTCTCTAAGTGCTTATCCAAGTCTCGTACCGACTACTTCTCTGACGAGGACACTGGCGTCAATCAAATTGAGCACGATATCGTCCTCGACCACGGGCCCAGAAACACCAGCAAGCACAGGACATATAACACCCGCAAGCCCACCCGGCTTCCCCGCCGCCCTCGTCGCCTCGCTCTGCACCCTCCTACCCGTCGCCTTCCTCATAACCCTCTTCTTCTACCTCTACTACCGGCACCGCCATCCCACGCCCGCGCCTTCTGTAGCCTCAGAAGACAAGTACGTGTGGGGACCACTCGGTCTGATGCGGCGCAAGGAGAGGGACAAGGATCACCCCGTGCTGAAGTCGGAGCAAGAACGGACAAAGGTAGACCCCATTGCTGAGGCGATCAGGGAGGAGGAACGGCAGAGGCTGGGGAGGATGAAGAGGAGTGGCGAGGCGAGGTTTTATGCGCCTGGTGTGAGGCATCTTGTTGAGTATGTGGGGAGTAAGGAGAGGGTCAGGGTTATGATCGATTGGAGGGATCGTGTGAGAA
Organism: Scolecobasidium constrictum UM 578; assembly: GCA_000611715.1. Taxonomy (NCBI): domain Eukaryota; kingdom Fungi; phylum Ascomycota; class Dothideomycetes; order Venturiales; family Sympoventuriaceae; genus Scolecobasidium; species Scolecobasidium constrictum. Next base: position 467,590 of record AZYM01000161.1, read on the forward strand.
TGAATAGTAGATCATAATCATGTCTTCCGCATTTTGTCTACCTTTCCAAACACTCTCCCAAAGCAATCTCGAGTTCTCTCACTGCGGCGGCTTCCCAGCCGCTGGCGGAGGACCCAAAGGCGGGTTCTCATCCAACGCCTTCTTCAAAGCCGCAATCAACTTCTCCTCGTTCGCCGCAAACTCCGGGTCCTCCTTGATCTTCTGCTCAATCACCTCATTCACCGAAATGGCCGGGTATGGCACATTAACGCCCTTCTTGACCGGGTCCCTCGCCCAGATCCGCTGCTGCCACGCATACACATTCGGGAACTTCTCCAGACTGCCCAACCCCGTGAAGTAACTGTTGTTCACAAAGGCGAAATTCGCAATGTCCGCGAAGGAGTACTTCCCCTTCCCCGGGCCGACGAGGTACTCCCTCCCTTCGAGCGCTTTATCCAACACCTCGAGGTTGCGCAACCCCTCGCGATGGAACAGCGCGATGGCGAAATCGTGCTTCTTGGGGAAGAAACGGAAAAAGCGCACATTGTTCGTGCCGTTGGGCGTGATGTCCCCGCCCATGAAGTGGATCCACATGTCCTGCTTTGCGAGGTCCGCCGGGTCCGTGAAGGAGAATTGCTGGGAGGGGTCGTGGTACCGTGCTAGATGCTGGAGGATGGCGCCGGACTCGCCGACGCTGATGCCGCCGAGGTCGTGGTCGACGATCGTGGGGATCTTGCCGTTGGGGTTGAGTTCTAGGTACCACGGCTGCTTTTGGATGGCTTTGGGGAGGGTGATGGCTTGGACGGTGTAGTCTGTGCCGTAGGCGGCTTTGAGCTCCTCGAGGGCGATGGACGCTTTGAAGCCTGGATGCAAGCGTAAGCGAGATCGTTCAGTCCACAACATTAGTTTCAATCACCATTCGGTGTCCCCCATGATAGCAGTTCAATGCCTTTGTCAGCTTTCAGCCCTGTTGCCAGAGGCAGTTGCATAGCCATGGGATGGTGTGCCATGATGCTGATCGAGATCCGCTGTGAGATGAGTTGGAGATGTAAAAGAGAATGTTATCTTCGTGAACGTAGGCACGACTTCAGCTCCCTCTTATATATCTACGTGATCGTCAGGCTCTCCTGCGCGTTGCTCACCGTTGTCCCACCATGCTTCAAGGTGGGCTGTCCATGGACCAATCATCGTTGTTGTTCGTCGCCGACTCTCGGCGCCGAAGCTGTTCAGTCTAACTTCACTTCGCTTTCTTAGACTCCTTCCCCACTCTCGTCATCGGACTACATCTGATGCGTAAATCGATGTCCCGACTGGAATTGATCTCTCCGTGATACTGTGACGGCACTTGGAGTTCCCTTAGAGGATTGTGATGGCGCATCTGATGATGCTGCAACAAATTCGAGTCTGACGCGTGTGTGAGGAGAGGAGGTCGAGACTGAGGCGCCTCGGATGGAACCATTTAACAAGCAGGGCCAACGAGATACTCAAGCGCGATGGGTGACTGGAGACTGCGCTCACGATCGCAGCATACCTTGTCTCCATTTAGGAAGATGTTCTAGGTGACGGAGCCACCGAATTGATTTGTACGGACGACATTGATCTTGTATTGGTTGCTGCATACAAGTGTTTGCACACGAGTGCCTGGACACAAGTGCCTGGACACGGAAGTTTCTGCCAATGGCGTACCTGGCTTGTTGCGACGAAAGGCCTCACGGAGACACGACGTAAACAGCCAAGAAGCCGGTTCTCGGAACAAAAAGAAGCTCGCAGACATTTCACTATCATGAACACTGATCCACACATGCAGTCATCATCGAAAGACACTGACAAAAAACACAAGAAAAGATCATATCGTACATGTGGAGCTTGTTTCACGTCCGCAGCACAACACGCTCGAACCCAAGACTTCCACCGACGTGAAGCCAAAGGGCAAAAAATCAGGTTCAATCAACACCCTAGAAAACCACATTCCTACGTTGCTATAGGCAGGTTTTTATCCGTCGGTCTTGAACAGGACTCTTTCGGTCGGTTGGGTTGGGAGTCGTGTTTGGACCATTCTCGATCTCTAGCCGTTGCCCAGCTTCCACGTTAGTCCGGCGGAAACTAAACATGAAAGGTCCATCTGAGGAACTATTGACTACCGTGTCGATTCGTGCGGGGCGGAACCCTTCGACTTGATAATAAGGGCCCTTCTTCATTGATCGATATAGAACCATGAACTGCGCGCTAGCAATGGCTGTCTGCATTAATGACTTTGAGGCTCTCAATCTTGCGCTCCAGTGGAAAACGTGACATATGGTGAGAGAAGGTGAGATGAAGACAAGGTCCAACATTGGCTTCATGAAAGGGCTTGATTCGATATGAACATGGGTATAAAAGCGAAATCAACAATACAATCATCTGCGTCGAGACATCCTTCTCACTATATCATTTCCACCGGTCGATTCCTAAAGGGCAAGTGCGCCAATCAAAGGCACCAAGATCGCCGGCAGCAAAACCCATGGTGTCCATGAACCGGCGGTCATCTCCGCGCTGGAGGTGCTTCCACCACCAGTGCTCTGATCTTCGTTTCCTGCCGAAGCAGTACCGGTCGCAAGACGGCGGGTCGTGGATGAAGCGCTCGCTTCGGCTGAGCTGCTGCGTGCAGCATTAATGGCACTTGCAGAAGCGCTCAGAGATGTGGCCGAGAGAGGTGGATCTGGCGTGCTCCAAGTCGCTGTGAGGGAGTCGAATTCGTCCGATGCTGCGGCACTTGCCGTTGCGTAGATGCTGGTGCGTGTGCTGGTCGTGATGCGCGTGGACGTGACCGTGGAGAAGCGGATCTGGAAGTCGTAATTGTAGTACCAGCTGGTGTAGTACCACGTGATGTAGAAGTAGTAATAGTTGAATGCGTTTCCGCTGCTGCCAGTTCTCGTGGCTGCTGCCGTGATGGTGGTGCCGGTTGGAGTGTTCCCTCCGCTGCCGCCTGATCCACCACTGCCACTGCTTCCAAGTGAGCATCGTCCACTTGCAGAGTTGCATCGATAACCGATCGGACAGCAGCCACCAAAAGAGTCGTTGCAGCAGTTTTCGCCCAGGTCACATGCGCCGGTACCATCTGAGCAGCAGGTCGATGTCGATGGCATGCATCCACCATTGCAGCACCGCTCAAAGGAGTAGCAGTATCCACCGCCAGTGCAGCATCGATCTGAGGAGGACGAGGCGCATGTACCTGATGGGCATGTGTCTGTTGCCAAGATCAGCCCTGCGCCGTTCTTGCCAACAGATGTTCCACTTACAGATACAGCTTTGACGTCTGACTAGCTCAAGAAAGTCGGTCGTGTCACGCTTGCTAATGCCCATCTTGTGATATTTGCGATCAATCTCGGATGCGTCAGGCGCATCCTGCGCAAGCACAGAGGAAGCGCAGAGCGCAACAGCGGCACTCAAAATCCAGAAACGGCCCATGTCTTCTTCGGTGAGAATGTAGACGAGCAACGAATGTCCCGGAAACAAGGTCGCGATGTGAACGAACGACTCGCAGCTTCATCCCGTCCCATCACGGTCATATATACCTCTCCCCACCAGCGTACCGTCCTCCAGTCCGCAGCATCTTCATCTCTGCAGACCGGTCAAGGCGCACTCGACTTTTCCCGCGTCGAGAGGAAGAGCAGCACCCGTAGAAGAGAAAGAGGATTAGTTCCTGCGCGGGATACGAGCGCACTTGTAAGTGTTTAGTAAGGTTCGCTCCATCCCGCTTCGCTTTTAGCCTTGGCTGCAGGGACCCGTCAAGCCCAGCGAGTCGGGGCGCTGGCGAGGCTGAGACGTTTGGGTAGGGATTTGCAGGGCGGATCTTTGAGAGGTCTGGTGATGCAGGTTCGCTTGTGTCGTGCATAGCTTTGAGAGTCTGGCTTGTCAGGCTGTAGGAATGTAACGCATGGCTGTGCTTGCGATCCTGCAATCGAGTGTCGTGCGATGTTCAGAGATAGCTTGGGCACCACAATGTAAAGGACGCTTTGGCCAGTGCAAGATGAGGCTGGAACCAGCTCATCTATCCGCACTCCAAGAATGCGTTATGACATGCTCCCGACAGATCTCCGATATCGAAGTGAAAGTTTAGGAGAACATTGAAGGAATGGCGTCGGAGTTACAGCCGAGAAGACCAAGAAAAGGTGGCTGGCATTGTGAAGCTATTTTTATACATCACGTGTGCTTCACGCTGCAGTCATGATTGGCTTAGACGTTTAGTCTTGCATTGTGCATGGCAACGGCAGAGCGACAGCCACAATCTACCGGGTCCCTACTGCTGCCTCCTTCCTTACGCTGGTTACCTACCAAGATGTGAGGCAGAAAGCGTAGACCGTACAGTGAGGGGACAGAGCCGATCATGCATACAAGAACATTCATAGTCAGCAGAAATGTTCTGTCGCAACAGATCTACCAAGTCTCCCAGATCGCATCTGGCAAGACCGTCCTCATTAAGCCCCAATGCCTTACAGCATGATCTCGATGGAACTTTTCAATGATTCCTTCCTTGCCTCTTGTCAAGATCACCTCCTTCGTACCATCGCCGCCACCGGCCTTCACAATATCCTGAAGTTTGATCTCTAGCTCTTTCTTAGGCGGCACATACTCCCTTCGACTCAGACTTCCACCCCAGTCATCTTCCTTCGCCGCGCGAAATGTCAAAGGTCTTGCCTTCGACTTCGTGCAGAAGACGACCATATTGATGAAGTTGCTTGGATCTGGGTCTTTGGGATCCGGCTCGCTATCACGGAAGATGCTACAGGTAGGGAAGACCTTGTGGATCGTGCTCAGCACTATGCGCGGCGGTGGAAGTGTGATGTCGCCTGCATAGTTGATCGCAATTACTCCGTCATCGTTCAGCAGCTTTTCGAGACCCTGCAAGAATTCGAGCGTGAACAGAGCAGTGGGCTCGGCACCACCGGTGAAGACATCATGTACGATGTAGTCATAAGACTTCGGGTTCGTGAGTGATGCGGAAGAGACAAAGTCCACGGCGTCGGACAGGATAGCCGTGTGTGTCGTGGGGAGGTTGAAGTACTTGGTCGCGAACTCGTGAACGACCGGGTCAAGTTCAACGATTGTGGTGTTGATGCCACGATTAATGAAGGCTGTCGGCGAGGTGCCTATGCCTAGGCCACTGTCGAGCCAGATTAGCGCTGCAACTTGTCAAGTCAGGAAATCACTCACATGAACAAAGCATTGGCCTCGATGTCTGCGCGTGGAGCCTCTCGTTCGACCAATCGCACTGCTTCCAGCATGGTGAACACTGAGTAGATCGTCTCTCGTTGAACTTGACCCTGCTTCGCCCTCTCCTCGCTGACCAGCCATTCACCACCTAGCAGACTGTGGTCGCAACGAAGCACGCGATACTGGTTGACCTTGTCTTCCAAGACACTCACGTACCCCGTAATCGAATCTCGCCGATCCAGCAGAGAATAGTTGTGTGTCGCAAGTGTTTTATTGAGCAACTTCAGGGTAGCCACAGACTCATGATGTGGATTCTGGAACAGTGTGTGTAGCATGGCAGGCGAGCAGAGGAGCAGCCATGGCGAGCGAGCAAGCAGCATATAACCTGTCGCGATGACAAGCGAGAGACCTGTGCGAGAGAAGAAATCTACTTGCCCAATGATCGTAGGGAGAAAGGATGATGCGTAGCGTTGAGAGACAAAGAATATGCCATAGCAGATGGCAGGTCGGATGCTATCGGTACTGGTGCGGATCGGGCTCTGAGGATCTAAGCTTTCGAGAAGAGATGCTGTCGCAAGGTACGCCAGCAAGAGCAGAGGGAAGAATGTGAGCGCTTCCGTCACGAGCGGACCATTCTCAGCACCGAGCTGCTTGCTGTACGGGAACAGCGCCCATTGGATGGTTGGTATGTAGTATGCCATGACTGGCAGTAATTTGGCTAGATCCGAAGGCAGGTAGTTTTGGTGAGGAAGTTTGGAAATTACGAATGCGAGCATGGTGACGATGGTTACCCCTTGATGATGGTAGATGGCTGAAGGTATTGAGCCATAGACTGGGGACAGATTCGCTTGCGAGACTGGCGAGGCAAGACCGGCCAGGACCATGATCGCGATGGCGGAGCCGATGACTTTCCATTGTGGTTGTATCTGCTCCGGCGCACTGGCGTCTGCTACTGAGCCTCTCGACTCGGAAGCAGTCGCCTTCTCGATGACGGCCGGGGTCTCGATCGCTTTCTTTCCTCGTGACTTCGGCGCCATTGTGATAGCTATGGTGAACGGTTTACAGCAATTGGACTGCGTTATCTCATGATCCAAGCTCTTTTCTCAATGCCGTGCAGATGAATGATGGAGCAAGTCAATAAATCATCAGATGAAGATGAAGAAAACTAAATTTTGGGACAGCTCAGAAGATCGTGCGATGTTGTCCTGTCGAAACATGAAACTCGACTCCGAAACCAGCCTTATGATGACCCTGCAGAAGGTGGCGCTAGCGCATCGGTGGCGTCAGCTCCACCCGTTGGGAATCGCATTCATAATGAAGGCGCTCTCTCGTTAAGTTTAACATATCAAATCTCTCTCACATCATGCCGTACTTTCAACCCCGTATAGTTCCAATCATGGAATCGCAAAGCCAGCAAAGCCCGGCAGAATCCACATCACGGCACTCAGAAGCGTCATCGTCGTCACTTTCAAGAACACCAGAACGGATACGAAGGAAAAACCGACGACTTCGGTACCTCGAACTTCACCCAGAGTACTTTGGTCCTTCGCTTGAGCTTGCTGATCCACTGTTGTATGACCGCTTGATCAGGCGATTTCAATCAACAGCAGAGCGTGAGGCAGAAGGTCGCAAGAAGGGCTATTCAGGTACCATGGAAGCCGATCTTTGGCGCGCTGAAGCCAAACTCGACGCTCTCACGCATCCAAATCCAAACGCCACATTCCAATATAAGCGTGGTCCGCAAGGCGAGATATACGCAGAAGACAACGACGAAGTGCCGCAGAGTAAAGAGGAAGGCTTCAAGCGGTGGCGGTATGAGATGGAAATGCGCTTTCTCCGTGGCGATGATGAAGATTTCGAGTACGAGGCTATAGATGAGAGTGAAGAGTTTGATGACAAAGCTGAAGAGGAACGGGTGGAAATGGACGAATATCTTGAGGGCGAAGAGGCTGGGTTTGTGCTCGAAGATGGGCAACAGCCGAAGGGCGAGACTGGCATACAGGATTTCTGAGCACGGCTCTATAAAGGTGAAGTTTGCCAAACCTTCATCTTCGGCGTACAGTCCGGCTTCGATGTCTACATAGAAGTCAGTGTTCTTGCGCAACTTGCCTCATGGACATAGCCAAGGCAAGCATCGGTCCTGCGGATTGGACGATAGCTCACCGAGCGATCAGCCATCATTGGCGCGCGGTCAAAACATCACAAGGACGATCGGCGAGTACAGGTGGCTTTGCCAGGAATCAGAATGGCGCTCTCTCACACGGTAGGAAAGGCTTTCTCCGCAGAAATGGGAGAACCGAGACTCAAGACCTATGATAAAGGCGATTTCGTTTCTTTAGCCAATTTGTTGGACTCCAGAACAAGCCGAATCGTGCGTTCTCAACTCTCGGGATTCTCTCGCAAGACTAAAACCGAATTTGATTGCTAGGAGAACTGGGTTACCGATTCGTGAAACGTGATGGTTCGCAAAACAAAATCCCACAGGTTCTACAATGAACCGCGGTCTTATCGGATCTCAAACACCGTCGTAGGAATGCCTTCATTATTTTGGTGAGCCATTGCCTCACCATCCATCATGCCATGGACGTAACACTCTCCAAGCATCTCGTGGAAAACTTCGCCATCCTTCCCAAGGTTCTTCTGAAACTTCTTCTCGACCTCCGTCATGTACTCTTCTTGCGTGAGCTCATCCTCTGGCTCCTTTGGGTCCTTTTGTTTGGGCAGCCGCGCTCGTTGTTTGTACTTGAAAAAGTGCCCATACGGAAACCTCGGTTTGCTGAAATGGGTCTCCTTGCCATCAATGATGACGGAGTATGACTCTCGTCCTCTGTTTGGTGTGCCGACAAGCCTTTGCGCCCTCGCATCAGGAAGGCGACCAAAGTCAGGTACATTCTCGCCCTTGACACGAACATGCGGTATTCGATCTTGCCAATCCTTGCACGTTTCATCCATTCTCTTCAGGGTGTGCTTCCAAAGTTGATCATGGTTGGTTTTCTTTTCGTCAATCAGTCTTTTGAGCTCATCGGCTGACCATTTCTTTAGGCTCTCAGTGCTCAATCTCTTCCATTTGACAGGAGCGCGAACGTCGGCGGCTGCGCCTTCTGCATCATCCTCGGCATGGAACGGAGTGTCAACGATTGTCTTGAGTATCTCCCTCCACTTTTTCTTGTCATCCTCAAATTTGAGCGTTTGCGCATCCGAATGCCTATGTTGCGACCTTTGCACATCGTCTGGTGCTACTTGAGTGTTTTCCTTCTTAGGCTTCCCTGAAGGCGGAGCAGAAAGTATACCAGATTCAAGGAGAGCCCTGTCGAGGCCAGTGCCTGATACAGACGCTCGGATGCTCGAAGACCTGCGATGCCCAAATTGACGTGGAGATTTTGGTGCCTTCGTTGATGACTTTCGGCGAATAGCGGGTCGATGAATGGAGGCCGTGATTTTGTCAGCCTTGCCCCTCTCCGCACCTTCAACGGCCTCTTCTTCATCCCTCACTCTTGTCCCAGCAGACGACGCACTTGCGGCTGACAGAGCCCGTTCCTGGACTTGCGCCTCTGGCGTCGGACTTGTAGTATCATTGATTTGGCCTGTGAAAGAAGTCTCTGGCTTCTGTCTGCCATTCTGACGAACAACTCCTTCAAGTACTCCGCTCGGTGGCTTTGCGACCGTTTTAGTGGTGCTTGCAGAGTCACCTGTCTGTGATAGCGAGCTTTGTTTTCCTTGAATGCGTTCCTTGGCACCATTTGCCGGCGACGGCTTGCTTTCAGCTTCATGAAAATCTGAGCCGTTTTCCGCAGCAGTCATTGTACCATCATGCCCAACTTCTCCATGGCTTTCAATGCCGTTGACCGCAATATCTGGATTGCCATTCTCCGTCGGCTGTATTGGAGTCTGCACACCGGAATCCACTCCATACCGGTTTCTAAGGTACGTCATGCGATCTTGCTGCCGGTTTTTCCTGAGCTCGTCCGATGCAAATATTCTTCCTGCTGCCTCAACGTGATCTTTCCGGGGTCGCCTGATCATCTTGAGCCAAAACCTTCCATAGCTGACAGCAAGCTCAAACTCCCTCCAATTCACGGTCGGAGGGCGCCATCCTTTCTTCCATCGTTCAAGGAATGGCTTCTTGTCATCCTCATTGATTTGGGCTACGACTCTCTTATTCTGTTCCTCACGCTGCTGAGCTACATGGGTCTGCCTCTTGCTCCATTCAGCCTTCCAAGCACTCAACATGTCGTCCATGGTCTTCTTAGGGTTTTGTCTACGCCAGTGAGCCGTCCAATAGACGAATGCCTCCGTCTCATCAGGCTCGCCCTCCTCGATTGAGCCAACGTGGCTGTCTGTCCATACTTGAGTCTTGGCCCATTCATCGAAGCGCTTGTTCGGTGCATCCTTCTCCCACTTCTGGAGCATGTCAAGTTTCTCCTCCGATCCACTAAATTTGCCCCTCTCACGCAGCCAAGCTTGGAAAGAGTCCACACACAGAAACCAGGTATTGCCACTGATCCATTCATCTGTCCACTTCTGTGCTGACTGCGTATCCCATGCTTTTTGGCTTTTGTCATGTTCATCGTCGTAACCAGTCTTCAGGTATTCCTCATCTTTAGGCTTTCGATCGTGGCTTGCATTGTCGTAGCGCACCCATGCGAGAAATCCTTCATGATCTCGGAATCTCTTCAGCTCAGCATCCCATTTCGAGCTCCAATCAGCGTCAGTCGCGAACATATCCCACAAGATAGTGCCTTCACACGGAACAGCAGGGTCTGTTTGAGCTTCCCTTTTCGCAGCTTCCTTGCGGAGTCTGTCAGCCAATTCCGATTTGTCGTCTTCAAAATCTTTTCCGGTACTCCGTTTTGACTCGAATCTCTGCTTAGTCAGATCTCCAGCTATCTCATTGATCTTCTTGAGAAGCACTTTGACACATTCTCTCATGCTGGCGATGACTTGAGATCTGCGCGCGTGGTCCTTGACAACCGAAGACGATAGCAGATGTTTCTTCAACACCCATGCCCGATACTCATGTATTCGGGCTAGGCCCGCTCGGAACAAGCGCCAATAGTACTCCCACTTTTTGTCCTTGGCAAATTCTTGCCTCTTGATCGTCTCCCATTCAACGTATAGCTTCCGATCAGCCTTGCGCTTCTCGCGGAACACTTCTCGACGTTCCAAATGCGAGCGATAGCTCCGCTGTACATGGCGAACAATGTAGTCGAGCTCGGATCTCATCTCCTCCTGGATGACTGCTTCAGACTTCGGTGCAGATTGTCGGAGCACAACAGGAACGCTGCATCCGTACAGAATGCATATGAGATCACCTTCTTTGACCTCGCTCGCGACGAGTCCCAACCTCTTGCCTTTGGTCTTGATCAGGGCTCGATTCCATATCGCCGCTTGCACTCTCCGGCTGAACTGTGCAACGACAGAGTTCCTCTCGTGCTCGATCAAGCCCGTTGTATCAACTACACCAGACGACGTGTTTCCTTTGCGGAAGGACTCCTGACAGGCTCTCGAATAGTATACGGGAGGGTTCCTCCCACCACTTCCACGATCTGCCACCAACGTACGCCAGAAATGTTCAGGAGGTTGTCCTCGCATGTTGGTCCAGCCAGCGAATTTCGCCCATGTTGTCGGGATTGAGCCGCTTTGTGAGGCTGGCTGTAGTGTCTCTATAGTATCCAGCACGAAGCCCTTTACATACAGGCTGAAGTGATTCGACAATACCGTTGCTTCGGTGCTTTTGTGGACGCGCTTACGGAACCGGAAGGTCTTTCGGTCGAGACCCTTGGTCTCGGCTGCATTGTAGTTGCGATGAGTAACATTTGGAAGGCCAACCAAGGAGTCGGCGTTCTTACGGCCCATTCTCAGTCCATCAATGCCTGGTCCATAGTCCATCGCATACGACGCCTTGGACAACCGCGGCAACCACGTCGGTGGAGGAACATCGCTGTCTTTCTCATCAATATCGACAGCCCAAGGTCTGCAGATCACATCGAGAGCACGAGAAGGGTCACGGCTTAGATTCCGTCGAACACAAAAGAGGATGAACTCTTTGCAAATGTCGATGTAAGACGCAGAATAGTCGACCGGGTATTGTTTCTTAGCAGTGAACATCTCGAGCGCAGTCTGTGTATGATCGGTAACTCTTAGCTTCTTGTTCGCAGCCGTAGGCGTCGTATCCTTGGAGATGCCGAGAAGTGCATAGATGCTATCGTGAGCCTTTGTCACGTCAAAGATTGACATGGAGGATACAAGATACTCGAGACTCAGGAGTGGCTGTCCGTGTAGCTTCGTTCTCGGAGCAATTTTCCGTGCATGTGCTTTGGGGAGCGGGTTACGATATGGGCCGTGTTGTGGAACTTCGTGATTGTTGTCAGTGCTCACTTCTATTCCTGCTTGTGGGGCAACCTGAGCTGGCCGCTGGGCTGGTGCGCTATTCGTGGTGCCTGAGCTACTGTCCAAGCCCTCTTCACCACCCTTCCCGTGGTCCGGCTCCTCGTCTTCGGAATCGTACGTCAAGGGCAAACTCCCTGTTCGAACCAAGCCCGGCTTCACCTGGATGTCTCCACGAGACTTCTCCGAATCTGACGAGTCTGGGTTGTGAATGTAATCATTGTCGCGGAAAAGGCGGCCGGTAGCATCTACAAGCAGACTGGCTCCGAGTTGTGAGATATACTCGAACCATCTCGGCACATGATTGTACTTTGAATCGGTTTTCATCACCTTCGATAACGTCAGTCGACAGCACCAGCATCGGCGTCTTATTGACATACCTCGGACAGCCTGTGAGTCGCCGTCTCAACCTCTACGAAGAGCTCGACAGCGACGGCGAACTTAGTCCACGACAGCTTGGCCGCACCGCAGTGTATGATGGCTTTCCGAGCTAGAGTGACCTCTTGTATCACCCATCGACGGGAGAACCAGGGTCTTTGCATAAGTTCCAATAACGACTTCCATTTCTCGCTAGAGTCGGATCGCTTGCACAGGTCATCGAAATGTTGTAGTTGCAGAATCTGCTGCTTGATGAAAAGTATCGCCCTGTCGCTGGAGTCATCAGAATCTCCTAGCCAGACTCTCACGCAGTCTGCTTTGCCATAGATATCCGCCATCATCTCGACTTGGCCCTGCACTCGTGCTTAGTCACAAGCTTCCTCTGAGATCAATCTTATATTTCACTTACGTTCTTTTCTGCTGTATCCACCTGATTAATACAAATTGCGTCAACCCAGAGATCGACGTCATGTGTCCTGTGCCTCAGCGCACGCAAAGCTGCTACCAAGCCTGGTTGGACATGCTTGACATACTGCTGGCGTCCTTTCTTGATCTTGATCTCTGCGTCTGAGGGTAATTTGCCCCAGCACCACGACAGCGCATCGTATGGGATGAATTCAAGCGTGTTGGCATCGTCATCAGTCTCGTCTTCTGCCCTTGGAGATGCTGTCCAGGCGCTTACGTGACCTGGTCCAGTCTGCTGTTCAGCAATAGTACTTGGGACAAGTTCACAGATGACATCCTTCTGATCTGGAGAGCCAGCTTGAATTCTTAGAATTCGTATGGCACCTCTCTCTGTGACAGGAATTTCCCGGTAATGTTTTGTCTTGAAGATGAGCTGGCCATCCTTCGTCCTATCAGGCCCTTCATCTATAGGCTGCTCAGAAGACTTCACGGCATTAGCACCAGACAGAACATTTGGCGTGGCCATGGGAGGCGGGAAGCGATTGAGACCGCATAGAAAAGATGAACGAGGTTGAATCACGATTCAAGCCTCTGAATTGGGACCATCCCATAATATGTCTGCCGGATTTCAGCTGGTGCTAGGATGTCGCATGCGATCCCGATGCCATTGGTTGGTTTGAGCCTCAAGTCACTCTGACGGCCAAGTCGGGAGGCCAGGACGGGAACTTCTCCTCTTGTGGCGCTTGCGGGCACACATACGTTGTCTGCGCACTCGCTTTTCTTTTCCATTTCGATCGAGGTAAGGCAACAGAAGGAGATGCCCCAGAGAGCATCAACGTTTGGCTATTGGTTAGCAGCTTCATGGGGAAATTGCCGTATGCAAAGCTTCCGGGATCTTCTGCAGAACGAGGCACGCATGATTGACTGCATGCACAAAAATCCAATGGCTACCTGAGCGCAACGTCGCAATGTCCGACATTTGCTCGTGCAGATGTAGCACGACAGGAAGAGACTCGAGGGTAGCAAACTCCGCGGATTGAGGTCCGATCGAGTCGCCGTCAAGAGGCGCAGATCGTTCCAAAGCTTTGAAATTAATGGTGGAATCAACATGACTACAAGCTGGGAGCTTGCTCACCAGCCAGGTGACCGACAGCCTGATGCGGATGAGGTTGTGAAGGGGTCAATGGCGTAGAACGCCTCGAACGCGTCAAAGGGAGTTGGGCCTAAGGTTGCAAGGCACCTAGCTTAGGCGTCTGTGGTCGACGCGCCAACGGCCTGATCAGTTGGCATTATCTACAATTCTACATAGCATATGCCCTCGACTGGGTCAGTACGCCCAAGGACTGCATGATTCGGTCCTCGACGCGAAGAAGTCAATACTGCCGCGTGTCAGCTGCCTGAGTCCAATTCATCAACGTTGGTGACTATCATCTTGCTTCACAAACCTAGGCAACGGCTAGGCTACATCAACCACTACATCTTGCTGCAAATATGTACCTGTGATCCCAGGACGAACAATACGCACAAGACCATCCTATGGACTTGAACCGCTCTTCCATTTTCATGTCCTGAAGGCAACCATTGCGGCCTTCGACACCATCCACTCCTGTCCACCAAGCGATGGAGCAAGTCTTCGCAATTAAAGTCAGCTAACCTGCTGCTTATAGACACAATTTCTCTTCAGGAACCCCAAGCTTCATTCTAGAGCCATGGCCACCCTCCTCACGATACCGGTCGAAGTCCTACAACTCATACTCCAAGAGTGCCTGAGCAGCACCTGGTACGCAAGCCGCTCAGACTACGCCGCTGTCATCGCAATGTGTCGTCGCATTGACAAGGTCCATCCTCGTCTCAGGGCAAACATGCGCTCTGCGTTCACGGCATGGTGTAGCGAACAAGGACTGCTTCGCTGCAATTGCCATGATGTGCTCGAAGTTCAAGCTCTGTACGAGAAGTTTCTCGGAGATCTGTTTTGGAGCAAAGCTACGCATTTGTGTTTTGACTGCAATGCGAGCACTACAAAAAGGCAAAAGAGGGAGTGCTCTTCGGAGCAGGCTGTGTCAAGCGAGTATTGAGCGAATTTGTCCTTGTACCACTCAGGCATATGAGGGCCGTCTGTATGTATGATCTTTGTCCCTTTGTGTCTACTGAGCGAGCTTCACTTATCAGGTTTGGATGATTCACATTAGTCATTCGCAATATGTAGAGACTGACCGACTACATTGGCGTAGCCGCCGGGGCACACTGCAGTATCCGAATTCATAACCCGTGGTGTCGCTTAATGAGGGACATCAATCATTTTTGCCATCACGACCCGAGCCGATGGTGAATCTCCTCAAGAAGATGTCTTTGACACCCACCGCTTCCACCTTGACGTGGCATTATGCGCTAGCCGTTGCAGCACTCGGTGAGCTTGAGTAGACCCAGCGATGCGAGCTCCCTGACGCCGTCCGATCCTCGAACGAAGACGACCTCGGGAAGTAATCTTGTTTCACAAGTTTTTGTATTCGCAGATGGTTCGTGGTTCGAGCCATAGCTCAGGTTTATTTTTGCAACTGAGCGGCGACGATCGAGATCGAAGGTCTCACTTGTGGAGCGCTGTGAGCTACTTTGAATGATACGAAAAGACAACGATTAGTACCCTGTTCATTAGTACCTTGTCTCCAAGAGGGGCTTTGTTGCTCGAGATTCGCTCCCCTTTTTTGCGGAATGTTGTCCTCACCTGTGGTGATGTGATTGTTGTCTGTGCAACTTCGTCATGCCTTCGCCGGCCAGAAGATAACACCGACCACCACTATTGACAATGTAGACGAGAATCAATTCCACACTGTCGTCCTGTTATCTAGAGCGCATGCGAAATTTCAAGTTCTGCTGAAAGCCGCGGTCTCTTCTCGTTGATGTTGTTCTCAACTTCCTGTTTCGTCATGGGCGAGAATGTCACCACAGCTTCCCGTCTACATCAGACTTGACCCGTACCTCATCCAACATTAATTCAGTACAACCACCAAACACAATCAAGATGGCGATGAATGCAGTCGGACCGTCCTCCGAAAACTCAATCGACATTGCGACACCACCGAAATGTACGGCTGACTTTTGCTTGATACCACTGGGCACGCCAACAGCTTCCGTGAGCAAAGAAGTGGCTGAAGTGCAGAGAATACTGAAGAAAAGCGGGTTGAATTACTCTATGCACTCAGCTGGAACCACCATAGGTGAGATTCGCCACTTCGTTCATGATTCATAGGATGGCTTGACTGACACAGCAAAAGAGGGATCATGGGACGATTGCATGAGAGTCATCGGCCAATGCCACGCGCTACTCCATCAGAATGGAGTCGTGCGCATACAGAGCGACATTCGCGTAGGGACAAGAACAGACAAAAGCCAGACGTTTGCACAGAAAGTCGAAGCGGTTGAGACTTTGCTTGCGAAGGATCCATGATGGCGAACGATTGATCGATAGTGGCAGATCGGGAAGGAAGTGTTTGTCTCACAGGCACGGAACTCACGGACCTCCCTCAGAAAGCTCGAGTTGATTCAATTATATCGTGTATGCAACAGGCTGGCAGCTATATTGACATGTCCTTCAGCAACTCCCTCCATTCTTGGTCTATATCAAGGCTGTCAGCAAATTGCTGATCAAACTCAATACTCGCCACCCTTCTGCGCACGCCGAATCTTGAGGAAGATTATCGTTGACATGACTGCCGTCATCAACCAGAGGACGCCGCTCACGCAATCGAGAAATGCTGCAGATCGCTGTCGGTCGAAGTTGGGACCGTACAGCTTAAAGTCCTTCGGGTTCTCGGTGTGCTTCTCGTGTGCAATATATGCCTTGCCGAACACGCCGATGACGCCTGCGTACAGGATGACAAGAATCCAGTCCCACCAGAAGAACAGATAGGAGTGGAAGCATGGCAGGAGGTATAGGATCGCCGTGACTGAGCTGAAGCCGCCGACTACTGTTGCAAGGAGCCAAGCTGAGTGTGGTGAACCGCCATGATTGCCCGCTGCAACCAGATCTGCGCAGTAGATGCTGAAGATGGTGACACCCAGCACGAACTGTAGGAACCGAAATGCGACCTTGAGCCAGACTCCCGGCATACCAAAGGGCATCCATTCTAGTTGTCTTTCGTAGATCATGTCGTCGTGTGTTGGGTTTCCGTTGAGGCTGATGGAGAAATATTTGCGGAGAGGAGTTTTGTGTTCGGTCGATAGGGAGTTGAGGGCAGAATTTCTATCGTATGCGAGCTTGGAGTCAGCTAAAGTTTGTCTTGCAGGCTGACTGGTGCGTGTGATGCAATGCGATGATTATATGTGCACTGAAGTGGTGAGGTGAAGGATGGAAGGATGAAGCAGAACTTGCGGGATTACTGTAATTCCACAAGGCATGGTGACTGTCTGTCAGTGAGTATGTATAAGCGAATCGTGCAAAATGAGAATGAGACAATGAACCTCTATTGTGGTGTGAATGGAACAAAGAATTATGTTTCAGATCTCGCACAAAGTCATTGTTGTGGTGACTTCAACCTCCGTTCGCGCCTGCCTATTGTCATGATGGAACAATCAGGCGAGATCTGATAACACATGAAAATACGATTTCTTCGTGAGTGCTTAAGAGGATGCGCCGGTACCCACCATACGGATCAGCGTTTAAGTTCGTATTAGTTCAACCCATCACGTCCAACAAGTTCGTGATTTGCTCCCTTCATGAATGTTTTGCGACTACAAAGATGATGATTCGCTACATGCATACATACATTGATGACCAACAAAAAGGCTACTGTCGCACTCTATCATCCAGTGCTGGATAGAGTGGCAACTTGTAGTCCTCATCATCGATCTTTGGAGTGAATCGCGCAAGCCAGTCCCATGCTGCAACTTTGGAGAGAAGACTCATGGTCGTATTAAAGATCCATCTTTTGAGATCTGAGCTTGGGTGCGCAACGGCTGGGAAAATCGATGGAATCTTCTGCGTTTCTTCAACGAAAGGGCGAAAGGCGTCTTCGTACGCGACGAACGCTTTCGTGGGACTGTCGTCTGCTTCAAGCTTGCTGATCTCACCAGCCAATACGTACGCTCCGAGGAGAGCCAGATTTGCGCCAGCACCAGTAAGCGGAGTGGGAGCATATGCAGTATCGCCTAGGCAGATGATTCGCCTTTCTGACCATCGAGTCATGCGGATCTGCTCGATCTTGTGGAAGTAGAAATCTGGCGCCGTTTCCATCTCCTCAAGTAATCGTTGACTTTGCCATCCCGCGTTCTGAAACTCCGATCGGATCAACTTATTCTTCGTTTCTCGATCGCTCCGTGCAGCGGATGCCCAAGCGTTCTTCTGCCCGTCCGTGATAGGCATGATTGTGAACATGGCGCGAATAGTGTTGTAAGGATCAGGACGAGTTGTGATGATCCTTGACCTGCCCGCTTGATAGATATTCCAGAAATTGTTGTCCGCCGCAATCCGTGGAATGGTGAAGTAGACAGCGTACATGCCTTTGTCTACAATCTCGATGTTCTCTGAAGGAAAGCACTGTTTCCGGATGCGCGACCATTGGCCATCTGCTGCTACAAGGAGATCATATTCCTGTACGTCGCCATTGTTCGTTTCAACCTTCACTGCCGTGTTATCATTTTGCAATACTCGAGAAACCGTGGTGCCGAAACAGTACTTGACGGATGGGAACCTCGTCGAAGCTTCGTAGCAGATCAATGAAAGATCTCCGCGTAGAATTTCCGTGGCAGCAGTCATGCTTCGTGATCCATCCCGGACTGGGAATGGTGCGAATGGTCGTCCTTTCGGGTCGAGGAACTGCGTGCCCTTTTCGGTTGTGTTGTAGCGTTTGAGCTCGGCCAACAGACCCATTTTCTCCATCACCGCGAGCGCAGTGCCGTTGACATCGATGTTCTGGCCATAAGGGAGTAATGCTGGTGCCCTCTCGAAGACTGTGACGTGAACTCCGATCTTGCCTAGAAAGTAAGCAAGCGATGGACCTGCGATACCGGCTCCGCTGATGAGGACACGCATGGCTAGCTGCAGAGCTGTGGTAGTTAAACTGATGATAGCTGGACAAGCTATGTTTTTCAGAGATGAAAGTGATCGATTACTACTCCATTATCCCATGTGCGACGCCGTTGCATATATACTCGCAGCGGCATAAGAACCCATCTCGAGTCTGAACGTCATGAAAGCCATCACTTCAGAGTGAAAAGGCACGATATTCCTCCGCAAGGAACAAAGCGGTCTTTGGAAAAGCTGGTTCGCGGTGAGCAGGAGAGGTTATAGGAGCAGACGGGTTGTAGCAAATGCCGAGACATTGTCGGCGCCGAAATGCTAACGTCATCAATCGCGAGGTCGCTTTTCCACCGTCCGCTTTCGGTCCTCTCTTGTGACACCAACAAAGGCCTCGACATCTATGCCCAGCTCCCTATCGAGCACGAAGCTTGGGACAGGTCGTTCCAGTCAGGCTTTTGAGGTTTATGTGCTACGATCCACACTGCACACGGGCTTTCCTTTCCTGCCGGTCCCGCTAGGAAACAGAAGACATGCTGATTAACAGGCCCAAGTTGCTGTAACACACTTGCGCCGACATTTTGACTTGCAACTAGCCAGCGCCGGGAACGCATTCACAGTTGAACATGCAAAGCCGTCGACCTTGGCTTTCCTCGCGCTTGGTAGTGGTCGTCGGCAAGCGGGCATTACAACACGATATCGCCGCACCCAACATACCACTAGTCGCGAAATGTACACGACTTATGCCTATTGCGGCAGATACAGCGAGCTAAACTCCTGTCACAACCAGCCCAGTGCATGATCAAGCTGATGGAATCATATTGCCCCGACCAGCGCCATGATATTCATACAATCCAGCTACGATGAGTGTCGGAGATAGCACCAGCATGAACGCAATGCTCCTCACATTGGACCAATGCTATGTGTATTTAAGTCCAGGTCGCTGCTCATAAACAGATCCAGCACACAGTTAACCAAGCTTTTAAACATGGATCATATCAAGAATGTCGCAATCGTCGGCGCCGGTGGCAATATCGGCAGTGTCATCGCAAAAGTCTTATTGGAGACGGGGAATCTCAACGTTACGGCCATCACTCGACCGAACAGTACCAGCATTATCTCGCAGGATCTCCACATCGTCAAGACCGAGTATGATCATGGAGCTCTCGTCAACGCCTTGAAAGGACAAGATGTCCTTATCATCACCATGAGCGTCACAGCTCCTCCAGATAGCTTATCGATGCAGCTATCGAAGCCGGAGTCAATTACGTGATGCCGAACGAATGGGGCGTCGACCCGATTACCATGCCTCAGGTGGCCAAAGACATATTCATGTACGATAGTATGATGTCCGTCAGAAACCATCTCGACAGAACCGGAGCACAGTGGATCGGCGTCGCTTCTTCATTCTGGTATCAGTTCAGCCTTGCAGGCTCGGAAGCGCGATACGGCTTTGACTTTGGGAAGGAGACGGCCACTTTCTACGATGATGGCGAGACCAAGATCAACACCACGACTTGGCCGCAGATTGGACGAGCCATAGCATCAATCTTGAGAGAGCCTGAGAAATACAGGAACAAGTCAGTGTCTGTAAATTCGTTCTACGTCAGCCAGAAGGATATGCTCGAGTCCGTGCAAAGAGTGACTGGCGAATCATGGACTGTGCAGAGTGAGCCAGTACATGAGAGGTATGAAAGGGGTGTGGCAATGATGCAAGGAGGCGACATGACAGGTTTCGGGATTGCCATGTATGCGCGTGGCTTCTACCCGGATGGTGCGCTGTCTTTCGAGACCGAGAATACTGGCCTTGCATTGCCGGAGGAAGATTTGGACATGGCGACTAAAGAGGCTGTTGAAATGGCAAGGGGAGGTCAAGCCTTTGGGTATTCGCATTGAGCATGTAAACAGATCCCGTACTCGTGGCCATATCATACATCTATACCTTAACATATCAGCGCTCGTCAATGCATGACCTTGACACAGGAAAATGAGCTGCCAGCGACATTCACCTCTTCGGTACATCACACATTCCAAGAATGGGATGGGTCCAATTTGTATTAGTAATGCCGCGATCCCGCCCATATATTGGCATAGTCGTCCGAATGCTGATCTGACACAATTATTGACGGGACTTTATCATCCTAATAAATCACCGGCATGACGACGCAGACGATCAAGGAGCAGGTCCTCAACCTACTCGACAACAATGCCTTTCGAGTCCTGCCTGGAGGGAAGCAGCTCACCTTGGCTTTCGGGGGTATCTATCTGGCATCCACAACACGAGCAGCGAAAGCCAAACTCGTCTGGGAGACGGAGAAGAGCTATCCAAGGTACTATGTCCCTGTTCAGTCGCTGCATATCGATGTCCAAGCGCTTCTAGACGGCCGACCTGCAAGCTCGAACATGAATCTCAGACATGAAGGCACCTTCACTGGTACACTCAGTCCACATCCCCAGGCCAACATTGAGGAATTGGCTGTCGGCGGGAAGACGATGAAATGGGTAAGATTTCTCAACGGTCCAATGCAGGATTACATCCGTTTCGAACGCAGTGAGCTCGGTCAGTGGCACCACTACTTGGCAGCTGCAATGTCGTTAACCAGATAGCAGATGCATGGTTCGAAGATGGCAAAATATCCGCCGGTATCAGGAACCCATTCAAGCGCATCGATACTGCTCCAGTCTCACACCACATCGTGGTCAAAGTTGATGGGGAAGTCGTCGCGGAAACCGATGTCGCAGTAGCCCTGTTCGAATCAGGCCTGAGCGAGACATTCTACTTGCCAGCAACAAGCATAAAAGACTGGAGCACCACTGAGCGTAGCGATCTGCGAACAGCGTGTCCGTACAAGGGTGAAGCATGGTGAGTTTCCCGGGCATGTTGAAAGGCTTGATGCGCTAGTCTGAACCTCGAGAATAGGTACCTCTCGATGACAGTCAAAGGCAAGAAGCATGAGAATCTCATATGGTACTATCAATATCCAACACATGAGAGTGCAGGTATCGAGGGTCTGATTTCGTTCTACCGGAAGGACTTCGTCGAGGTCGTCATCGATGGCGTGCCATTGTGAGCTCTATAACCTGGCTTAGTTGAGTTCAGTTGGCTATGGCTACAATATAGGGTCTCGAGAAATGGATGTCTTCGTCAGCATCGTCATGCACAGCAGCTTTGTTCTGGTGAGAGTCAATATTGCGCAAGCAGATCTTGCGACTTGTGCTGGCCATCGGATCTCGTAGACGGGCTATTATTTGCTCAGACGATGCTGGATAAGGCATCGACCAAGTCTCAAGATGTTGACTCCGATCGCCGCCCGTCATTCGTGGTGTGGAGGAAGTTTGAAGGTATTCACCTGCAGAAAAGATTTGAAGGGAGGCCGCCGAAATGACCTCACTGGTTAGCGGCTTGGCCGCGTACGTGACCCCAGAAATTCAGGGG
Organism: Scolecobasidium constrictum UM 578; assembly: GCA_000611715.1. Taxonomy (NCBI): domain Eukaryota; kingdom Fungi; phylum Ascomycota; class Dothideomycetes; order Venturiales; family Sympoventuriaceae; genus Scolecobasidium; species Scolecobasidium constrictum. The sequence continues at coordinate 489,381 of AZYM01000161.1, forward strand.
GCTGGGACTGTCTGGTCGTCTCTGGACCCCGACGACCTCACATTCTTGATTCTTTTCATCAATCAGTCGTTACAATACAAGCCCGCGCTGCGCCTACATCTTTGCGCTTGCTGCGTTGTCAGAAGCCGATCCTATCTCTGTATTTCCATGGGCGCCTGAGTTCTGCACCGTGAAACACTTCTTTGAAGATGGCTGTAATGCGGTGTCCAAGAGGATGACTGGAGTTCAGCTTGACTTGTTTGCCAGCCCATTTCCTGCCTGGTGGCTATCGACGCGTTGATCTAGTCGCAGGATCAAGAAAGTTGAAACCGAGTGCAAGCTGTGTGTTGTACGTCCCAGCACTGCCACAGCCATGAACGACACTCCTCTGCAAGGGCCAAGCAGCATTCGTCATCAGACAAAGTCACACAAGCCAACCCGGACTCCGATCAATGCCGCCTCCGCACGAATGCCATTGTGTGAAACTTGCGCAGCGAATAGTGTGGTTACAAGGAAAGCACCGCCGCCTTGCAAGGCAGCTCCACTTTACTTCGCTACCTTCGCCATTCAGAGTTCTGCTCGCATAAAAGAATGTAGATCTTGCTTGTCTGCTGCAAACACAACACGTCTCAGTATCTCCTAACATTGAACCAGTCCTTTCTGCGTCATCTTTGACCTCCAACCTCAGTGCCCTTTAGCTTTCTCCTCTAACGACACAAAAGCGTACTTCACTACTCCAAGCCATGACGTCGTGGTCAAAGGACGAAGACAAATATCGCCTGCCTGAAGGCATGGTTAGGATAGGCTACGATGCAGACAAACAACGCTATCAGTTCCACGATCGTCAAGATGGTAGCCTGTGGGAAGGACCGGAAGGAGCACAGTACGGAAAGCTACGAAGAGGTAATATGGCACTCGGCGTGGACTTGTGTCTGATCTGCAACTGACTAGTACACAGTGAGCACGAGCGCTCCAGGTGGACCAGATGCAAAGATGTTCAGCGATTGCAAACCAAAGTCGCCTTCACATAAGGTGCCGCGAAAGCCAGTACGATCTAGCGCAGCATCGCCCACAAGTGCTACGTCCCCAGGAGCAACAGACTTTGACCAAATCTTGGGTGATCTACAGCACGAGCGTCGTTCCTCTGAGACTGGACTCCACAGTAACAATACGGCATCAGCAGGCGCGGCTATGTTTGACTCTGCAATCAAGCGCTCAGTCTCCGTGGTACGACAACACAACAGTCAAAGCCCGAGTTGCCGTGACTAATGATGACGCAGACATCAAAATTGACGCGAAAGATGAGCAAACGAATTTCTCAGAGACGGGTGGACGAGCCGCTGCTCGAGGAGAGTCGCATGGAGAAGAAAAGCATTGACACACACTGATGATGGACGGCTGTGGTCGACCATTAAAGTTGCAGCTCAGACGGTGGCTCACAATAAGCGCTTGCCTAGGACAGAGCTACATCCATCTCCAGCCGTCGGATATTCGTACCAACCTCATGAACACACTACCGCAACAAGGATGCGGGGCAGTCAATCGTTCATACCCTATCTCGGAGGCCGACAGACTTTGGTACCCAGCACCTTCATGAACAACCAACAACTATGCTACCTTAGCGACATCAAATGCAACCCTCCTGTGTTGACCTAGACACAGACCACTTCCTAGTTATCTTCCATCCAACAGTGAGTCCAACCTGTGGACCTGCTTTCAACCCTTGAGTGCACGTTCTGCATCTACCTCTCTCTTTGCCTTGAGGTACTCCCCGAAGGTGTACTTGTTCCTGATCTTCTGGGGAGCAGCCTGGTTTGGCTGGACTTCTTCAGTGGCAGGAAGCACCGGAGAGTCCTCTCGTGATCGTATGACCAACTCTGCGTCTGCCGGCGTCTTGTCGATCTCCTCGTCTATTGCCTTGCCATCTAACATGACCCGTCTGGCCGGCTTCTCTGGAGACCTATTCTTCTGTGGCGAGACGAGCATACCAGGCTCCTTCACGGCTCGTCCATCTCTGCCAACGAACATAGTCCTCCTGCTGTCGGCACCCTTCCTGTACTTGCGCCTTGAAGCTTCCTGCTCATCCTGTGTAGTATCATGGCGGCGCTTGGGAGGAGAAGCATGAATCAAATCCTGCCGTCCTAGCTTTCGCTCCACCGATGTCATGTGTCCTGACAGACCAAAAGGACTTGTGTACGAAACGACTGGCCCTGTGGCCGGCAGTAGCTGCTCTGGAGGCGTATGAACACGTCTCTGTGATGTCTCTGGAACCTTCTCCTGAGCGTGCTGCTCCTCGGACGAGCCATCAAAAGTGGTGCAATCTGTGACAGGAACTGGCGTGATCGGACTGATGGAGGGCGCTTTGCTGATGGTGAGCAGATTTGCGACATACGTGGCGTAGGCTTGCTTCGATGCCTGACGTTTCATGTCCGGAACACTGAGCAGCTGATCCTGCTGAATGCTGTCCTGTCTTGGCTTCTTTCGAATGACGAGCTCGCTCTCATAGCCAGACTCTTCTGCATCTTCCCCATGTTGCTGGCTTCTCTTCTTCTTTCGCGGCGTTGGACTCTGGAAACGTATCTTTGGCCTGGCAGTGTTCGACACAGTGGCGTACGTCTTCCGCAATGGGAGCATGGAGCGGCTGGTCGGCGTGAGCACGACATGCAGTCGATCTTGAATCTCCATGGGCGCTTCTCCGTCATCGTGGATCTCGTGCAGGTCTGGATCGTCGAGATCTTCCTCTTCATCTGATTGCTCCATATCACCACGAGACTCGTCCTCGCCCTCGACTATTTCCTCGTATTCGTCCTCATATTCGTCGTTCACACCAAAGCCGTAGATCCTCGGTGCTGGCCACATCCTTCTGGCTGGCTGTTCAAGACTCTCGCCCAGGATACTGCGATCATGATAGCTTTCCTGTGCAAGCTTGTCTTTGTACACCAATGCGTGCTCGTACCAGTGACGGGGAATGCAAGTAGCAGTCTCTGGTCCCAGGTCACAAACAAATTCGACCACTTGATTATCTTGAGGCGGTAGTATGGCTGTATTTTTATCGGAGCCGCCGTAGATGTCAGTCTTCGAGTCAGAGTCAACGTCAAGATTCTCTGCAGTTGATTCATTGCTCTCGAGGATTGTCGTGGGCGCTTCGAAATCCTCGCGTTGCTTGCCTTTGCCTTTGCCTGTGCCACGCGCCTGGAAAGTCGAAGCGACGAACGGCGGAACAGAGTCACTGTTCGAACCGCTTCCATAGGACATTTGGTCCTCTTCTTCAAAATCTTGCTGTTCTCCTCTTTCGTCTTCCCCTTCCTCTTCCGCAGTTTTAACAGGGAATGAAAAGTCCTGCAAGTCACCCTGAAGCCTCTCGTCCTCGTCCTGCGCTGCCTCAATGCTCGATCCATCGTCACTGACTTGGGAATTTGCGGACTCAGAAGACGTATCCGTATTGTTCAATCGTGCAGAACGTCGCACAGGCTGAGTTGGTCTCCAAATGGGGCTTGGAGGTGCATGCGGATCTTGCAGATACCCAGGCCAGCCAGTCTGGATCGGCTGTTGGTGTCGAACAAAGGCATCGTGCGCAAAGAGATACCACGGCAGATACATCGGGTCGCCAGACGGGATGATCACGTGATGCTGAACAATGCGACCTCCTTGATCGAACGCGAAACGGTCGAGAGGCGTGTTCGTCTCCTCGAACTCTTCTGGCAGCCCTATGCCGCGTTCATTAGCTCTATACAAACATCGTATCAATGAAAATTACTCACCACGCCCATAAAAGACCACATGCGGAGTCGTTCTCGTCACCGTCTTGCCCTGCTTGCTTTTGATCTTCTGAGACTGCAAGAAATCCTCCAAGAACAAATAGAAACGAGTCCGCCAGTTGCGCAATCCCAATGCTTCACGGAGAGTCTTCCAGTCTTCCGTCTTGAAGTTCTCCTTCTGCTCGAACTTGTGCAACAGGAACCGTTCGATCACGCCAACAAGGTGCTCTGCATCCACTTCATCTTTCGTCGCAAGCACGAATGCTATGCGACCGCGAAAGTCCTTCAGGTCAACCGGGTCTGGTGGCACCCTGACCATTCCATACCTCCGGGGCTTCGCGCGAGCTATCGTCCACGGATTGAACTGTTCATTGTGTGTAATGGCGAGTGCGCGTTCGGCATCGGCAGCCTCTAGGACTCCATTCACACACTGTTCGGCGTTGGCAGCTTCTGGGATGCCATCCACAATCCGTTCGGCATTGGCAGCTTCTATGATTCCATCCACAATCCGCGAAGCCACCAAATTCTCGTCCGTCTCTGGATGTCCTTTGCGCGGCTTGTATCCTCTGGCTTTTTTTCTCTCTTCCTTGACCTTCTCATTCGCAATAATAGCACGCGTCAGTTCATCTCTGAGCCTGACATCGCCTGTGTCCTTCTCAAAGGCCTTCTTGAGCTTATACACGCGTTTACCGAGCCTAGCTTGTTCGGCATCACTGAATGGTCCCGCCGCGTGATAGTCTTGCACAGTCTTGTGGCTGAAGTTGGTCCTGCCCATAAGATCCGCCACCTCTTCATTGTCCTCAGTAGAATCGCCATATGTAGCTACCTCAGACAGGCGCTGAATGGCAGGATTCTGGCGGATCGTAGGCTTCGGACTTGGCGAACGACTTTCGCGTGGGCGTACTTCGAGGTTCGAGCGAGGTACGTTCGACGCGTTCTCGATGATTATGTTGTCGGATCCGGTACGCTGTGGTGCGATCGGCTCTTGCAGCGCGGCCGCGCTCGAAAGAACGTCCAGTCCTGTCTGCTGTTTCGGTGGACGTCCACGCCTCGACAGCTGATCAAATGCCCTTCCCGCGAGCTGCTCATAGCCTTGATCACGCACCGAAGGCTCAAGGCTGGGCCAAGGTCGTGAACGGTCGTTGGTCGGAGCTGGATAGTTGAGAGCTGACTGGGGAAGGCTTGCCGCAGGTGGATGGTAATAGATGAGAGGTCGTCCGGGAGAGGTCTGCACTATCTGGACATTGCTTGTAGCCGGTCGAGGACAGGCGTGTAGCTGTGAATGGTAGCCGGGCGCCGCTGTGGTATGAGCGGACCCCAAGTGTCTGTCGTTACTCTGCATCAGATGCTGGCCAGGTACCATTCGATGACTGCTTGGTGCCAATCCATTTGCCGGGATCTGCTGCTGACTGTTCTGCGTCTCCACACTCCCAGCTCCCATCAACTTGTCGCTCGGTCCCCTTCGATCCGCCGAATCTTTAGCCACCTTCCTTGCGGCATACGCAGCGAATTCAGCAGCAAGGGCGGCTTCCCCAGCGGCCGCGGAGTCTTCATCTCCACCTTTTGCTTCATTGTTTGGCTGCCCACACCGAGACATCGACCGCTTCGTCCGCGCTTCACGGCTTATCTTCTCTCGCGCGAACACCGTAACGATATCTGTGTAGAATCTGTCTGTCTGAGAGGAAAGACTTGGAATAATGTCAATGTCGAAAGTGGGAAGAGGATGCTGTGTGAATAATAATGGTTCAGCAGATCTCCAAACAAGCTTCTACGGTTGTGTGCGCGTTGTTGTTCCAATCGCGATGGTGGTGATCACCATGACAACGGCGGGTTCCGCTGCGCAGCCAGAAGGGAAAGAACGACTTACCTCCCTGACGTCAAACTCCATCTCCACAGCTCGCATCTCGAAAATGCACCGCGACAACCGAACCAAGAACGACGTGAACTGAGCGAGGAAAGAAGCAAAATCCCACCATCGAAGAAACCTGACCGTTGAAGAGCATGATGAATCTTGATATTCAGCTCGCTGGCTGCCTACATGATCCTTTACTGGTATCGATAAAACATCCCGAGGGCACCGCGAATGATGCAGTCGCGTTCGATATCTTTGCATTTCCGACGCCAGCAGAAAAAGAAGTCGTCTAAGGTCTTCGAATATCCTTTTTTTCGCTGCGAGGTTGATTCCATGATCGAGATCGCCTCGCGGTCCAAAGATCGTTTCCGACTACCGCTCAAACTCGACCACACCTTCTTTCTCCCCTGAACTCTCACTCCTACTCCTCACACTCGCACTACTACTCCCCCCATCCTTCTCCGGCTCCATCAAACTCGGCGCCTTACTCGCTCCCGCCGCGATCGCCTCGGCGTCCGCGCCCATCAGCAGATCATCATCCTTCGCGTAAAGACTCTTCTTCTCCGCGCCATCGTCTTCGTCTTCATCCTCGTCATCGTCTCTCTGTCCCTGCGGCCCACTCGCCTGCTCCAATTCCCTCTGCGCTTCCTCATACCTCCTTCGCACTTCCGTGGCAACCCTCATCCCATCTGTAACGATGTTATCCAGCATACCCCTCAATCCTTGTCGGCCAGGCGGGACAACTCCACCCATCGCCCCTGGGATGGCCACGTCCTTCGCTGGGCTCGCCGTCGCAGAGACGGATGAGCTCACGCGTCTACCTAGATTGGAGAACGTGGTCAAGTTCCCGCCACTCGCAGTATTTGCACTCGCATCGGCCAAGCGGAAGGAAGCAGGGAACTCGACATCGAAGAAGTGCTCGAGTGCTTCGTCGGCGAGGACGAGCATGCGGAAGGTAGGCAGGGTGATGAAAAGCGGTTTCCCCGGGTCAAGCGCGATGTTCGCGCGGTGCGTGTTCGGTTTCTCCTCTGAGGGCATGGGTGGGAGGTTTAGATTCGGTATCTCGAGAGGATTTGTGGTGGAAGGGGAAGTGGGCGCAGGTTGTTTCTTAGGTGCGGAGACGTCGACGAGGTCCTCGCCGTTGGTTGACTCATCGTCGTCGCCGATCGCGAAGTCGTCGAATTCTTTGCTCGGAAGGTCAGGCGTGTTGGCTGTGGAGAGAGTAGTATCTGTGTCTGCGTACTCGAAGCAACGGCGCGTGAAGGATGATACCGCGGCGAGAAACTCTTCATCTGAGAGGCCTTTGACTTCGGGACTGCCATCGGGACTGAGCACAGCGCTGCTACTCGCTGTAGGTGTTTGGAACCCTCGCCGTCCGAGGAAGAGAAGTGCTTCCGACATGCGCAGCATGCCTTCGCGATCGACCTTGCCATCATTGTCGTCATCGAACAAGCCGAAGAAGTACTCGATGATAAGCATGATGTCCCTCGCGCCCTTGATCTTCGCCATTCCATTCACCACATTCTGCAGCGTAAGTTGCTTCTCACCATCTGCATCCCACCGCCTGAATAATCTGCGCATGAACTCATCGTCTGCAGGATCTGGACCCACGCCCCAGGGACTGAGGGATATGTTTCGGCTCTTGGTCGAGCTGAAGTAAGAGCTATCTTGCGATGTGTCGCCTTTGCTCGGCGATTGATTGTCCGCCACAGCCCATCTTGCAACACCAACCATAAATTCACGGAAAGCGCCGTAATCCATGTGCGTGACGCTGCTTCCCAGCGCAATTCTACCCATCTCAGGTGTATCCTCGATCGCCACACCCGTAACTATCTGTTGCGCTTGAGCACGTCCCGCTCTCGCCCGCCTCTCCTGACTATCCTTGATCATCTGCGCCCTCTGCTGCCGATCATACAGCACATCATAGAAACGATCGTACAAGAAGCCCAGATCATTTGTGCTCAGCTTCTTGCTTTCGGGTCCGAGATTGCGTATCGATGTGCGTTTGGCGAAGGATTCTATGCTCTCTAGCACGGCTTCTTTGTGCTGACTTCGTTGTTTCGCGATTGTGTCTTGCGTGATCCCTGAGAACTCCTTGAATGCGACAACCATCAGCTCCTGGAAGCGGGTCACGGCGCGCAACTTGGCGTTCTCGCTCTTGGGGTGCGCGCTCTCATCCAGCCTTGCGAAGTAGTTCTTCAACACAGAGATGAAACTCCCGTCATCCGCTGCATCAAGCAATTCCTCGCCATTGATCCGCAAAATTGCCAGACCGATCTGGAAGAGCACCTTAGGGCCCTCAAGGAAGAAGACATCCAGAATGCGGAAGGCGAAGATGAGGGGCATGCTGTTGATGTAGAGGGAGAGGAACCAGGGAAGCGAGACGACGGAGAGTTGTACATCTGACTTCTGGAGATGGTCCCAAAGAATTGGCATTGTCTTCTCGACCAGACCTTCGAAGACACGCTGGTCAAGGAGGGTGCCGTACATGGTCGTTGAGTAGTAGCCGGGAAGGAGGCGATTGCAAAGTTCGGAAAGCAGGAAGAAGGCTTGCGTTTCGGAGGTGTAGCTGTGATTTATTAGTGACTGATGTGCCGGAAGGAGATACCGATACTCACATAAGAAGAGCGGCTACGACAATGTTCATTGCTTGACAATAGCCGACTTCTGGATTTGTCCAGCTGTATGCTGTCAGGACTCGTCGTAGTCTGCCAATGCCTTCTTCGCTCTGGAAACCAGGATACTCTGGCAAACTCCTATTCAAATCCTTCTCGATCTCGTCGATGGCCAATGACGAACGTCCTGAGTACTTCGCTAGCGTCTCGGTGTACAGATCAGGGTTCTGCAGCCGCGAGTACATCGAGCCACTGGTCATCTCCCACACCTCGCCTCTCAAGCGATTTGGCAGTCCAACTCTTATGAGCTTATGGAACGTTGGTTGTCGGATCAAGGTCACGTTCCGACCATTCTCCTTCATATACTCCTTCCACAGCCTCATCTTCGCTTTATCTCGTAATTTTCGCGCATCGCCCGGGTACTTGAAAACACTGCCCAGTCCCGTATCCGGCGGTTCCCGCTCCATCTTCTCCACACTCACGAGCTGCTCTTTCTCCTTGTCCTTCGACGTATTCCTCGCCTCATCTGCAAGCTGAAACTCAGAATAGCACAGCTGTACCACCTTCTTCATGTGCTCCACATCCTTCATCCCGCTTCTCAATCCCTTCTTCAGCCCGTCACAGAACCGATCACATTGCTGCCGGCTCCCTGCAAGCTGTATACTGAACTTCTGTGGGACGATGCTCCCTTTCGGCGTCGACGGATCGTTGAAGCCATTACTCGTTGTCAGCGCCAGCGCAAACGCATTCGTGTGGCTCGGCAGTCTCTCCACCCGTCTGATTGCACACAGGGGTAGCGTGAAGCCATTGCCCGACGGTCCAGTCCCATGCGTCTGCCCCGTGAACGAACTGCTCGCACTCGTGCTCGCAGTGGGTAGGAAACTCGCCGCCTGTGTGGAGAAACACAAGAAGTGCTCCGAGATGTGCAGCTTGCCTACATATCTATTCCCTCCACTAGTGAAGTCATCGTCGTTCTTGCCGGAAGCAGAGCGGGTCGAGTGGTGCGCAGCGAGAGTGAGTTCGGCGGTGATCTCTTGGAGCGGGTTCTCTGTCTCGCCCAAGCGGAATTGCAGGCGGAACAGCGCTGCTTTAGATGGCTTGCGGTCGGAGGGCGATTGCAGGGCAGGATCGATGAAGCCTTGGGCAGTTTGGGCGGCCTTTTGCACGATTGTGCTGAGGTTGCTGAACATGGTGCCTGTCTGTGAGGTATGGGTATAGCTGGTCAGCGGCCCCTTGGTCAGGTTTGCGCTGTGCAGAGACTATGTCGGTGGCATAATAGACTGTGAGATGTGTTCTTCCTCAATTGCTCGAGGTTTGAAGTGTATCTTGCTGTGTAAAGGGTCTTCCGCTGTCGAGAGGGCCGAGTGATGTCGATGGTGGAGACGAACGGAGCTCGGAGGCTGATGCAGGGATCAGAGGATGGCGCCGTCGCGTGAGGGTTTCGTGCCTGACGTTGATCTTCAACCGCAACCTTCACTCAATTTTTGTTCGAATAGCTATTATGATTCGATGTAGGCGATAAGAGCTCCAGTCAACGCGTTCTGAGCTTGGTGCTGCTCGAACACGTTCACTGCATGCATATCTCACTGCAACTGCTGCGCCACAGCCCAGTCCGCAGCCGATGTACCGACCTCTCACGAGACATGAATTAACGTTTCCGTTCCAGTAATTATGAGGGCACAGCGAATATTTCACAGGTCTTGAGATGGCATCTTCCGCACGCCAAGGTCCAATGATGTTGACGCTACCTTGACCGGAATCTGCATACCCTCGGAGCGGCCGTAGCTGGACTTCGACTCATATCTCAGGCAGCTAATGTACCACCGGAGGCCAACATATATCACAGTTCCTCTTCAGACTGCAGAAAGGCTTCTGGTCGCACCTTCCATTAAATGTTACAATTACGAGTCATCGATACCAGATATGAACGCAACAGCGGATCGCCAGATACCACAAAAGCGCCGATGGGACACATATCGACATCCACGGGATCCATATCAAACAACAACCAAAGCATTTCGCGCTCTGCAATCAAAGATGAGCATCATGGATACTACAACAGCTGATAACGAAGCAATTCGCCAACCACCGCACAAGAAACCACCATCACAAGCGAGAAGGCCTCCAAAATCCATGAGCATGAATATGCAGGACAGTCCTCGCCCGACAGGACCCCTAGCAACCCTTCCGGTAGAACTGCTTCAGCGCATCTTCCTGCACCTCCTCCTCTCCTGCCTCCACGACACCGAACAAGGTACACGCTTCCTGCACATCTGCATCCACGCCTTGACCGCAGCATCCAAGACAACGCGCGCCAACGTCATGGCCGTGCTCCGGATGGTGCGCAAGGAGATCGCCGTTGGTGGGGATCTAGTCGAGTATTGCGCCAGGCCATGGGAGATGCGTGTCCTGGTCCTGACGCTGGATTACAAGTTTAGTAGTCCGTACTGGGCAAGGTTGCAGGTGGAGCGGTATAGAGAGGTCAGATCGATGAGGAGGGCGCAAGAGAGAGCAGAGCGGGAAGGGAAGAGATCGCAGCTGAAGATGAATGGAGGTACTGTGACGGAAGAAGAGGCCAATGATGATGAGAGGTTTTGAATTGCTGAAGGCCGCTGGGGCTTTGGATATGCCGCTTCAGCTGCCATATTTTTCCACATTCTGCAACATGGATTCGATGCGATGTGAGTAACAAATATTGAGGGGTCAGCTCCTCCAGAACAGTTTCCTTGCCATGTAAGGTATTGACCGGGCGACAGACGAATACTTCAAGACTTGAGTAGTATAATCAATGTCGAAAGCGATTGCTGAGGAATTGCAGGGAGAACGAATCGAGCGCCGTGCTCTTTTGCTGTCCTCAACTGAAGCGACTGAGAGCCAGAGGAAGGTGCCTACGACTGGATCCACTGTTGGCAGGATCGATAGAGGCGACTGCAGCTCGATGCGTTGGTCCTTCCTTGGAATAGCAAACGGTACTCCACTCTCTTGTCTTCAACTCGCTTCTCGACGAGGAGTCAACAAACATCAACAGTCTTGCACATCACAGCTTATACAAAGCATTACTATCGTTGACATCAATACCTCGACATTCTTTGATTTACACCCCTCAGGACGACCACAGCATTCGCTGCAAATCCATGCAGGACTGTCCGATTCGATACGAGCATGTTGCAATATCTGACAAGGTGCTACAACTACGTCTGCGACAAGATCAACGTCCTTGACGCGTACAGACGTCGAGCAGTTGCACGCCTCGGCGACAACATCAACGTCCTCGAAGCACATAGACGTCGAGCCGCCGAATATATCTTGGGTCACATCACCATCGCCAGCGGACTGACGTATCAGAACGCGCGTGACGGGTGGCGGGCCATCCAGGAGGTCTTCACACCACGAGCGGGCTACGACCGCTTGGACAACGAAGAAGCATAATGGCTTCCAACTCGGCTTTCACCTTAGTCCCGCCAGCCAGAGACAGGTTGACGACCCTGCCGGACGAGATACAGCGACGCATTTATCGCCACGCCGCCTTGGAGTCTCCCGACAGCTTCATGGCGCTTTTCTGCACCTCGCCCATCACTCGTCGACACACAATGCAGGCCGTGTGGCCTCACAGGCCATTCGTCGACCATCAAACCACTCTGATGCGCTCCACACGGCTGACAAGGCGTCCCCAGACGCTCATCGAAATCTGGCGCAGCAGGTCTGTCCAATGGGTGGAAGAGCTCGACATATTCTGGCACCGCGTTCCATCTCACATCAGGGAGCAGATCCGCTGGATGCCCGGCCAGGAATTGCTTGAGGTCTGTGAAGACGATGGACCAAGGATGAAGTGGGCTGCTTTCGTTCTCATGCTCTACACGGACGAAGGGATTATGAGCCACCCAAGGTCGGGACAGCATCAATTGCGCGCTGCTTTGGCTGTTGTGAGATGTAGCGCGCGAGCAACGGAGCTTCGGCTATGGCGTGCTTGGAAAGACAGGCGGATTCAAGAGCGGTCAATTGGCAGCAGGATTTGGTCCAACTTGTGTGAGCTAGGTTGGAACGCGATTTCAACGTGCTTTTGTTAAGGATACAAGTCCGGCTTGTGTTCCGGAAGCTCGGTCTGTTCACTTTGTGGTCGTTTGGATAAATCTAGATAGCAATGTTTCTGCTCAACATGACTTTGGAGAGAAAGTTGGATTCCGAAGTTGCAGTTGGACCATGTCTCGCATGCAAGCTCTACATGACCATTGCCCTCATGCAGGTTAGCCAGGTACTCTGGTCTCCACCGCTGCATACTAGGAAAAAGTGACAGGTCTTTCCATCAGATCATCCAAGAATCTTCCGTGCATGCTTCTTTTCCCCTTTCAAGTCTAGGCTCTGTTTCTTCTCTCGACAGCCCCTCAATCATTGGAGCGCACAACGATAGATCATGCAGCTGAGTCACCAGCTTTCGCTGACTCCAGGTGCCCGTCCACATCGGGTAACCCTTCACTCGCTGCATTTGGTTAGTAGCAGCCCCGCAGGGCTGACGCTAAAGAATTGGGGGACTTGCCCAGACAATTGGGGGCGGATGGTTCCATCCGGCATTATTCTCACGATCTCATCATGACTTCGACCAAATCTGCCTACGTCGTCTCCAGACGAGGAGAATATCTGGTCCCATAGTGCTGGGCTCATTGAGACAGATGGCCACCGAGTTCGTCTTCGTCGATCAATCAGGGTCCGATACGCGAGGCGCCCTGCAGCAGAGCCGCAAGAGGATACGATCACAGGCACGATTACACACGCTTTCGAGATGGCGAACGAGCCGTATGCAGAGTATCGAGATACAAATTGTCGATACACCGGAGCCTAAAGACCAGGACGGATCGAAGAAAAGCCCAAGCCGGAAGTCGAAATGTTCAAGACAACAATACGCATCGACATCGTCGTCATCATCATCAAGGAAGACATCGCCATGTAGAGAATCGACGTCGCTGAGAAGTACCCCGAGTCTGCCTTGGGACATGCCGATGAATGGGTATGAGAAGACGAGGTCGGCCTACAACTTTGAACTTAACTGGCTCTCTGCGTTGGCGGTGAACCATGTCGGCCGCGCGCCCTCTGACGACAGCGCACCCATACCGCTATCTCATAGAACGACTGTCCATGACTGGCTTGACTTGTCCGAGTCGTCGTTTCTAGAATTCATACCGGCTCTTTACGACTTCAGCCCATTAATACAAGATTTGGTGGAAGCGATGCTGGCGAAAGCGCATCAAGTATTGCCGCCTTCGCAACACGACGTGGCGCATGATCGAAAAGTTCTGAGCTTGTATGGAAAAGCATTGAGCAGCGTGCAAGATGCGCTGAAGGATGAAGATGCGCTGTATAGTCCTGAGACATTATGCGCAAACCACCTCATCCAGCTATATGAGATACTGGAGCTGGGGCCGCCAGCCGTGTGGATCGCACACACGAAGGGGATGCATCATCTCATTCGACTGCGTGGACCGAAAAGATTTACCTCCCGACTAGAGCGTGCGCTGCTTTGCACGCAATTCCAGCACATCTTCAGCCAGGCGTTCATGCAGAATCAGGATTGCTTTTTCGAGCAACCGGAATGGCAAGAGCTCCTGCAACAGATGATCGATGATCCGAGTCCATCATGCCGAGGCGTGCACGTGAGCTTATGGAAGACTATTGCACCGCTACCACGGCTACTGCGACAGACTTCGGACTTCGTACTTGATACCGAGTGTCACCTCGATCGCAACTTGATCGTGACACAATTGCGAAGTCTCAAGCGACATCTTGTCTCCTGGCGTTCAGCATACCTCAGAGCACCCCAGGATACGCCTCTCAGCCCACTCTTGAACAATTCCCTTCTCGCGGTGAGCCTCAGCATCGGCTCTATCGTCAATCGCCTTCTCGTGGCGCTTCAACCACGAGCTCTCAATGCTTCAGCACTCGAAGACGAAACGCAGAAGTTTGCAGCAGAAGTCATGACACTACGGATGGGCAAGATCGTGACATCCGGATTTTTCATTGGAATGGTTGCGAAGGCTACTGCAAGGGAGTGGAAGGAAGCCACCGGAGGCAGTGAGGGTCTAGTCTGTGGGAGCTGTGATGTTATCAAAGCAAATGTGTGGATCAAGTGGAATGCCATGATGGGGAGGACGAATGGCGTGTATGGTAGCTTCTGGCCGCGGCAGCAGGGCTGATCTCGCCGACACGGACAGGACAAGATCCAGCAAAACTTGTTCTGTCGGTTTGTGTTGTGTCGCATTTTGATAGACTCTGTATCTGGAAGCAGGTTAAAAACTGCCGACTCGAGTACTTGTTCGTTCTGGGTAAAAAGGGCAGCGCGCATCGCCATCTGGGTCATTATAAACCGCCCCTTTTTTACGAAGCCTTGCGCAATGATGACCTTCAGATGAGGGAATGACGGACGAGATGAGAGAGCCATGGCACATGAAAAGGCCAGAAGCGTATCCCCATGAAGAACAAGCATTCTGACATGCCGTAAGCTTTGCTTGGCAGGCCGATCGAGCAAGTCTCATGGCATTGAGAGACATCTGCTGCGGCTGCAACGACTACTGAAAGCCTTTCTGTAACAGGAAAGATGACTGTACCGCAAGATATCTGAAGAGCTGCAGAAGCTCGCCTTCCTCGGCATCCGCGGTTCCAGTCAGATTAGCCTGACCCTACGCGAACGCGCCATCCAGGATTAGCTAGTGGGTTCTCGCGTCCTAGGCGAGCTTCCGTCTCCAGGCTGCTATATATTGTCAATGCTGCTTACCATGGCCTCCGAAACGCTCCCAGAAGCTGCGGACACAGTCGCGGAAGTGATCATTGGGAGTCATGAGCGACCCCATGGAGCCGACGTTCCGCGCAGCATCAGAGGACTCGGATGAAGAATTGGCAACCATCTTGACGAACTCCTTTCTACCGCTATGGTAAGCACGAAAGGTGCTCTTGCTGAGATACATACGGATTTCTGCTGACTCCAGAAATGGACAGGAATCACAACTGGTTCCACGGCATTGCGCAGCCAATTGATCGGCTACCACAAGCAACCACGCTTTCATCGCCAACGAGAGCACCCTCTGGGATCAGACCCATCCAGAGAGGTCGTCGCGCCTTCTACCGCTTCCTCATCAAGCTCACTCGTGGTATTGGAGGAGATGTCAACGTTGCCACGATCCCATCGCCCGAAGATCCGAACGCTGAGCTCGTAGCCGCAATTCTCTTATGGTGTCCCCCGTACAAGCGCAATGCCGGCACACTTGGCTTGCAAATGATCAAGGAGATATGGATCATGTATCAAGCTGGCATACTGTCTGCGCTACGAGCATACGGCATCGGCGGGTTCATGCGTATCTCTGATGTGTTCGAGGCAAATCTGCACAGGATGTTCAAGGAGGTTCTTGAACCACGAGGCTCCAAGTATGAAGAGTGCGGATTCGTGCAAATGGTGGCCATGAACACAGATCCGCGGTTCGATGATGCTCTGAAGGGCAAAGGCTATGCGCGACAGCTCTTGCAGTGGAGAGTAGATAGACACTGGGAAGAGTGTAAGGATCCGAAGACTGGCACAAGTGGGAAGATCACACCAGTCATACTGGATACGACCACGGACCAAGGAATCAACGCATACAAAAAGCTAGGCTTCGAGGTCGTCAATCACAAAGCGCTGGACACAGGCACGGACAAGAACGGATTCACAATAGCCAAAAGTCTACCCAAGGAGGAGAGGGATAGACTCACAGCGGAGGCCAAGAAGCATTGTGTCTCGACTGTCATGATCAAGATGCCTTCATAGCTAAGACTACCAATGGTCCAAGAAGTGCCGCACAAGTCTGGCGATGCGCCGGCCTTGGAATGTTTTATATCTAATGATGATTATACACAGTGAATTTCATGCTCAGTCTTATCACGAGTGTGCTAGCTCATTGTCACTATAGGGCCAGGCCACCTCCGTACGAGCATCACTCTCCAGGAGGCTTCGCTAAGCCACATGGAGGAGCATGCAAGGATCAACGCGGCGGAGTGGGGTCGGCAGGAACCTTAAATCTCACCAGTGATTCTTCGAATTCTGACATAGCAATAGCAAAATCTGTAGCTGCTGACGAACGACCTTCTTCATCGTCGTATGGCGCGCCATGTCGACTTCGACGGGCCATTCGAGCAAATTACATAAATGGCGCGACAAGGCGAAGGGCAAGATCAAGAAATTGAAGGATGGCGATACTATTGCACTGGGACCTCCACGGGTACCGACCGATCCATACAATTATGAAGAGCTCCGTCGGACTGTCCAGATACGTGTTCTGCATCTGCGCCTCGGCAGCAGCGACGAGGAACCACTTGTTGGCGACTTGGAAAGTCGCATGCTCGACGACACGAGACCATACATCACCCTATCGTATGTCTGGGGTCGGAAGGAACACTGCCATCGTTTGAAGACTTCCGAAGGAAAGAGTATCTTCATCACAGAGTCTCTCTGCTGCGCATTACTCGATGCTCGGAATTGGGCTCGCCGCCAGGAAAAGTACCGGGACGAGAAGACGATTCCAATATGGGCAGACGCTGTGTGCATCAACCAGGACCATGTTGAGGAGAGGAATGTTCAGGTCAGCTTGATGAGCGTGATCTACAGCCGAGCCGAGCTATTGATCACATATCTTGGTACATCGATACCACCAACGGAGGTTGCTATCAATCTGGCGGCGCGACTACATACTTGGTTGGATGAGAATGCTGCGTCAGTTGAAGACGACATATCCTTGAAGATGCTTGAGAAAGCAGGACTACCAAGCAAGAAGGATGTCGCATGGACTGGGCTCATCGATCTATTTGATCGAAGCTGGTACTCGCGTGTGTGGCTCCTACAAGAGAGCGTGCTCAGCCAGGAGCATGAACGGGTCATGCTATGTGGGCGGCACGCGCTGCCTCGGTGGCCATCACTCGTGCAGCTGTGGACCGTCATCTTCTCGCATGGAGGCCCAGATCTTGTGGTATTCCTGAGACTTCGGAAGAAGGATCGCATGAGCTCCGTTGCACAGATGATCTGCATGCGTTTCTTAGCAAACCCGTCATCCGAGGTGGCCGTGACGGCAGACATGTCATCTCCAGCCGAGATTGAGCAGTTGCCACGCCGAGATTGGTCCAACATGTTGTTCATCAGCCATTTCTTGCAGAGTCATGACCCAAGAGACAAGGTTTACGGGCTCCTTGGGTTGGTCCAAGACTCGTGGGTGCCGGATGCCGACTACGATCTGTCCCCAGAAGAAGTATACGAAGACATGTGTGCTGGCATGCTTGAGCACAACCGAAATCTCGACTTCCTCTACTGCGTGTACCCTGCGAAGAGCGATTACATGAATCTTCCCTCGTGGGTTCCAGACTGGTCGCACGTCCCGCATGACTGTCCAATACCAATACGCGGTTTTGGTTGCTGGGCTTCAGGATCGACCACATTGGACTATGCACATGATCCAGAGAATCATACGCTGACGTTGCGTGGCGTCGTCATCGATACAGTCTCGGATGTGATCACCGAGCTCGACATAAATCGCTCGCTAAGACACCACAGCGCACTTCGCACAAGCAAAAGAGAATCCTTATCATCCGAAGGCCCAATCTACAGCCGGGAAGACATTGAGCTCTTTTGGGACAATACTTCTCATCTGCGACGGCAGATCGTCCTCGCTTTCGACGCCGACATCGCGGCCACCGGTCTTCGCACCTTCAAAGGCAGCCGTCAAAGCACCACCACGAAGCAGGAATGGCGAGCAGCGGGAAAAGAAGACCGGCAGCGGCCGGATGACGCCGAGACCCTGGACGAAGAAGATGCAGCGACCTTGCGCAACAACATTGATGACAGGCAATATGCCAGTCTGAATTTCTTTTTTGGCAGTTTCAGCGGCAATCGGCCTCTCTTAAGGACCTCAAAAGGTTCATTCGGGCTCGGTCCTCGGAACATGGAAGTTGGTGATACCGTGATCATCTTTCATGGTGGAAGGACACCATTCATTGTCCGTCGAAGGGAAGAAGACGGGCGATGGCAGTTCAAGGGGTTCGGTTTTGTTGACGGCTATATGCATGGAGAGGCCATGGAGGATGACCTGAAGGAGGTCTCATTCAAGTTGACGTGATGTACATAACATTTATGATGCTTTTTGTCAAAATCACGGTACGACGTGTCATATATATGATACAGCTGCAGAATATGGAGGAACCATTTGTCTGAACAGCAGATTTCGCGCGATGCTTGAGGAGTGGATCCACTTTTTCGCCCGTGTTCCCGTCCCCACAAATCTCCACAAACGCGGCTTTTCTCCGCACTCAAGCCCCGGACCGATACTGTTGCATCGAGCTCGTCCGGTTTGCTTGGAGTTCTCTACGCGAGCTTTTCGTGTTTCCGTCCTCCATGGACAGGTCTACTTTATGTCTGCGTAGTAATGGCAAGCTCACGGCTGCCACGTCTGCTCTCACGGCGGCTCCTTCGAGCTAGCATAGCGCACATGTCCCGGCGCGGCATTCTGACGACATCTTATGCCGAAGGTCCGTCAACAGTGAGTCCGAGATCTCTAGTGGCTGAACTTCAATTGTTGACTTGAACACTCTTGTAGCCGCCACTTCTTGAGCAGACAGTCGGTCAGCATTTTGGATCCATAGTGTCTCAGTATGGAGACAAGAAAGCGTGAGTGGCTGGCTGGTCAACGCCTGTCGCCAGAATGTGCAGGAATACTCATGTCGGACCAGAGTCGTATCTCGACATCAGAACACAATCTTGACATATGACCAACTCGATCGCGACAGCTATGCGCTCGCGCGCGGACTGGCGAACCTTGGAGTCAAGAAGGGTGATCGGTGCGCTGTGATGCTGGGGAACAATATCGAATTTGCAACCACAACATATGCTTTGTTCAAACTCGGAGCTATTTTGGTACTATATTCCTTCTACCGAACTGCGTGGTCGCTGACTATCGTACAGGTGCCCCTGAATCCAGCATTCAACAGCACACAGGTTCTCTCTGCATTAAACCACTTAACTGCACAGCATTTGATTATCTCCACCGAGACGAATCTGCCACGTAAAGCACCAAGATCTAACATCGACCTTCTCAAGAGCATCACTCCAGATCTTCATACCAGCAGACTCGAGTCAGCATCGATACCATCGTTAACGAATCTGATTTTGGTTGATAATTCAGCAGGCCGCTTTGGAGCAGAGCTGAAGAATGAGCCCAAAGCTGCACGGCAATACCAAGATGTGTTCGAGGATGGCGGGACTGGGATGCCGTTGCAGGAACAAGGTCTCTCAGCTGACGAGATTGTGAACATCCAATTTACGAGTGGCACGACCTCCATGCCCAAAGCTGCCATGCTCTCGCATCGAAGTATCTTGAACAATGGATACTACATTGGATCACGAATGCGGCTCACTCCGGACGATCTAGTCTGCTGTCCGCCGCCACTTTTCCATTGCTTTGGGTGCATTCTAGGATACATGGCAACTGCTACGCATGGCGCAGGCATCGTGTTCCCAACTGAAGCCTTCGACCCAGAAGCGACTCTAAGAGCTGTACAGGAGTACAAGTGTACCGCGCTTTACGGGGTGCCGACCATGTTCCTCGCTGAACTTGAGCTTCTTGCGGATGGTGTTGTCTCCCGTGAAGGTCTCAGTCAATTGCGCACAGGCATTGCGGCCGGCTCATCTATTCCAGCGGAGCTCATGCGGAAGCTGCACCGCCAGCTCAATCTCACAGAGCTTACGATCTGCTACGGCATGACCGAGACGAGTCCCGTCAGCTTCATGACTACCACAGACGACCCGATCGAAAAGCGCATAGACTCTGTTGGGCGTTTGCTACCACATACGAAAGCCAAGGTGGTGAATCCTGCCGATTGGTCGCAAGTCTTGCCGATCGGTGAGCGAGGTGAACTCGCCGTGAGTGGATATCTGGTCATGAAGGGCTACTGGGGAGACGAGAAGAAGACTGCAGATGTACTCGTGCCCGATGAGAACGGCGAAGTGTGGATGCATACCGGAGACGAAGCAGCAATGGACGCAGAGGGCTATGTGAAGATCACAGGTCGAATCAAGGACCTCATAATCAAAGGCGGGGAGAACATCCACCCCTTAGAGGTGGAGAACTGTCTTCTCGCACATGATGCGATCAATGATGTTTCCGTGGTTGGCCTGCCAGATGAGAGATATGGCGAGGCTGTTGCAGCATTCGTGGTCCGGAAGCATGACGAAGAAGGCCAAAAGCTTATAAGCGAAGATGTCAGGAAATGGGTGAGAGAGAAATTGAGCCATCACTTGGTGCCGAAATATGTGTTTTGGGTCGACAGCTATCCCAAGACTGCGAGTGGAAAGATACAGAAGTTCAAGCTTCGAGAGACTGGCGTGCAATTATTGAGGGACGGCCAAGGAGGCTAAATTTCATGTGGCAACTTAGTAATTGTGAAACTCAAATGCAAAGAGCGCTCTGCATCAGCAACCCTTGTGTCTTGAATTGTCGCAAAGTCTCCGTCAATAGAGATCATGAGCCTGCGTGACATTAGGGGTGACGCCAGGCTATGCCTGTCACGTGAAAAGGTGGGGTTTGGACGACAGTTTACATCATGAAAGTGAAGCGAGCTCGGCACGTGCTTTACCTCGCGAATTGCTCTCCAAGCCCACATGGACTTTAGATTTTAATGTTTCGCGGGAGGCTTCGTGATGCAACATCTGCGCTTCAATTACCAGCCACTCGGTGATATATATCCGGACGGTTATAAGATGCGGGGACTAGCTTACTCGTCTCGCTGACCACGACATGAGGCTTTCGACGTCTAGCGTCTTTGAGATCTTTTGATCTCCTTGGAAGCGAATCCTTGCATCTTCATTCCTGAATCTCACAATCTATCTTCAATTCACTCGCCTCCAGAAACGTTCACAATGCCGCTGCCAATGAACGGTCGACGGGACATACCCGCTCAGGACATCGTATCGTGGGTTTTGGACAATCCTCAGTATGATGTGGAGAAGCCTGTATGCGACTTCATGCAGCCTATCTTGTGCTTTGACTCATGTGCGATAGGTCTACAGAGATCCAGAAGATCCAAATCATTTCTTCTCGCATAAGCTCGCGACATCCCTTATCCGTCGACTTATAGCTGGATTCCGTGCAACAGGCCTGAAGCAAGGCGAGACGATACTTGTCCATTCATTCAACTCGATATACTATCCCATCGTCATCCTGTCCATTATTGGTGCTGGCTATGTCTTTGTGGGCACGAATCCTTCATATACGCAAACCGAACTCAACCATGCCATCAAGATCGCTAAAGTGAAGCTCGTTCTCTCGGAACCTGAAATCCTGGCCAATGTCGAATCGGCGCTCCGAGCCAATGGCGTGAGTGTTGGAGACAAGCTCTTGATTCTCGACACAAGAAAGGGTCAGATCGTCCCTCAAGGCAAGCGGTCATGGCGGAGCCTTTGCGAGCATGGAGAGCAGGACTGGATCCGCTTTGATGACCATGATCGCCAATACAACACCACTGCATGTCTCTTCTTCACTTCAGGAACCACTGGGCTGCCAAAGAGCGCGATGACGTCGCATCGCAATCTCCTCGCGCAAGAACTACTCTGGCGTGAGTTCACCAAGACTGATTATCCTATCTCGATGGTGCAAACGTTCCCGATCTTCCATATCGGCTCTTTTGTGCTCGCTGTTTGCACGCAGCTCAAGGCGGGACGCGAGATGTACGTGGTCAAGCGATTCGAGGTGGATCAGTACCTGAGTCTGCATGATCGTCACAAGCTCACGGAGGTGTTCATGGCACCGCCAATGACGAATCAGATCGTCATGAGCCAACTTGCGGACCCGAAATCACCAAAGCGAAAGTACAGTCTCAAGTCCGTTAGGGCCGGCTATGTTGGCGCGGCTCCACTTTCAGCCGATATGCAGAAGAGATTCCACGCTTTGCTAGGAGATGGTGCACGATATACGCAGGTATGGGGTATGACGGAGTCAACTTCGATGATCACTGGCATACCACTTGATATGGCAGATAAAACCACGCGTGGAGAGCTGGACTCGTGGGGCTCGGTCGGCACGACAATACCTGAACTCACGGTCAAGCTGATCAATGAAGAGGGCAATGATGTCACACATACAACCGGAAAAGGCGAGGCTTGCGTCAAAGGGCCAACCGTGATCCGAGGGTACTACGAGAACGAGAAGGCAAACAAGGAGTCTTTTGATAGTGAAGGATACTACAAGACCGGCGATGTGCTGCAACTGGATCCAAAGACGAAGCTCTTCTACGTGGTCGAGCGTATGAAGGAATTGATCAAGGTCCGTGGATTCCAGGTCGCGCCGGCAGAGCTCGAAGGCGTCCTGACAAGCCATCCTGACATCACGGATGCCGGGGTGATCGGCGTACCGGACGACACAAGCGGCGAGCTTCCAAGAGCTTACGTAGTCGTGAGGCCAGGCAAGAGTCTGAGCGAGGAACAGATCAAGCAGCATGCTGCAGAGAGGCTAGCGAAGTACAAGGCGTTGAATGGAGGTGTGGTCATTGTCGATGCGATACCCAAGCTGCCCAGTGGTAAGATCTTGAAACGGGTTCTAAGAGAGTGGGCGAAGGAAGAGATGGCGCCCTTGAAGACGCTTGCTAAGCTGTGATACATCTCATACAGGAAGGATAAGCTTTTGGCTACGTAGTGTACACTTCCCTTCTGTTCTCAAGCGCATATGCAAGGATTTCCCAAGCTCATCGAGCCAGATGTACACCATTTGTTTGCAGGAAGTCATGTTCATAATCCCACCAACCTCAACCATGCAGTAGATGCCACAAGGAATGGTTCATTCTCGTCCGTCTCTTTTGGTGGCCAAGGCACACCCGCCCACGAATCCAGGCCGAACCGCGGCAGATCTTCATTCTTCACATCGCAAGAGGTGAAGTAGTCTACATCTGCCTTTGCTTGCCTCAAACCATAGCCAGTCGCAAACTTCATCTCCTTCTTGATCCTCCGTGCCGCCTCTTGCAGCAAGTCTCTCAAATTGTCCTCCACTACTTCCGGTGCCGGCTCGCCATTGATGGTCATGTTGAACCACTGCACAAGAGCATTGCCGGGTTGATAGCCAAACACGGAGACGTCGTTGGCCTTGGCGGCATCGAGGATCTGCTTGCATATGCCCCAGAACCAGAGCGAAGCAGCAGTGCTCCTCAGAGAGGGAGTACCAGTGCTGGAAGTCGTCGTCGTAATGAGGCCGGTAGGAGGAGTACTCATTGAAGCGTCCCAAGCTCACTTGCTCTCGCTTCACAATTTGCTGCGTGACCCACTGGGAGAAGATGGAACGTGCAATGAATTCGATGCGTTGTGATCCGGTCTTCTTCGCCACCGCCGTGTACCGGAATGGGGTCAGGAAGAGTGCTTTAGTCCACACGATTTTGGGGTGTGCCCTCTTTTTGTTATGCTCCGGCAAGGTCATGCAGGCAGACAGAGCCAAGTGATCGATCTTGAAGCGGACAGCGTGAGCATGACTTGATATCTGATTGCGCAAGAGCATGATCAAATACTCTAGACTCGCCGCATCGCATATCGATGTAGCAAGAAGTGCATGCGCCTTCAAGTGTCGCGCCCCTTGGATCTCTGAGCGGAAAAGTCCGGAGTCAAGACAGCAATTGCCGGCGAGGTGGCGTGCAGCGTCTTTGAAGGCGTCTCCCCAGCGGAGGACCTGAGCATATGCTATCCAGAAGTGAGGCTGCTGGGCCACATGATTCCAGATTCCAGGAAGGCTAGCAAGCTCATGGATGATATTTCGCGCGATGGGAAGAAGACACAGATGCAATGGGGCACGCGCGGCGACGTTGGCCAGGTGTTCGATGACAATGCGCGTCCTGGTCGGGACATTGTTCGTTGAGCTATCGGTCGAATCGCAACAGGGCAAATGCCACCCTATACACAAAGTGATGCAGCGGTGCTGGTGCTGGTGCTCGTGCTCGGTACCAAGGTGCCCGAGCGGCTCGATACTGGTGTCCTGGATGATGGTTGACATTTGGTCCGGTATGATGGTCCCAGCTTGCTTGTAGATCATTGCGAAGAGCGTCTTGTACTCGAGGATGGCACCCTGCTCAGCCATGTTGTCGTATTGATAATATGCACCGCAGTCGCTCCTACTCGCACCACAGAAGAAGTAGTATTCGCTGTACTCATACGTGCCCATCTTCGTCTTGCGCAGTGGAATCAGATCGCCTCCTTGACTGCTGCAGAAGAAGGATGGGGTACATCGCAGAGTCCAGGAGCGACGCTTGAACCCCTCGAGCGGTACCGCAGCATGCGTGTAGCCTGACAGAATCCACGCAGAGTCATACGGTTGCGAGAGACTTTCGAGATGGAGGCTCAAGCCATAGATATCAGTGGACGCGCCCGTCACGGGGTCAACAACGGAGTCGTAGACAGATCCCCAGCCAGATGCAACCGGAGGCCCATGAAGATGATTCGCTGCCGGGGAGATGCCAACCAAGGGCGCGAGAGCCGGCACGAGCTTGGCTAGTGAGCGCCGTTCGAGTAGTAGGTGGTCTTCGGGATCCTCTGAGAGCGCGATGATGACGTCGCCATTGTGCTGGCGGAGCGTGGGAGGGTCGATGATCGTTCGGAGGCAGATTTCTGACATCTTTGTTGAACGCTGGAGTGACTCGAAAAGTGCGTGAAGATGTGCGCACACTTTGAAAGTCGTATGCGAGTGCGCGCGAGCGAGGTTGGATGTTCAGGCAGAACGCGTGCTCGGCGAGGGTGACGTGTGCAAGCACGATGGCTCGATGGCGCGGGAGCTAGCGACCCGGTGCTCGAAGGGATCGCAAGACTTGTCGGACTTGCGCAATGCGATCTTCGGGAGGTGCGTGAGCAATGGCGTACTTTTGTTGTGATCGATGGATTTTGTTGAGTGTGCGGTTTTTATAGAGGAGGGCAGAAGAAAAAAGTAGTCATGACCTGAGCGTTGACCATGTCGGTGCCAGTCACCATTTTGAATGGCACCGGTGATAGCCGACGTCATTACATGCGGCGTGAAGCACAACAGCAGAAGCACAGATATGGCTCCAGGCTTGAGCATTGGCGATCCATGATTTTAAGAACCATCGTCGAGGTATTGGCGCCTTTCACCCAGTGCATTAGCGCCTCTGATATTGGTACTAGAATTTGATTGCCCTCATGATCACGCATAACATGATTGTGCTTGCGCTTCAACACAACTGAAGCAACAACAACGGAAGCTCAAACTGAATTCAACAACTCTCCAGTTCTATCGTCTGCAACCCGCGAGGCACCGATGCAAAACTCCCACAACTGCACTCTTCCGTCCTCTGGCCGGCTGTTATCGCCGCAGGTTCCAAAGCACCAGACTCCATTGCCCGCTCCAGAAACCACGAAGCACAGTCACCGTCCACAACCGCAGGAGCAGCACTGGAAGAAGATCGCAAGAGCCTCTGATACCGCAGTCGATGGCGGCGACACATACTCGCGATAGCTTCTTCCAGGACGCGTTCATGATACGGCTTGCTTGGTGCCTCCTTGGTCGTAACATCGACTCGGATGGCATCTAGAAGCGCATCATCAGGATGGGCGATGTACCAAAGCTGCATAACAACCAGGTCTCCTTCCTCGATAGTAGCAGAGCCGACACCGGGGTCCGAAGTCCGCTCTGATATTGAAGCTCCCAAGTCGATGACTTCTATCGTGTCGGCGGCCGAAATGCGTGATTGGCCTACAGCCCCGTCGGAGACGATACGGCAGCGATTGTCCATGTTTGCGATTCGGTCTACTGCATCAAGCTGGTCTACAGCATCGTGTGCTGTTCGACCTGGACGTTGAACTTGTCTGACGGAGTCCTCAAGCAACAACAGTCTCTCGTTTCCACCGTCCAGCTGGCTGGGGTGATCTGAATCAGATCTGGAGGCAAGTCAGCATAGGCCGCAATCAAGAGCTTGGAAGATTACTCGCCTATTGTTGGTCATTGTCAAAATGGCCCGTGATGGTACTCCCTAGAAGTCTGGAATGATGTTTAGGGAGGTGAGTATTAGTATCAACTGTGTGAATGTGAAAGAAGACGCCAGCTGTGAACTAACGGGAAGAACAAGAAGCTTCTTGTCATCAAGCACGTAGTTCGGACTGACGATACTTTCATCCCACAGCTGAGCATTAAGGGCGAAGGGCGTGGGGGTCACAGCCTCGTTCCACCCAGGGCCAACGCCCCTGCGTGTTCTGCGTGAGGTACCGGCACATACACCAATAAGGCTGCTCCACATGACGCAAACATGCTGTGGCGCCTGGGGTCAGCCGAACCACCGGGGTAGATTGTGTCCCATTCGAGTATTTTCAGATCGACTGCTTGACCCACGCTTACCACACAGAGTCTGCCTTGAGATGGACGACCAGGATGCCAGCAACCTGGCTGGCGATGAAAAGTCTAAAGACGCCAGCCTCGCCGCGGGTTGAGAAGCGGTGTGTGATGGGTGCAGAGCGCACCCTGGCAGGACCGTCCACTGATCTGTATCGTGTACGTGAAGTCGCGTGCGTACTGACTCCAATATGCGCCCTCCAAACGTTCTACCAGAAGGAAGGGCGATCCGCACTTCGCGGGAAAGTGGTCGCAATAGTTGTGTCTCCGGTATCCTTTCCAGAATAGGGGGATTAGCCGACGATGTATACATGGCTCTTATTGAATCTGTCCATCTCTCCGAAGATGCCAAATATGTACCCGTACCGTTTCCACTGTTTGGGAAGTACCTGGTTCCATCGTTCGTCTCAGTGGTGCGGTGCCCACCAGTACAGCATAGCAGAATACAGTGATAGACCAAACGTCGAGGCAGTGATGCCGAACGTGATGGCCACATGCAGAGCACGCGACTTCTGTGAAAAGGAATTGTCCTCATGCTGGATGGTGTGGGGTCGGAGATGTCGCCGATCCTGAGTTGAATAATGCTTACTCGCTGTTGGCCAGTCTCAACACATCTAGAGTAGCACAGGCTAACGCAGCCTTATTTCAGCACACACTGTGACAGCGTGCAAAGCCACGATAGCCGTCGGCGAGCTTTCCATGCCATCAAGCAGATCTGACAATCGTGGCATCTCCAGTGCTTCAGACAGGATGAGGGTGGCTTGGGACGGAAGGGCGACCTGTGTCACCTTTCGAAGGGCGGACATTTCGAAGATGCAGGAATCGCGAGCGAACTGTCTTGGAGCATGATTAGAATCAGATGAGCTGATCAAGCCATCGCGAACAATATAGCAATAGCAGCTGTATGCTTGATGAACTTATCAATTCCACCCCCTTGATTAGAGGTGAAGTACATATCCGCCAAGCCTCCAGACTTGCAGCCTCAGGCACGCTCGCCAATTCCCGGCCCGAGCAGCCAAACCTCAAAGTCAGACCACCAACAACGAACAACGCTCCTTCACGCCCACGCATCACCTCCACACATCGCCCTGAGCAAGCAATCGCGCTTGAAACTCCTCAAAATGGCCGGGTACGTCGCATTGGCATCTTGGATGGGCTTGGTGGAGCTGCAGCGGTCGGTCGGTTGTGCTTGTGATGCAGGCAGGAAAGGACGGGCGGCCGCTGAGCTCTACGAAAGCTTGGAGATGGGGGAGTTTGCTGGCAGGAGAGAGGACGGGTGCTAATGAGATGGTGGTGTAGCTTCGTTTTTCGCGAGAACCGCGTTCCTCACTACCAGCGCCTGTTCCAGAAGAAGGACGGCATTGCGGACCGCTGGAAGGTACGATACGACGTCCATCCGCACCAAAGATGCATAGTCAAGAGTCGCATGCGCTCAAGAACGAAACTGGAGAAAGAGTAGAGGGATGAAGCTGATTCGATAATGTGATAGACTCCACGCTCGCCAATCCTGCTGTACCCCTTCTACGCCGCGACGGCCGTCTGCCTGACAAGCTCCATGTACATGATGGGCCGATTGGTGCTGGTATGTCATTCCACCCATATTTAGAGGCAGGAAGACTGTGCTAACGGGATACACAGGGACACAAGACGTGGTTTGGCAAGAACTAGAGTAGGAAAAGCCGAGAATGAGCGATCTCGTATGTGTACGATCTGGCTGGAGCATGTGGGAGCTGTATATATCAGACTAGAGGGACAATCAAGCTTCTGCCTGTTCTGAATAAGTGTCTGCGAGATTCAATGGCTGCGTGACTGATATGATGGAGCTTGACTACTCCTGGAAAGCACATTTTGACAACCTCCGCCTTGCGATCTGGCTTGAAGCAACACTGAGCTTATACAGCACATAGTCATAATCTTGACCGCGTGTCAGAGTCCTGCAATTGCATGATTCTCCATGTCCAAAGCCTAATCTCGAGTAACGTGATGAAGATGAACGTAAAAACGCCCCCCACGGTCGTCATCCTGCATTTGGCTTAGCGAACCACAAGAGCTTCCAGCCATCAAGTCGCGGCAACCAAATACCACCTCACCTCTTACCTTTCTCCACCCTTTCATCCTCTCTCTTTCACCCAATGTATTGCTAGATCCGTACCCTTGGACCTAACAATCACCTCCCTTTCTCCTCACAATGGCAGACTTCGTCGCCAACCTCTTTGGCGGCAAGAAATCCGGCAGCGTGGCCGCGCCCTCGAAAGATGGCGGAAGTAAGACATCCCAGCTGTCGCATCACTTTGCCCATACATGCAGCTAACAATGCGCTTCCCACAGTCCTCGGCGGCTTCGCAGATTTTGCCGGCGCCGCCTCGCCCTCACCAGCGAGCAGCGCATCCTCGCTCCTCTCCGCTGCTTCGCCCGGGGCAACAGTCCGTCCCATTCTCCCTTACACGAAATGGTACCGCGTATGGGAGCGCTCGCAAGTCTCGGACTTCTACACCGAGATGCTCCTCCTGCCCTTCATCATCATGACCATCCTCGTGCACCTGTGGGGAACGGGCGCGAATCGTCGTCGCGCGAAGGCGTGGATGAAGACGCATGTCCCGCTTATTGCACAGGAGTATGCTGTGCTTGGTTTCGGGGGCGACGCTAAGAGTCCTGGGCTGGAAGCTGTGGAGGCGGAGGGTCTGCTTAAGGCCACGGCGCAGGGAAGTGATGTGCCTAAGGAGGTGCTGAAGGAGAATTCACCTGCCGAGTTTGTCACGTATGCGACTGGACGGCAGAACGTCGCGTTCTTGGATGTCAAGATCACGCTGAAGAAGCGGTACAACCCTTTCTTCGTGCTGGCGGAGTCGGTCACTGGATTCTTCTTCGAGAGCATGCCGGCCACGCAGGAGACTGTTTTGGCGACTGCGTACGCGTTCGATGGCAAGGAGAAGGACGTTGTGCCTGCGCGTCGGGGCGAGACTGTCAAAGCCGGTGGTAATTCTGGATATGACGGCTTTGTGTGGGCTATTGTCAACAAGGACGCCATGAAGCAGTTGCGAGAGGACAGATACGACATCAGCTTGACTTCAACGAAGGAACACCCTAAGCTCCCTGGTTGGGCGAGTGTGATGAGCGAGAGCGCCGAGGTCACGGATACGCTCTTGACGAATGAGTTGGCACAAGCGGTCAAGGATGCAGGTGACGATCTCATTGCGCTGATTGTCAGCGACCAGCCAGAGGAGAAGCCAAAGACGTGAGTACTGCCTATAACATCATCCTTATACAAAGGACTGACAGAACATCCCCACAGCCTCGAAGAGACCACCCCACGCAAACGCATAACCCTCCACCTCAAACTCAGCAGCTACTACCCCGCCTCCTCCCTCTCCCTCTTCCAGTCCTTCCTGCGTCTCCCGGACACCCTAGTGAACCAAGCGCACTTCCGGCCCGAAGTCATGAAACGCGTGCGCGCCACACGCGAAGACGAGATCCGCAAGCTGCAGAAGGTCAAGGACGACGAGGAAGCCGTTGAAAGAAAGGAGAAGCAGGATAAGGAGAAGAGGGAGAAGAGGGATAAGACGCTTAAGGGGCTGAATGCGGATGAGCAGAGGAAGTTTTTGGAGAGGGAGAGGGAGAAGGAGCAGAGGAAGATGCAGAAGAGGAGGACGATGAAGGGGTGATTTTGTTGGCGCCTTTGGGGGATGCTTGTGAGAGAACGGGTGTGGGAGGGGAGACTGGAGACGGAGGATGTTCACGCGGTGGGGGTGGGAAGCGATCGTGTAGGTTGATCTGTGTTTGATAGCTAATCTTCGCCAAAATGTACATTGTCTGCATCAATCCGGAACTTCTCTGTCCCCCTCTCCCACGAGACAATCGGGATGAATCGTAAAGACAAGAGCTTGGAACATTTCCCTAAATCGATTTGCGGACACGGACGTGATAATGGCAAGCCGCAAAACTTCACCCTCGAAGTCGAAGCATGGTCCAGCGGTCAGCCTGCTGATAATTGATCTTAAATGGTCTTCATACAGAGGCCTCCCGCTGTCGGTCCATCAATTCGACTTCATGCAGTCAGACGCCTTCAGGATGTTGGTTCTTTTTCTGGTGACATGACGCTGCCGCTACCTCGACAATCCGCTTCCCGGTTCACAAATTCCAAGCTCCGCAGTCCGCAGTTCAGCCGATCATGATCTTTTGGCTCCGTGCAAAGACGCGCAAGCTCTGAGGCTTGACCACGGTGCCACTCATCTTCGCCAATTCACAGGTCGCATGGCACCTGAGTACAAGGGCTTGGGGACCTCCGTTGCGTAGTCTCGCGCTTGTACTCATTAAGGCGGCGATGCTTCACTGCTCTTGCGATGCTACCCCTGGCTTGACACGATTATTGTTCTGGCTCCCTTGAAGGCTATCTAGAAGCTGAACTTTGCACCAGGACTGACATCGAGACTCAGACGTCCTCACAGCTTGATTGATGTGACCACAGAACAGAAAGGGAAAAGGTGGCGCGGCCGGTTGGACACTGCTGGTTTCTGGACTTGTTCATATGGTGCTTGGACAACTGCGGGATCTGCGATGGCTCTCATCATGTATCCGTTTCTAAGACGTGGCCGCTATAAGAGCTTGGAATCATGTAGGATCATGGATGGCGATCTCAACAGCTGCTGCACCAGTGCAGAACGAATGCTCCAGTAAACGGTATCGCAGCCTGTGAGCAAGGAGAGATTGCGCATTTGCACGCAGCAATCCATGGCGGGCAACTTGACAACACTTCGGATCTGTCTTTTAGCTCTGTTCAAGGCTCCTCGTCCGACATCTTGCACTTGCAGCGGTGTAAGGATTCCCTCCTCATACGTTCATGCATGGGATGTGTGAGACGTAGCATTGAGTCGTGGTCTGTCCTGCACCAATTTGTCTGCCTTGCTACTGCGCAACTTAACCATTGTGACGCGTTGTTCGCAGCTCACATGGCCAAGCAACAGGGATGCTTACCCTGCAAAAAGAGCTGTCTCCAAATTCGCGGCCGAATCTGCGATAGATTCAGCGCAAAGACCCATGCAGAATAAAATTGCTTCCACGATAGGATTCCCGGAGGCCGCATGGTTCTACGTTGACAGCTGCAGGGCCCCTGCCTGAGTTGGCAGCGAGATCATCGATGTGATCGACGTGGGGTGGGTAACTCATGCTGCCATGCATTTATTCCGATTCGTCCAGCTATGTTGCCATACATACAGCATGCAGATACGACGAATACTCGCTTCCAGCTCTCGTTGCAACAGACCGGAATCACACCCAGAATGTCAGAGATCCCGGTAAGTGTCCCTGCTAGAAGTCACCGGGATCCGCGTCGCTTATCGTACAGATCAATTTGAACTAGATTGCTTCCATCGAGCTTGAAGCTGTGGCTGGGTCCCTAACATTGTTCATGCAGCTGTCAAATGGATCTTCAGAAGTGCCTAGCAAGGCGATCAGTCGTGCAGCGTGCGACTGTCCCGAGCCCTTCCTCGAGCAGGCCGGCTCTAACGAGCACCTGAATAGTTCTGTATGATGGCTCACATTTCCAGGCCTCGTCGCTACAAGGACTCGAGCATATAAACCTCTCATCGACGGCCAGCCATGACCTCCTTCTCGTTCAGAACATCGCCCGAATCGCTCCGACCTGTGTCCTGCTCCGATCTTCGCCTTCCACTTTGAGGCATGAGTAACATTGACGACCAGCCTGCCCAAGACGAACGGGTCATGACATTGACTGGGTACATGCACTGCAATCGAGA
Source organism: Scolecobasidium constrictum UM 578 (assembly GCA_000611715.1). Classification (NCBI taxonomy): domain Eukaryota; kingdom Fungi; phylum Ascomycota; class Dothideomycetes; order Venturiales; family Sympoventuriaceae; genus Scolecobasidium; species Scolecobasidium constrictum. The sequence continues at coordinate 521,703 of AZYM01000161.1, forward strand.
TACGGGACTACACTGATGTGTCTATAGAGATGACACGGTACCACGGCCCCTCGCACTCGACACCGGCACCGAGCATGTCAAGGTCGATAATACTTCTGGGTGGTTAACTAGACGAGACGACTCGACTCATTCTTCTTTGAGCACCTCCAGCACCTCACACAACGCATCACCAATCCAGGAATACCAAGTTGACCCCACTGTTTGTCCGAACACCGGTGTGCTCGATGACATCGATGGCTTCCTGCCGAATGTTTCATACCACTCGTCTAAGTCAGGCAGTGGTGGCTCGACCTCATCAGCATTCGCCGTGTCCACTGATGATCTATTCGCGCCAAAGATCGAACAAGGAGCGCCGTATCTTGCAGTTGGCGCAAACGAGCCATTAAATGTGTGGGAAAGAGTCGTTGCTCCCAATGACAACGACTTTCCCCATGTGTCAACGCTCCAGAACGTGCTTTTGAGTTTATGCCCCATCCATCATGATCGTCTCCAAAGACTGCTGCAACCGACTGCAACTCTTTCTGATCATGTAGCCGCAGAGTGCAACGGGAAGAGATGGCTAATGCATCGGGCCCTGGACTTTGGAGTCAATGAGCGATCATTCCTACAGATCGGCGAGAGCGCAGTCGACACCGCCTTGGATCAAAAATGCACTTGCACTTCGTTATAGCGTTCGCTGTTGGTGGCACCAAGATGAAAAGGATGTAATATAGGCTGAAGTTTGTCCGGGTTGTATTATTACATACTTCGAGGGCTCCTGACGACTAGGGCTCCGCACCACTCATGTCGTTCTTGAACCTTTCAATACACCTCTGCTTCGTTTCTGACCAGTCAACATACGGCTCCGGATATCCCAACTTCTTAAACTCCTCCTTGCTGAGCCTGTGGTATGGATCGAAGATCGCCTTGCCCTCCACATCTTTCAGCTCCGGAACCCATTTGCGGATGTAGTCGCCGTTGGGATCATTCTTCTCCGCCTGCGAAACCGGATTGAACACCGTATACGATGGCTCCCAGCCTTGTGTGTTGTTGCTGAGGTCCCAGTCGATAAGGGTGGATGCGAAGTAGCGCTCTCCGCGTCGGTAGTCGATCAGCAGATTGCAATACAGGTACGAAGACGCATTCATGCGCAAGCGATTGTGCATATACGCCTCGTGCTTGATTTGCCGCATTCCTGCATCGACGAACGGTACACCCAAGGTACCTTCCTCCCAACGCTTGTACCCTTCCTCATCGTCTTCCCACTCCACGAAGTCGAATTTTAGATTCTGTGGCAGATTCATGGATGTATGTGGTGTGAACAGTGTCGTCTGTCGATACAGCTCACGGAAGACGATCTCGCGCACCCAGCTGTAGACGCCCTTCGACTCCGCACCGCTCGTGCTAAAGTCGGCTGAATCGTCGTTGTGCTTCTTGAGCAAGGAAAGGGCCTCGCGCATGGAGACCACTCCAGCACTGAAATATGCCGACATGCGCGACGTGCTATCTTTTGCCGGGTTCGATCGTGTCGCAGCATAATCGCCGATCTTGTCCGATATGAACTTCTTCATGCGCTCGATTCCAGCATCGTGTCCAGCCGGCCAGAGCTTCCTGATCCGCTTGCGCTCATCCTGAGAAGCGAATTGTCTCTCCTTCGGTGCTTGAGGCATTTTGCTGTCGAAGAGCTTGTCAATGCCCTTTGTAGACGCATTCTTCTCCGGAGCAGGGACAGTATCGAGCAGACTCGGATCCTCTTTCACCACGTCCAACCACATCTTATGGTATGGTGTGAATACTTTCATCGGCTTTCCACCGCCAGACAGCATAGTGCCAGGCTCAGCAATTGTCTGGTCATGATGCAATTCGACATGGAAAGCTCCGTCCTTCTCCGCTGCCATCTCCAAGAATTGCACATCACGAGCCATCTCGTCCTGTTCGTACTCGTAGTTGGCGAAGACATGCGTGACCGTAAGCTCCTTGATGAAGTCGGCAGCAGTCTTCGCAATCGTGGCTCGCTTCTCTGCATCCAGGAACACGAGAGGGATGTCAAGCTTCTTGAGTTGATCTTGCATGATACGCAAGTTATCGTAGATGAAGTCTAGCCGCGCCGGCGAAACACCATGGAAGTTGAACGCATCGTTGCAGTTCACATAGATGGTGATCAGTGGCTGACCTGCCTCCTTAGCCTTCTGTGATGCGGCATGGAGGGCGCGATTGTCTTCGATCCGCAAGTCCTTGCTGCGAAACCAGTGCAGGACAGTGCCCACGTCCTTTGGCTCGTCTTGCGATTCAAGCAGTTCCCTCACGCGATCGTATGGCAGATGCTCATCGATCTTCTTTGCTTTCTTGGTGCTGGGATGCTGTTGCTCAGGGTGCTCTGGCTCGCTGCGCTTCGACATCTTGTGTGGTCTTCCTGTGCTTCCACTTGTCAAACGTGTTGTGCTGGAAAATTGCCTGAATTTATGCTTGCTGCGGATCTGGAGTATGTTGATGGAAATAATAGGACGAGGTCTGTAGTGCAAGGCTGCAGATCCGGCTGAGAGAAAGTTATTTGCGAGACGACAATAGAAGAAGCGAGGCTGCATGAAAGAGGCGTTTTGTGTTTAAGTAGAGGCTCAATCGTCGTTCAAGTCTTCACAGGACCTGCTGCTAGATCACGTTTTACGAGCCGTAGAACTCGAAAGTCGATGACGATGTGGCTGGTAAGCAAATCTGAGTGATCGACAGGCACATCGACGCTAGTGTGAAACCTTGTCAGCATCGAATTGTGGGGTAAGTGCCATGATGGAAGTGCCTACCAAATGCATATTTACAGAAAGCAGCAGAAACACCGACTGCACTGCTTGCTTTCATTCCGAGCCACACTTCCGACTGTCACGCGGCGTCTATGAATTATCTACATAATGACCCAATCCTTCTCGAGTTCTGGCGAGTGATCAACTGGCAAGAAGGCTTTGAACTTCCTTCGATCAGGCGCAACGATTCTCTGCCTCGCGTCCATCGACTGGAGCAACTCTGGACTATAGTAGCAGGAGGGTAAATCTTCGAATACCAAGTGCATATTCGCCCGGATCACGTCTCCAAAAGTTGACTTCTCCCTGCCAGTTGAAGAAGCAACCAACATTTGCTGCGTCCAGAAAGCCTTCAGAGTGAGACAATCTGCGAAGATGCCTTGCATATCCATCATTGCAGAGGTCGCTCTCGAGGTGATCGTCTCAGTGGAGGCCGCATCATCCATAGTCAACCGATCATAGAGGTAGTGCAACATATGTGCATGGCTGACAATGTCTACTGACTTCAGTGTAGTCACATCTGTTCTTGAGAGCTCGTCCAAAAGGATAGTCGACCGCAATGCAAGCTCTTCCATGGATGGGATCTCTGCTGCCATTTCAATGCGTGGAATCGGCATTCGTCGATCGATTGCCAGCTCGGCATTTCTGGGGTGAGGCATCGATATTATGCTGGGCAGCTGTTGCAGATCTGGCGATATGAATGCTGACCGAGCTTCCACCGAGTCCCAGGTAGTTGGCTTGTAGTATGCGCGCCAGAGACTCGGATCGATGTCGAAGAGGGTCCGGAAGCTGGAGAAGTCCATCTGATGTATCGACTTCGGTCCGAGGGTAATCTTACTTGTCATATCGTCCGCTCCGGCGAGCGCTGCATGTATTATTTGGATCCAGAAGTAAGCCTGTGTCTCCGAGTAAGGTCGCATGTCTGGGTTTTGAGCCCTTGCTCGCATGGTAGTTTGTTGCAACGCGGCCAGGGACTGCTTGATGAGCCATCCACGCCGGATGTCTGACGACATGTACCTCTGCACCACTGCGAACGCAAAACGGATCAAACGGAAAGGCTCCTCTTGACTGAGACGCCGCACATGTCGCTTCTGCGTTTCCGTCTTCTCCGCAAAGTCTGGCAAAGCTTGCAGATCTGGGAGACGCCAGTATTGCTTCGCCTCGGGGGACATCATGAGATCTTTCGTGTACCATTCTTTCCACAGTCCACCATGCATGAGATACGGCGAGTGCAATAGGACTTCGTCGAACATATCCTGTCCTGGTAATTCATCTAAATGCTTGTCTGACTTGAAGTTCAAGATCGCCAATCGCACGTTGTAGAGCCAGAATATCGTCATCGTCCGGTGCTCGGTGTTTCGAAACCGATCTGGTGCGACGCCCTTGAGCCTTTGGAGATGCTCCAAGAAGACTTCTGCACACTCGATAAGTCCTTGGTTGGCCATGAGCGAATCCAACAGGAGGACATATCCAGCGCGTAGGTGAGAACGATGGTTCCATTGTGCAATTTGCCCGCTCAGGAATGCACTCCAAAAGTCATCGCCCGTCAGATCATTGTTCCTTTCCTGTTCAATGCGGGCCACCAGATCAGCTTCGGAAGGAATGTCTCCTACGTTCTTTTGTCTTCGAGGTATAGCCGCCGAAGAGGCGCTTGAGGTCGACTTTGTTGGCCCTTGGGAGATTGTATCGTGCATGACATCAAGAAGCTCGGAGCAGCGATTGCCTGTCGTTGCACTGAAGCCGGGCAAGTCCACAAATTGCCACTTCACAGTGGGAGCATGCGCTAACAACTCCATCTCGAACTTCTTCCGATGCTCGGCCAGAATATCGCACGCTTGCTCAGTCGGAAGTAAGTCTTGCTTGTTGAACACGACCCACATGAATCGCCCTTTGGCAGCATTCAAGAGCGCTGCAGCATCCCGCGCTCCGTCCAAAGACTCGTCAAGGCGCTCGTCCAGAACATTGTGTAGATAGATGATGTCCGTGTCCTTCGCAACATAGTGCTGCCATAGTGGTCTGATCTTATCGCAACCTGCTTGTTGTCAGTGTTACAAAGTTTCTGGCTAGTAAGAGTGAAGCTTGCCTCCCACGTCCCAGAGCAAGAAGTTGTGCTTCTTGTATTCTATGGTTTCGATGTTGAATCCAATGGTCGGAATTGTTGTCACAACCTCGCCGAGCTTGAGCATATAAAGCAACGTCGTCTTCCCACTGGAGTCATTGCCGAATATCATCACCCGTTCCTCTTTGCGTTTGAAGAATGAAAGGTCCTGGAAGCCACGTAGTAGACCAGCCATCGTGAAGGCCAGATTGGATGAATCCGTATGAGTATTGCAACAACCATATGCGCTTCAAGATCTTCGATGTGGTTTTGTACATTCTGTTGCCTACCTGGGTTGTAGTCTCGAATCGATATAAATCTGTCCTGCTTAAAAAGGAAAGTTGAAGCCTTGCAGGCTACCTTTAAACGAGTGGCGCTGGCTGTGCTCTTTCATGGTGTGAGGGTACATACATTGACATGCATGATAAAACTCGCTTGCATTGTCTTGATCGATTGTATCGGAAGCAACAGGACTCCGCTCCAGAGTGTGACATTAGGCACACTTGTCCGGGCTTTTCGAGTGGAGTGCGCTGAAGCAACACTTGATATAGGCGTGAACATGCCATTTAAGCTTTCCACTGTGAGATAACTCGTGCCGGCAAAACAATTGACGAGGAAGCGTCAAGCGACTCTCCTCATACCATTTGGATGAATGCATGGTGGTGGACTCGACCTTGACAAAAGGAGGTTTGTGTTCTTATTGTATTAATAGAAATGGGCTAGTCCAGATCGCGATCGCGATCCTCATTGCAATTGAGGGACTCGATTGCAAAATTCTTCTGTGAACGATACAGACTTGTCGATTGCAAATAACATTATGTTGAACTTCGTCATGCTCACACGAGATGAAAAGGAGGATGCAGGCGCCCAGATCTTGTCCCGTGGATGAACCAACCATATCCGAAACTCACATACGGTAGCTCTTCAGCGACAGTGGCTTTTGCTCACGAAAGCGTCGACCGAGCAAGGGCTATTGTGCTTTTCATGTTGTCTGCGCGAAGCCACCAGTTTTGACTGTATCGAAACCTCCTAATGCATTCTGTAATTACAGAAGATAGACGAATTAGAGGAGAAGCCGAGCGTGATCCTACTCTTTCAGGCGTATACTACGCGTCTGTGGCGCTGCGTCCCCCGCTTATTCGACACAGGCAAGATTAGTGGCTTCGCGCAGACAACATGAAAAGCCCAATATCACGGGTAGGGCATTCGCTCTCTGAGCACCTTTTATCCTTACATGGGAAGCGCTTGCTGCAGTCATTTTGCGAACAGAAGGATACTCCTTCTGCGCCATGATTCCTTCGATTTGGTGGCGTTGGAGGAGGAAGATTTGCCCTCGAGGATCTTGCGGACGATAGAGGCCAAGCTGCGAGAGATCGCACGGCACGACGCGATTCATCGTCGCTGAGCGTGCTTGTTGGCGTGGACACCCGCTTTGTTTGAAGTGCCTTCGTCTGACAGTCCGACTGATCTGCTTGACGGCGGAGCTGTTCCGACGTCACTTCGAGCGGCTTGAGCGATGGCGTTTTAGACACGTGTGGACTGACAACGTGCGCTCACATCCTAATGGAGGATGAGTCGTGAAGTGACGAATCAATCGATCGATGTATCACTAATTCATGCGGCCAGCTAAGTGTATACATGTCTCCTAACAAATTGAGTCGGCGGAAAATGCCGCAATACTATGCTGAGTTTTGCGCCGCAGAGCCTAAAAGAGGCCGACGTTCGCTCTAAGGATCAATTGTCCCGCTCCATTGGGATCAAAGACCAACCGACAGGTCACATTCGAAGACCTGGGACTTAGCACTGTGGGGCCGTGTTCTGCGAAAGTCGCAGTATCGCTTAAGCTGATAGATGCAGCATCCCTAGCAGATCTGACAGCGCGGCGAAGCTCGAGATTTTTCGTTAAGGATCTGCATCATGCATAAGCACGATGAAGCAGTCCGACCATGGATGCCCGACTGGTTTCATCCAGGGAGTAACATGGTTGCCCTTTCACTTTTGCGTGTCAAAACGCAGATTTCTGCAGGCATAGCGATGAAAGACAGAGCGTGAGGCATGTTCACCTTCTTCAAGCAAGCAACAAGTTGCGAACCGCGATCAAAACATGTTGTTGCATCTGTGGGAGAGGGAACTGCATATGACCCCTCGCTTGCAGCCAAGACGTCGGCAAGGGTATAAGAAGTTAAAATGGGCAGAGCTGTGCAGAGAAGTCCTCGAACTGCTACAGTGCAGATCTGTGATCAGTGAGCACGAGCGGGAGCGAGAGTAAAGGGCTCCGGAGACCTGGATAGCTGTGATTGCCGGCCAAACCTCACTGTGAGTCTGTGGTCTCTTGAGAAACCCGCCGTTAAGGTCCCGATGGCAACACAGACATTCATCACGAAGTTCCGACAAGCTGGAGCCACGACTTTGCGACTCGATCTTGAGAATGTCTCGCGCCCACTACCACAGGTAACACCGCTTCCCAGAAGTAGCGTAGGCACTCACACTGCTGAATCTTAATTCAAGTGGATCGATCGTTAGCCGGCAATGTACATTGTAGCCACGGCGCGTAGGATCGCAAAGTCTGAAGTCGATTCGCCAGTAAGGTGCAGAATTTCGCCGAAAAGGAACATATGTGCAGCTTGCATTAAGTGCATAAACGCACCACAGATGCGCTGGACAGTTAGGCAGTCCATGTTTCCTCGCATCTTTGCACAGATTAGGCGAGCAGAAACAGAGAATGAGATCGGGATCCGGCCGTACGGTACTGACGGAGTGAAGATGGCATAACTTGCGTTGGAGAAAGAGTACTTTTGTCGCACCGCTTCACGGTCAATTAGCAGGAAGCAATAGCCGTGGAAGGGCTAGTTTTCCGTGCATGCATTCGTGCATGCACGCACTGGCGCACATACAACCACGCATGATATACCGTGCCAGCGTACTACGCTGAGAGCAGTCGTCGTTGCTTTTCGCGTCTCAAAGTATTTCGGACCAACACATTACCCAGGCAAATGGTCAACCATCCGCCCAAAGGTTGTGGATTCCGTGTGTAGTACAATCCGGTATCACAGAGTTCTAAGAATAACCCGAGATTCGAAGGCCGACGAACGACGGGTGCGAATCGCAGTCGTTCGTGAATCGTTGACAGTCTGACATCATGCAATGTATGTTACGAATGTAGTACAGAGCATGGCAGCTCGGTATATCGGTTATTAGTTTCGCTTCCAGACGCACACCTGAGGCACTTATGCAACGAGGAGCTCTGGCTGAAAAGCCTTGGGACCTCGCAGAAGTTGAACACTTTAGTGGCCAAAAGCTCGACTGAAGCTTTTGACTGGGGTGTCCTTGAAGGTGGCTGTACGCAGTCTCCGCGGCAGATCCCTGACTCAGATCTCTCTCAGGCGCCATTGTCATGGTCCAGCAGAGCAGATTCCCCGTTCATGTAGTTGCTGTTGCTCCGCATGAAGGAAGCGAGCACTTTCGAGTATCTTGCCACTCAATATCCCCTGTTTGGTCGCAATAGCCTTGTGTCCTCGGTACCTGTAAAGATCTGGGAAAAATCGGGATGTTTAAGGTTTCTCAAGCAAGGTTCCGCTGCAAGATTCCGCAACATCAGTCAAGGCTAGGGTGGACGGCACGATTTCTACCCTGGTTATTTGGATCGTGTCAGAGGTGCCCCTGTTAACTCCAGGTTTGCGGGCCTTGTGGCTGTCGGTCCCGACGTCAAGCCATCCGGAAGACCCTCAGAATGACGGCAACTCGACCTCTGAAGCAGCTTGCGACGAGATCACGCTTTCGTCTATCTTGCGACGGAGACGTGACCGGACATGCATCGCGCCAGAGAATTGACAAGTCAGCTGCTCATGTGTGTACCACGCGCGAGGTTGTCAAACGTTCCAGGAACTTTTTTCCACGAGCAGCCGGACATTAATTGCAGATTTTCGTGGCGGCACCTCAAGGCAGATCATGGCCAATCAAGTGCAGCACAGTCTCCACCACAAAGTCTGTCCATCCCGCTCGTCCAGGAGGGTGCGCTGAAAGCACGCCAATCTGTGCCGGTGTCAAGCAGCTGTCAAATCGATCGTAGAGCGCCAAGGGATGGCCCGATGCTGTTTTTCGGTGAAATGACGAACAACTTGCGAATTGCGTATCGGAACATTGTTCGGTCCAAGCATCTCCAACTCTTCGCCTTTCGGACCAGGTTGCTGTCAACTTGCAGATGCGTTTTAGAAAATCAAGATACGCGAGCGACCAAACAATTCGAGCAGATCTCGCAGATCTGCTCACCCACGCTCGGAAGAAGAACCGCCGAGGTCAGTAAGGATCTTTCAGGCTTGGGGACGACTAAGCCAACGCTAGCTGAAATTGATCTCAAACTTGTACCGTTTTCGTCGTTGATCGTCAAAAATTACTCCTCCTAGAAAGCTGCGTGTGATACCCAGCTCTATTTCAGGGAGCCAGCAAGCCAGTACAAATTTTATCTCCGATCTGCTCGCTGGAGTCTGAAGATGTTCTGACCAGGGTGACAGCGTTGACGAGGCTTCGATCATCAGCTCTAGCCAAAGCCTCTTTCAAAAGAAGCCTGTGATGATCTATCGTAGGTATTTGAGTTTCTCTCAGCAATGACCAAGTCGCAGGCGGACCCACTGGCGCTTCAAGAGCGATCGTCAATTCACCTTGTCATGGTATTTCCACATGGGACATTGACATGCAGCTGGAAAGCGATGACACGAGGCCGACAAGCTGTAAGCTGTTAGCTGTCAGCTGTCGACATGATAGATGTAAGAGGTGTTGTTAAGCGGTGATACACCAGAGACGCTCAAGCGATCGCTGCCTCAAGCTTCCGACAGGATCCGATTCTGAGACCGTCCAGGGTATGAGCATCAAGATGTTAAGCTCAGGTACTATCAATGTCATCACCAAGCAAAAGTTGATCATAGTATGTTCGCTATTGCCGTAGACACAGCCGCACGCTTTCTACTGGCTGGTGACACAGCGCGTCTCACTTGATCCTTGACCACGACGACGTGCAACGAGCCGTTTTACTGCAGGGAAGCCTTGGTGTGTGCCATCAGCCTCTTTTCTTGAACATGCTCCACCAAAGATTCTCGGTCCGTACGCAATGCAGGGGGTCCGGATTCGATCAGCAAGCTGATGAGTCGTGACAGTCGTTCACCGTTCATTTGGGTTTCGACCAAAGGCGTCATGTAAGCAACCCCCTGGACAAGTGTATGCATGGCCAAGGGAAACGCCGCGGACGCCATCGATTGGAGCTGCCCTCGAGATCGAGCGACAAATTTCCTATTGGCCCAGTCGTTTGGGAGAGGCAGATGTCCGATGATGCAGAGAAACGAGTTCGAATTCCTGCATACTGTCTGCTGTCCCACCGGCCAAAATGGAAGCACGAAAGCTGTATGACATGATCGGTTCGACGAGTATCGTTCGAGAATCAGATGAGAAACACCTCTCACACCTTGTGCATGCCACGATGCGACTCATGCAGTCATTTAGAGTTCAATCAGAATCATCAGCTAAAACGCATTGCAGCTCGTGCACGATTAGCTCGCCTGCCAGCGCCCCTCGGAGAATAGTTCGAAACCTTGAGGCTAGCGCTTCACCTGTCAAAACGCTCAGACATTGCTCTGGTCCCGCTTGGCTGCTGCTAATGCCTGCTGAACGTAGCCCAGCAGTACAAATCGTCCGTTGGGGTAGTGTGCGGCCCGCTGCAGACGAATGTTGCTCGCCAGGATCGTGTTCTTCTTGCCCTGCTGACAGGTCCTCGAACCTTTTCCAACTCTTCTACCTACACATAACCCGGCCTTCCTTCCATCTTTTGCACTGTTTCCCTGCATACTTTGCCGTAGTCATATGATCACGTCAAGATTCCAGAAGCGCGCGTTGCCTGTGATCCAACGGTGTGGAAAAGAAGCCGCGCACTTCCACAAAGACATTTTCGGCTGTTCGAAGCGTCGAGTCTGCGGATCATCCCAGGTCAGAACCGTTGGATGATTAAAAGTCAAATTTCTGGGCTTGATGCGTAGCGCCTTGACAGTCGCCGGTACGTCTCTCCTTCATATGTTCTTCTTGGGACCTTGCAAGCTGTCAAATTCTGGCACTGCATCGTCACTCGGGAACTGTCTACCAAACTCTGCGCAACACTTGCGGCGGAGCTTCCAGGCAGTGGTGCGATACAGCTTGGAGTGACAGAAAGTCTTCTAACAATTCCGTTAGCGTCGAATCTTGCTGGAGAAGCAACCTACAAGCAGGATCAAATTGTGACAGAAGAGTGACACGGTCATATGGCAGCATCTGTCACAATTCAGCCTGCCCAACCTACAACCTCGTTCTTCCGGAAGCCACCAACGTTTCCTGAAGACTATCAACCCAGCAGCCTCAGGGAAGGTGCTATGGGCCCGCATCGTGCCCATCCCTACCAGAGAGAACGCAGCCAGTCCCCACTCCGAAAAGGAATCGATTACAGGAGCACTCGTGTACTCGACCCTATCGCATCATTTCATCAATCGCGACCATTGTCGCGTGGATCAACCTCCATGCATTCCTCGCGCAGCATGCCACACCACTTCTCGTCTTCTCCAAGACATAACATGCCTTCCTCGGACTCAACTCGTATCGGTGTCGATCAGCTTGTAGATGGATTCTCTCCATCTAGGCCATTGGGTGGCCATCGCGATGCATACACCGGGTCGCCGATACCACCAAGTGGCTCTAGCCTTAGAGGCCCAGGGGAATACTCAGAGCATGCCCGCTTGCCTGGCATTGGTTCAGTAAGATCTTTGTCCGTTCAGAGCATACACAGCAATGTACTGACTGAACTTGTAGCTGCTCAATATAAGACCAGAGCATCAAAGATATGACAACCATAATCGCTATGGACCACCGTCGGCAGGCTCTGGCTATTCGCAGCCGCGGTACCAGGGGCACTCACACACCTCGAGCTATTCGTCTGCGTACTCGGAGCCTGTTTCACCGAATTCGTACTCTCGAAGTCCAGGTCCGCAGTATCAGTACCAAGAAGATCGGATGCGAGGTCCACCACAGCCATCATACCCAGCTCCGCGAGAAGAGCCATATTACGAGCATGGGCCTGTCCGAGCGCAGCCACTCGCTTCGCTACCCATGCATCCCCAGCAAGCAGCAGCAAGCCAGTATCCACCACCTCCGCCACCTTCTGGGCCCGATACAATGTTGCCACCGCCCCCGGATCCATTCTACCATAACGCTCACCACTATAGCCAGCATCGTCCTTCTTATCAATACAGCCAGCTTCATCCCACGCAAGTCGGCTCAGCATGGGACAGACCTCGAATTGATAGTGCCGTGCCGATGTATGATCCTGGACTTGGGCCGCCAGGCTACAGCTGGGGATATGGGGAAGCTGGAGCAAATAGCATGGCGCGGAAGAGAAGGGGAAATCTGCCAAAAGAGGCAACAAAGATTTTGAAAGACTGGTTCGGCCAGCACCACGAGTCTCCCTATCCGAGCGAAGATGAGAAACAAGACCTATGCAGAGCGACAGGGCTCCAGATAAGCCAGGTAAGGCGCATTTTGGTTTAGGTTCTTGACAGGGCAGCTGACATCCTGCAGGTCAATAACTGGTTCATCAATGCACGTCGCCGACTTCCGCGCGAGGACGCCAAAAAGATCATGGAGGATGGCCAGGGCCAGCAGGAACGTGCCAGTACAGAAGACAGCGCCGACTCCGACATGCCGATGAACGTTGATAGTGGCATGCGATATTGATGTCGTAGAGCGACCAAACATTTCTTCCCGCGGTGGCAATACCAGATGTGAGCTCGACAGCTCTTCCGTCGACTGCTGCCGCGCCTCCGAACCTTAGAACATTAATCATTCGTTTCATGCATTTCCTGCGAGGTGGATCACGGAAAACGAGTGTTTCGACTTTCCATTCGCATGCCTCCGATACCCCGGTCACGAATCGATCGCATTTAGGGAGCAAGTCTTGTTTTGTGTATGAGAAACATGATGGAGGTAACACATCAAGCCCATTCGTTTGCGCCTTCGCTTAGCTGGAGAATAATGGGAGACACATGTCCGCGATGGGTCCTGTATATTAGCTTAACGCATCAGACTATTAATACTATTGCTTCAGGAAGCATCACCTTCGCGCTCGTTTGAGGACTCGGCCTAGATCCGCTTGGAACATGTTATGGGAGACTTGGATGTCATTGAGTCGTGGTTGGCAGGTTCCTGAAGCGCCACAGCTGTGCTTGGGAATTTCCCACAATACCGAAACTTCTGTTGATGATTATCGATGACCGGCCAGTGCAAGCGTGCGTCCTGGTTTGCAGCAAAAGGACATGTCAATGACAAACGGATCTCGACTGTTGTGATCTTGTCAAATCTGGTCGAGGGATCCTGGAGCCGCACGAGACCGTGCCCTGGAAGTCAAAAAAGCTCATTGGTCAATCACTGATCGTTGTGCGAGGCCTGGACTTTCATGAAGATTGACTAAAGTTCCCAACTTGGCTCTTGGGTGCGATTGACATTGGTCAAAGACATATCCACGATGACATGATATGGTTCTTGTATGCAGTGAACGCGTGAGCTCACGAGACACAGTGATCATTGTCATCTGTGCGCAGCTTAGATCCACCCCTGTTGGCATCACTTCGACATTCAAGACATTGAATGTATCATTATTGTAAAATGCGATATATGGATATGACCTCACCAGGCACGGATAGCACCTCGGCATGGATCGCTTCCCGCCTGAGTTTAATTCTGAAGTGCTCAATATCGGACGCCTCGATAGCCTTACAAACCCCAAGTTTTCCTACCAGATTACATTACAAGGGAGATGCCCAATGCTCTCTACAGCTGGACTGCACAATCATTCCAGCTTAATTGTCATCGCGCGAGTACCTTGATAGTTCTCGCCATTTCGTGCCGTATCTTGTGATGAGCACCGGTATTGGCGCAACTGACAAGACCAAAGCTCCTAGAACTGTGAAAGCAAGTCCATAGCCCAGCCGTGCAACTAGAGGTCCAACAGCGAGCGGCAGGAATGTGCCCATGAGACATCTGACGACAAGGACGGCGGTCGTCGCAGAAGCAGAGTAAATGCCAAATGCATCTACAACGTATGCCATCAATGGCACCACGCCGAGCAGCAGAGAGAAACCCATGAAGACTACAGTGGCAAGCATGAATGTCAGAGCCCATTTTTGCTGAGCTGTCCATCCGTAAAAAACGACTGCTACAGGCAGCAGAAAGGCACCCACGATGAGGAGCGGTAATCGGTACTCTGGGATGGCTTTTCCTCCATTTGCCTTGCTCATCTGAATGTAGATGCGATCCACTGTCAGATTGCACACAATGATGCCGCAAATGCTCCCCACAGAAAAAGTGATGAAGGAGAGTCCCGTCTGCGCTTCCCCGAGCTCATACTGATCTTTCAATATGTCTGGCAGGCTCGTCGACATAATGTAGAAGAACGTAAAGCCTATTGCCCCGAACCAGGACAAAATCTGGAGCACAAACGATCCAGCGAACACTCGTACCGGTCTGGTTACAGCTTGCCAGATAGCTGAAGACGAGCTTTCGACTTCTGTGCCAGTCAACGTCCGCACGAGATCGTTCGCGGCTTTCGCATCGCCATGCTCCTGCTTTAGTGCGCGCCGCTTCAGGATGATGACTGAATACGTCTCGCGAAAGAAGATCAAAAATGCGATCTCGCAAGCCAGAGCCACACAAGCCGCTATAAAGACGATGAGTCTCCAGTCCGCGACCTGAGCTATGCTGCCTCCGACCACGGGCCCGATTGCACCTCCAAGTAGTGTGGTGAGGAATACGCAGGAGATGGCTGTACCGCGCTGCTCTGGCCGAAAGATGTCGCCAATGACAGATGGATTGAGCACATTCGATGCGACAGCAAGACCGGTGAGAAATCTTGCAAAGATGAGAAGCTCAATATCTTTACTCAAAGCCACCATGACGGTTCCTACAATGAAAACAACATTCGCGCAATTGTATGTCGGATAGCGGCCAAAGCTTTCGGACAATGGTGCAATGAGCAGCGGTCCTGCCGCCTCTCCTAGCTCCCATATAGTCACAAGCAATACGCTTGCTGATTTGCTGTCTCGGCCTTCAAGATCTCGGACGATGTGGGGGGCTATAGGGACAATGCCCACACATGTGAACGTTCTGCGCGGCATTAGATGTGATCCTTGAATGGGAGTATACTGAGCCTACGTCGTGAAAGACATTGAAGCCAGCAATGCTACCACACCCCATTTGTATGCTGCTGGCCAATCCAGCGGGCAGTCGGGATCGCCAGCGGGGTTGAATCTTATGCTTTCTACACGATTGAGCTCGTCGAACTCGTCATCATGTGCGGTGGCCACTGAGCCTGAACGGAGCAACGCAGTTCTTTCGTCCATAGGTCTGATCAATTTCGAGACTTATGCGGTAGATGGATTGCGTACAAATGCACGTTGAGGAATTCTTATATCATTTTGGAGAAGACAAGGGACTACTGGACTTTTTCGTCCTAGGGCGTGCAGTCTCGGTAAAATCTGACCGCCAGGAAATAATAAGAGGGGTATCTTTGAGGCGATTGCTGCCATAGTACATGTGCAGTCGCAATTTATGATCATCGACGACTTTTCATTGATAGAGAAACATCGCAATTGGCTTTCTAAACGACGCCCACATAGAAATACGATGGCTGGGAGGCAGCAGCGATGCCCGACACTGTCGCGGCCCGAATTGGCAGTTCTACCCGATCGCTACTTCATCTATTTTCATCACGAAGATCGCGTTCTTTATCATCACAAGAGTCGGTCAGACTTTCTATTGATTCAACATTGATCGTTATAAGGAGTGAATGATATCAGTCTCTCGTCACGTTTGCGACCGTCATTTGGCCACTCGCCAGCTGCCAAAAGTCCAGCCGCCCTCTTCCGTCTTGATGATGCCAACTTTTTGGCTCTTTTGCCCGTCGAACTCATCATACATAGCATCTGTGCTCTCAACACCACGACGAGCCCTGTCTGTCTCAAAGACTTGCGCGACAATAGCTTGAACGCTCAGTCTAGCTTGTGCTTCGGCCGCGTCACCGTTTGCGGAGAACACCGCGAGTGCAGAAAGCACGACACCCAGTATGACCAGGAGAAGGTTTGCAACGATCAGGGCGAACAGAGTTGCAAAAGGTACTCTGGCTGCAATTATCGAAGTTCGTGCTTGCGCTTCAAGTCCAGGCGTGGACTGGAAAGCGCCTGCGGCCATGGACATCGCAGTGCGCCCGTACGCCTGAGCGAATGACTCAGCAATCCCAGCGGAGGTGTTCGAGAACGCAGCCAAGCTGGCTGCTTGTTGAAGGTAATTGGTGCCGGCAAATGTGTAAGCTTGGACAGACTGCAAAATACCGGAGAGCGAGGAGTTGCTTGGTGAGCTAATCCACCGGGTGACGGTACCGTTGACATCAGAGTATTCCATGTCGTAAACAGTGGCCTCGCATGTCAAGACGAACACTGTGGCACCGTAGACGGCTGTCAAGATCTCGGGATCTTCTTTCAACACCTGGTTCACGCTTCCCAGGGTCTGATCCTGAGCCGTGGCGACAGCGAAGTAGTAGGGATTCTGAACACCTTTGAGCGTGTCGTTGTCAGACATTGATGCGTCGGTGTAGAAGCTCATTGCCCATGGCTCTAGCGCTAGGTTTCCAGCGAAGTTGAACGGACAGTCGTACAGTATGCGGTTGCCAACGAAATCGTCCTGATTCATGCATGTCGAAGTTACAGGCTTGCACGTTGTGTGTATAGCGTATGTTTGAGCTGAGTAGTCAACATCGTCAAGCCTGTCTTGCTCGGCATTGCCCATGTAGAGGTAAGTTGCACCGTCCTGCTCGACAGTCTTGACGGCACGCGTGGCGGAAATGTTGTTGATCGTCTGCAGAAACTCGCCGGCGCCCATCAGGAACGTCGTTGATGCCGAAGGATTGAGTATGCAAGCATTTCCAGTACTTCCAAGAGCGGACGAGTAAGAGTTATTGCTGTTGGTGCATCCCGGCTGCAAGGCATATGTAAGGTTTTGTACGTTCGTGGAGGGGCTGACTTGGACAATGTTGACCGATTTCGTTGCGATATGGAGCCATGTGTCTGTGGCGAACACAAGGATGCTGTAACATTTTTAGCAGGCTATTGGAGTTGCATCATGGAAGCGGGCTGTTTACCTGAGGAGCCAACTGAGGATGATGATCAGGGTCATCCATGTCAAACCCGCCGGCTGCTTAGATCTCCCTTTCCTGAAGTACAGCATGTATCGCAGCCAGTGGTACAGCGAGTTGGCAGCGCTTGCAGTATTCATCCGGATCATCAAGGCCAATTGGTACGGAGTCGGTAGACGATCCGGTTGATTCAAGTTTGCAGCGTTCATCATGCCTTTGGCAACTGGGAACGTCACCAATGTAATGGCAAATCCGACGAGTATAGGTGCCACTGTCGAGCTCCAGCTTGCCACGGTGATGAGCAAGGTAGCGCTGAGATTGACATACACAGCGTTGTCGTCGAGATGAGCGGAAGTGAAGCGAAGGTTCGGCGAGACGAAACCATTGTCTTTGATCCGATACTTGTAGATGAGTCCGAGTAAAAGGGCCGAGAAGATGACCATCGGGACTGTCATCACAACGAAGCAGAAGGCGATCTCGAGCCATTGGCCGGTGATCTTGGTGCCTCGCTTCCTTCCATCATGGACTTCCGTCTCTTGTGGCATCGGCTTGTAGTCGACATTGTAATGTTGTGCCTGATTGGTTGGCGGTGGCGGGTAGCTGGTGTTGTCATTCATGTTTGGAAGCTGAGAAGCCTGAGAGAGGGCAGTCGACTGTACGACCGACCTCAAATTCGTCCACCATGGCTCTTATACTATTTCTCGTATCCTCACGCCCTCCTGTGTCTTACGAGTTTCGATTCTATTCTTGTCGACTCCTCCAGCGGAGCGGCTGAAATGCATGATTGGTGTTCGAGACTTTCGGCTCGACCCGCACCAAAATGTATAAGCTCAACGCCACGACAAGCACGCCAAGTAAACCTCGTGCAGAAGATGGTGAAAATAGCAGAGCAAGCAAATCTAAGACTTTGAATGTGACTGAAGCATGCGAAAATACGAATTGTCATCTCCTAGGGCGCTTTCGATTTGCTAAAAGAGACGGTTGTTGCGGTTCTTCAATGCAGCGACATGATCCACAATTCCGTGTCCCTAACAATCCTGGCCAAGCACTTTGGTAATGCTTGAGCAGAGTGAAGAGCATAAGCATGCCTTACCTGTCTTCTTCCGAGGTCTGCTAAGATGATGCATTACAAGATGCCCATATGAAGTCATTCGACTGATCCATCGCATACCTTGAAGCCCACGCGGCAAAACAATTCGCCTTGAAAGTCTCTGCAGCATCGCATCATGAATGTTCAAGCTATTCATTTCAAGAGGTGACCACCTTCAGTCGAGTAGATCTCTCCCGTCACATTCTCATCTCTCATGAATGCCAGGTAGCCTTCTACTACGTCCACAACACGCCCCGCTCGTCCTGTCAACGTGCCCTCCGCTCCTGCCGCCAACGCCTTTTGCACTTCTTCCTCACTCTTGTCTCCGGTACGCCATAGATCGGTATCGACAATGCCTGGACTGACTAGATTGACACGAACTGGCGCTAGATCCAATGCCAGATTGCGTGTCATGGCATGTAGACCAGATCCATAGCCGGCGATGGCAGACCAGTTCTTGATCGGCTTGAACGAGATGCTGCCCGTGGTTAAAGTGTATGATTGCGTCGACTTTGGGAGGTGCTTTGCAAGCAGTAACGGCGCAAAGAATCGAATCTGCCCGGCCTTCTTCAACGTCGCAAGATTCATTTCTTGCAGTGACATGGTTGCAAGCGCATCGCCAGCGGTGAAGACAACATGCTCTACATCTCCTGTATCCTTCAGCAGCTGGACCAGGTTCTGCTCGACATCGTCGCCGCTGAGATCACAAGCGAATCCTTTGATGTTGGAAGATTTGTTGGGATACGCTTCTTGCAGCTTTGCCACCGCGGCCTCAACACGCTTTGGATTGGAAGAGGAGATGACCACTTTGGCCCCATACTCGATGCCAGCCTCGGCAACGCCGTAGCCTATGCCCGCTGATCCACCCAATACCAATATGCGCTTTCCTTCGAGCTTATTCGCGTACTTCTGTTGGTCCGGCATGGCTGGAAATGACTATCGATCAATTACCTGGAATTGCGATTGAGACTGGAGACAAGCTATTAAAAGATCAGGATGCTGGCAGTATGATTCGTATGCGACGAAGACGTCTTATATAGCCATGGTGATCGAACCGCTATATTGCGGCTCAGGCATAGAATCATGAGGTAGTCCAACGGCTTGGCGGAGTTTACGGCCTTTCATGGATTTATGCCAACACCTAACCAGAAGAGGTGTTGGTACGGCCACGCTAGTCTCCTTGAATCCCTTGTTCCAATGCTTGCGCGGCTGCCTGTACTCCAGTCAAGACGGTTGAATACCCCGTGAATACGACAGCTCCGTCAAGCTGCGAGGTGCAATGATGCCAATGAATGAGCGATCCATGACGCGCGATCAACCGTGTCGAACGACCCGTACGTGCTGCCCTTTCAACTTGTACATCAAGATGGCTTGCTGGCCGTAGTACCCCGAGGTCTCAAAGTTGATGCTCTGGCAAGCGGAGAGGATCATAATACCTGCAGTCATCGCTCTTCCAACACATGTGTGAAGAGCTCAATCACGAGTGAGAGCCGTTGAACCGCTCGCTACGGGCAGCGATTCCATCGAGGAATCAAAGAACATACTCAAGTGGCATCAGGATCAGTGCTAAGAAACCTCAAGTCTGGGTGCCGGCTCGTGATAATGTCGCGTTCGTCGACCTATGCGTTTCAATCAGTGCACTTGCATCGACGCGACGAAGCGTACTGATGCGATCAAAGGCGGCCGTGGCACGATACGATTGCAATAGGTTGGTATCAGTAGTCCACTGGGACATGCAGGCCAACGATCATATCGTGGACTCGCGGTGTTCTGTTTGCTGACCAGCGAAGAGACACGCGTGAAGAAGACAGCGAGCGCGTCCGATCAATCGGCCCCACTTCGCCGGAACATCCGGATCGGAAGCCACACTTGGCCATCAGTCATCACCACGCTCCGTTCCGCGCTCAGATTTCTAAGTCCCCAGCAACGACATCATCGCGCCAATGCAGGAACTGCACGAAAAGACGCGAGGCTTAGTGTAGCGATATCAAATGCACCCTTGAAAGTTGTCAAGCATTAGTACATAATCATTGCCTCCACCACTTCATCTATTCTGCTTCTCTGAGTATAAGAAGAACGTTGAAGAACGATCAACGAGATGGCATCAGTCTTCAGAACAGCGATTCGTCTTAGCACAGCTACATCACCTCTAACAAGGAACACTACTACATCCATAACATCTACCATGGGTCTCAAATCACTTCTCTCACGTCCCACCCACCAGACCAGCAAAGTGAGCGCACGCTCACTTGCTTCGTCATCCTCTTCAGTGGCACCAGCCAAATCGTCGAAAGCTTTCTTCGACGCCATCAAGGCCCGTCGTACATACTACGCTCTGAACAAGAACTCGCCCATCTCGGATGCCCAGATCCAATCCATCGTCAAGGATGCCGTTCTCCACACCCCCAGCGCATTCAACTCTCAATCCACACGTCTCGTTGTCCTTCTGAACAAGGAACACGACACCTTCTGGGAGCTCGTCAAGGCCTCGCTCAAGCCTCTCGTCTCAGAGGAGCAATTCAAGACCACCTCCTCCAAACTCGATGGCTTCAAGGCCGGCCACGGTACCATTCTCTTCTATGAGGACCAGGAAGTCGTGAAGGGCTTGGAGGAGAACTTTGCTCTGTACGCGGATAAGTTCCAGCAGTGGAGCGAGCACACGAATGCTATGCACCAGATTGTGCTTTGGACTGCGTTGGAGAACGAGGGTTTCGGCGCCAATCTGCAGCACTATAATCCTGTTGTTGACGAGAAGGCTGCTCAGCAATGGAACATTCCTAGCACTTGGAACCTGAAGGCTCAGCTTGTGTTCGGTGGTCGCGTTGAGGGGCAGAAGCCAGGCGAGAAGCAATTCAAGCCGGTGGAAGAGCAGAGGCTGAGAGTCTTTGGTCAAGCATAAGAGAGGAGCATTAGGTTTGTGACTTCGTGAGCATTCGTCTTTGCATTTAGCATAGCATGTGTACTATACTCTATAGACAATCAGCATGGTTGGTCCCGTCTAACAACACAAGCGTCGTCAAAGATCACTTCCTCTTGCCCTTGAAGCTGGATAGTGGATTGATCTTCTTGCCTTTCGGCTTTCCACCTTTCCCACCCTTTCCTTGCGCGTTCTTGTTTGCCCTTGCCTTTCGAATGCGATTGTCGCTCTCCTTCCTCAGACCAACAAATCCGACCTCTTGACTCAGGGCCTGCTTGCTGCCACCAGGGAGCAAATAGTCTGGCACGTGCTTGAGATGGCTTTGCACGTGCGCAGCTCGCAACTCTCCATCATGCCGCAAATGTCGTAGATCCTCTGGATTCTCCTCGAAATGCCTCTTCAACTTTTCAGATCTGATCAGCTCGTGCCTGAGCTCTCGCAATCGCGCCTCTCTAATTGCACCACTTGTGACGTGCCGCAACGCGTCTGCCAATCGGTATCTGAATCCTTCTAGCTTCTTCATGTCGAAGGCGTACGGCTCGATTGTTAAGCCCTTCTTCTCTTGTCTCGTCTTGATCTTCTCCAATATCTCTTCGTCGTGTTCTGTGCTTGGTATGCTTGTCGGTCTGTGCTTCCGATACTCTGATTTGGGTATAACGAATGACAGAGCCATTCCAGTCTTGCCTGCTCTTGCTGTGCGACCGATGCGGTGGGTGTAGGATTTTGAGGTGAGGGGGAGATCGAAGTTGAGGACACATGCGACATTCTTGAAATCAATGCCTCGTGCCACGCCATAGTCTTTGTCGCGCATCTCGGGTTTCCGCTTCTTCTTCGAAGACTTTGATGTCCGCTCTTCTTCTTGCTCTGCATCCTCCTTCTTTTCGTCTTCGTCTTGCCACTCATCGTCTTTCGCAGCCGCGTCGCCGTTCGCCTCCGCACCTTCATCAGGCTTCTCTGCCACTTCCTCTTCTACCTCATCATCCTCCACAGCCTTCTTGCTCTTCCTGCTCTTGGTCCCCTCAATCACATCCTGCTCGTCCGAAGCGATAATGATGTCGTAGACTCCCTTATTGAACTCGTCAACCACATGTATTCTCGAATTGACCGGAAGCTCGGAGTTCAAGACGCAACTCCTGATACCAAATTGCTCGAGGAACAGCTTCAAGCGATATGATCTGTCGATGTCTCCCACGAACACGATCGTCTTGCCCTTGATGAGCTTGAGCATGAAGATCGCGTAGATGAGCAGGAATTTCTCCTCCTCTCCACACTTGATCATGTACTGCTTGACGCCGCTCGAGTCCTTCTCCTCGTCGTCTAGCTGAAGCACGATCGGATCTTTCGAGAACATGTCCTTGAGCTTGTCGGTCTCGACACCAAGCGTGGCACTCATGAGACATGATTGTGCATTGGACGGAAGAGCTTTGCGAATCGTGTCGAGGTCTTTCGGACTGCAGTAGGTGAGAACCAGATCCGCCTCGTCGATCACCAGGTGGGTGAGGTCCTTGATCACGAGCGCCGCACTACTGATGTGCGCAGCAGCCTTGAATGGTGTTGCGACGACGACATCGGGATTGCTTGCCAATCGTGACCGTTGCACTTTGTCATCCTCTTTCCTAGCAAGGTTTTCTGCTCGGATGTCTTTGGCACAGAATGATGCGAAAAGCCCCACGGCCTTGGTCACTTGACCCGCCAACTCGTTTGTGGGGACGAGAATGAGTGCTGAAGTTGCCTGCGAGGTATTCGACCCTTTGCGCTTGAGGATCGAGTGAAGGATAGGGAGGAGGTATGCGCCAGTCTTGCCGGAGCCTGTCCGTGATCGTGCTTTCGATTGTCAGTATGATGGCGACGAAATATCGCTCTCGATCGTACCAATTATGTCTTTGCCTTCCAATGCTAGCGGAATTGCTCGTGCTTGAATAGGTGTTGGCGCCGCAAATTTCTGCTTCTGTATGCTCTGCAGCAATCGAGGCTCGAGCCCAAGCTTGTCGAAAGAAGCCGATGACTCCCAGTAAGGCGTCTGATCGCCATAACGGCTTCGTTTGTTGGGCTCGTCTGCCTGGTCGTTTTTGCGCTTCATGTTTGATAATTGGGTGCTGCTTGAAGATCCAGAAATTTTTTGGAACATCACCGGTCGGAGATCTTTTTAGTGGGTCCCCCGCTTAGCATTGCCGCCACAGACGCCGCAGGGCGAGGGGCCACTTCCTCAACTCACACGTCCGCATGGCGTCATCGGAGAATTCTACCTTGAAATGGACTTATAGAGCTGGACACCGACGACTTCATTAGACTTCTGCAAGTCTGACCAAATGTTCGGTATTGTCTACATGTACAGCTGGCCACTTCGAGTGTCATCAAGAGTCTTCAGGTACACTGCCGAATACGCTACGGCTGCAGGGCAGAGCTGTCACGCGTTCCAGATGAAGTTCTGAGTTGGTATGCTCAATTGAAGAAACGAGGACTTGGTTGCGCTCAAAGGAGAATCTGATTCAATTTGCTGAATTGCTCTGCTGCTAATTACAATTTATGATGCAGCTGAAGATGGGTATCACCGGCGCGGGAATGAAAATCAAGAAAAGCTCATCACTAATGAGTGACTTAGCTGGCTGCGAAGCAAATTCTCGCGTCCTCCAAGACCAGGGACAATAACGAGGGACTCTGGCCATACGTATGTCGTCGTCGCATCTCGACTCTACGCCCATGCGTCTAGGAATTGTGTCTCCTTCTCGGTGCTGGTGGATAGCCTCCCTCGTCTTCACCATCCTGGATAGCAGCGTAGTGCTCGTTCCAGAGATTAGCCCATGAGGCTTCCGCAATCTGGCCGATCCTATAGACTTTCCAGTTCTGCTGGCAACAGTGGCGGGCGCGGAGGTTGATACGTGATCTTGGATCTAGGCGATCGCTCTTATGGTCGATGTCGACCTTGATTGGAGTTCGCATGCCAGCCTCACCAGCGCGAGGATATTCCTCGTACATCGGCTCAGGAGGTTGAGCGCTTGAGTGGAAAATGGAATGATTCGACTTCTTTAGGCCATTCTTGGAAACTCCTCGTCTATTGTACGTCTGGACAGATCTACTCACTCGTTAAATCGATTAGATCACTGGGATGCATTTCAAGGCTTACAGGCACGTTGACGAGAAATCCTGATTATCTTGCATAACAACAAACATACGGACCTCAGCATGAACAGCCTGGCCCCAGGAGTTCCGTGCTTGTGTTGCCTGTGTTGCCGCATCGTCGAAATGGACTGACGGTCCGGCCTCTTGGTTGTAGAGGCACTGGAAAACTGTGCCTGGCTTGAAGAACCTTTTTGGTTGACGTATGAAGCCTATCAATGTCAGCGTGGTATGATACTGCTTGGTTGCTAACTTGCGCTTGTTTCTGATGATCAGTTCGGCGTCAGCTCCAGTGCTACTCGATTCTCCCACCTGGTTCGTGGCATTGAGGTTTAGTCTTCGAAGATCCGAGACGTCTGCTTGGCTCCAGTCTGGATTGGCCGTAACGAGTGTATCGCGTCTCTGTCCAAAGCCGGCGTAATAACCTGTCTGGGTGTTGCCATAATCGTAAGATTGGTTATTTGCTTCTCCTGAATACACTGGTTGGTACGTTTGCGCTGGCGGACTGTTTGAGGTCAGCCCTGGGCAAGAAATCAAATAGAACGTTCGAATGAACGATGTGGGAACTCACTCGGATCTAGGTTTTGTCTCGGTATCATCGCCATCATCCTCGTTGTACCACACCCATTTTTGTAGGCCGAAATCGTAGCGTCGATATTGGTTATATGTGGTGTCCAATTCCCATGTAGAGGAGCCGAAAGCAGGAGGTTGTGCCATATCCGTCTTTATTCATATCATCCTCTGCCAGCAGGTCTTCTGCGCCGGCCCGTGGACACGACTCCGATCTCAATTTATACACCATGGCCACAGCGGGGTCTCGACTACAAAGGAGTTGTCCCGCAGAGCCGCATCGGTTACGATATCTTCCGTCTACCCTCCAAAGTCGAGCATTCACGAATCACACTCCTCAAAGCTAATGAAGCACATGTGCATACACAGACAGCTTCAAGCGGGGTCGGGACAGTCCTAGTCAATGGAAGGCCTGTAGCTCTAGCATGCTTGCATTGAATGCTTGCATGGAGCTTTAGCGTATCGCGGACGGGAACGTGCCAACAGACCGGGTACCGTTGCAAAGAACAAACGCAGGATTTCTGTCTCGCAAACCTTGAATACATGCCTGGTGTTTGTTTATGCTGCAGGGCGACACGGGCCGGTACAGGCTCAAATACCTTATTGGCCTACCCAAAGTAGGTAAGTTAGTCTCGTAACCATCTACCCACCACATCAGGCTGAGCGATCTCTTTCCTGCAGTCGATTCTCCGTCGCCCACCTTTCTCCCACTCCACTTTACAGCACAAAATTGCTACGTGGGCTTCCGATGCATGGACAGGACAGCCACCCAAATATTTCCTCTTTCGATGAGCACATCATCAGCGTACCATATCGAACTTCCTGTACATCGCGCCGGACATGTCGAACGGCCGCCATGACAGTCGGGTCCCAAAATTCCTACCGCTCTTGGAAGTGCCTCGGACTTCGTCAAAATCACGAAATGGGATTACTGCACCAGATCAGCGACGAACGTCACAAGATACTACCTGGTCAGGAAGCCACGCACAGAGTTTAGGCTTTTCTGAGTCCTCTGCGCAGAGTCAGCTTGCAGTTCCTAAGACACCGACGGGGTTCGAATCAGGTGATGACGCCGTCATATGGCACGAGCAGAGCCCTATGCATTCTCCTTCGTATGATGCGACGACAGGATTTACTTGTCAAACTTCGAGATCCGACGAGCCACCCGGAAGGTGTGCCCAGCTGCTGGATGCTCAGAGGGAATGGATGGAGCTAGCCAGCGAGATAATGGATCCTGCCGGCGAAGTCAGAATGAGCATCGAACATCATCAGAGTTTTGTCCGAATGGCAGAAACGTGGAAGGATATCCAGTTGCTTGCGCATCGAGTGCAATCTCCTGGACGGCAGCCAAGTATACCTGATGCCGCGACGCTACCGCAAAGAGCTTCCCACAACTTGTCCCCCGGGCCGCCGACATCACAAGAAGCCATCAGTTTTGAAACTCCTCACAGCATGCCATACCCGAATATTGTTATCGATGAACCAGAGGAGATCCCAGGTACTCATACTATCGACTATGCCGACTTGTACTACGAGCATGCCTCGGCGGTAAACTATCTGTCGGAGGAGCTGATCAATCTTGGCACCCGTCCAATCACCAAGCAAAGCTGGCAATCTCACGAAACCTCGTATGAGCAACAGTCAGACGGCATGACTCCGTACGAATATGCTGAGCGTCACATTCAATTACTCAAGGAGCTCTCGTTTGCGCGCGCAGAGGCTGCGAAATATCAAGGCCTCTGTCGTCAACACAACATTCCGCTTGAAGAAGTATCGAGCTATGGTGATGAGGATCAAAGCGAAGGCACATATCAGGCGGCGTTGCTTGAGTTAGAGTATGGCGCAGCACGCGTAGAATCCCTGGTCACACTCAATCAGACCCAACAGGATACATTCGAGGACATATCGATGGCTAAGACAGACGCTCCCGAAAGTTCAAGAATTATGGAATGGGCTACCAGTGTTGCTTCTCAGACCGAAGGCGGTATCCAGCAACATGCACTATCTCCACGATGGGAGACCAAGTCTGACTTGGGTGTTGACCGCATGCCTCAGCAATTGCCAGAGACTGATCATGCTTGCAGCCTTACGACGACTACGAGCGCAGCAGAAAGACGGCATGCTCGAAGCCAATCTACATCGGCAATACTGCCTGTCCGACCAAACACCCGCAGCCGACCTAGTCATCACCGCGCATCTTCTCCATGCCCCACACGCTCTGATTCAGGGTTTGGTTTTGCAATCACAGCCTGATCCTCCAAGGATTTTTTACAGCGCGTTGCTCTGTTTTCAGCTCTTCTCAATTTAGGCTATGTATTGGTATTTTAACTCGCACAACTTGGCATGTATACATGTACATATTCTGAGATATCGCCGATTTGTCTGATCATGACGATACACGAATTAGAAGCTCAGTTTGAAGCACACCATCATTGGAGTCGTCCATCTGGTCTAATGTGGTCTTGAGCTCTCAAGGACCAATAATGTGACGACACAGCAGTTCAAGGTCATGACAGGTCGATCATTCCAGCTCAGCTGTCTTCCATGATACATGTCAGCATACTTTCAGGAGAATGAGGCTGAATCACAGAGCGCCAACACTTTGCAGCATATGCCTCATGCAAGCAAAGAGCGGGAAATGCCGCTGCCTTGCGCAAAGCCGGAGTCCGTGTATCAGATGTGACAAGGCATCGATGCACAACATTGCACGTACGTCGCGACATTCCGTTGTTTCCAGCATATCTAGGGCAGACCGTGTCACGCGCCACGGGCGCAAGGGAAGCGACATGCATTGAGAGATGCATCCCACGAGGATTGTAAGGGTGGCACAAGCGCCTTATCATATCGCTCATTGGTCCCTACTATTTCGTGTCATTACGGCTGTGTTTTTGTCCTCAGACGCCTTCCTAGCCAGGCCGAAGAGCTTGCGCGGCATGTCTAGCAACCTGTCTATGCCTTTGATGTCCTTCGTATTTTTCCATACTTAGATGCCGTATCATGGCACACACAAGAATAAGTAAGCACGGCTTTCCCATCAGATATCCTGGTGCCGATCGCAACGCAAGGCTGTTGAGCTAACCCATTTTGGGGGCTTGAGCGGAAAGATCTCCATTCTCATCTGGTTTCTCCGGAGCTGTGGTTTGCATTTGGGTATTTAGCAAGACAAGAGACGGGTGGCAGGCAAGGCATCCACTGAGCCCTGCTCTACGAAGCAGATGAAGTTGGACAAAGAGCTTGAGCTCGATCATGGTCTTCAGTAGTGGTTCCAGCGCAGCGGAAGATTAGGTGCACCAAATATTCGCGCCCTGCTCCGCGGACCTACAGGAAAGAGAAGAGCAATCATAGAGAATATGAGGTTGAACGTGCATAGCTTTACGTGACAAAGCTATAAGAGTGCGTCCACACTGGTGAAATAATCATCATGATCCGTTAATCATAAAATATAGGCCGTTGCTCGTGAATCGTAAAAGGCCCTCGGCTCAGTCATGTGCTGAGGCCGCACTTATATCGCAGCGTCCGACCAAGGAAGTCAAGACGTGCATCAGTATGACTCATGTCTTGAGTCATGCACGGCGATGGATATCAACCGTCGTATAGTTGAAGCTCTCGAAAGGCAGAGCTTCGTTCGTTTAGGCTGCCACAATGTAATGGGTTGGTACGAACCCCGTCTGCGCAGTTGCTTGTTTCCAAACCAAAGACCAGCCATCTGTGCGGGCCTCCAAGAGACGAACGCTGTCGCCTTTCGTGATCGTGAGGAATCCCGGATTCGTCGAATCGCTATGGGGATGAATGACTCTGTATGCTTGGAAGATCGTGATCATATGCAGGGCGACCAATCCGGTTGCTTGAGAGTTCTCATTGTAAGCCTCCGCCCAACCTTCATATGGCCAAGAAAGAATGGACAATCGATCGCGTTTGGCGATAGAAATCTGTCTTTGCTGGTCGGCTGGTCGAGTATACGTCCTGTTCGCTTCGCCGTAATCCACGTAGACAGGTAGTGGAGAACTCAACGGAACGGCTGTCGAGGTCGCATGATAAGACTGGTCGTAGGCTGTCGCGCCATATTCAGGCGTTTCTTCTTCGGCGACATACTGTTGTTGTGCAACGCGATGCTGCTGCGTGTAACGAGCATCGTATGTGCTGCTGCTGCTGCCCGTTTTACGACCCCCGGGCCAAGGCTCGTCCAAAATGGTGCGCCATTGATCAACGAAGCCGGCGATCTGTTTGTCCACGACCATACCAAAGTCGTATACTCGGACATTATGCTCGACAGTGTACATCTTGCCATAGTTCAGTCTGGACTGGTCCAGCATGTAATCACCTTTTCTGGTCGGCTTCACGCGGAGAGATGAAAGCATGTCCTTTCCTTTTCCCTCACCAGTCATCGGCGAGGGGGCCTTGCTGCCTGTGAAGACAATGCAGTGGTGCTGTTTGACAACACCTTTTTTGGCTACTCCGCGCTTGTCATATGTGGCAATCGGCCTGGAACGATAAGCTTGTGAGTTATTCATAAGACATCTGAGCTTACAGGCAGGTGCATGAGCCCCATCCTGGCTTCACGACGATGAACCAGCGAATCTTTTCAAAAATCCTGAGGTCATTGAACTTGCTCGCCGTGGTGTGTATTTTCTTCGTGGTCGACT
The DNA here is from genome assembly GCA_000611715.1 of Scolecobasidium constrictum UM 578. Classification (NCBI taxonomy): domain Eukaryota; kingdom Fungi; phylum Ascomycota; class Dothideomycetes; order Venturiales; family Sympoventuriaceae; genus Scolecobasidium; species Scolecobasidium constrictum. The sequence continues at coordinate 551,099 of AZYM01000161.1, forward strand.
TGGTGACAGCCGTCATGTCGTCGTGGCCTGCGAGCTCAGGCCAGGGTACTTTTATGACCTGGTCACAATTAGTGATCTGCTGAACATTAACAAGACGGGCTCTACTCACGCGCCCGCGAACGAAGAATCGATCGGGATTGGGCTGAATTTTGTACTCTGTTTTCTCAATCAGCGACGTTCATGCAATTTGAGTATCACATAGACTAGATCACTACCTACCAGGATCCAATGCCTGGTTGCTCGCCCGTGGATATATTCTAGCTCTCGCGAAGCGGCCGCGCTTGAAAAGCTCCGGATCTGTGATGTCTTGTCGTGGCTCGTACTGGACTCCAGTGACTCCAATATCCCGGTAGGCATCAGAATGCGAATACTCATCCTGTTTGGATGAGGATTGTGCATACTTGCTGCCGCTTGGCCCTGGCTATGATCAAAATTCTTCTCTACGCGTGAGATGGCTCTATTGGAGCCGTCATTCTCTACCTGAGATCGAGAGTGCCCGAAAGCTTTCAGGCATAGCATCTTGAGCATCGTCTGTTACATCATTACCAATCCAGGATCCATGCATAGCCTGTGCCGATGTCCACGGGATCTGCTGTGCCTCAGGATTTGCATATTGCGTGAAGGCCTCTTCAGCGGCTGCGTTAACTGAGTTTACAGATCTACGGACACGAGTAAGCATGGCTTTCGAGACAGTTAGCAGGACTTACCTTGGACGTGGTGAGTCTGAGTCTTCGGTGTCTACAACGTGTGGGTATCCATGGTACCATGCATCATTCTGGGGATCCAGGTGCGGAGCAATATCTCCCACGTCCTGATCGGAGCTCATTGTTAAGCTTGTTGCCGTATAAAGGCGTGTAATAACGAGGCTGCACCGGCAGAAGCGGGCAAAGTTGAACAGATGCCATCCGATCCCACGCGGGGCTTTTGAATAATGGAGAAGAACGTGAAAACTGCAAGAGCCTCAAGCTCGTGATGCGAGTATTACTGTTCATGTTTGCACACCGTGCAGAGCGCAGCCGAGCCCGTTCCCGGGTCAGGTGTGGGTGTGAGTGGTTGACAGCCTGCGCAGGTCGTGGAGGTATGCTCTAATACTACGGTTTAGTTGTTTCAGCTCTATATTTCACTTGGATATTTTAATTACATTTCGTTTTCGTGCTCTCCCTAGAAACTGCCTATTGCTGTAGGTATTGCAAATGATTGAATCCCTATTTGTGCCATGTCGCCGCCCAGCTGCCGCAGCTGTCTGCCCACAATTCTTTTGCTCCATTATTGTGCCTGCTCGACCTCAGATACTCAACCCAAGAAATACAGGAGCACCTCGAGCGCGCGAAACCTCAAATGTCCTTAGTGCATTTCGGATCCCTGCACATCTGTCCATTTAGTCAAGTACATCGCCATGTCCCGGCAACAAACTGTCACTAGACAGCATGTCGACCACGTACGTGAACCATGTCTTCGTCATGTCTCTTCTCATCGTTGGCGACAGCGAAGCGCAAGACAGCGTACGTACCAGAGTACCAGTATTCCACTGGCCCACGCCGGTCGGCCCAGAGGAAGCGAACCCGTATTTATTGACAAGCGCGCATCGACGGAGGGCATTAAATGTCCTTCAGCAAGGCCGCTGGGAATAATCGATGATATCACGGGCGACAGAAGCAAGTCAATGAAAGTCATCACCTACGAGCCAGATGCTTCATCCTCAACCTGTTTCGTTCGTGATGTAGCGTCAACATCAGTCCCAGACCGCCAGCAACCGCAGACTTCTCCTCTCACTCCGCCGCCTCCGCCTCCGCCTCCTCCACCGCCGTTGAAAGATCTTGCTGCTGCATCCCTGGGACTCAGGACCGCAGACCTTGAGGTGAAGAGACAGAGCTGGCGGACGCAGGGCTTTTCCCTGGATGAGAGCCCTCACAGTCACCGCAGCTCGGCTGCGATGCCCCAGCGGATAGGTCCAAGGCCGCCACACGCGCAATTACTTAAGGCGTTGGGAGACAGTATAAGAGATGAAACAAGCCTCCGGCAAGCAAGATTTGCATCTTCGGAGCATTTCAAAAGCTTGGCAGTGGAGGTATTGGAATATCGCGAAGTGAACGAACGCAGTCGCCAAGTCTTTGTCAAGGCTCTGCCGGAAATAAGAACGTCGGATTTGCCTCCGGACTTGAAAGCAGAGCTTATCGAGCTGGGAACTCGATACGAGCACTTGGCAGCTCTATCGAACGACCGACATGAATCACCAATTCCCGATCACACGCCCAATATGCTCAGTCTTGAAGCCCGAAGGTCAACCCAAAATGTCGAGCTCCTGAGACTTCTTACACAAAGCAATCATAAGATCTCCAGAATCGCGGACAGAGACTTCTCGGGCCATTCATCAAGGAGTCCCGCTGCCATAGAAGCTCAGCAATTTTCGCATCCTATATCAGACGAAGGCATCACTTATCACGCTCGAATGGCGCAAGACCTGATGATAGGGGACACTGGATCAGATTCAGAGTCATGCCAGCTAGATGATGGCTTCTCTCTTCCGTCGACTTCGACAGAGAGCGCAGTGACCATTGTCCAACAGTACTTGAGAACTATTGGTCATGTGAACATATTGCGAGACAGACTGTTCAACCTCGAGAGTGATCTACAGCTAGGCGTACACAAACGTCAAACAGAGCGGAAGGCCGGGCGGATACTTGCGCTAACCGATTCGAGATTTTACGCGATGTACAGAGCGCGCCGGCAGGATATAGTCGATGATTATATGGCAACCAAACAAGAGATGGCCAGAACGTACGATATGTGTGTCGCACAGAATCTTGACGTCCAAGCTGCCAACCTCCCTCCCGACCTTGATGAAGTCTTCGGTGAGGACGACGCCTTCAATGCCCCAACAAGCCGTTCAGAAAGTATGTCACGTACGCAAGATCCGGCGACTGGCATTCTTCACTGGGCATGGGATGTGCAAAGCAAGTCACAGTCAGAGCCTGTACCCACCAGGAATGCCTCGCCTTCAGACGATCTTGGAGTGAACTCAAGCTCTGGCGTCCCACATGTTGAGCAAAGCTCTGCAGGTGCTTACCCTATATTCTCACAATCGCGCTTGCTCCACTTGCCTGAGGCCGGTGAAAATGCTACGTCATTTGCTGGAGAACTGCCGACTGCATCGAGGCGGTATTCAGCTCCTACATTTCTGCAGTCACTGAGCTCCGATCTTGAGCCACCAGCACTCGACTATTATGACCATGATGCACGAATGGCGCACAGGCTCAGGAAGGAGGAGAAACTGGGTTTAAGATTGCAACCGTCAGAGATCTGATCTATCTATTCGTGCTCGAGAACCAGCAGATGCCTTGCGTAAAAGTACGTCGGGTCGATCTGCCACAAATGAAATTGGACCTTGTCATACTTGAATTTTGGATTGGTTCGAAAAGGCCCATGTCCCAGCGATTGCCACAGACGCCACTGGCAGACTAGGATTTCATATCCCAAGGATCGACGGTTCCTCTGATGCGCTGGCCTGTCGCCTCACTTTTGGTCAGGGAATCATGGAGCCAGGGACCGTGAACAGGAACTTCCTGTGACCATGCATACAGGAAGGCTCGATGGTAAGCCTGTTAGGTCCCGGTCTGTGGCCCATCCCGTCGCTCAATTTTCCGCCAGAGGAATGGTTCAATCCGAAAGACCTGGTGGACGATAGCAGCGTACTTTCAATACAACAAGGGGCGCGATTCGGTAGCCTTCAAGGTCTCTACTTGGAGCTCGACTTCTGGGCGCATGGATTCACCGCAGGTGTTTCACCCCGAAGAATCCAGAAGGATCCGTTTTGGAAATTGACTAGTATCACAGTTGCACACGTCATGACGGCGGTCACTACAGATCGGTATTGCATGATGTGTTGCCTCATGTTGGGTATACTCATTATGTTGCTGTCCACCAAGCTTCGGTCACCAGGTACGGTAGCAACAGGGTAGGTAGCTTTCGTGACTGTCTATTTCTAGCCTTCGCGTTCGTCCATCTTTCGTAATCATTCGTCGCTTTCTTCATTTGTGTCTTGAGCCTTCCGCCGTGTCCACGCAGTGTGATCGGAGTTTTCGGCATGGACGAATCACCTTTGGACTAGAGCTGGGGCCAACCTGCACTGCCTCCACCATCCAAGATTCGACAACATTGTTGACCAATTTGATTCTCTCACTTTCGTGTTGCGTAGTCTGAGCTCTAGCTTCATCATCATTGGTCTATTTTTCTTACAGCCAGGCGTCAGTGTGCGTCGTGCACATTACTTATTCGCCCTGTTACCGTTCTTTCTAATCTTCATGCTTGCTTAGTGCGTTGCCCACCGCCCTTCTAGCTGAACATCGACCATTGGCGCCCTCATGTCCCGGTCGCATTCGCTGCAGCACGATAATAAGCTACTGATAATATGTCCAAGTCCCAGGACCTAGTTGAGATCTTTGTTTGTAGTTACTCAGATGATGAGCCACAAAGCGCTTATCAACAACTTCAAAGAGCGCACTACTGAGCCCGGTGACAGATTCTTGAATCGTGAAGCTTTGGACTTGTCAGGCATGGCGTCCCTGCTCTGGTTTCCGAAAGAATTGTAATGCATCACGTGTGAGAGCGTTCTTCAAACTCCCACGAGGCGGCCCTATTGCACCCCACGTCTTCGGTGTGCGGTCCCATGACCATCTCGCTGGAGCACCTATCGATTCTTGCACAACACGAAAGTCGTCATGGTGAATTCTGTTAAATTCACTGCCGGCAGTAAATCTTTGCTAAAGAATGGGTACACGGTTCGGCCCGCACTGGCCGAGGTGGGTCGGGTTGACTAGCGCATCCAAGAAACTGGTTCCTGGTCCGATGTTGAGCCATCAGGGTGTTGTGGAAGCAGCATCTTCAATTACATGCAGAGTCCGGTGGGAATACCGGGAAGTTGAGGCCGCCACGTGAGTTTTATCTTCATGATCGAGCAAGCGCACGCTTGAGCAACAGATTAGAAGGAGAATTCTGATGATTCATTCTTGTCGCACGTTATCCCTTCCTGTTTTTTCCACAACAGACTAGTTACTGAGCCAGCCAGTAGACTGGAGTCGAGATTTAGCTTCGGACTACTGCACAACAAGGCTGGCCATTCAGGTAGTACCGACGGCATTTGCTGTCTCAGAGCTGGAAAAGAAAGAGGGTGTGGCGGATCTCGAAGTTCACTATGATGGACGGACAGATCTGATGTCTTCAGCCGCCTTAAGTCAAGCTCGACTGCTCACAGTATCCGGTTTGACGCTGACATTACTCGGCATGGCTCGACTATGACTATCACATGTCCGATTGAGAGAGTGCAAATCCATGTTGAAATACAAAATATCATAGCGTTTCAGCCGTCCATCAGAGCTTTGCCATCCAAAATGGACATGAGATATATATCGAAAATTGGCCTCATGTTTGCAATGGTTGACAATGTATGATGAGCTATAGCGCAAGAGGACTACCTAATATACCACGCTCATATCTGCAACCGAGATTGAATGGACTCCGTTCAAGATAGAAAGAAATTCGTCAGGGTAGCTACGCGAAGCCCACGTAGGAGTTCATACAACTTCCAAGTGCCATGCGCAGACATCTAGAATGTCGGTGATTTACCCACCAACGGTATTGCAGATGTTTAATGAGCTTGCCAGCTCCGTATGGATTGCCAGCGTGCTGCTGACAGACTGGCTGTCGAAGCCTGTCCGAGGTGTCGTATGTTCCGTCAAATGATTCCATCATTTGCTAGAAACATCAGAGTCCAGTAGGATGTAGTCTTTCCAAACCAACCCAGACTCCCGGGTAGAGCCATTCCAAGCACGGAACCAACCACTTGGGTAGCCTTCGATGATACCAAGTCTGTCCCGTTCCGTAATGTTAATGTGACCAAGTTCCATGTTCTTGGCTGTAGGGCGGTATGTTTTCTGAGCCACAGCGTAATCAATGTATGCAGGAGGCGGCTCATCTTCAGCCTCCTCTTCTTCTTCTTCTTCTTCATCCTCGTCGTCGTCATCGTCCTGCTCATCAACGTCTTCTTGCACACTCTGTAGACTAGGGTTGCCGCCGCAGCCCTCTTGGACTAAGGATGGTGTAGGATGGGTCCAGCCCATGACTTGCTTCCATTGTGCTATCATGACGGGAATATGCTCGTCTATGACCATGCCAAAATCGAACACCTTGACGTTGTGCTCGATCGTATACATTTTCGCGTAATGTAGGCGCGAGGCCTTCTCCATAGTGGTCTGTCTATCCTTTGGTTTGACCCGGATGGGCAACCGAAAGGTATGCTCGCCAGGCTGTGCATCTTCTCCCTGGAGCAGGCTGGGTTGATTCTTGCTAGAATGGATGACCGAATGTTGCCATTTATGGAGGTCCTTCCTAATGAGACCGTATCCACCATATGTTGAAATGGGCCTAAGACGTGATCAGCATCAGCCTATGCTTACCGGTACACTCATGTTCTTACAAACAGGTGCACCATTTGTCCCCTTCCATGATAACAACGAACCAGCGTATCTTGACTGCAACCTTCTCTCCGTGGAACTTCTGCTCCATCGTGACCACGGTCAAATTATCTCCGCTGAAGCCAATGGGCTCGGACCAGAGGACTTTGATCACCAAGAAGGAGATGTATTAGTGGCCTGCACATGGGATGGTGCTGTGGTTATACGTACCCGTCCGACTTTGAAGAACGATGTCGGGTTAGATTGCCTCTTATACCCTAAGGTCGTGAGTATGGAGGATAGTAGCGAGGCCTAGAAGGACTTACGGGGATCCAAGGGCTCCGTCTTTTCCTTCGACCCAATCACTCGGGCACGAGCACCAATTCCCCTTTCAAGCAGACGGCCGTCCGTAATGCTTTCCTTGGGCGCATACCAGATACGTCCGCCTGTCCGACCACGCGCCGTCAATGATGAAGCGCGCGATTCGGATTGTGGTCCATAAGTGTACTCGGAAGAAACTCGGCCGGTTTCTGAGAAGACAGTTAGATGATTGTCATAGACTGGGCATTCAGGGCGCACCTGAGTTTAGGTCCACCTTCCCGAGACCATGAGCGACATCATCAACATCTTCCTGAGTACTGTTCGTAGTCGAACTCCGGCGCCCACGTCGACTGAAGTAGTTTCTTGCGCTTCGCTCAGCATCTGCTGGGTGCCTAGTATCAGAGTGTCAATCGCAGAGCACGTGATGTGCTGCGTGGTACGTTCGAATGCTTACCTCGGATAATGTCCAGCCGCTGGCTCATCTCTCGAGTACGTTGATGATTGCCCATCTTCTCCTGGCGAGTACTGGCCTTGCCCAAACCTTCGATGGGAGCCCGAGGCATCCATGGCCGGACACCTGAATGTCACTCATGAGCAGAAGCGCAGAAGCAACAGCACATGGCGATGAAGGTGCGCATCAGCTGCCATCATATAGATCCGAGACTGCGTGGATCATTGTACATTAATTGCACCCTTTCTGGCCACACAGAGCCTCACTAGCCCGTCATGTGATGGTTGCAGAGATCTGGTAGTCCAGAAGCGAGGATGCTGGTATTGAGGGCATTGAGCCAATCAGAGAAGGCGGCACATTAGACCAAGAATGCATCAGAAACTTACAAAACTACCTAATCCCAGAAAGTGATGCGACGAGTGATCGTTTGGAGTTCCTGTTCTGTTGCTTTGTGGCAGCGTCGCCAGCGGTGAAGCGTTTCCCGATCGCTCTCGTGGGCTGAACCCAACCACCGAGCCTCATCATCTCAGCCGGCAACACGGTTCGCCTCCGCGGGTTTCACGCGTCGCAAGATGATACGATGCCTATCGCTCTCTTGTCTGACTCCAGCAGATGTTGTGTCACTCTCGTGAACCCACTATCGCAGAGCACATCTGTAAATCACAATCAGCGTCGAGTCCTGGTGACGAGTTTTCCAGTCCTCCTATGTACCGGCGACGTGGAGCTGTAGTCATTTCTAAACCGATCTCGATTCTTGCGCCTCGTCTTCAGATGACTCGATATCAGATCTCAAGCTGTATAAGAATATAGAGATCCTCTCACCTTTCGCAAGATGAACAAGCCGAGCGCGAGATCTTCTTTGAACTCGAACTATTTCCCAAACAAAGACTACGCGCATGAAACCAGCTGGAAGGAGACTACGCACGATTCATCTCGGCCGCTACACGATCGAGCACAACTTTACGATGCGCACTCAGCGAGCGGTGGACCGCACAACACGGTGGACGTTCAAAATGCGATACAAGCAGTGCAGGCCATAGTAGATATTCCGCCTGTGCCGGCTGATCTCGCAGCCAACGTCGCTCAGGATGATTCTCTACTCGCTTTGCTATCCGACGTCATGAGAGAACGACACAACCTGATAGATGCAAGAGCAAGGATTGCGACTCAGCAGAGAGACATAGCAGCTCAATTGCCATTGGACAAGGCTGCATATCAGGAGATATTGGCTTTGCTGAGTAAAAGCATGCCGGAGATTCTGGCATCAGGCATCTCTTCAGAGACCAGAGATCTTCTACACGGCAAATGGACACGGTTCGAGACCTTGACACAAGTACTTGACGATTGGCAGAAGAGAACTGAGACTGAGAAGGATGATCTGCTGGACTTGCAAGGAAAGCTGTGGTCTAAAGAAAATGAGCTATACACCCGTCTAAGCAAACTACGGCGAGGGTCGTTGGCAGAACAGGCGAGTAGATTATCTGACTCTCACGCCGCGTCCACCGAGCCAGAGCTGTCCAATGATCTACAGAGCTCAACATCAAGCGAGGATACAGACGAAGAAAATTACTATGAGGCTATCGGCGAGATCAATCTTCTCCGTGATCGCCTGTTTAATCTGGAAAGTAGCCTGACTCAAGCTCGGCTACACAATGATGGCATTAGCAGAGGTGGCGCCACCGATCCCTCAAAGATTTCCACCTTGGAGGAACACATGCGGGATCGGAAGCAGATCATTGTGGATTATTTCAAGAACAAGAAAATGATGGAGGAATCGGCTCAGCGTTGCCATGAGAAACAGATCGATGTCGAGCCACCCAATTTGCCGCCATCATTGGATCAGATCTTTACACGCGCTCAGATCGAATTTCTCGATCCCGACAGACAGACTCCATCCACAGGCGATGCAGGCCAGAGCCACGTGGAACAATGGCTCCACGACGTGCGCCATTCAGGACCTTCAGGTGCTGGCGATCTCGCTGATGTGCAAGCTTCACTTCTCGCAGATGATCAACCTGCGCTTGATGGGGAGCCAATTCTGCAAAGTCCTCGGACTCCAACTTTTGAGCCCACGATGGTCGTTGGCGAGGAGGCGTTCTCAGAGCCTGACCTGAGGAAGACACAGATGCTGCAAGTTCTATCGGCTGACACCTGAGCTTGATTCTAATCATCACAGCCTGTCGGCAGCAACGTCCAAGTCAAGACATTCAGCAAGCATTGGGCATAAAGAATTAGACGATTGCATGGTGTCATAGAGCGTTGACTTTATCACGCATTCTGCTCCGTCACCTCCTGCATCCAGAAGTTCAGCCGGGGGCTGATCAGTACAAGCACAGCGCTCGATTGCTCTACATCTTCGTCTTCATACGGTCTACCCAAATGCGAGTAGCTCTAATTGAGAGCTCATCAAGTATCTCGCCGATTCAACGGCACCTTACCGGACGTTCTGCTGTGCTTCTCTCTGAGCTGCAGGCAAAATATGCTGTTCCTGCCAATTCCTCACTTTTGATGTGCAGGTTGTCCGCATGTGCGGTCCAACAGCCTCAGACCAAGTGTTGGTGCATTCAAGAGCCTCATCCCTCCAAAACGCTCTTTGTCTCCTCAACCGACCAGGTTATGCTCAAGCTACAAAGCAAGGCCTTTCAATCGGCACTGCTGTAGCAAGGAGCTACGCGCAGGCATCCCTCGTCATGTCTGCTTGCAAGGCCTCGTCGACAAGCACAATGGGGAAGCTGTACGAGACATTGCTGTTGTGCATTAGATGGTTATTTCAATATAGGCTTGCCGCACTATTGGGCTAATGTCGGCTCAAGATAAGAGTTGTGCGGGTTCGCCCGATCAAGTGCTCTCGACGTCTATTTGATTGGTTGAATTGTCTCTGCTGCCACACCTCACCAGCTATCCCGTCCTTCGTGCATCAAGTCCAGCATACCAATGCCCGCAAATTTGACTTCTTTCAGTGTTCCGTACATGTGCTTGATGGCTTGACCGGAAATCAACATGGATCACGTCAAAGTGCATGCGCAACCCAGGGTAAGCACTGAAACACCTTGTCAGTGGTGCAATCTGAAGTACTCATTTTGAGCTCGCATAGCTTCTACATCGCAGAAGGTATCGGACGCCACCAAAAGTGCGCGTGGCCTTCAGGTCAGCGGAGAGTGAAATAGCAAGCATCAAAAAGCACAGGAGTTCCATTCGAACCCCATGGGCCGCATCTGTGAACACAAAATACGATTAGCGAAAGTCAAGATCTTAGGCCTCGATAGGTAAGATGAGTGTCAAGAAGAACTGGTATCATGGAACGCTGGAGTCAAAACATTACCTGCTGTGCGAGAGCTCAGCAGCTCATCAGTCGTGCAGAGGCCGACTGGTAGTAAACACATATCCACGACTATCTGAGTTCACATGGCACGCTTGATAAGCCTCGTCATATCTCTCAACCTTCCTCTTTTTGCTCCTCCAGGCCATTGAGTTCCTGGTAGTAATATTTAACCCATTCAAAGTGTTCCGTGGGTACCATACCCATCGATTTCACCTTACAATTGTGCTCGATAGTGTAGATCTTCGAGAAGTTGACTCGAGATGCTTCATGCAGCGCCTCGCCAGCACTTGGAATGACTTTGATAGAGTGCTTGTCCAGGCGTTCACCTTCGAGTGGCTCTGATGCCTTTGCGCTTGTGTATACAATAGCATGATGCCTGGCATCATGTCGACCAACGACTCCTCTCTTCCCATAGGTCATGATGGGGCTTCATACATTAGCTCTCTCTTTGCTGTAGTCATCGTGTCACTTACATCGCAAGACTATGATGATTACCTTGTTTTCGCATGATGATGAAGCGACGTATCTCGGTGAATACGGGCTCATTATATTGGACCACCGAATATGCTTTGCGTTGGCCGCGCACGCTTGGAGCGCTGGCTGTGGAAGGTCCTGATGATACGGCTGGTTCAGTCCACAACATTGCCATAGCCTATGTTAAGAGTCGTTAGCTGAGTCGCTCCATAGGGTATATCGCTCGAGTCTTAACGAATGGGAGCGGGAAGAATCGACTCTTGTAGTAGATGCAAGACTCACCCGCCCTGGCTTGAAGAATTCCGGTATCGACGATAACTTAATTCGCTTGTAACCTGTGATGTAATCAGTAACCACGAAGTTTCGTTAGCGTCATTTCATTACTAGAATCTAAGCGCTCGTGTGGGTTTGGATCGGTGCCTGTGCGGAGGAGTCTCTGATCAGACGCAATCAGCACGGTCTGGTCGCTGTGCAGTATATCAAGCCGAGTTGCTTCCGGGGGGTCGCGGGTGTCGACCAAGGCATCCGAGGACTCGGTATTTTGCCGGTTGACCTCCGAGTAGCTCGAATATAGACTTGAATCGCTTGGACGTCGACTGGCGTATGAACCGGAAGCAGATGAAGCGTAAGTGGCGTAGCCATGATGAAGTGAGCTCTGCTGCATGTCTGCGGAAGAGCCGTATGCAGCATAATCTCCACTAGCAGCGGCGATGCTTGACTCTGTATCCCCGATTGCCCGCACACCGGGTACTTCAGACTCATCATGGACGGAACCATGGGCCTCATAAGTAGACCGCTCGTGGGGCTGTTACTGCAATTCAGATTGGTATTGTACCTGTATCGCTCCGGTTGTGGTGGGACGCAGACGATAGTACTGTTGATACTGATCAGACCATTGCCATTGGCCCCACTCCTCCTGAGCAGCTCTGGAAGCACTCGTCCCGCTGTTTGCACCTGGTCTAAATGCCGTCAGCAAGTGTATGAACACAGGACAAGCTCCTCGTACAAATCAGGACCGGTGGACATCACTGTGGTACGCACCGCGCAGGCTTTGGAGGGGATGATCTAAAGCTTGAAGAAGAGTTGCACACAACATGACAGGAACAGCGAGAGCTGCACGCCATCTGGGACAAGGTGACACACCGGAAAAGTCTCTTGGGCGTGCTGGCCGCAAGGCTGAATCCGCACTTTAATGCAGCTCAACTTAGGCACAGTCGAGCTGCCTCGCCTTCCATTCTCGAGGCGCAGGCCACTTTCCATTTCACTATACAGCCTGATCAGATCTCTGTCTGCAAGCTGCATTATCTGAAGCCATCCCTAAACAGTAAGAACTCAAGCCGACACATCAACCCCACGCTTTAACAAAATGGAGGCGCTGGGAGCTGCAGGAGCGGGAATTGCATTCCTGCAACTTTTTCAGACGTCCACTTCGCTGTATCAAAAACTGAGATCCGCGAGCGGCGACCTGAAGTCAATCACGGAAGACATCAATGGTCCGGAGAAATTCTGCCTTCAGCTGTCCGCCGATAGCTTGGCACACCCAGATCTGGTACCCGATGACATGATTGCAATGGTGTCTGTCCTTGCGAAAGACTTCCGACATCAGGCGTCGCAATATGCCGTTCATGCCGGCGTCCGGAGGCGCGATAGGCTGAAGTTCATAGCAATGGATCTTCCAAAGCTCGAAAGGCTGCAGAGCGATGTTCGAAACCTGACCGATCTGGCAATGAAGTACTTGGTGAAGTAGGAGTATCTATGACTTCGCATTGGTGAGAACTAACCACCATAGATTCATCCTGAAGGAGCAGCGGAATAATAGCGTTACTAAGGAAAGGATTGAGCTCCTAGCTACACAAGAGCAAGTGACCAATGTCGCAATGAAGGCACGAAGCGCAAATCTAGCCATCAGCGATCAGCTGAACGAGCTCGTGCGTCTGGTGAACTCATTGGACCGTGAGCGTGACAAGGCTCAGGAGTATGGACTTCGAGCGACAACAAATGGGAGCGCCAAACCAGCAAGAACACGGTACTGGGTATTCAAGACACATCGAGCACTGAAGACCTGGCTAGGCATCCAGTGCACGTTGATCTGTAGAAGCCGTTGTGGCCATGGCAAGCTGATCGCGGTCTTCCAGGTTCACCCTCCTGCAATTCGGCGCCTATGGTATTCCAGCCTGCTTTTCCAGAATGCCACGTTCAAAAGCTGAACAACCTTCCCACAAGTCGTATCGGAAACTCATCACTTCCTGTTGGCTTGTCGGAACGGCGACTATCTCAGAGTTCATCAGATGTGTAAGGAAGCTTCAGGTGTGCCAAATGTGATATCGGAGCGAGGCATGACTCCGCTGCTTGTGAGTCCTCGAGAATGTGCGTGCACAACGGAAAGTTGCAAGACTGATGTTTGGAATAGTCCGCAGTCGAAAGTGGAGACAGAGCTATCGTCAAACTCCTGCTTGATGCGCGAGCAGAGGTGGATCGATGTGGAGGCGAGGAGCAAACGTGAGTAGATGCCATTTTACGCAATCCAAGATTGAATGCCTGACCTGGTACAGGAGTCCACTGCAGTGGGCAATACGACACAATTTCGTAGAAATTGTGCGTTTATTGCTTGCAAAAGACGCCGATGTCGATTATGTTAGCTCGATAGGATGGAACCCTATGTTTTACTGTTGGCCGGACAACAAGGCTTGCTGGGAAGACAGGACAGAGATCATGAACCTTCTCCGTGATTGTGGGAATCTCCTCAGACCTGACACAAAGTCTTGGACCGCGCTCCAACGAGTGGCAGCTTTCGGAAGTAGAAAGGACATGCGGCTCATGCTGAATATTTGGTCATCGATGGGTGGTGATATACGCGCATTATCTCAATATAGAGACTGGGAAGCCATACACTACGCCATCGCAGCAGGGAACTCCGAGACTTTCGATGTACTTCTTGATACATATGGCGACGAAGTGCACAAGATCCTTGATGCCTGCGGATGGTCATTGCTGCATTTAGCCACAAGAAGGACTTGTCTCGGTCCAGCATCGAACGAGCCTTTCGACAATCTGAAGATTGTTCGACGTCTACTGGAGCTTGGATGTGACCCGTTGCAGAAGACGCCGCCAACCCTGGCCTATGGTCACGATGGAGGAGAATATATACCAGATGAGTTTGCGCAGAGGGTTGGGCCAGAGTTCCACGAAGCATATCGTCAGGTTTTGGCGGATCTACAACGTCAAGTTGCATTCGAGTTAGGCATCGAGGCGGACAGCTCAGATGATGAGTATTTCGAATGTGCGTGAACACTGTCGTGGGCGCAGTGTGATTGCAAAGACGATATGGAAACCAAGTAGCAATGTGCAGCTTGATCCAAGAGGATGCTGTAGCACCCAGTGTGATTTCGTCTATCATGAACGTACCTGCGGACCATAACGTGCTGCTTGGATAGAACCGCTTGCTCAGTTCGCAGACCGTGGTAAAGGCGATGGTATGTTTACGATATGATAAGAATGTTGCTCAACGTCTGTGGCCTTGCTGTAGATTGCTTGCTCGTAGCGTGATTCACATCTGCATAGTGGTGTCAATGGTCGTGAAATCCTGGCTCTCCTCACCATTCGGCTTGGTCCGCTTGTCAACGTCATCGTCTCGATCAATTCTCCGTTTCCTCGAGGACTCCCAGATCGAGTCCGCAGTGGTCCGATGTGTTGGCGCCGGGCGTTGTGCATCCGCAGATGCAACTGGCTGCATGCCCATGTGATGCGCATTAATCGTGACCTGGGCGTTGGCGCGTACCGTCTCTGTTGGTACGTAGGTCATGTCAAGAGCGTCGTCCCATGTACTCGAGAATGCTCTCCATGCTTCATCCATCAGTAATGTTTGTATCGATCTTGTTGGTGGTCGAAAGATAGCAACAAGGACAAGGTTCTTGAACCCATCGAAGAACACCGGGCGGTTCGCAGTCTGCTGTATCGTGGACCATAATTCGTGTACGCCCTCAGACGATAGCCCGCCGTTTCTTTTCAATACCTCCGACAAGATTGTGTCCGGTGCAAAGTCGTTTAAGGTCTGCTGGCGTTCTGCCTCAGCTGTCATATGGATGATGTTGAAGTTGCTTGTCAATGTGGTTCCGGCGATGTTGTGAGCGCGGAAGGCGGGCAGTACCACATCATCCGTCCATCGCTGCATGATCTCAGGCGTTCGAAAGCTCGTCTTCAGCTCCGGAAACACAATCAGCATGGAGACAGTATCATTGACGTCCGTCGCGAATTGACACCATTCAATATGCGGCGTTCTCTGCTGCCCACTGAATGCATAGAGGCCGATCTGCTCCTGCTCGAATTCGTTGAGTCGCTGGTTGGCTACCCAACAGGAGGCATTCCATTTGACGCCTCGCTTCAGCGCCGCCAGGCTCGAGGGGAAGGCCATCAGTTCCGAGATGGTGCATGATTGGGCTGATGGAGTGGCATTGGCCAATGGTATTCCTGGCTGCGACTGTCCGCTCTGTGAGTGGTGCATCATGGTCGAGTATGTTGACGACTGGAAGAGGGCCATTGCGGTCCCATGCGGCTCAGGGGTAAGTCCAAGTTAAGTCTCAGGATATAGAAGTCGCTCTACCGTCGTTTGATGGTACGAGTGGATTCTCGATGCCGTTCAGCGTACTGCAGTTGCTGAAAGTGTGTTCTACGATCGGCGTTCGAAGATTTCGTCCCAAACCAAATACGCCGATCTCGGCGCGTCGCGTCTCTTGCTTTCACGGTTCATTTCGCATCTTCAGCCGTATCCTGATCATTCGCTTCTGCTTTGAGTATTACTCGCGACATCAAATTGTCTTCAGAGAAACTCATTTCACTGCATAATTCTGCCCAGTGCTCAGATTTAACAGTCAGTCGCATCGAGGTTAACGCCGACAGTCTTGGCAATACTGGCGACTCGAGGTGTTGCAGCAAAAGACGAGCAATCGAACACGCCAGAGATGTTCGATGCATCTGGCCTTGGGTGGAGTTCCAAAATGCAAAATCGAGTCGGATCTACTCCGGTCGTAGCCGAGTGCTGACGAGCCAGGCCCACGTACCAGATCTGGCCGGCGGCCAGATTGGCAATGCGATTGCATTGTCCTATTTTGTCTCGACACTATTTGTGATCCAATACCATCGTGGAGACGCGAAAATGGTATGAAAAATTGCCGACTGGTACGTCCCTCGAAAGTGGTGCGATAATGCTGAGTGTCCACCGTGGTCAGACTGTGGTAGTACTCAAATAAATCACAGCTACTACCTTCGCCACACGTGGGAGGCTCTAGCAGCTACTGGAATTTGCTGCGGTTGCAAAAGATGTTGTCTATCGTCATCGAAGTTGATCCTCGAAGCCGCTGAGGTAGAGGAATAGCAGATGGCTGCAGAGCATCTCTTGGCTTGCAGCTGCAACAGATTTCATTACCACGACTCGGAATCTCAGCACAATCAACCAGATCTATGATTGAAGACCAAGCGAACCACCGACGTCTATTACCACGCCGATCCCACGTCTTCGGCATCTCCTTGCCGTCGCTCAGGAACGATGTGTTCTTCAATCCCACCAACTCGTCTCAAACCGACACCCTGCCCACCAATCGACCAAACCCGTGGTCCCAAAATCCAAAGCCTCACCCACCAATTCTGCTGTCATGACACATGCTGGACGTCCACGACTCCACAGCGCTACGCCCAAACGAGCCAGCGACCCGCGCGACCAGGACGTTCAAGCTCTTAGCCCCATCGCCTTAGCGGTGCTTAATCAGGGTCCAAGAGTCTGGGCATTGACTGGCCTGTTGCTGCTCTCGACGCTTTTCAGCCAGGCACGCACGCACGTGGTGCTCTTCATAGGCTCTTGCACGGTCGACGACAGCGCAGCATCTCGCGATGCTACCGCAGATTTTTGCTCGGACATGGCGTGTAGAAGCATTCGGTGGCGTTTCTTGTCTTTTGCTTAGCGGGAGTAATGCTTGAGGATTGTTTTTAATGCGCGTCGCAGCCGTCTGCGATACAGCTTGTTCTTCGTGCAACAACTGTCCCTGATCGGAGCATCTCGAGAGAGCTTCGTCAGTCTTTCACTTCTATTGTCCGATCGATTGTGGAGCAATCCAGTTGCCAACATGCCTGTCTGGGAGGAGCACGCGTATACTCGCAAGGACGAGGATGGCAACATCCTCACCCTCGAGGAGTACGAAAAGCTGAACCCAAGCAAAGCCTTCTCTTGGGCCGACTTCAAGCTCTACGCCATCTGCGGTGTCGGCTTCATGTTGGACGCCTACGATCTGTTCATCGTCAATCTTGCCTCCCCGCTCTGGGCCTACGAATTCTTCACGCCGAATGCTCAGCTCGGTACCACAACGAAGCACCCTCCACCAACCATTCCCTTCCTGGTCAGAGGTTCGGTCAACGCAGCTGCAAATATTGGCAATGTTGTCGGTCAGATTACGTTCGGTTTCTTGGGTGATGCTTTCGGACGCAAGTTTGTCTATGGCAAGGAATTGATCATTGCTATCATCGGTATCATTATGGTCATCTCCTTACCCGTGAATGGTACTGCTGGCTTGACGACTGGCGTCTCTAAGATGTAAGCCTCGCTTGACCATTTCCTACTTCGGTATGCTAATATTCCAAGGTGGTGGCTCTTCGGCTTCAGACTGCTTCTCGGTATCGGCATTGGCGGTGACTACCCAATGTCCGCCGCGATCGTCGCTGAGCGCAGCAATCTCGGAAACCGCGGTCGCATGCTCGGCTGGATCTTCAGCAACCAGGGTTGGGGCACTCTCGCCGCCTCGGTCGTGACCTGCATCCTGCTGCCCATCTTCAAGTCTTCCCTCGAAGGCGGCAATTTCGGCCACATTGACGCCATCTGGCGCCTGCAAATCGGACTCGCCCTCGTGCCATGCTTCGCGCTCCTCTACTTCCGTCTCACCATGCCCGAGAGCCGCAAGTTTACGCAGAGCACTGAGCTCAGCGCTGCAGTTCGCTCCATGAACGGCTCCAGCCTCGACATCGAGAAGGAGAAGCAACAGGGCCAGGTCCTCAAGACGGTCAGCGGCACCGAGGTCGACCGCCGTGCTTCAGTTGTTGAGGCACACGCCCACACGCCCACCAAGAACGTCCAGATGACCGCCTTCATCGAGTACTTCAAGGTCCCGCGCCACGCACTCACCCTCTTCGGCTGCGCCTTCTCCTGGTTCCTCGTCGACGTCGCCTTCTACGGCGTCAACCTCAACCAGTCCGTCATCCTGACAGACATCGGCTTCGCCAACGGCGACTCACCCTACCACTATCTTCTGCGCAACGCGGAGGGTAACCTCATCATTGCTGTCGCGGGATACGTGCCAGGCTACTTCCTTACCATCGCCTTCATCGAGCTGCTGGGCCGCAAGTGGATCCAGATCCAGGGTTTCCTCGTCACAGCGCTCATGTTCGGTATCCTCGCTGGTGCGAACGAGCAGCTCTCCTCTGGCGCGCGCTTCGCACTCATCATCATCGCCCAGCTCTTCTTCAACTTCGGTCCCAACGCCACGACGTTCATCGTGCCGGGCGAAGTCTTCCCCTCGCGCGTGCGTGGTCTCGCCCACGGTTTCTGCGCTGCTGTCGGTAAGCTCGGTGCTATCCTGTCGGGTATCGGCTTCAACTGGTGGAGCCAGAAGGATCATGCAAAGTACCCTGGCTCCATTGGCTTGAGCGGTGTACTTTGGATCTTCTTTGCATTCGAGTTGCTTGGTGCTATTGTGACGTTCTTCTGTGTGCCCGAGACGAGGGGTATTGATGCTGATGCGATTGACTATGAAGAGATCCAGAAGCAGATTACGCGGGATCGCCCTGCCAATGGTCATAGCGACTCGAACTAAGTGGTGGCTAGTCGAGGTTTCGAGCATGATGCTCGGGATTGTTCAGAATGTACACATATCGATGCAGTGAAGTGAGGGGGGCTGTATAGACCTGTAACAAGTGATCGAATGGAGTGATTCTTACAAGACCCAATTTCTCCCTTCCAGCGTCTCATTTGCTGCTGGCCGTTGCCACCAAAGTTTCCCAAGTGCTGGAGCATAATTCCAGTTCACGGCAATTTGTAATTTCGCGATGGTGACTCGTTATACCCGTAAGGTGATTGCGCCAGTACGGGCAGTCGCCGACTCCTGAAGCTGAATTAGCATATACTTCCAAGACTCCTAAGCCGAAGACATTGAGAAGAGTTGATGCATTCATCAAACCTAGTGCCCTCGCTATGCAAAATCAAATTGTACAACCCTACTCTTACACTGCTATACGTAAGTAATAACTCAGCTCCCTCGCCACCAACTCCATCCGGCGCCTTCCCTCTCCGTTGTCACCCTCTTATCCTCACTCTTGACCGCCCCCTCCGGCGGAGGCGTATACCCAGCAAAGTAACTCCCAGCACTCCCACTCTCATCCTTAAACCTGCCGGGCACAAGCTCATCCCTCGCCCTCGCCTCATCCTGCTCCGCTCCCCATCCGACCTCCTCCCTCCTCGGCTCGCTCTTCCGCCCAATCCCCGCATACAACATCCCATCCCCCACGCCACCAATGTATTTACTGCTCCCTCCCTCTGCTTCGTCTGAAGGTGAAGTCGCGGTGGAGGCGATAGGCTTGTTGCCGCGAAAGCGCTTGCGCATGTCGATCATGCCGCGCTTGCAGTCGCCGTAGCCTTTTTTGAGTTGCTGGCAGCGCGTGGGGAGTTCGGAGGCGAGGGGCTCGCGGAGGCAGTCGGCAGCTGAGTTACCTGCCATGACGCAAGGCGATTCTGAGAGGCATTGTGCGAGTGCGTCGCCTGGTGACGAGGAGTGTTAGTCGGGTGAGATGCATGGAGGAGAGCGTGGTGTGAGAGGCTTACGGAGGTCTCTGCAACTTGAGGGCATTGTACAGACAAAGAAGACACGTTCAGGCCCCCGTGCAAGAAGGAGATAGATAGCAGTATGTTTTACACGTGGTACCTCGATTCCATTGGAAAGTGTGTAGATGCAATTGCAGATGTCGCATTCGCAGTACTCACACCTCAAAAGATGTACAGATGCAGGGTCCAGATGAAAGCATGACTCGCGGACTTTGTATGGCGGGAAGATCACATGCCAAACAATGACGTCCGACTACTGCAGTCCCTTGCTCTTTTGAAAGGTACACTATCTCAACTGCGTGAAATGAGCTTCGAACTGCTGTCTCGTGCTCCTCCGCGATATGTTCGACCTCACGCGACTCCTCTGTAACAACAGACCAATCCTAAACTCGTAGCCCTTGTCTTCCAGAACCACAGATAGACCTCGACCTCCGCACTGGACCGCATCTGAGTTCACCGCGACCATGGCGTGGGCAATCCCCTTCCTCGGGCGACTCCACCCCATGGAGTACCTCGCCATTGTCTTCTCCTTCTTCCTAATCGTGCTCGAGGGCTTCATCCGCTTCGTCACGCTCGCCCTCCCCACGCCCATCATCAACATCTTCTACCGCTGGTCGCGCCGGCTGTTCAACTACCTCTCCTCCCCGCGCTCGAAACGGTCGCGTGCCGCCAAGAAGAAGATCGTCAATAGCATTGCGCAGGCGGCGGATTTTGTCGAGCTGTGCGAGTTGTATGGGTACTATGCTGAGGAGCATATTGTGCAGACGAAAGATGGCTATCTGCTGGGCTTGCATAGGCTTGGGTGGAAGAAGGGAGAGGACTATGCTAGTGTGCGGGTGAACTCGAATGAGGAGGGGAGCGTGCGCAAGAAGGTCGTCTATCTGCATCACGGCCTCATGATGAACAGCGAGATCTGGGTCTGCCTCACCGAACAGGAGCGGTGCCTCCCATTCCTTCTGGTGGAGAGAGGCTACGACGTCTGGCTGGGCAACAACCGCGGAAACAAGTACTCCAAGAAGTCGACGACCATGACGCCCAACGAGTCCAAATTCTGGTCCTTCTCCATAGACCAGTTCGCCTTCCACGACATCCCCGACAGCATCGACTACATCCTCAGCACCACCCACCAGCCCACCCTCTCCTACATCGGTTTCTCGCAAGGCACCGCGCAAGCCTTCGCCGCGCTCGCCGTCCACCCCACCCTCAACCAGAAAGTGGATCTCTTCGTCGCCCTCGCGCCCGCCATGAACCCACCTGGCGTCGCGTCTGGCATAGTCGACTCCTTCGTCAAGACCTCGCCCGAAGTGCTGTTCCTCATGTTCGGCCGCCGCGCTCTCCTCACCAGCGCCACAATGTGGCAGGCCATCCTCTACCCACCAATCTTTGTGCGCCTCATCGACATCTCCCTCTCCTTCCTCTTCGGCTGGCGCACAAAGAACATCCCGCCCCACCAGAAGTTGGCAGCCTACCCGCATCTATACAGCTTCACGTCCACCAAGTCCGTTGTGCACTGGTTCCAGATCATACGGCACGGTAAATTCCAGATGTACGACGACGAGTATCAAGCGCCCTGGAGCGTGTCCGATGGCGCGCGCTTTTACAAGGTCCCTCGCTTCCCGACTCGCAATATCAAGACACCCATTGTGCTCGTGTGGGGCGGCTCAGACAGTCTGGTCGATATAAACATCATGCTCAAAGAGCTGCCGAAACACACCGTGGCGAAGGAGATACCGCATTTCGAGCACCTGGATTTCCTGTGGGCGCAGGACGTGGACAAACTCGTGCTTCCGCACGTATTCAAGGCGCTGGAGAAGCATAGTGGGCCTAAGTCTGCTGGTGCGGAGGGGAAACCGACGTGGCTGGATACGCATAAGGACGTTTCGTTTGCAGACGCCGTAAAGAATGGGACGGATAACGATTCAGAGGATCTACCTACTATTGTTCGTGGCAAGCACAGCCAGAGTGTGCGTTCCCCCTCTTCAGCACATCACAATCTCGACACGAGTACCATTACTGCGGGATCTGTGGGTAGCAGACCTGAGGGCTGGTGGAGCAGCAGCGAGGATGTAGGCAACACGACTACCGAGCCCAGCACGCCAGCGAGAACGAGCACGTTTGCTAATGAGAGACCCACGAGTTCAGGTTCGGTTGGTAGCTCGCGGAAGGAGAACTTGATACCGCATGGGCGTGGCATTGAGCTGGGAAAGGCGAGCAGTGTCGCTAGTGCGGATGGCATTATTGCTGTTGGCAAGGAGGGAGGGGGCGGTAGTGGAAGTGAGAGTAAGAAGAGGAGAAAGAGATGAGGAGATGAGGTATGCTGTCGCTTCATGTTGTCCGAAAGAATATGTGTATAATGTACGATATGTATGCCGAATGTGAACACACGCAAGACAACGCAGAGATTATTCAGATGAGCAAAATGCCTAATGTTGCCATTTAATTAGATGCTGAAACTTTAGATATGCCAATGTCAATGGTAATCCTGGCCTTCTCCGAGCGCACAGGATTCGAGTAGGTGGTATCAAACGCCCAACACCATACAATGCTGTTCTTCCAACAAGCACACAAAATGCAGCCCACCAAGGTCATCTCATCAGGTTCATCACGCTCAAGCATCAGCTTCTCATCCAAAGAATCCCTATCCGCGCATGTACTTTCCTTTCCTCGTTTGCTTCCACTCCGCTCAGATAGGCGGAGCAACCTCCCCTCGCATCCCCTGCAGCAAATCCTCCACCCACCCCATACTAACCCTCTTATCGTCGCATACCCTCGCCCACTCCAGGAGCAACCTATACGTATAAACCGCCATATCCTCCCTCCTGAGCGCCTTCTCCGCCCACTCCTTCCCATCCATCGCGATCCGCTCGCCCATCTCGTCGTGCGCTCCTAGCCCTTCGTACCCCATGAAGTAATCCAAGATCCCATAGATGTCCTGGTACGTGTTGTCCATGGGGACGAAGTGGACCCAGGGCGCGAGGCGGTCGTCGTGCCACTCGTTGTAGATGGTTGCTTTTATGGGGAGGGAGGTGGACAGGAGGAACGCGCGGTACCGACCCGAGAAGGAGTTGCCGTCGATGTCCGGGAGGTACTTGTACTTGTACATATTTGGCATAGGCATGCCGTGCTTGACCTCGAAGAGGTTCTCGGTGTAGGGGCAGCGGTCGTGCGCGCCTGTGCCGGGGAAGCAGAGGAGCTCCGTGAAGGCCACGTCGGTGTTTTCGCTGAGCCAGTCGCCGAGGTAGCCGTTGCGCACGGCTTTGAGGTTGTAGTCCTCCCAGGAGGGGAGGTCGAATGTCTCGCCCCTGAAGCGGAGTGTCTCCGCCTGCTTCACCCTTGTGCCGTTCATCATCTGCACGAACCTGTGCCGTTGGAAGTGGCTCCAGTTCTCGGCCTTGTTACGCCCACCAGAGGCGACTCCGCGCCATATCACGCCGTCGTTCTTGCTCCACCAGAAGGAGCCGTGCGCGTGCCCGCCGGAGTACTTGGGGTCGGAGTTGAGGTAGGTGGCGGGCGGGATGAGGATCTCGTTGTTGATTGGGAGTTTGGAGCCGCCGAAGAGGGGGATGAGTTTGTTGGAGGTGGAGACGGAGACGGGCTCGATGAAGGTGCCGTGCAGGCCGCGAAGGTAAGGTTTGTCGCAGATCTGCTGGGCAAGCGTCCAGTTGCTTACGAAGCCCTCGCTGGAGTTTTGAGGCCGGCCGGAGGGGAAGAGAGTGGGTTCCTCGAGAGGTGCCCATGGGGGTGTGTTGCGTGAGGTGGAATTGGGATGGCAGCCAGCTCTTGCGAGATCCCAGTACTGTCCGCCGTGGAATTGGGGGTCAAACGGGATCACTTTGTCCGTCTTTTCCTTGTCCACCTGGTCTCGACTCGCATATGTCGTGACCACTTCTAGTGGATCCATGAGGAAGCGCTTTGCATTTGCAGTCTGCATGTACCGGTTGATGTCCTCCCACGGCACGACCAACCGCGACTCGTCCATCATGTTCACGGGCATGTCCACGTCAGGCAGGAACTCTGCCAATTCGTTGATCAGACCAGCCCACAACTGTATCCACGGCACTCTCTTCGCATCGTCCGTCTTGAATGAGGAGTTGCCATTCCGCACTGAGACAACAAAGTCCCAGGCATTTGCCTGGAAGCGCAGGACTTTGGGCTCAATTGCCCAGTATGGATTCAGATCATGGTATATGCGGTCGAAAAACTCCTCGACTACAACAGAACTGTGGTTCTGCGCATACTCGAACCACCTGTCAAAGCCCGGTGGCGGATGTCTCCCTCTCTTCTGCCTGTACTTCTTTGCCGCTTCATGCACGGTATAACTCCGCCGCGAGAGCGTTCGCTGCCAATTCGCGCGCGCACTCAATATCAGATCGTCAATCGGATGCTTCAGCGTCGTCAGGTCGCCATTCTCCCCCGGACCACTCGGTCGCTCGTCATCGTGCTCGGAATGCGCACCAGGGAGCTTGACGTCGTGCCACGACTTGAAGCCCGTGGCCGTCGTGTACAGCAGGAAATACACCAGCGACACGCTGACCAGCGTCGCGACAATCACATACCGCGCTTTCGAGGTGCGCAGCCAGCCTGGGACCTGCAGACCGTTGGCTGACCCGCCGCCGGGAAGTTTCCATTCTCTCGTCATCTCACACTAGAGAGTACGTGCAGCACTCTGACAGCCGGCGGGGATCACTGAAACATGACTGTGGCAGCGCGCATGTGACTGGTCATGCAGGAAAGAACTGTCAAAAAAGATCGACAGATGTACAAATCTTCAACACCAAGAATTTCGCAGTATACAGGTCGCAGAAGGTGAGGAGAAATTGGCGGATGGCGGATACGAGATTGCAAAGGTGGAAGCTTCCCGCCCTGCCACTTGCACCACTGGCGCACTCGTTTGCTCCTTGCGGTTCTGGCCTGCCAAGCCCAGGAGCAAAGAGGCGCTGCCGGTGCCAACCTCTCTTAATCCCAACTTTCCCAAGCGAACGTAACCCAATCGCGCAAGGCTCGCTCCTGTCATCCGCCTCTTATCAGCAATTTGCCCCGTCTTTGCTTTTTGCCGCAGACGGGCTTCTACTAATTTAAGCCTATTGGCGCGCGTAACGGCAAATGAGCTTAGATGAAGTGCTTGGCGCGCGATTATGGCGTTTAGGCACGCTGACACGTTTTGACGCGAAACGTGCTTGATCCGCTTTTGAGATGTCAAGCAGGGGCATCCTTTGTTCTGTCGAGTCTGTTCATGAAGTTCATAATCAGCTGCCGAAACGTGTCTAGAGGGCACCGGAGATGCATGCCGATGTCGAGCGGTGTCGCGTACCACAGATGGTACACCTCCATAGTGCTAGAGCTGCCCGTGTAACTCGTGGTGTCTTTAGGACCTTTTCACGCGTCACAGGTACAGGGACGCCTCCAGTGAACGTCTCGAGACAGTCATTAGACTGGTAGGGATACGGCAAATCGTTTGCTTGCAAGCGCAAGTGCCAGCCTATGCACGATTCGCATTGGTTCAAGGACATGGCGGCATTCTCAAGAGTAACGTTGACAAGGAGTATGCACATTTGTTTCTATACATTATACACTGTACCATCTGCTGGTAGCAAGAGTCCTGCGAGAGGAGACACAAGTATTCCAACATCCATGAGTCCGAAAGCCCGGTCGACATACCACGCCGACGAATTAGAAGTACTGGTACTCAGCTCTGCCGCCAGTGACCTCGATCCTTCCACTATCGACAGCTTGTAAGGCCACGGCTGCACTATCGCCATACGTCTCCCGCACCTCCATCTTCATTAAGGTCACCCTGAGCTTATAGCTTCCTGAGTTCTGCATGGACAAGTATGGGAAGGATAGGTATCCCATCACGTCCGAGCGTGGCGGGGCATCGTATGCATGAATCGAATCGGCCAGCTTCGGCCCCGTCAGAGTGCCTTGAGGCGGAGAACTCTGCGAGTCAGAGCTGACGAGCGACGCAACGGCGAAGTATTGGTGAAGCCCATGATTCACTGGCGATTCAGCCCGGACGACAAGAGTGACGGGATCATGGATCGGGGAGCCCTTCTGAACCTCACGAGGAGGAGGAGTGACGAACTCGAGAGCAAGACCTGGGTCTGCAGCCGCGTTGGAGGTCGTGTTTGCCAGCGGCCGTTCGAGACGTCGAGGACGAGGACTTGCCACTGCGTTCTGCGTTCGTGGACGTTGGTAGCTCGGCCGGCTCAGGCGATCATCGTACGTCCAGTAATAGGTTGATCGTGTCATGGGGAGGAATGCTTCAGTCAGGGAAGGACTTTTGGAGTAAAGCAATAATACGGCCTTGGAGTTTCTTCTGCATGCAGGTGGTCAATTGTGGATCTTCATCATATACACAACAACAAGGACAAGCATACCTCCTTCACCATCTGACTACAAACTAGGGATATGGTCTGAGATTTTTACCGATGGGAGAAGAGGTATCATGCCTGCATTGCAGATCCTCTCCTCCTTATATACGATTGACATCTCCATCAGCGCAAGCCGACACATCAGCCTTCGAGACATCCCGTACGAAAGCAGCAACGCACATCAGGACTTCAAGCACAACTCACACTATTGGCTCTTGTGACGATGGAGCAAGCCTCGCAACGCTTTCGACGACTTCTCGTTATAGACTGCCTATTCAGGGCGCAGGCGCCTGCCTTGCCCATAGGGAGGACATCTCGCATCTAGCGACTCGTCGCCTTCTTATTCGCATTGACTCAGGCGCCTCCAACTCCGACGCACGCCTAACACGATTCGATCTAGTCGCCGTCGCACAGTCGAATCGACCCGGCTGAATGGGTTCAGATTCGGGAAATGTCATTTAGCCCTTGTGAAAGCCTGTGTAACCACAGATCGTGGGTTGCGTTCCCGCCGAGGCGGGTCCATGATGTCCATATCCGTCAGATCTCGATAGAGCCGAGTACATGATCTACCGTCGGGATAGTGCGGCATGATAAGCGAAGGGATGATCAGATTGTGTGAGTTGTTGTTGGGATAGATCGGAAGATGGCACGCGGCGCGATCCATCCGCCTCGTGCAAGCGTGCTAGGCCTGAGACTTTCTGGGTAATGCTCGCGAGGAAGTGATATCTGAGGTATTATTGTCATGTACTTGGCCTTTTCAGGTGAGGTGTGCCTTGCTTAGCACGTTCTCGTGGACTCGAGAACCTGCTTCGATCTTATCGCCTAAGAATCATTAGAACACTTTAGTGGAAGGACTTAACAAGAATCTCGCTGCCAACGACACTTTACATCACGATCAAATCGATAGCTCCGGGCAACTCCGTGAGGCTTCGTCTAACATACAAGAACTCCTTGGTGATGACGAACGCAGTGTTGCTATTTCCCGAGGCGACACAAGCGCTGTCACCATGGCTGGATCTGATCGAATGCTTGGGTCTGTACCTGGCAGCTCGGCGACCAGCCGTCCGGGAGGCATGCTTTGGGAACGCAGGCGCCATCTGATCTGAGGGCTTCTCTGAGCATCGTTAACGGTTGGATTGCAGCTGCCAGCGCTACGGAGTGGGTGGTGGCTCATCCTCTGTGATTAATTTGAGAGGGTCGACCCAATGAACGGTAGTTCATACGATGTCCGTGGACTAACCTCTCGAGAACCAACTCTTTCTGCCTTGATTGCGTAATGCTCCATTATCAGCTATTGACCGGCCCTGACTGCTATAGAGCCACCACCCATCTGGAAGGAAGCTCAACGTACTCTGTACTCTCGGAGGTCGTCAGAGGCCAGCCACGTCTCCGAGAATTCTGACAGGCGCGGCAGCCGCTGCAGTACAAGCCTATCGAAGACACTCAAGGAGATCTAGAACACTCCACCCGTGCGGTGCACGATCAGGCACAAGACGATCGAAGATGAGGTAACGTGCTTGTGAGATGGATCATCGGAGAAGGAGAAAGACAATCGAGAAGAGATGATCTTGATCGTGCTGCGTTGTCAAGATCTCGTACTCACAGCTGGTCAATGTGTAGGTGTCTCATTTTCATCGGATGCTCGCTTGCTCTCTGCATATTTCTGGGTATCTCTAGTATCGACCAAACCGACACAAAAATCCATGATCAAGAAATTTTCTCAGACCGCAGCAAGATTTCGCGCGAGGCACTGAAAGAGAATTTGCCAGAATGAGTCCAAGTTCCCCAAGAAGATAGTACCACAGAACGCCCACGATGATGCTTGCATATTGTGAAAGATGTTCGATCGACGATGCTGTGCGTGCTCACGATGGCTTGTCGCACCCGATCCTGCCCAGGAGCTCCTTCTTATCGCCATGTCCTGGAATGGAGATACCGCTCGCCTTGGTGACCGGATTTCGCCTTGAGCTCCTCCTGACTGGGGTCGCAGGGACTTCTGTCTTCTTGCTCTTGCTGCCGTTCAGGCCCACGGTGGATCCATCCGCCTCTTCTACGATGAATTTTTGTGCCTGGCCGTTGGCATTGCTGAGTGTACCTTGAGGATCATAGACCTCGATCTCAACTTCCTCCTCACTCTGCTCGTCCTCCTCTTCATCGTCCCCCTCATCGTCAGATCTTGAATCCTGCGCTCCCTTGCCAGACAGCACACGGTATGCCACCCGAATGATCATGCCGAACCAAATAAGCGTCAGAACTTGCAGCGCCATAAGCAAGCTGAGGAAGGACATTCTAATGCGGTTGTTGAAGCAGACTTCGCCACCTGGGTTGTCTAAAGATGCCATGATGTTGCTCCAAACTGCATTTCCGCCATCTTTCGAGATTTGCTTGCCTGTTTCAGAGTCGAAGCAGCCGTATGGGAAGTCGGGTGTGCTTGGGACATGCGAGTAGATGGACCAGCAGACGAGGTTGTAGAAGATATGGCGCGTGATGAACCAGCTGAGGATGAATGCACCGAAGGCGACGTCGCATGCGGTCGAGAAGTTGAGGTAGTTGAGCATTTTTGCGAACTATGTCATGATGTTAGACGCGTATACACCGCCTGACTAGATGTACTCACTGCAAGCAAGATGTCGCAAAAGTCCATCATGCACAGAATGACGTTGCCGACCTTGGTCTGATAGAAGCCATAGCTGCACACAAGCAGCATGCTCGTGAAGACGTGGTGGGTGAACATCTGCCAGTGATCCTTGCGACGCTCCTCGATGTTGACCACGAATAACTGCTGCATCCAGAAGCCGAACTGGACCAAGTAATACCATTTCATCAAACCGTCCATGCCGCGCGTGGGGAAGTCTGCCCACATGGCTCTCAGGTTGAACCAGTATGGCGAGTTGTACATTATGTACTAAATCATGGTCAGTGCCGGGCCATATTTTCAAGACAGCATACGTACCATGCCCAAACACCACGATGCCGCATAGTACAAGAACATCCACCCTTGCTCGGCAAATCGCACAAGTCCTTTCTTCGATTTGATGCCATTGGCCCTTGCAAACGGCTTCAGAACATACTCCATGACTGCCACTCGCAGACCTGTGAAGATCACAAGCCATGTGAAAGCAAAATTGAAGTCGTCATATCCTTGCGTGTAGATTCCATTCTTCTCGTCATAATAGCTCATCTCAAAGAATGTGCGTGTCCGTCTGCGTGCTCGTGGGAAGAAAGCGTGTGTGAGTGCTAGCAGAAGTAGCAGGTTGATCGAGAGGCCTAAAACCATCAGTGCACGATCTCAACACTTCCTTCGAGCATTTCATACCAAGTTGATACTCGACCACCCAAGCACAGAAGATGCTGAAGAGCGACGCCTCCTTCTTTGCTGCTCTGATCTTCCTCCGTCGCATGACAACCATCTTCTTCGCCTGGTGCTGGTCGTGATGTGTAGGCACGAAGCTCTCCTTCACCAGATACTCCTCCAGATCTTCATGCTTCTTCTCCGTCGACATCCCTACAACGTCTCCTGGGAGGACTATAGGCCCCTTTTCAGCATCCATGATTGCTTCTGAACGCCTCTCGTATGCTCAAATGCTCAGCACAAAGCAATCGTCCCTCTCGTAGCGAGCGAATAGTAGTTGGTCGACAAATGTAGGAGACGCTCGCGCCAAGGATCCACGTAGTCCAATCTGTGTTTGCTCAAACTCAGCGCTTCATCGGATCATGCAGCGCCAAAGATCAAGTATGAGAATGAAGCATTTAGGAGGGGCTGGCAAGTAGAGAGAAGCGAGGGGATAGCAATTGCAGAACAAGAGACAATCTGCAAGCCAAGTTTGCAGCTTGTCTGGCGGTGTGAACCTGGAACGATCTGCGGGATGGGATATCGAGCTTGCCCGACTTGTCGTTTTCTGCCGTTTGGTTGAGGACTTGCGGGAGGAAAGGACCAGCAAAATGCGAATTGAATTGCAACTCTTGAGAAGATGTATCACTGCGATAGATTGATCAGGGTTTCAATGCAAGGTTGTCGTTCCTCGCTGTTCTCGAATCTCTTCGTCCACAAAAATCTTGTGGAGAGAAAGTGTGCGTTGCGGACCCTGAGCCGATGGTGCATGAGATGCCAGACCAGCATCAAGGATGCAAGCTCAAGCACAAATCAGAATCGAGATGTTCCACGGCCAATCGTTACACGTGCTTTCTCCTGTTGCATCATTCGGGCATGTTTGCTGCACATCTCTGTGTGGAGTGGCTGGTGTTGCACGCGGCTTGGAATGCAGTGTAAGCTGAATGAAATGCAATAGATCGCATGTATGCGAGATGTGCGATGCAAAGATCGAAATCTGGTATTACTTGATACAATAAAGATAGCAGGTGGACAAGTCAAACGCAGAATACTGTTTCCATCCAATCTTATCCCAGGAAAATAATTTCCATATTCTAGTTGTTCTGCTGGCTGTTGAGGATTCTCAAGATAGCCAGGAACAAGTTGATGATGTCCAAGTACAGACTGATTGCAGCTGCAATCTCCTCCTCCACGTGGTAGTGCCTCATCACCATCTGGGTGTCCACCAAGATATAGCCACTAAAGATCAGTGCCGCGATGATGCCATACCCAAGCTCGATCTTCTCGCTGTACGGGAAGAACATCGTCATGAGGCCGAAGAGAATCATGACCCACAACGCGCCAAATAAATATGGCTGCCAGGCCGTGAAGTCATACTTGCTCTGGCAGGCGAAGAGTGTGAGGGCGACGAAGATTCCGAGCGTGAAGACGAGTGCCATGAGCACGATGCGCGATTCGTAGAACGAGGTGATCACGCTGATGCTGTATGCTTCCATGGCTGTAAAACCGCCGAGGAAGAGCAGGTTCGTTGGGTATGACTTGCGCTTCCAGAACGTGAGGAGCATGAAGCCGATGGCGCCAAAGAGCGACACCCACATCAGCCAAGCGTTCGATTGGATCCAGTTGCGATACGGTGCAGAGAAGAAGGACACGGCGCTGAGGGCGGCGGTTGCGAGGAGTTGGACAGTCCTGTGGGTGGAGTTAGCATGTGGCGATCAGAATGTGCAAAGGCCGTCGCTGTCAGTGCATTCTGCTACAATTTTGAAGCTTATCATGTCACAATGATTGTTACGAAGCCGTGCATGTGCTTCCTGATCACAGCGAGAACTCGCTCATGCAGAGCAGACTGTACTTACAGAATAGCGTAGACTTTGCGAACAAAGGCCATGCGGATGTCCAACGTTGCCTCTGCAACAACACCACCGAACTTGAAGTCATCAGGCAAGTTGTCGTCTTCTGTTCTCGCCGCACCCAGCAGAGGAGAATCAGGTGTCTGCTCTTGATATGAAGGTGGTGCCTGGCTATAGCGGGAAGAGGGCTCCTCGAAGGAGTCGCGCTGCGGCGCGGGCTGGTACTTTGCATTCGACATGTTTGCGTCGCCTGTGATATCCGTTAAAATAAGGAGATGCCGTAGAAGAGAAGAGCTGAAGGAGTGGCGTATGGTAAGAAGAAGAGAGCGAGGTCTTTCGATGATCCACAGATGATGATGGAAGGCGCCACTCGTGATCCGCGGGGCTTAGCCCTCATGCAGGGGTCTGCTATCACGTGGCACTTTTTGACTTCATTGTTCCGTGTTCAGGAGGAGAAGAGCGAAAGAAAAGACGTCAATTCGAATACTAGTATCTCGCTGCTGCATCTTTATCGACATGCTTCGATGCGACAGCAATTCGCAGATAAGATACAGTATAGCTTCCATCATGTTGAAGCACCGTCAATGAATGGTGTGTGTCATGCGTCCCAGAATCCCATCCCGAAGAGGGCAGATCTAGGTTGGAGAAGATCACCTTAGATCGCCGTCTTCTCTTCCTCAGCACCGGCACTTGCCTCTCCGTCGCCCTTGATTGTCTCCTCGGCCTCGTCCTCCGACTTGACCTTCGCAGCAGACTTCTTCTTTGGAGCCGCTCGAGGCTTCTTAGCAGGCGTGGACTCAGCATCGGCGCCCTCAGCGCCCTCAGCAGCAGCCTTGCGCTTTGGGGCAGCCTTCTTGGGAGTCTTTGCTGGAGTGACCGGTGGAGTAGGGATGGAGTCGAGGTCCTCGCCCTCGATGATGTAGCATTCATTGTCTCGCAGCTTCTTCATGTGGTTGGAGTAGGACTTGATGAAGCCACCCTCAGCACCACCGTACTGAGCTGCAGCAATCTTCATCTCTGGACCGGATGGCTGTCAAGAAGTCAGATATGCGAAGGTCTTGAAAAGAAGCTGGCCTCTCTCACCTTAATGTGGTCGAGCAGCGTGAGCATGACGCAAAGCATCCTGCTCTTCTCGGTCTCGGTGAGGCAGTTCATTGCCTTCTTGTAGCTGAAGCGCTGAACTGGACCGGCTGGGGCCTCTGGTGTTGGAGTCGTCGACATTTTAAATGTGGATGGGGTATGGAGAACGGATGAAGTGGTGCTGCTGAAGCAGAAATACAGTTGTGCAATTTGACGAAAGAAATTTGTTGATGTTGAGTGAAGGAAAGAAGAAATGCAGAGCAAGAAGGTGCTTTTATATGTTCTCATGTTGCACCAGATCTGAGCTAACGAAGTGGAGTTCCAGGCATCACAGGGGCACTGAATGGAAAGTGAAGTCAATCAGTATTGATTTTGCTATTCAGCGTGGCTCACTTCGAATTATGGGCGATTTTAGGCAGCTGTTCTCCAAGCTACGAGTTACCCGAAGTACATCGATGAGACCATCTCTGGCCGCTTGAGCATTTGGGAATGAGCGGATTGGTGATGTCCCTGAGATGGGCACACTTCACGCGTCTTCGACATCCTCCTCCGCCTTGATAGTAGTCTTCTTGCCACCGCGAGCCTTCTTTGGAGTCTTCTCGGCACTGTCTTCAACCTCTCCCTCCTCCCCAGCCGTAGTCTTGCGCTTCTTCGATCCACCTTTCTTCGCTGGAGCAGCAGGAGCAGCGTCCGCAGTGGCACCTCCATCGCCTCCCTCACCGTCCACGTAGCAGTTCTTGTCCTTGAGTTTCTTGATGGCCTGGCGGTAGGCGAAGTTGAAGGAGCCGGCAGTGCCACCGAAGTCTGCTGCAGCCTGCTCCCATTGCTTGCTCGAGATCTGGAAACCGAATCAGCATGTGCTCGCGTTGACGGAAAGTACCAGTACCTTGATCTGATCCTGGCAGATCATGAAGAGGACGCCAAAGCGCTCGAGCTCTTTTTCGCTGATGGCGCCGCACTCGCGAGCTTTCTTGATGGAGAATGCTGGCATGATTGTGATGACTCGATACACTGATTTCGATTCTGAGGTGATGTTGGCTTCCAGGTCTTTGGGCGCTGTGATGAAGTTGTACGCAGATGTTGGTTTGATGAAAGTGAAGTGGAGGAGCTGAGAAAGTCGAGAGGGCTGATGTTGAGCTGGATAGGCAACAGCCAGATCTGACAACAGGAAAATCGAGCCGACGAAATCTGCAATCGAGCGCTCGTGGCGGGAAGACCGATGGATGATGTGCGCTTGAGGATCGAGAGTACAACGTGATCATTAGTATGAGATATGTAAGTACATCTCTGTCTTGTAGTAGCTTTCTTATGCTATGTTTTTCGCGCTCATTCATATGGCGAACCGCTCATGATTACTACGCCGGCATGCTTCATGCACCTCTAACCATTTCAGCAGGTGGAATGCTTTACAATGTGATGCGGAGCTCCTCGGATCACTCCGTGCCCGCATCCTCAGCCTCTTGACTGTCGCCTGCGTTATCGATCGCGTCCTCTTTGACTGGCACATCCTTCTTGGTCTTCTTCGTCGTCTGCTTCTTAGGCTTGTCGACCTGGTCACCGTCCTTCTCAGAGCCCGCCTTGCGCTTCTTACTGGTGACTTTTGCAGTCTCCGTGGTCGCAGAAGCGTCAACCGCAGTGCCCTCTTTGGTCTTCTTGCCCGCAGCTTTCGGCTTGCCTTTCGTCGTGGTTGGTGGCGCACCTGTAGCTGCAGTATCGCCATCACTGTCAAGCTGGCAATTGTTATCGCGGAGCTTCTTGAACAGCTTGCTCATCTGGGTCTGCATTGAGCCTGGGGTGCTGTCGACACCTTCGGCGGCTTGGGCATAGTAAGAGGCGAACTATCTCAAAGTCAGAATTTGGTCACGACGAGACAATTTCGCTACGGCACGAACCTTGACATCTTCGCAAAGAGCCAGAAACAGTGAGACGATGCGCTTAGAGTCCATTTCGGAGATTGCGTTCGCGGCCTCGGCCTTCTTGTAGGAAAAGCCTGCCATCGGAAGACTTATTCGGTTCACGTTGTTATCATGGGTTTTGAAAGTGAAAACAGAATTGTGGAAGGCGCTGTGCATTCGAGGAGTTGTTTGTTGCGGAGGCCACCACGGGCATCTTAGGGAGATACAAAGTAGGGGTCCAGCACGAGGGCATGACAATCGAAGTCGAAGCTGGATTTGGTGCATTGATTGTATTTTCAGTAACCGCCATGGCCCGTCATACGACAAAAGGTGAAGGCTGAATTATTTGCTTTGTCCCTAAGTCCAGACCTGGATGCATCCGAGGAAGCTGCTTGACGAAGCGAGTCACGCCTCGTTCCTGGCTTCCATTATATCTTGCGTAGCTGCTAAGCACTCCAAATAGGCTCACTCCTCGTCGCTCGACGATGCCTCATCGCCAACTGCCACGATCATCATCTGGCCATCCTCTCCAAAGACCGCCTTTGTCTGAACCACGATCCTCTTTGGCTTTGGGTGCTCATCTGTGGCATCGGAGTCGCCGTCTTTGATCCCGTCGACCTTGCGCTTCTTCATCGCGTCCTTGGAATCAGCCTCGTCCTCCTCGGTGATGAAGCAATCGTTCTCTCGAAGCTTCTTGAACAATTTGCCGATCAGGACCTGCATTGAGCCCTGCGTGCTATCAACGCCCACGGCGGCCAATGCGTAGTCCTTCTGTGTCGGCTGAGATACGAGTTAGTACATCAATCAGTACGGCTCTTGGTATTGGACACTCACTCTGGTTTGCTCATGAAGGACGAAGAACATACTGGCAATTCGCTTCAAGTCGGCTTCGCTGATGGCTCCTGTGGCCTCTGCTTTCTTGTAGGAGAATGGAGGCATTGTGCTGAAGACGTGGGGGTGTTTACTTTCTTGCTGGGAAATTGGCAAGAAGGTTGTGATGTTGTAATGTCGGGGATGAAAGACAGCACTTGGGGTACCGAACATGGGAAGATAGCGTTACGTTACCCGGACAGAACTAAGAAGAGCAAGAAGGCGGGAACTGCACAGATCAATCGTGTTATTATGTGCTTCTCGCACCGCTCAGAGCATATTAGCAGGAATTGAGTACGCTACTAAAGAAGCAGCATTTGTGCCCTCCCCGTCCAGGCTCCGACAATTTGCGCGGAGCATGCATACTTCCAGCAATCCCATCCAGGTCCCATCACGCCCTACTCGCGGCACGACTACTCCGAGGCTTCTGCTGGATCGATCTCGTCGCTAACCTGCTCCTCCTTCACTGCCTTCGTATCAGCAGCCTTGCGACCGCGAGGCGTCTTCTTCGCGCTTCCTCCGTCTACTCCATCGTTCTGCCGCTTCTGGCCTGCCTTGGGCTTCGGAGTCGCCGCCTCTTCGCCGTCCGTCTCGTCGATGTAGCAGTCGTTCTAGTTGATCAGGCAATCCCACCATCCTTTGTAGCAGCAAACCACCAAACATAACCATAACCAGGCCTATATAGGCCTGTCATAACCACATAGTCATACGAAACCAAGCTGGTTCAACTGTTCTCACGTAGCTTCTTGTAGAAGCCGCTCATGGCGACCTCGAGCGAATGCGGTGTAGTACCGATCTCAGCAGCTGCTTGCTTGTAGACGGCTTTTCCCAGCTGATCTTCGTTAGTTCCCCATCGAGTTCTGCTTCCCTCATCGTCTTACCGCGACTTGTTGATGCGTGCTGAAGAACAGCGAGACGAGCCTCTCCATATCTTTCTCCTTGATCAGACCGCATGCTTTGGCCTTCTTGAATGAGTAAGTTGGCATTGTGAGCGAATTGAGAGTTTCTTTATTGATGAAGTTGCAGATGATTCAGGACGCAAAGTTGGTTGATGATTGAAGAAGTGAGCGGGCAGAAGCAAGTCAGATACCTTTCACGCTTGGACGACAAGAAAGCAGGCAAGGTGGAAGTGAGTTAGAAGTGAAGGGGCTGTAATGCCGTAAATTCATAATTCGTGGGGAGTGACGCCCCAAATTCCATGGATGTGCGACGCTCAAGGATGGCGAAGTCGTCTTAATCCCCCATGTTAGTGTTTGTCTGCCTTCAATCCGGCATACAGCATCTCAGATCTCGCGTGAGCCAATGGCTCTGTTCTCGCCCTTCAGATGTTGTCTTCATCCACAACCTCCTCCATCTTCACCGTCTTGCTCTCTGTATCTTTCTTGCCCTCTCCTGCCTTCCTGCTCTTCGTGGCCTTCTTTGGAGCGCTCTCTTCCTCTGCTCCAGCGCCATCCTTGCCCTCCATGGCCTTCTTGCTCTTCTTCGCCTTCTTTGGACCACCGCCTTCCTCGCCTCCAGCCTCGACTTTGTCCGCCATAGCCTTCTCATCCTTCGTTGCCTTCTTCGAAACGCCGTCTTCCCCATCTCCAGCATCAGCCTTGCGCTTCCTGCCCGGCTTTGCCTTCGGGGCGGCAGTAGCATCCGTGCCTGGAGTGGCAGCATCATCATCATCGGGGATTTCGCAGCCCTTGTCGCGCAGCTTTTGCAAGACCTGCCTGAACATGCGGTTGACTGATGGGGCAGAAGCAGTACCGCCTTGGGCTGCAACGATCTGGAACGCTTTGCTTGATGGCTTGGAGCAGATTAGTAGTCATGATTCCGTAGTACGTGCCGCGGCCATAGCTCACCTTGAAGTCGTCTCCCATAGCAAGTGCAACTTGGACGATGCGCGTCATCTCAGACTCCGTAAGAAGATTAAGCTCCTTCGCCTTAGCGTAGGAAATGGCCGGCATGATGACGAATCGTGGGAATCGAAAATGTGTTGTGCTGTGATGTTGGGTTGAAGTGTTTGTTAGTCTAGGTGTGTTCCTGGGGTAGAGAAATAAATAAGGTGAAGTTGATGGTTGCCAGGCAAGAGGACAAACGAAATAACGAATGACGAACCTCGTGACCGCGATCGTGGCTTGGACACAGAATTCTCTGGCAGATTGAGTTCAAGGAAAGAATGGATGAGATTGTCAGTGAGCTACATGTCGAGCTCGCAATTGAGTCTTCCTCATCATGGAAGAAAGTTGTGCTCACCACCGCAAGTGTAATCCATATCCATCAATGACCGTCATCGCGTGTCAACGATCCGCTTACTCTGCCGCCGCCCACCCTTCAGCTTCAAGTTATGCCCTAATACTCATCATCCTCGAGGATGGTACCGTTCGCTTCGGTCTCCTCAGTAGGCTCCTCCTCAGCCTGCTCCTCCTTCACTCTCTTCACGTCCCCGCCCCTCTTGTCACGCGGTGTCATCTTTGGCGTTGCTTCGGCCTCGACACCACCAGCATGCGTTCACGGCCTGACTTGCCCTTCGTAGCGCCTACGGGAGGGCCCACGTCTTCACCCTCTCCGTCGACCTCACAGCCACCCTCGCGGAGCTCCTTGAGCGTCCTGCCGAACCCTGTCGAGAATAACGCTGCGGAGATGCCTGCTTGAGCCGCTGCAATCGCGTAGGCACTTGTAGATGGCTTCAAGCGCATTAGATCATGCGAGGAGAAACATGGGATCGAGACTCACCTTAGCTTCGTCAATCATCGCAAGAAAGACCTGGAGATAGCGCTCTTTCTCATTCTCATTGAGTAATCCAAGCTCGATAGCTTTCGTGTAAAAATTGGGAGCCATGGTGTGACGTCGGCTTTGCTTGTGTTGGTAGATCTGTGTGAATCTTGATGGGGAAATTGTTAATGTTTAGTGGTGTTAGAATCAAAGTCGAAGCAGTTGAGCTTGTATCACCCGAGGTCGCGTTATAGAAGGCAACTGCGCAGTCACGATCATGAAGTGAGCTGTATTGAAGTGAGTAGTGAAGCAAAGCCCGTTCTCAACGTCCAGGCCTCTCTCTCGTCGGAAGTGCGCTCAGCTCCAAGCATCCGACCACATCTTTGTCTCCTCTCGCGGGAGTTCATGTTCAGCGCAAAGGTTATCTTCGTGATGCGCTGCATCAAGGCACTCATGTTCCTCAACTCAGTTGGAAGTATCCTCCTCCATAGCCTCGTGCGCCTCTGTCTCATCGGCCGGCTCCTCCTTCACAGATCTGGCATGTCCACTCTTCTTGGTGCGAGTCGTCTTCTTGCGCGGAGATCCGCCATCGACACCCTCACTCTCAGCCTTGCGCTTGCCTCCCTGCTTGGCCTTTGGCGTGCTCGCTGGTGTCGGCAGGTTGGCCTCGCCGTCCTCCTCGAGGAAGCACTCATTCTTGCGGAGCTTTGCCATCGTACCGTTGAACAGCACGCGGAATGAGTTTGCAGTATTGCCAGCTTGAGCAGCTGCGACCTTCCAGGCCTGTGCGGATGGCTTAGGCACTTGTCAGTATCAATAAACGGAGTTGAGATGCAATTCATACCTTGAAGTCTTCAGCACCAGCCAGGAACAAGATGGCGAATCGCTCAACTTCTTTCTCGTTCAGCAGTTGCTGCTCTTTAGCTTTGGTGTATGAGAGTCCAGGCATGATGCGCGTGTGGTCTCGAGAACTCGATTTAGATTTGGCAAAGAGGATGGATTGAAAGACGTTGTTCTTTGCGACCGGAGGACGTTGGAATTGAAGCGCAGAAGTGAAAGGTCAGAAGAATGTAAAGAAGTCCAAGAATCGAGGCCCCACGGCAGGTCCAGATCTCGTGAAACCAAAAGTGGGTCCTGGAAGTACATCTGATTGCAAACTGAGCTTTCGTGCTTAAGCGTGGTGAGTTTCGGGGAGAGGAAAAGTCACAAAATGAAGCAGAGATACTTTGCATTTGTACTTCGCGTTTCAGACCGCAGTATTTGCGATTCCTGTTGTCCACAATGTGGTCATCTCAAGCAGAATGGCTCTTTGAGATGTGATGTCGTCCGTAATGATGGCCCGTCCAGCTGCTAACTCAGTGAAAGCGTGATCAGATCTCAGTTTCAGCCGCAGCACTGTCCTTCTTCTTCTCCTCCTCCTCCTCCTCCTTCTCATCGCCGTCGTCCTGCTGCTTCTCCTTCACTTCTTCTGCCTTCTTTGCAGCACGACCACCCTTCTTCTTCGCAGGCTTCTCCTCTCCATCCTCAGCAGTAGCTGCTGCGGCTTTGCGCTTCTTTCCTGGGGTAGCCTTGGGCGCCGCGGTCGTTGGGGCAGCGTGCTCCTCATCACCAACAACACAATCCTTCTCGCGCAGCTTCTTCACAGTGACGCGAATGGCCTCTTTGAAGGAGCCGGTGGTGTTGCCTGCCTGAACAGCACACATCTCCATGGCTTTGGCATCGGGCTGTGAGCTGTCAGTGAGATCTGTCCCAATAGATGAGCGGAGACGCGTACCTTGATTTCGTCGATCATATACATGTAGAGCATCGCGAAGCGCTCGATTTCTTTCTCGTTGATGGCACCGGCCTCCTTAGCCTTGGTGAATGAGAGTGGAGCCATTGCTTGATGTTGCGTCGAAAGATTGTTTGTGGATGAATGCTTGGATGAGTTATGTAGATAATTGTTCTACTGTGTTGTGTTGTTGGTAAAGAGGAAGAAGAAGAGATGGTGAAGTCTGCGCGGCAGCTTTTATATCGAGAAAGTGGGTCCAGATCTCAGTTCATTCGACTTGGTCGCACAATAGTTCGCCAATATATCAATCGGAGCCGGGTAATGGGCTCGACATGGGTGATTTCACTCGCATCACTCCATTGCATTGTCAAGTCCAGCGAATTATCGGGCAACTAGAGGTCAAGTTCCATATGTCACACTTCAGCCTTTGCCAAATGCCAAAGTCTTTTGTCCCTTCTCGGGCTTGCGGCCTGATGCGCCAGATACCGTTCCTGGTGGGTGTCCACGACCTCGCGTGGGTGGAGGTTTAGGAACTTGCTGCACGGGCTTTGACGCTGACGCTTCAATTCTATCCTGCTCACGCATTTGATCCGCCAATTCTTGTGCAAAGTGCCAGTCCTCATGCTCGGCCTGCTCCTCTGAGACCTGCGCTCCACATTTGGGGCAGAACCAGGTATCCAATGTGCGCTGATGCATGAATTGTGGTGGCGCTCCCTGCGCTGATGGCGGCAGCTCATCTTCGTGGAATTCGGTTGCGAGAGGTGTCTTGGGTCTACTCGCGTCCTGGCGATTCTCAACCTCGTGCACCTCATGGTCGTTCGCATCGTCAGTCTCGTAATACTCCGTGCCCGAGTCTCTGCTCTCGTCTCGCTGCACGAAAAATTGGTTCAGTTTCGCATCTCCGACACGTCTTCTCTTCGCAGCTGGTTGCTCAGAATTATGGCGACTTCTGTCTTCGTTGTCCTTGTCGATCAATGCCTTCGCCTCATCTCCTCGGACGAGAAATCCACCGATGCCCCTGTTGCCAGTAACACCATCTTCGAATCCACCAACACTTAGGCTGAGATTGGAGCATGGCCAGGCGCGACCGTCCACTACCACCTGCGCAAGCAAGTTCTTGGCTAGCTCGAATAGCGTCTGCTCGGTGAGCGGCTTGCCTTGTGAGATCGGAGACTGCCTCGAACGCGTCTGTGCTCCCTGTCGATAGTGCAGAGTGATCACCTTTGGCCGGCGTTTATTCTCCAGAACGCCTTCTTCAACGCAGCGGCTGAAGATGTCGGCGGCGAAGATGCGAAGCCATCGAACACCTTGCTCAAAGTTGTTGATTGATGGTCTGAACGACTTCGCAGAGAGCATACTCTTAATCTGAGTTCTCGTGTTGACTTCGCTGTTGTCCTCGCCTCGGATTGTATTGTACAGCCAAGATCCAGTCTCATCCCCAAGCTGTCGCATGGACTCCAATGGCACCTTGAGCAGCTCCTCAACAGTGTCCGTGTTGAATTTGGCGACCACCTCATCACCAAGCTTGCCCCCTAGATTGCGAATCTTCGTGAATTTGAAGCCTCCGAGGAACTGCTGGACGGCACGATTCCGGATGACGGTCTGTTGGTTCGGCTTCTTGTATCCAGCTCCAAGCTTTGCCAACATCTTGTTTCGAGAAATGCCTCCCGACATAGTATACTTGAGCTTCTCTCGAACCGTCTGGCGAACATGCCGAACAATGTCTGACGCGATGGAGAACACCACATCATCCCAATCAGGGTCATCATCCTCGGTGTGCTGCTCATCAAGATCGATCATGTGGTCTGTGTTCCAGTCAAGCACCGTAGTTGGTGGACGTGGCAGATGCTCTGTGGGATCATCGTAGGGCGGTGGTCCACGAAGCTCAGGATACCTCTCGAGCAAGACTGAATGGACTTGTGCGGACAGATCCATAAACACCTCATCTATGCTCGCCTTCTCCACCTTTTGCAAAGGTGGCGCTGCCAGCGTCTCCTTGATCAATGCCAGAATCTTCTTGCTCTCTCTTCTATACGGATCGAGGGAGACCTTGTGCGTAGCGATATGCGATGCTGCGTTCTCATGGTACTGCCATTGCTCATCGCCCTCTTTCCACGTCGCCACATGTTGGAGCACGATCTCCGGGCACAGCTTCTTCGCTTCGACGGGTGTGACGTGTCTGTTGAGGCCGAACTTGCGGGCAGGATAATTGATAGCGATTAGGCCTTGCCATTGCTGTACTCCGAGAGGGGTGTCTTCTGGCGTGCCTAATCGCACCATTTCACATTGCTGTAGCATTTGTTAGCGGGTTCAGTGCAAGAAGCGATGGTGTGGTGCACGCACCGCATAGAATGCATCGAGATCGATCAGTGCTATGACCCTCAAGGGGCAGCTCGTATTGTA
Organism: Scolecobasidium constrictum UM 578; assembly: GCA_000611715.1. Classification (NCBI taxonomy): domain Eukaryota; kingdom Fungi; phylum Ascomycota; class Dothideomycetes; order Venturiales; family Sympoventuriaceae; genus Scolecobasidium; species Scolecobasidium constrictum. The sequence goes on from AZYM01000161.1 coordinate 593,244, forward strand.
TTGCGAAAGCTGCGTGAGGTGCTTGTACGTGAATTTGCTCCTCCGTCGAGCACCTCTTACGGGAGCCGCAGAGAGCGGGGATGAGGCGAGAAATGGCTGCGGAGACGACATCTCGGCGGCTTCAGGCTATCCAAAATCATGATTGCTCGCTAATGATGCTACAAAATGCGCTTCCTGTTGCAGCTGGTGCGACGCGTTCAGTCGTGACGAGATGAGCACGCGTAGTCATGTGAGGTAGGTGGTGCACGGAGATGACTCAGCATTCGGTCCACTTTCGGAGACGGAGACGACGTTGCTCAACGCAGAAATTTCTCACTCTTTGTCACTCCCAACAGCGGAAGCATTTACATTCTGGGAAGCTCTGGAGCACATGTCCATCCCGTTCTAGATCCAATTCCTCTTCCCAGCCATGCACAATTCATTAGTGTCCGCCGGCTCACTGTTTCGCACCGGTGATCCACGAACCACATTGCAGCGTTTCCCAAGACCTTACCCCGCCCACATCGGTGCATGCACGATTTGTGCGCCACAGTTGTCATTTCATGATGCTGATGCAAAAGCTTTTCGCTGGCTCTGCGCCTTATCGAGTACTATGGGCGACCAATTTGAGGCAATTGTAGCCTCTGCCCCGCCCATGTAACAACGTGCTACCGTACCTCTTCATAATCCGCACAGTCAGCTATTTGCTGATCTCTTCGATCTCGTAGCCTCATTTTTGCACATCAGTCTCTTCCCATCTGTTCTCTTCTTAGTCCTAGTAACTTTCACTGACGTCGGAGTTGAAGCATGACAGCTACCGTGGGTGAAGAGCACCCTGAGGCTCTTGCTCTAGCTCAACTCTTCAGTACCTGTGTAGAATGCTTCGGCCTTGTGAGTGCCTGAAATATACTACCTCAAAAGTGGTGCCTAGAAGCTGATCAGATTGGCATAGATCCATCCCGGCAAAGAATGGGAGCAAGCACAGCGCCTTGTGATTGCTAAGCTGGGCATCCAGCAAGGCAGATTGCTGGCATGGGGCGACATGGTTGGGATTCTCGATGTCTCTGACAAACGTGACACGCGCCTAGAGGATCCCGATATTCGAAGGGCGATCGAGAAGGCACTTGAGGAGATCATTGACAGGCCTGCCCATACCGATCGCGAAACGCAGTTCGAGCAGTATGGGCTGAAACCACCTAAAAGGTTCACCAATGCAAGTCAGCCTGCTCTTGATGTTGCTCGCATAGAATCGTTCCGAGAACGATTGGAAATCCTGCAGAAGCAGAGGTGGGAAGTCAGACGTGGAATGAGTATCACCATCTCCCATTGGATGATCGAGGATGTTCAGAAGTTCAAGGTGTTCCTCGAGCTCATCAAGGAGAAAGTCGACTTTCTGGTCGGCTTCATGGGTGTTGAGCACAAGGTCCACACGGCGTTGAAGCATGATATCAAAGCGCTGGGCTGGCATCCCGTGTTTGACAAGCTAAAAGCTTCGAATGACATGTCGAAACTGCGACTTATCCAGCAGGCATGTGCGGACGAGTATCCGGAGTATGTCACAGCTGCTGGTGTAGCCCTGCAGTATTTGGAAAAGGAATACAAGGACAACTACCAGGAGCTGCGCGAAGGTGCAGTGACCTCAACAGAGATCCCAGGTGCCGCGCAATACTTGCTGGCCCAAGCTCGTCAGCGTGCAGCCGACAAGAAGGATAAGCCCAAGTCTCAAGGACTGTTCTCGCGAATACGACCCAAGTCATGGCGAAAGAATTCCAAGGATCTGTCTGTCGATTCGGATCCCGCAAAAGGCAGATCGATGTCATATGCACCGGGTATGAGCGACACTCCACTCACTCCTCCCGAATCTCCAGATCGCGAGCGTTCGAAGTCACTTGCTGTGCCGTTTAGTCCTGAGGAGCGTTCTGCGCTGGCGGGAGCAGACAGGAAAAGCGAGGACAATGCTATTTCAAGAACAGATACCGTGGAGAGCAAAGGCATGGGCACAACAGCAGGTCCTGTTACGAGCATGATTTCAAGACACGACTATTGGAAGAGTCCATGGTGAAACTCAGGCGATCGGCGCATTCATAGATCGGAACCAGCAGGTTTCTGTTCGGAGTAATCTGTTCCATTCGTGTACATAATGATACCATTTTCGCATTACTTCAATTGGATGACTTTGCATTTGTACGCTGGTATGGATTAGAAATTCACATCGCAGCGTTGAATCGATTCGCAACCTTCCCCGCCTTGGACAAATTCAAGAGCACTGATTCACAAAAATGGCTGTCATTTATCCGAAGATCGCTCTTATCCGAAGTCAAATGAGGGACACTCTTCACGCGGTCTTGGTCCGAGGCACTATAAGACCCATCTCATCGCATCTCTGCTTCAGTGGAGCTATCACAGGAATTGCAACAGACTGGATCTGATCGCTTGATTTATTCAACATCTGCATACCGCTTGACACTTTGGTCCCTTGAAGCTCTACAGAACAAACTCCTGGTCCGCATCATCCTCGACGCCGATATCGGACTCTGCTCAGGCGCGATCGTGACGCGCATCAACGCGACGGATCATGCCGTCAAATGCGAAAGATGGCATCGAGCTCGAGAAAGCCAAGGCCATACTCGAGAAATATGAAGAGGAACGGCTGAAGAGAACCCAAGCCGGCGGACTCGCCCAGTTCATCACAACATCCGACTCAGCACGATACCACGACTTTGGCAGAGACATCTGGGTCGACGATTCGATACCTGATCCAGGCGCCAATTCGATCGTAGATGGATCCAACTATGAAATACTCATCCTTGGAGCAGGCTATGGCGGTCTGCTCGCTGCGGTCAGGCTAATTGAGTCCGGCATGGATGTCAATGGTATTCGCATTGTCGACACTGCTGGTGGTTTTGGAGGCACTTGGTGGTTCAATCGGTGAGCACTATCAATACGAATTTAATAGTATTCTAATGCTTGTATAGCTACCCTGGCCTGATGTGCGATGTCGAATCGTACATTTATATGCCCCTTCTGGAAGAACTCGGTTACATGCCCAAGCACAAATATTCGTACGGACCTGAGCTGAGGAAGCATGCGGAGAACATCGCAGATCACTACAACTTGAAAGACAAGACGCTGTTTCAATCCAAGATCGTGGACACCAAGTGGGATGACGAGCGTGGGGAGTGGGTGTCGATCATTGAGTCTCTGCGGAAAGGAGAAGAAGACAAGAAGATCACAGCAAGGTCTCGATACGTCCTTATCGCAGGTGGCACTGTCAACTGGCCAAAGCTTCCTCGCCTCCAAGGCTTCAACGACTTTAAAGGAGTTTCGTTCCACACTTCAAGATGGGACTACTCCGTGACTGGCGGCAATGAGGAAAAGCCAGACATGACAAAGCTGAAGGACAAGAATGTTGGCATTATTGGCACCGGTGCAACAGCCATTCAGGCAGTTCCCGAACTTGCTAAATGGGCGAAGCATGTTTATGTCTTCCAAAGAACACCTTCGGCGGTGGATGTGAGAGGACAGCAAGAAACAGATGTAAATTGGTGGAACTCGATCAAGGACAAGAAGGGCTGGCAACGCGAGCGAAGGACAAACTTCAATTCGTTCGTGACGAATACCGACGTTCAGCCTTCAACAAATATGGTGGGAGATGGATGGACCACATTCCCCACATACGCCGGCATTGTCGGCAACGAGGCCGGCCCGGCGATTCCTGAAGAGGCCGAAGCATATGTTACCGCGATGTTGGCGCGAGATCTCAAGAGGCAAGAGCAGATACGAGCACGCGTAGACGAAGTCGTGAAAGACAAAGTCACAGCTGATCGATTGAAGCCATGGTACTCTGGCTGGTGCAAGCGGCCCTGTTTCCACGATGACTATCTTCCAAGCTTCAATGCGCCGAACGTAACGCTCGTCGACACCGATGGGAGAGGCCTGGACAAGATGACAGAGAATGGTCCATACTACAATGGCAAGGAGTATCCTGTTGACGTCCTCGTCCTCAGCACCGGCTACGAGATACCAATTGGTGCAACACCTGCGAGCAAACTTGGTATGAACGTCACAGGACTCAATGGTACAACCTTTGACAGCAAATGGGCCGATGGTGTAAGGACACTGCACTCAGTGCAAACAAACGGGCTGCCAAATTTCTTCTTGCTAGGACTATCCCAAGCGGGTGGAGCTCCCAATCAAGTACACATGGTCGATGAGCTTGCGCAGCATATCGCTTTCATCATTGCAGAGGCGACTCAAAAGCATGGCTCACGATCGATCGTCATCCAACCTACCCGCGCAGCAGAAGAAGCATGGACGGAGAAGATCGTGGCCGGAGCTCACACGTATGCGACAATGGGCACATGCCCACCGAGCTACTTTAATGGCGAAGGCGATCTCTTCGAATTGGCCGCTGGTGGACCCGAGGTGCAGTTGAGATTGGCTCGAGGTGGTTTCTGGTGCAAAGGGCTGAATTCGTTCAGCAAGGAGATTGCGAGATGGAGATCTGATGAGCCACTCGAGGATTTCGAGATTAGAGTTGCGCGCCAGACGAGTAGACTATGAGATTATGTATTGGGCTTTAGAGTAGAATAATCGGGTTGCGTCACAAGCTGTTGAGATTGAAGCCTCGAGCGCTGAGGAGACATGCTGATGATCACATGACTTAGTCACGAGACTATCGATGCCGATTGAAACCAATTGCAATTGTGTCTTTGGTCGGCTCTCGGTGTCTTAATCTACTTTCAATGAGCCGCTTCCATGGAGCGTAATTTCATTGGCAAGATCGGGGATGATCCTCCATGTTGGTCACTAAAGTCTGACAAAGATGTGGATCCGCTCCCTGCTCGTCAGCCTCGCAACGTCACTTTCTTCTCAATATGCGCGACTTGAGGGGCCAAGTGATATAAGATGGGCAACGATAGATTCAGTTAAGCCAGAGGTGTTCGTCATTTTCCTCGATCGCGAAAATGTCGCTTACAATGTCAGGTCTCGGCGATGTTAGATACATACATCTCATATCAATACTGCAAATACTGACAGCCACCGTGAGCACTCCCTCTCAATATCGATCTCGCTCCTAAGACTAATCCTTCGTCGAACCCAGTATGCTGTATACTGGATCACACAAGCCATCTACAATGCATTTCTTCATCCTCTTCGCAAGTACCCAGGCCCCAAGCTGTGGGCGGCATCAGATGTGCCACGATACTTCTATGAAAACCTCAGGACTTTGGACTTCAAGTTGCGTGAGCTGCACGAAAAACATGGGCACATCGTACGCTATGGCACCAATCATTTGTCCATGACCGATTCTGCCGCCTTCAAGGACCTGTACGGCTACGGCAAGAATAATTTGATCAAAGATCCCACAGTCCATGGCCTGATGACGAAGGGTCAGACGGAGCTGGGGATTATCCAAGCCGGAAACGTTGAGCATGCGAAGATCCGTCGGCAATTGGCGCACGCGTTCAGTGAGCGAGCCCTAAGGGAGCAAGAAGGTATCATTCAAGGCTATGTCAATACGTTGATCACGCAACTTGGAGAAGCTGCAGACCATGGTGAGAAGGTTGACATCATGCACAAGTACATGTACACGACTAGCGACATCACCTCCGAGCTGGCATTCGGCACCTCGTTCGACTCGCTACTGAAGGAAGATTTGCGTCCGCTGGTGCATCTCCAAGACAAATTCGGTGCGTTCATCACCAGAGGCCGATTGCTTGCAAGATTCCCCATGCTTGCACCTCTCATTGCCCTTGTCATGGACAGGAAAGCCATCGGAATGATTAAGCAGAACCGGGTTTGGGTAAGCGAAGTTGTCGATCGCCGCCTGGAGCAAGGTACCATGGAAGAGAAACGCGATTTCCTCTCTTATGTCCTCAAGCATAAGGATGAGGATGTTGCGATGACTGATAATGAGATACGTGAGACATCTCGGACCATGATCACTGCCGGAGCGGAGACGAGCCGCACCGGTCTCTCAACTATCACATACTTGCTTGCCACACACCCTGAAGAGATGCGACGCGTCCAGCAGGAAGTCCGAGACGCCTTTCCGACTGAAAAGTCGATCAAATTCACGGAGGCAAGCAGTAAGCTTACCTACATGCTTGCTTGTCTTGATGAGGCTTTGCGTCTTCACCCCGCTGTACCTTCTCATATAATGGGCCGAGTCATTGGTTCAGACGGTCCACATGTCGTCGCAGGAGAAGTAATGCCTCCAGGAACATTTATCGTCATGCATCCAATCGCATCGATGACAACTTCACGAAACTTCTCAGAGCCATTGACGTTCCATCCAGAGAGGTGGTCCAGCGACAAGGACGAACGCTTCATGAACGACGACAAGGCAGCATTCCAGCCGTTCTCGTATGGTCCACGAAATTGCATCGGCAGAAACCTTGCGTACAGCAAGATGCGGCTCATCCTGGCGAGGGTACTGTGGAACTTCGACATCGAGCTATGTGAAGAGAGCCAAGGTTGGGATCAGCAGAAGATTCTCGGGTTCTGGCAAGGGGGACCACTCTGGATCAAGTTGAGGAGGAGAAAGCCTTCTGATTGATTATCATTCTCGCGATGATGCGGCGAGCTACTCCATTCTAATTTAGAACGCCGTTCTTGATGCATGTGTTAGTGTGTAGGCCATGTCAGGGTATCAAAAGAAAGGAAATGATGACATCCAACCACCACATTGTCGCCTTCAAGTAGCGACCTCGCCAGCCTTCGTCGTCTCCTTCTCCTTGCCCTTGCTCCTATCCTTCCTCTCGCCGAAGTTGTGCAGCCTCTCCCCCACGAGATAAACCTCGTCTCGAATTCTCGCCCTCCATCGACCAGCGGCTTGCATCAGTTTCCTTCCAATGAGACCCGTGATCACAACTGCGCTGGTGATTGGATACGCCAGGCGCATCACCGCGATCTTGTCGTCATTCTCCATGTGCCGGAAGTATGTCTTGTTGGCGATTGCAGCTGAGACGAATGGTACTCCCATCAGTAATGCGAAGAGCACTGTGGCTGGCAAGATGAAAAACCTGGTAGCTCGTCGCGCATCCGGGTTCAAGTAACCTCTCGCGAAGATTTGGCGTATTGCTCGCGCAGGTCTCGACTCGGCGTCAAAGAGGAACATGCGCATGCCGATGCGAACGTAGAGAATCCCCAACGTCCAGTCCTGCACGAGATGCATGACGTGATGCTCTTTTGCGTCGAAGAGGAAATGCATGGGCATGAGAACGTAGACCTCGAGCAGCACAGCGTTGACAAGTGGTAAGCCAATTGCGAGCATGCTGTAGACATACACCACGCTCGCGATACGCTGCAGACCAGACCACGTAGATGCCAAAATCTTTCGGCCGCCATCCGTTGGCACGAAGGTGTTGCGCAGCCACGACAGAATAGTCGCACGGTGAATCGCACCATAGAGCAGAGCACCCAGAATGTAGATGCCGAGTGAAAAGGCGTAGATGTCGTTGATGGCGTCCTTGGCTCCGAGAATGGAAGACAAAAGATAGCGACCAAAGAGCAGTGGCAAGATGGTGACACATAGACCTGTGGTTGCAGCAAAGAGCCATACTGCAACGACGAAGACACCGATGCGGATCCTGAACCACGGCGGTATGTAGACTTTCGTGACCATAGTCGAGCTCGCCGCGTGAACACCTTCCTCTTCTGGCTTGCCATCCATGCGCTTGTTCTCGTGGTCGACTGGCACAAAGACTGGTCCACCCTTCGGAATTCGTACCTGATCAGAGGCAGGAGCACGGACGTATCGCCCATCAGGCACAAAGCGTACGATGCCATCATCCAAGGCACTCTGATCCTCCTTGCGTTCAGCGATAGCAGCGCGATCGATGTCCGCTTCAGTGAGATCGGTGTTGACTTTGCGAGTAATCCAAGCACTCCAGGTATGTCGCACCCAATGGCCCTCTTCGTCGAAGTTCTGCTTCCGGAAGAGGAAGTCAGAGAGCCGCAAGCCTCGAGCAATGGTCTTGAACCACCACTCGTACATCAAGGTAATCCCAGCGCTCGGCTTCGCATAATGTACAACGAAAGGCGTGAGGAAGTTATAGAACAGGATGTCGAGCGGGAACTCGATATTGGAGCCAGTCGAGGACCAGTGAATCGGCAAAACTTGGTCGGATGCCAGCCAAAGACCCCAAACAATGCCACCCAAGCAGACAATGATCAGAGCACCATAGACGATGGCGCTGAATGCGATCTTGCGAAGCTGTGTGATGACATTGCGTTCGAGGACATCGCGTACAGGATGGAAAGTTGGATCGTCTGGATCGCGGATGAAGTAAAGAACGCCATTACGTAGGATGCGGCGACACATCGAGACGAAGAGTGCAAAGTGGAACATGTAACACGTTCCAACGAACCAATGCACAAAGCCTGACGTCCATGGCGCCCTCGCGGTGAATGCCAGACGAGACGCGAGAGAAGCATTCTCGAACAGTGGCATGAGTGCAAAGTCCAGCAGGAAGCCGCAGAAGAGAGGGAACGCGATCATCTCGATGCTGATGATGAGAATGACCTTCAAGACGCCGCCAGCTTGAAGGCAGGCTTCGACGATATAGCTCTCGATCCTTCGGCCCTTGGCCGAAGACGTGAATGGCGCTACTTTGACATACAACGCGCAGATGAGGCCAACTGCAGCATAACCTGCTAGGATGGCAAGCATGCGGTCTCGCGCGTTCCAGTACGTAAGCATCGGATCGTCTGGCACAACCAGAGGGGTGCCCATCGAGATTGAGATGGAGCCGGTCGAGTAGAAAGACCTGACGACGGACCAGATCGATTGCGTAGCAGACAAAGTGATTGTGGCGAGACCAATGGACGCAGTTCTCAGTTGGCCTGCAACACGCCCAATATCGCCAGCTGCGAAGTTGCCGAGGAACGCCTTGATACTGTCGAGAAGGAAGCCGAATTCGTTTGCGAACCACTCCTCAACAACGTACAGTGCGGCGTGGCAGGCCATGGACAAGTAAAGGAAATCGCCAGCCTCAAAGTCGCCAGTCGCCTGAGCATTGCCAATCAGCCTATCAACGGCGCTTTTTGCGTGTTTGTGCATGTCAAGAACAAGTTGATATGTCTTGCGTCGTGAAATGTCGATGCCCACAGTGTTCATGCTCCAACGATAGACCTCGACCACGCTGAAGAAGACGTAGCCAGCGACAGTGATAGAGGCGTCGATCGCAAGATCGGCAACCACGGTCGCGGTCTTGAGTGGCACTTTGTAAAGCAAACTTGGCTCTGCGACGTGCAAGAGTACGAGCTTGCCCCAGACGTAAGGTACGAAAACGCAGAGAGCAACACTCAAGCTGACGAGTATTGTGCTGAAGATGGCGTTCTGTATCAAGCCAGCAAGCGGACCCTGCATGCCGATCAACTCCAGGATACCTTCAAGATCTTCTGCATCCTCTATTGCCTCTGCATCAGCTGCATTGAGAGGTATGCCGTCTTGATCCATGCCACCCCGGGGTGGTATGCCTGGTCCGTTGACTTGCATAGGGACTCCTTCTTGGAAAGGTACGACTCGCTGTCCGTCGATGAATTCAATGCCATCATTGAGCTCTGGTTCAGCTTGACGCGCTCCATGAACAGGCTGCGCGTCCTCAAAAGGAACAAATGGCGCTTCAGCGGCCAGATCATCGACTACCTCCTCGGCATCCGCACCCTCGAATTCGTTGTCATTATCATCCTCACGCACAGCAGCCGCTGGCTGGATATCGCCCCATAACCAGTCAATGATTGAAGCTACGGTGCCTGGAGGAGAGGGAGGGGCTATATCTTCAGCCAAAGTTTCCGCCGCATCGACATCCGGGTTTCCACTCGTCTCAGGCTCTTCTGGCGCAAAGGGGTTCTCGGTAAGCTCCTCCTCGTTCGCAGTCCGCTCATCAGTCGAGCCAGCGGTGCTCACCCACGAGAGATCGTCCCTCACGTCCAGCGCACCATCGCTGTTCGAGATGCCTTGTGACGTCTCACTGAGAGGCACTTCGAGTTGTTCATGCCCATTGCCCTTCTCAGAGTCTGAGACCTGCTGCCAGCTACCATTACTGTCACGGCCATCCTCGTCCTGCTCTTGCGGGACATGTTGCTCAGCATCGTTGTCTGCAGCATCATCGGTAGTGCGCTCTTCCATGTGCCGCATGATCTCGGTGGCTCTTGAGGACTGTCCGCGCGCCGGCATGGTAGGACGTGGCTGAGAAGGGCTTACATTTGAGCCTGTCTCTTCTGCGGCCCCGTCTAGACTTGTTTCAGCCTTCGCGCCCTCCATCCTTTCGAACATCTCTTCAAGAAGGTCTCTCGACGCGTCTGATGGTTGTATTGAGTTCGTGACATCACTCAATGACAACTTTTGTTCGCGCAGGTTGTCAAGGATCCTTTGCTCAAGCGCAGCAGTCTTGTCTCTCAATTCGGCGACTTGCTCGCGCAATGGAGATGGCAAGCTGTCGATGCCGCCCCCGAGGTGTTCCTCTAGAGCGTTCATCATGGTTCGCGCCGTCTCTAGCTTGTCGAGGGAATCCTTTAGATCACGCAGGCTATTTTCGTATTGTCCTGCAGCGTCCACTGCCGCTGGGGTCTGCTCATTGGCTTCTGCAGCAGGCTGATGTGGTCCCGCTTCAATGCCTTCTTCATCCGCCACTGGTGCTTGACCCTCACCCTCCTGATTTCGTGCCCCTCCGCCTGCCTGAGCTAGGGCGTTATCCGCATCTGCAGCACCAAGATCGACGACTGGCTGCTGCTGCACAACCCACTCTCGTATGAGGAAGACCAAGATGCAAACAACGACCACAGAAAGAGTGATGATTTGGCCCTCGACGACGTCCATGACGAAGCGATTGGCGAATGGCGATGTGCTAAGATTCTTGAAAGCGTGCACGTCGGACAATATGGACGAATGGCCTTGCTCCAGCATGCGCGCGACGAGCGGATTGATGGTAACGTTTGCGTGCATGAACGAGGGATCCGAACGGCGAAGCGGAGCGACCATTGTGGTGAAGAGCCCTTTAGCGAGCTTAAAGACTAATGGATCTTGCGACATGTTGAGCGTGGACGAGGTGACATTGAGTATGCTTGGAAGCTTGAAGGTCGTGTTCAATGCACCGGACATGGCAGTGGTGTCTTCGATCGCGATGACCGTGTCTTCTGATGCCGCATTGAGTAGTGGTGCCATATAGTGACTGTCTCTTGCCCATCCAGCGTCGCCGATCCAGAACATGATGCGCCACATGCAACGCATCGTCCATGGGACACAGACTAGCCACACGCATCCAACCATAAGTCCTCTCAGCCATGTCCACAGGTGCGAAAGTACATGCAGTACAGCCTTGCGCAGAAAGACGCTTGTGGGCAATCTCTTTGGCATATTCGGCGAGTAGAGCTTGGTGAAGTGGAAGGGCGTCTTGCAGAGCTCGCAGTACTTCTTCTGGGAGTGAGAGAGCCATTCCATCAGGCAGTCCTGGTGGACGAACTTGATGCTACCACTACACTTGCACGGATAGAATAAAGGCTCTTCCACTGATCCCTCGCCTCTGCATATTCGACATGTGTCCACATCTTGACTGCGATTCTGTGGTTGCTCGTCCGCAGCGTCATCGGCAATATCGTCGGAGGCGTGACGCGCTTCGGAGGCGGGAATGTAAGGCGTGTGCGGCCGCTCAGGAGACTCCATCGTGGCTTCTAAGTATGGTGTGATGCTATTGCGAAGCTGATACCACGATGTTTGGTGAACTCATCGGGGCGGTCGGACAATGGTTGTCTGATAGATGCCTTTGTTTGATGCTGTAATGCGCTTTGAGGTTCGTACAGTCAGAAGACGATTAGGATGGCAGTTTCGTGAAGACTGTACTGCACGCGTCTGATGAGTACGGTGGCTAGGTCGTAGGACAAATTTATGGAGGCACAAGTTGGTTGGCGGATGCACAGAGAGCGAAGAGTGAGGTACCTGTCACGTGGCCGAGCCTTTCCAATCTGCAGGCTCTTGCTCTTCTTTGCAGGACCTCAGAATCAAGCACAGGTCGCGTCTTCCTGCTTGACTGTTGCGTCAATGCGGATAACGTGCGTGAGGACCCCAGAAAGCACTTTCCCGGCGGTGTGGTCTCGATGTTTGGCAGCAAGAGCGATGGAGATGGCGAGTGGGTTCATGTACTGACAGGGATTATGACGCAAGTGGTCGCTCTTCCCTTCACACCAAACCAAGCAAGATAGCAGGAGCGACCATCAAACCTCTCCCTCCTGCCCAACTCCCTCTCGTCTCGTCCCGCGAGCTTCTGTCCTCTTTTCATTGCCATCGCGACGACCTCTTTCTTTGCATTTACGCGTCTCACTGCCGCATCTGGAACGCGGTGCTGTACCTAGGAAGCTTTTGATTACGTCGAGCGTTCGTGATCGACAAGCTCACCTCCGCAAAACCTCTTACTTATTATTTGGCCAAGGTCGCGTCCTCGCTCACGACAACGATCACGACATAACGAATCCAGCGTCAACGCGACGCCGCACATCAAGATGAGCAGCCAGACCAATGGCTCGCTCAAGAAGCCGCAGATAAATGCTTTTGGCGACTCCTCCACGCCTAAGCGAGCTCCTGCAAGCAAAGGCGCCGTCGGAGGCTTGTTCAGCGTCGCAGCCAGGTACGATTCTATAGTCATCCCTACAGTCCGCCGTCTGTCGCAAGACACGATTCCACTACCGGTGCCAGTCCTCCTGCCAGAGATACCAAAACTGCCTCTGGATCTACCCAAGATTCCAGAACTCCCAATTCCAGTCGTAGAGCCAATAGCTCTGCCTCAGCTTACGCCGGTCCACCTCGATCCTTCGAACGCACTCCTCCCTTTACAGCTGCCAACAGTGCCAGACTTGCCGCTGCTACACATGCCAGAGATAATGCCGGATCAAGGCTCATCTCTTCTTGGACAAAGGCCGAAGCTCCCAGGCCTGCTTCCGTTACCTCTCCATGAGCCGGCCCATCTTGCAGGTCTAGGTCTTCCAGGAACTGTTCCACCGCCGGCCACGCCTTTGATGGAAACGGCACCACACCTGACCGGCAACTTTCCATTGCCACTGCCGGTCGTTGGCCCATTGTCGAACATCCCTCTCCATGAGGAGCCTTTTGCGAGTCCACTCGTGCCCGGCATACCCAGACTACCGCGAGTGCCAACCCTGCCAGAGGTTTCTCTGATTCCAGGTGTACCCAACATACCACTTTTGCCGCAGCTAGAGCTCCTGCAGAGTGCTTCATCGGGACTCCTTGATCTTGGCAATGGCCTGGCACCTCTGAACATCGCGAAGATGTTTGAGAATAGCCCAGCGCATCTATTGGCGTTTCCCGAGATCAAGTACCTCCCGAAGAAGCTTTTGCAGTGGATAAATCAGCTGCCGTTGATGCACGGCCGGTTCCCATTCAATGCCGTAGTGCTATTGCCGGTGCCTAAGCAACAGCTGAAACCGCCAGCACTGCCACATGCAGCCATTCCTGGATTTTCCATTATCGACGCAATCATCCACGGTCTCATCGGCGATCTTCTCTGGCATTGTATTCCTGGCATACTTCGACGGCCACTGGAACCGGCGAAGGCAAGGATGAGCGGAGCTTTGGATTTGATCTCCATACTACTTCGTTCCTGGCAGGTTCACTGGCACCGGACACATGATGCTAATCACGAAATACTAAGAGTTGCGCTGACAATTGCTTTCTGACAGGCTCCTACTATGGTACACCGTGCTCACAGCTCTCTTTCGGTGTCCAGGTTCCATCCTCGACATCACTGACGAATCTCCGAAGATCTGCAAGTCATACTTGCAACTACGAGATCAGGCGAGACCTTACGTGCAGCCATACTACGACACATATCTGAAAGACTATGTCGACAGAGCTCAACCTCATGTCGACAGCCTGAACAAGAAGGTCATCACACCGGCAACGATTTTCGCGAAGGACAAGTACGACGCATACGGGGCACCCCGTGTCGCACAATTGCAAGATTATGCCGAAGGTACGTGGTCAAGCACAGTCAAACCCCGCCTAGAAACACGGAGGAAGTGGGCAGCAGGAGAGTACGAGAAGCACCTCGGTCCATATGTGGACCAAGTTCGACACACTGGAGAGCCATACGCGAAGAAAATCTATGGCGAGCTTGCGGACATCTACGACGCGACACTCATCCCGCTCTATCACCGCTCAGTCCCTTATGCAAAGCAAGCATATGAGCAGGGCTACCACATCACGACTGATATCGTCTTCCCCAACGTGCTGTACGCCCAGCGCACCTCATTCGACTTCATGCGTCGCCAAGTCTGGCCTACATTGGCCATACTGTATGGCGAGAATGTCGAGCCTCAATTGACCAAAATCATCGAGCGTCTCGGCCGATACAAAGATTCGAAGAAGCTGCAGGCAGCTGTCGAAGAAGTCAGCGCCGAGATCGAAGACACTCCCACATTCTCGAGGGCGCCGGCCGCAACTCCCTCGCCACCTCCGGAATCAGCGACACCTCAGCCAGAGAGTGACGCATCACCCTCTCCAGTGCCTTCACCAGACCCTGAACCTGTTCCTTCTCCCGACACCGAGGAGAAGATTCAGCATGATCTAGACAACTGGAAGCAGAAGTTTGCTGTCGCGGCCGACAAAGGTGCTGCAGATCTCAAGCTGCGTGTGGGCGAGATCACTTCCAGACAGATTGAGAATCAGGCACAGAGAGTGGGCAGGCAGCTCGTTGTCCAGCTGGAAGAAACAGCCAAAGACAAGATTGAAGAACTCAAGCAAGACATCATCCGCATCGTTAAGGATGTGCCAGAAGACGCCGACCAGAAGACCGAGGACTCCTACTACGACAAAGTCGTGCAGGACGTCCGCAATGCTGGCAGTGCCATTAAAGAGAAGGCACAGGCGATTCGTGACTGGGAAACGAAATACGACGATGACACAACCGCTCTTGTGAACGCCGCGCTCGAGTCCACCCTCAAAATTGTTGACAGCATACGCGACCTTGGACTCCAACAAATTGGCATGCGATGGGCGAACATCGAGAGCGTCACCTACGAAGACTGGTCTTCGTATCATGATCTGAAGTCTGAATTTGATGAATGGCGCGTTGGTGTCGAAGATGCTGCCCTCAAGCACGAGGGTCTTACTCAAGCACGAATCGAGGGCGACCACGTCCGAGAGGCTGCCATGAAGGAAGCTCAAAACGCTGTTACTGAGCTGGTGAGATTGCGAGATGCTTCAAAGTGGAAGATCGCTGCAAGAGATTCGACAGATGATTTTTCGACCAAGGCTGTGCCTCCAAAGGCGAAGAAAGCCGCGCAATCGGTTGTGGACAAAGTCAAAAGCGCCGCAGGATCTTCGTCAACGAAGCCACCACTTTCCAAGGCCTTCGACGGCGCCTCAGAAGACCTTTCCGACGCGATCGAATCGGCTACATCCTCCATCGCCGAGATCTTCGACGACGGTTTCGAATCTGCAGAGAGCCTGGCTTCGGCTGCGTCGGCATCTTTTGAAGCAGCAACGGACAAGATCAAGCCCTCGTCTTCGCCAGAAGGTGTCGCCGCTTCAGTCGGAAGCGTGGCGTCTGCTGCTGCCTCGTCTCTCAGTGATGCAGCAAGCAATCTCAACCCAGCTTCGTCAGCCGAAGGTGTCGATGCATCTGCAAGCAGCCTGGCATCTGTTGCATCTTCTGCTGCCGAGAATGTTGCCGATCATGCGCAGTCGAGTGTCGGAAGCGTGGTCTCGGCTGCCAAAGAGAAGACAGAGCAAGTGAACTCTGCCATTGTTGGCAGTCCACCACCTGCAGAATCACAAGCTTCATCGAGCATCTCCTCTGCCTTTGACTCCCTCGTATCACAAGCATCGTCGAACATTGAATCAGTCTCTTCAGTGGTTGCTGACGAGGCATCAACAGCGTCGACCAAGGTTTTCGGAGGCGTCATGGCCGCAAAGGTCGAGGCAAAGCAGGTCCCGATCTTTGACTCCGGCTTCACCTTCGACGATGACGAGGACGAGAGTCTCTCCGATAAAATTTCGAGTCTTGTCGATGCGGCTGGCGATCGGGCGGCTGAGCTTACGGATGCGGTCAACGAAGCGCTGAAAGGCTTGACAGCAACACCCACACAGGGTACTGTCGAGTCGATGACCAGCATCGCAGGAGACAAGATTGCAGATGCCCTGTCGAAGGCTTCAGAGGCACTCTACGGACCTACGCCTGGCGCAGTAGAGAGTGCTTCGAGCGTTGCTGCAGACAAGTATGCGCAGGCTGTCACAGCGTATGTATATCTCCATCCCTCTTTCATCCTCCTTCCTAGTTGTAGCGAAGTTGCAATACAGTCTGGTGTTGGCATGGCATTTGTCTTCGGGCAGTCGATCTTACGCTTGGGCGTGAGTGTCGTCGAGATCTTAGCGCGATGCGAACTGCCATACATCAGCTGTCTTTCACCTCAGCTACCATCATGAGATGGCGCTCAGCTTCTTACAATTCACCGTAGTGCTTCGTACGCCATCTATGGTACGCCACAGCCAGTTCTCGAGTCACTTGCATCCCAAGCCTCAGCACAGTATGACCAGGCCGTCAGCCTTGCCAGGGAGCAGTATTCAAAGGCTTCAATTGCCGTTGCAGGCACGCCTAAGCCGGCCTACGAAGAAGCCCTCTCGTCAATCGAGTCGTCCTACTCCGAGTCACTCTCAGCAGCCAGCGTGAAGCTTGACAGCATCCTTGGACACACATCCTCCATCACAAAGCTGTGGACCAAGCCCACTCAGGGTACGTACGAGTCAATTTCGGCCGCCGCATCTGCAAGACTGCAGCAAGGTTTGAGTGAAGCGTCCGCACAGTAAGTTTTCTTCGATCCCTGTCCTTGCTTGAGTGAAGTCGTTGGCTCGAGATTGGTTCGATCAAGATTGCCCTTGTACTGAATGCTGCCGGACAAAGGGGAGACACTGAGTGCGCTAGCGTCTGCCAGGTTTTCCAAGCCGGGTTCGCAAATGTGGTCAGTGATCGCACTTGGCCTTGGAGTGATCTGATCCTTTGTGATCATCAAGTGCCGTGGACCCCCATGGCCACAACTTGTTCCAACATGATTGCAACCCTGTCTAGGATCTGCGTGCATTAGTACCGGTGGTGAGAGTTGTTAGTCCTGCATGTCTCGAGCCAACTGTTTCTCCTTGGTGCTTGTTTCGTTAGGAACAAGTTCCTTCATGCGTGTTTCCGAATTGGGAAACAGGACCGCTCACCATCCACATGTTTGCTAATTCGTTGCAATCACAGGTATGAGAAGGCTAAGTCAGCTGTCGGGGCCCAACCACCCCCAGTCCACCAGCAATACCTGGCCGAAGCACAGAAACAATACTATCAGGGTGTGGGCTTGGCGTACGATCAGTACGACAGGTTCCTCTCCGCGGCATCGACGGCTGTCTATGGTGCCCCGACACCGGCGTATCAGTCCATCCTTTCAGCCGCGCAGGCGCAGTACACTGGTGCTCTTGCTGCTGCTCAGTCTGTGTACGATGACGTGCTGAGCTCCGCGAGCTCCGTCGTCGGCCAGACGACCAAGTCACCAGCACAGAGCATTCTCGACTCTGCGTCTTCGCAATATGAGGTTGCCAAATCGCAGGCATCGGAAGCGCTGGCTGCAGCGTCTGCAAGTGCATCTCCCGTGATCTATGGCACTTCGACTGGTAATGCCGAATATCTTGCATCCGCTGCCAGCGAGCAATTGTACGGCTCTGAGACACCTTGGGCGGAAGCAGCGGCTTCTCAAGCATCTGCCAATTGGGACGCTATCATCGCAAGTGCCAGCTCTGCTATCTACGGCACACCAACTCCATGGCACGCCTCTGCGGCCTCTCAGGCAGGAGACTGGGCTGCACAAGCGACAGATGCTGCGGCGGTGCAGTATGCAGCTCTTTCAGGTCTCTTGGGCGAGCTTCTCGTTGGCAAGGAGCCTGACTTCACAGAGAGTGCGATGAGCCGCCTCTCTTCTGCTTACTACACAGGCTTCCCAGGCTATGCTTCGTCTGCTTCATCTGCAGCCAGTGAGCTCTATGCTTCGGCATCCAGCGTTGTTACGTCGGTCTTCACTCCACCTCCCACCCTCGAAGCGATCCTCTCCTCGGCTACCGAGCAGCTCAACTCAGCTGTAGATGCTGCAAGTGTTCAGATCTATGGCACCGAGCCGGGCGTATACGAGAAAGCGAGCAGTGCGGCGGCGGAAGCCGCGTCGAAGGCATCTACTGCTGTCTATGGCACTCCGCCAACATACCTCGAGTCGGCACAGGCAGGCTTTGCAGACATCGGTGCAAGCGCACAGAAGGCCATCAGTGAAGCATTCTATGGCACCCCGACAGGCACCTTCGAGGCTGCAACTGACAGTGCTGCCAGCGCATACTCTTCTGTCTCCTCAGTTGCTGCTGAGAATGCTGCCGTAGCAGGCGAGAAGGTGGCTGAGGGTTACGCTGCGGCCAGCGCTGCTGTTAGCGAGGCAATCTACGGTCCAGAGAAGTCTGCCCTGGAGAGTGCTCAAACCCGTGTGCTGGAAGCCATTGCCAGTGCGCAGTCCAAGCTCGAGGAGTATGCTGCGCAGGCGTCCGGCACTGTGGCTGACGGTATCGATGCTGCAAGCAGCGCCGCTGAAAGTGCTGCAAGCAGCATTAGCTCAGCAGTCAAGAGCGTGAAGGACGAGTTGTAGAAGAACGACGAAGAATATGTGTGCATTGAAAGGGAAGAGCGGTCGAGGAAGTGTGAAGGATGAGGACGAGGCAAGATGATAATGCGCGGTGGTTTCTTTTCTTCGGTGGCGAGGTTGGCATAGTTCTCGTCTTGCTGTCTACTTCCGGACTTGTTCATGGCGTACATGCATTACGAGACTGACGAAGCGTTCTGTGTTCATGTTGGTACATGTATGAGGAGGTCTCGATGCCCTCGCTATTATCCTTCTCTTCTTCAATTTTGACGTGCTTGCGTTTACTCCATCTTGTACGATAGATATTATTCCCCCAAACTGCTCGAGATTTTTGTAGTTTCACCTCTTGCCCGTCTCCATCTCGTGTGCCTCTTGTAGCGGACGTTCGGGGCGTTCATTATCGCGGTGTAGCGGATTCTTGGGAGTTGAACTGGTCAGTCTTGTCTCATTAGCCCGTCAAGTCAGTAGCATGGCTAAGGTTGATGCTGTGCAACAGAAGTCAAAATCGCAGGAACTAGGGCCTTCCATCCTCTGCACACCAGGTCCTCATTGAGCGTATTCTTCGAGACCTTGAGGAGTCCTGAGGCAAGCATCAAACCATTAGCAGGTAAAGCATCGAGTTTTCCTTCTTGATACTTTGCCATGCCCGTTGCGGCCGTTGAGCACGGCACGAAGCGAATCGATCTCCATGCAGAAGACTGACTCAAATTCTCCTAAGCCAGCATTACTGCAAGGCACATAACGTCTTCTAGCGGTCACGTTTCGTAGCACTTCTCATGGATCTCGGTATCAACGTTTAAGGGTGTGAAGGCGACACGGCAGCGAGCAGTCATGATGCGAGTCGCAGTTTGAACTCTTCTCATCATGGGCTTCAGATCCTCAAGCATCCGGTCAGGAGGCTGCTAGGAAGCCGGCCAGAGACTGACAGGTTGAAAGGCCTCAAGGGTACCTTGAAAGCAGAAAGAAAGACAAGGTAGGGATTGTCACAGGGCACCTTGCACAAATGCGTGTATCACAACCACAGTTTGACTTCTGCACTGAGCTTTTGTGGCCTTCGTGATGTTCCATAACATTGGTCGGCACATTGGGCGAACAATGGAACAATACTGCCTCTCCCAGAGCCTGTGTGCTTGCCATACGGATGTTCGCACCGGCTACCATGACAGTTGGACTCAGTAGCAGGGACTATGGCTCAGGATACAATCCGAGGAGACTGCTGGGTGTTCCCGCAAATAAGGCTTTGACGTGACGATCTCTTCCATGGCGCTTGCGTGCCTGGACACTGATGCATACTGGCTCAAAGCATCAGGAACACGGATGCGGAAATCGCCTCTCCGAGTTCATCCTCTTGGCTATGACACGTCCTTCTTGCTTACGCTCCTCTCACCATTCTCCACGAGCTAGGCAGATGAGGAACGCCTCATACTTCGGAGATAGCAGTGGCGACTAGTGGTAGCCACTGCTCCGACACCAGTGGAGTATCATCCACGTTTGCTGCTTGCAGAACTGTAGTCCAGTCGTTTAGCGCGGTAGGACTAAATCGTGGTAATCAAGTTGTCCACGAAGGCGGGCTCTTGACAGTGCTGCCGATGCTATACCAAATGCGAAGCATGGCAGTGACAATCACGTCCAAAGCTTTTACTTTTTCGTCTCGTCAACAACCTGCCAGTTGATGCCCCGATCCATCCATGCCTCACAGCATCGGCCCTATGAGCCGAATGCGTGAGAGACTTCTCGTCACATGAGACCTTTTCTGCGTTGACTGCGTCGAGCAGCTGTGGCACATCTCGAAAATCGAATGCCATGCAGTGTATAGCTGGAGTGGCCGGAGGGTCACTTGATATGCAGCAAAGCGCAAGATTGCAACAGGTGTCTCGCTCCGATTCATGCTTATTGCATCGGAGAGAAACGATTGCCCACTTCGAATGCTCACGACAGGATCTGTGCGACAACCAGGGACGGGACAAGATCTTTTCTTTCCATGCTCTGGTGCACGCGAAGGCGGATCTGGAGAGGGCTGAACTGCCGTGCAACAGTCCACGCCACGGCTGTGAGAGTAGCACAAGCGAGACGCAGTGACCGATCGTTCGACAAGTGCCACTGTCTAAGACTCTGCGCGCAATGTGCGATACAATGATCATTGATCATACCATGCCTGTTGCTCAATATTATCGCAATCTTCTGTGAGTCGTGTTCTTTGGGCTAAAGCCGTAATACTGCTGGTATCCAGGATACGTTGGCGAATGGAAAGATTCGCACTATTGAGACGTGCGAATCGGGCAGCTCAGCCGAACAATACATCGCACGCGTTGCTCAGGCATCAAAGCATACTTTGCGCGCTGCTCAGTGCTAGCTGTAGGGCAGCGTAGCAGAGACATGCTCGGATCCGAAGTGCGACAGCCACACGACTTTATTGATCGTGTAGAAATGCCTCACAGCCATTGAGATAGCTTGCCTTGACACGTAAGCAAGTAGCAGTCCAGTCATGTAAGAGGTCATCAGACTTGAATCCTGCATCCAGAATCATAATATCTCTGATATAGGCGCACGGACATGATTAGGGCCGGGCAGCAATAGCGGAGCTTTCCAAGGTGAGGCAGAGAACCGTACTAGCGGATTGCGCGAAGACAATGGCTCACGTGTTCTCCTGAGAAGACAGTGCGGTAGTCGGAAAAGATGATTCTGAATATCAAGCCCACCACACGCACATGAAACGCAACTGCCTTCGCATCTCGATCACGAGGCCTCGTCGGTGTGCCTCCAATCGCTGGACTGCGACTCATGAAGTCAGGCTTAGGTCGGTGTTGACAGTTCTTCTCCACTGGCACAGAGCAGAGACACGCATTCAAAAGCAAAACTTGCGTAAAGTTCGAGCTGACGATTCTGATGTCAAATCGTCAAGCCAAGGAAGTGGATCGCGAATTTCTTCTTATTGTTTTGACCGACTGGACGTTGCTCCGATGCACTCCTCAGCCCATTCTCGATCAAAGGCCCAGGGTCAACAACGACCCCGCCGTTGTGAAGCTGTCAGAATCGAGGCGTAGCCAGGGATCCCTGGACCGCCACCAGGTGCCGCATCGAACCAGTACGGATGGACGAATAAGAGAACATTGGTCTATTCATCACTACTCTTCATAGCGGTTACCGATGTTGGCATACTGCACCGTTGCCAAGTTCCCATGTGCTGATAGGGATTTCGACCCTGCAACTGACCTCGGTTGCAGTAGCTGCAGAAAGTCTTGATCGCGATGAGGGAGTGGATGCGGGACCAGGTGCAGTTCTCGATACACCAAGGAACTCGATTGATTTGGATCTGGACAACGGGCCCGTGGTCAATTTGCTAGATCTCAAGATAAAGGTTTTAGATTTCGGGCATTTGAAGTGCCCGGGACCTTCCAACCCTCGAGGATTTTCGGGCGGGAGCTTGGGAGCTGCAGCATGGGAGCCTGGAAGAGGTTGGAGACATCCTCGTAGAGGCACGGACTTGGTAGTGCTTGTTCACAAGTGCCGCGTCTATGGCCAGCTCGCTTGTAGATACAAATATCCCTCGAATGTCGCGCTGAGATGAATAGTATCGTCAGAGCGTGAGAGAAACGAAGGCGACGAAACAGCATTTCGATGACTCTAAGCGAGCTGCCACTAGCACTCATCATTGAGCTAATTGTGGGGCTTAGATGAGAAAATGCAGGACGTCAGCTTGCTCTCTGCAAGTCCTGCGAAAATGAGTCGCGAACGGACACTGTTCCAAAGTCGTGGAAATAAGGAATGAAAGTGGGCCCGTGCCATTTACGTGCGGGCTTGCGAGGGCCAACAACTAAAGCCCCCTAAGACCAGCAGTCGAGAAGCTTTGCTCCCCAGCTCACTCCCTTGTTCACACGCTTGCACGAGGTTGGTGGCCGTTAAACGTCAAGAACGCTGCTCTTCTTTGCTTTTGGAAGGCCGGGATTGCCAGCCAATTGCATTCATGCCATGTAGAGAACCGCGCGGCTGTCATTCAGCGCAGCGTGCTCGACGACAGCATACAAGTGATGGCACTCGGGCAACGTTGCTTAGCACGAATAGTCCACTGCAGAGCTCACAAAGCCAGTCAGCCGAACGGAATATTTCAATGTGGCACTTCCACGATTGTGTTACAGCGAACTAGGACCAAGCATCTAGAAACAGCAGCTTGTCTTCCAGAAGAAGCCGATGCCATAGGGAAGGGCAAGCGGCTGCTCCTGTGTCGTGGGACATTGGTCTTGCGACACAAGAACGGTTTTCTGGTCACGATCGTGCCCGTGTACTGCTCATCAATGTTGCCGGAATGAGCATTATGCGTTGTCTTCTATTATAAGTCTTGCAAGCCGACATTATGCCTTGCCAATCGAAACATGAATCGAAAGATCCGAACCTAATCTCATCTCATGCGATGCTGGGTCTGCTCCATTACTCATGAGATTACAATCGATAGATGCAATTCATGCGACGCGTGCAAAGAACACCATCTATCTCGTGCGGGAATTGCACGAAGTGATGTGAAAATACTCGTGAAATGGACAGACGGCAGGTTTCTATGCGGCCTATCAACGGTAGGATGAGATCGTCGGAGTCGTCCAAATTCTTGAGATCGAAGTACCAGCACAATAAACGAGCGCTTATAAGTGGTCTGTCTTTACTCTTTACAAGATTTACGGCCCATTCGTCACAATCATCAGGCTCGTTGTTCTTTACAATCAAGCTTGCACAAGCGCTCTCGAGCTCTAGGTGGAGGAAGCAGGGAATACCTCGCGAGAAATGGCGTAATCAGCTCATACACCACCGAACGGGTCGGACGTCGAAGAGACTTTTCGTCGCCTCGTGTTTTTGGTTGGTCGACGATGCGTTGATACGTGAACGAAGACGTCTTCCATTTTGCTTGAAGATAGAAAGCTCGCGGCCATGAGTCCATGACTCCGTCACTTGTCAGAATAGCTGCCCGTGGCGTCGATTCGCCAATGCTCCGTCTCCATTACTTGATGAATTGTGGCAGCATGAAGGTGTTTCGCCGTGGAATTCATCTCTCCACCTACCCGTCGACGCATGAAGTGAGCTGCATCGAAGTCGAAACACTGTGGAAGTTGCAGCCTATCATGGCTCGAGAAAGCGCATTAGGATGTCTCCACGGGAACGTCGTTTGGCGGTCGTCTCTTCTGCAGCCGTTGAAATGGGCCAGAACCGTACACCTGCAGCAGCAGATGCTACTGCTATTCGCGGTGTATATGCAGCCTGACAAATTTCGCACCTATCTGAGGCCATTTTTCGAGTAGTGGTGAAGCGGGCGGAAGTAGTTCTCGGTGATATTTCTGAATACTACTAACAGTGGCGCATTCTGAAACTTCGCGAAGGCAAGACCACGACTTATGTAACGCCGTGTATTAAATGGTTTTCGCCGTTGCGTAACCGAGCAGTACCGACGCGAGGTGAGACCACAGAGACATGCAAGAAGTGGCTGCACTGGTTACCAGAGCCCAAACTGGTCGACTTGAGGTCGGAAAGATCGAGTCTGGACGTCATCTGGTGAAGCAATCCACAGAATGCGAGTTCGTGAAGCACCATGGAGCATCTCGACCAGTGGTTGCTGCCAGAGGCAAGTGGTTCATGTTACCGTAAAATGGATTTCAAAGCTTGCGCCAAAACCTCCACTTTCACAGGCCAATTCTCGCACGCGGCGCCCTGGTCCTCTTCCCGCCACATACTCTGCGCCGTGCATGAAAGCTAGCCTATTCGTGACTAGATCGAGCAGTCTTGACCTTCGCCAACGGCTTTTAGCAGCCGGCACTCGTTCTCGATCTTCATTTGCTCCGGGACAAAGTCGACACCTCGTAAGTCGTGGAAACCTGCAACCTTTCATTCTCGCCCGTCATTTCCAGCGCGTCCGCCGTCGTCAATTCTCTCACTTGCACCATCGCAGATATCGACACGTTCTTCGCGCGCCATCACCATTAAAACAGCCAGGTCTCAGAGCACATCGATTGCAGGGGACCGCTGGCCGCTGTCGCTCAAAGTGGCAAGGACTCCGCTTGTTGTGCATGCGAGCAGGGAATCTCTCACTTTACAACTTGACGTGCTGCCCCCGGCCAAGCCCGTGAACAGCTTCTGCAGCGCTGCCAGGATTACTTTACCGGCCGGGCTTGTTCGCTGCCGTGGCGCCGTTAGCAAAACGCAGCCTTAATTTATTTCAGCGTGCAGGCTGCCGACCGGGGTGTTTCTGACTGCTCTCACTCTCATCCAGCCTGCTCCCTGTCGCTTCGAACAGATGCCGGTTGCGAGCGCAATTACCCTCGACCCGTCTTTCTAGCGCTGCTCAATCTGCGCTTGCTCTCTAATTGCGATTGTTAGAGCGCGAAAAGCACAGTCGCCTTTCTGCAAATCCGCACCGGCCGGGGTCACTGTCGGCCCATTTTTCGCGCGCACCTGCTTGAATCAGCACGGACTCTGTCAACCGTCGTAACTTCTCGAACCTTGCAATTCCCCCCAGTCACTCATCCTAACCTCGACTCCGGGATTATTGGAACACCCCAGGACTGAACAGAGACAGTCGCCGCGATCACAATATAATGTCGCCTGTTTCTCGACGAGATGGGGCCAAGAGCCCCCCCAGGTATAAGGAAGAGCCAGCTCCTGTGGCGGACGAAGACCTGGTGAGTTGATGCCTCCCTGTTCATATCTATCAAGAAAGTTCCCGAGAACCCTTCCCAGCCTGCCTGCATCGACTTGCGCTGCTGCATTCATTCGCGTTTGACATTTGCTGCTACCTTTAACCCTTCCGATCCCACGCGAGGCCGTTGGAGCGACGCACGCGTTTCTGCTGTTGCTTGCTTTCTTACCCTCGACCCCTCACCCCAACCTATCAACTACTGCATCCTTCGAACCGCTTCGCTGCAGCACCACAACGCGAGTGGAAAAAGAACATCAGCCGTTGCGGCCTCAACACTGCTTGCGCATGCATCTCAACGCGCAGCACAAAGCCGCCGCATAACGGGCTGTCCTCGCTACCCCAGCTGAAGCGCGTACGCCTACATGGTATGCCTCTCTACCGCCAAGCTGCTGTCTCTATCCTTCCAGTGTTCCCCTGCACCTGTCACCCGCCTACACTTCCTTGCCTCTTCTCTTCTGTCAAGCAGCTCCCCATGCTTGGTCCATCCGCTTGCACCTCCACACGCGTTGTAAACAACATCCAGAAGACCATCGCGCACTCCACGACGCGTCTCTGCTTGCTGTTTACCAAATCATTCTTCATTTCGCATTCAATCATCACTTTCGTTCATCTTTGACCCACTCGGGTCAGCCTGCTGCAGCGCATCTGCAGCCTTTCTGCCTTCATCACCCCGCCACACACATATAATTGCGATTATATGCCCACCGAACTGTGGCTGCCTGATAAAACACGCATATGGGCATCCTTCATCAACAACTCATCACTCTCGTTGATTCAGACTGCAATCGTTGTTTTAGGCTTTGACCGCCTGATGCCCAAGGATTTGCTGTACTCGTTTTGAGTTCTGATTCGCCGAGGTACACACGCAACTTTCACCCTCGCAAGCAGCAGGAAACATCATCTTCTCTTCTGACAAGTCGAACAATCGCACCTCTCGCCACAATACGCATCGAAACGTCATCTTGTGATTTGTACTAACATCTATGTGTCTAGCATCATCCCCATCACGGCTTACCACCGCCGCAACACCTGCAGCATCCACGATCTGGTGTGCTTCAGCATCAGCCAGGTTCTCCCCACCAGCCTCAGCCAGGACATCAAGGCCACTATCCTTCACCGCATATCCCAAGCCACAGCCTTCCTCCACAGCAGCACCACTCGCCTTACGTTCAAGCTCTTCCGGGACAGCCAGGCTCGAACCAGCCAGAGGGCCCTTATTACACACATCCTAGTCCTTACAGCTCCAACAGCGCCGCTTCTGGAAGCTACTCTTCCGCAGGTCAGTACTTCTTCTTACGCGCATTTTCGCGACAGTGCTCGATGCCCAAGCTTGCGAGATCGTTTCTTGAGCCTGATGAACACGATAGCTGACAAAGTACAGATCAAATCGATCCCATGGCTACCGCGGCCATGAACCGATACCCGCTCCCTAATGTGGGAAGCTATCACACTCCTCAGTCCGCTTCGCCAGCTTCTGTGCAATCACCACAGCACGATCAACATGGCAGACCACTCTCCTACCACCCACAGCCAATGTACCAGCCATACCAGCCATATGGTGTGCAGCAACCATCTCCATATGGCCCTCCAGGTCCACAGCCGGGCCCTCTCAACACCGGCTTCATGTCTCAACCAGGTCCAGGCCCAGCGCTGCAACACACATCTCATCCTGTGACACCAGGACTGACAGGAAGCCCTGGGAACAAGATGCCACCAAACCAGATGCAACGGCCAGGTCCTGGTATGAGTCCAGCTTCTGCAACTCCACAAGGTGCACCAGCGGGACTTCACCAGGTTCCTGGGGGAGGACCGGGCGGCGTCAACCCAAATGCTGCGCCTGGACCTATTCCTGCAACGACGCCACTTGTCGTGCGACAGGATCAGAACGGAGTCCAATGGATCGCATTCGAATATTCAAGAGACAGGGTCAAGATGGAGTACACAATTCGATGCGACGTGGAGTCAGTCAACACCGACTCACTTCCGCAAGACTTCAAAACAGAGAACTGCGTCTACCCGCGAGCTTGCTGTCCTAAAGATCAATACAAAGGCAATAGACTGCACTACGAGACGGAATGCAACACGGTCGGCTGGGCGCTCGCACATCTCAACCCGTGCTTGAGAGGTAAGCGCGGTCTGATACAACGGGCAGTGGACAGTTGGCGTAACAGCAACTCTGATCCACGCCTGAGGAGTAGACGCGTAAGGAGGATGGCGAAGATCAACAGTAGGAAGTCCATGTCCACAGGTCCAGGGCCGCACATGGCCGGACCACCAGGCCCTAGTCCAGCAGGGATGCCACCCTCAGGCATGGCAGCTCCGCCTCGGCAACCGACCATGGGCATGGGTGGACAGCATATGGTTCACCACCACCATGATCAGGCTGGAGGCCCGCCTGGAGGACCAGACGACGTTAGCGGTATGTTCCATCATCAGATGTGATTATGTGTTTCTACGCTCGAGGACATGATATGGGTCAAATCTTTTGAGGCACCTTTCCTTCCCAACCAAATTCACTTCACGATGTATTTACATTCATGCTGTACAATGCTTGACCCCATCACGGTATTACACGATCACCATGGCCTTGCACAAAATGCACAAAATATGCACATCACCAAACATACATTGCTGGGGTGGAGTATGAAGTGTGCAAGCTAATTTCTGTTTTTCATTCTCTAGCGCAACATGACTACAATGACGGCGGAGTTACGCATCACCACCACGCCCCGAACGGGGAGGGCTCACCACAAGAGGCACGTCACGCGAACAACTTCTATCCTACGTACCCGGCAAGCCAGTCGATGGTCAACCCAGCGCTGCCAGCTCACGGCGACGGAATGCACCACATATCTCACGCACCTGCGCATGCTACTGCATCCAGCAGCTCTAAAGTCGACGACGATGTGGACACCAACGCTCTCTTCGGCGATCTCCCTGAAGCCAAGCGCCGCAAGTTTATACTCGTCGATGATACTCAACGCGGAACTCGTGTTCGAGTGCGTGTTATGCTGGACCAAGTGCGGATGCACGAGATGCCTGACTCTTACCGGAAGAACAACTCGGTATATCCTCGCTCTTGGTTTCCGACTGAAATGCAATCCACACCTTCTTCACCACGGAAGGGGCGTTGGGCAGATGATGTTGAGAAGGACGAAGAGGGCACTGCTGCAGCTCGAGAATTGGTCGCAGTGCCTCTTCTAGACGGCTCGGATACCAAGGTCCCGGTGCCACGTATGAGCAGAACGAAGCGTAGTAAAGAGGTGACGTTGAATGATTTGGGCTACCGCATGAGCTGGAGTCAGAGCCGGGTCTTCTCTGGACGGACCTTGTTTCTGCAGCGTTCTTGTGAGCAACAGGTCTAATTTCTTATCATTTCATACGATACTGATGAACGCCTAGTGGATGCATATCGCAACAAGATGCGACAGACCATAGGTCAGGACGTCACTGCTGTGGCACCGCACTTCGAGACACGAGTGGGCAAGCGAAAGTGGTTGGAAAGGAGCAAGAGGGCAAAGCGGGAGGCTTCTCCTTAAGAGGGTGTGCGCATCTCACCATCTTCTGTGATAAGCGAAACGACCTGGCCTGACATCGAGCCTGCCAGCTCCGGGACTACACGAAAATCCTAGCCCGCATGGATCATCTTTACAGGGCTAGCCACATCAGAAGCCTGTCAGGTGGGCATTCTGCTCCCTCAGCCCCTGTCGACTCCTAGGCCCCGCTGTCAGAGTGGTATCTTCCCCGCTTAAAACATCGTGTTATCATCACTAGCCCGGCCGACCCAGCTCTTTGGGATATCCTTCCGCACGGACTTACTCGAAGGAGACGGCATATCAGACGATTGCGATATCTTAGCTCCAGCTTGGGGTTCAGCTACGAGCCAGAGGCTTGGGACTGGCCATTGACGAGTCGAAAGAACGCCTCGGTGCCTGGTTTCGGTGCGAAATACTAGTCATGGAGCAATGTTCGTAGCGTTCATGGATGACTTTCCATGAACGGGCAGGGGCAAGTCGGACCTTTGGGGTGTGAAGGGTCAATAAGAGACTGAGGAGGTCTATTAGCTCTATTGCATTTCAGAAAAGCATCATTGTACAGGCGTAAGGAATGGGATTGATGCTAGACTGTGTCAAAATGGATCGCGATGATTACCACGGCCTCTACTAATACAATGTGCTCATGACATGTTGTCAATACTGTTGCAACAATGTGCCAACAGTGTACGTGTTCTACAGGACTTTAGGCAATGAAAACTTACTACATTGCGATCGCCAGTTGTTCTCACTCCTCGCCTTAATGCTGCTGCTATTCTTGTGATTGCGCATGCTCAAACTCGGTATTCGATCACTGACTACTAGGACTAGCCTTGACGCACGCATCCAGCTGTGACAAGTTCATGAACTCACTACGGATGTCGTGAAACCACTAAACAGCACCAGGGCGGTTTTGCAGGTACATGGGCTCCGAGTTCGAATTCTCCGAGAGCGTCGCTGCCACTCGCTCTCCCTGTCAAGGCGAAATGCGCATCGATGCCATGTTCTGGCCACAAGACATCGTTGCTCCTCGGAGCAAAAAGGCGTCAAACCTGGGATGACAATCATGGCGAACAAAGTCCACATCATGGCCATAGTCACCCATGAGCGCCCATCGCTGCAGGTACCATCATCAACAGGTCGCGCAATGGTCAATGTGAGCAACTTATCCAAGGTTAAGAACCCCAATGCAGCATCTTCTGCACGCTACCCCTCTCTGCAAGATTTTGACAGGAAGTTGATAGGCATGGGTCGCTAGTCCCTTTTGGTGTAGTTCTCTGCTTGCATGCATCCCCTCCAAGAGAATTGGATGCGAAATGAACGGTGGCGTCGCCAGGAGCAAATCGTTGCTGCAAGCGAGCAGGAGCTAGACCTGCTGTTGGCTAGCCCCCCTCACTGTGCGGTTTTGGGCGTGAACCGTTCCTTTCTGCGGGAGACAGGGGCTCCCAGGTGGTTCACGCTGTCGGGGGGCGGCCCGGTGGCCGTTTTTCAACAGGCTCCAGGACAAGGTCCAGGCTTGGAGCAACCTCCTCACCAGTCACAACATGAAGATTTGCGCGAAGATCCACACCTGTAACAGCAATAGTCTGAAGCACGGGAATGAGAATGTCTGTAAAAGCCGAAACAAGTGACAACATACGGACATGTCAACGCTCGTCTCAACGAGGTAATTGACCGAGATTCATGGCGCGCCTGGAACACGACGTCGAATGTGCCTAAGAGCAGCAAGAGCTTGGACAGACAGAGTCAAACGAGTCTCGATTCTAGTCGGAGTTACCTAATGATCGCGATCATCTCATGGTCTCCTCCCTTTGTCTTCTGATGAGCGCGCGATCAGGAAATGCGACGGATGGCTATTCCCGATGGTACAAGAAGTAGGCAGCCCGGTCACTGTCGACCACAAAAGACTCAGGCCTGGAAAGAGTGGAAGCAACTATACTACCAATGCCACTATCAGTGCTGAGGGGATGCTCTTAGCCCTCTCCAAAACGCGCTGCCCTTGTATTAGCCCCGTTCGGAGACAAGAGTCTAGTACAGTCGAGCACACTACATGTTGGACAAAGGGTGACTACGTGGACTGGGGATGCGATTGCCAATTGTCAAGCAGAAAGATCTTGCTGCACAGTACCAGAAGGCTCGTGCTATGATCGTACTGGTGACATCAGGTCGTCGTGCCGTGCAGACGCCAGGCAGTAGGAACGTCTCATACACGCGACCATAATTTGAGCGGTCGAACAGTATTTCTTCGATGCTCCAATCTCTGCGAGGCTTTTGAGGCAACAGGTAAACTTCCGAGCGTGAATGGCGCCAGATGGCGCAAGACATCCAGTATGATACAAGGCGACGTGACGTTATATGGACCACGGTTCCCAAGCTTAATCTTCACATGTTCTTTGAACATAGTAGGTCTTGGCTGTAAGGCAGAACTTTCTGCTGTTATGCGCATGACATCTGATACTGATCGCGCTTCGTGAACGACATACTGATACTATGCAAGTGGTGAACGCCAGTCCATATACGCAGTGGGTTTGTGATCAGCCTCGTCTTTTGCCCAGGGACTTTCCGTGACATAGTACGCTTCAGGCAAGACTGACCAAGCTCGGAGCTTTAGGCAAGACTGACCAAGCTCGGAGCTTTAGGCAGAGATGCTGGTTGGGCCGACAAGCTTACCCAGACCATTCTGACGATGTCCCACAGTCGTTGCTAGAAAGTGGGCGTGCTGTAGTGTAGGGAGATACTGCTGTGATCATTACTGTTGTGAACGATACTGCTGTGAACGATTCTGACAACTAATTGATTGATCTACTCTCATCTACGGCTTAGGATTAGATTGTTATCCGCACTGCTCTGAGCATTCGGATCAATACGATCGAGCTCTCATGGCATGTCAGCGGCAATATTCGAAGCACAACATTATCTTGCGACTGTCAGATTGTCGGTTCAGCAAATGCATGCGTCGCACGTTCCTCAAGACTGGTTCTGTTGTGATGACGACAGCTTCGATACTACGCTTGGTGCAAACGAACAGAGCATGTGCTCAGAACACCCATCTCGACGCCCTAAAACATTGGTTTATGATGTGTCATGGCTCTTCTGCACGTCCAGAGAACTCAACAGCCTTGAGGTCGTGGAGATATAAATGAGGATGACCATCCGAGCCCCAGAATGTCGAATCTATCCCAACCAGATAACAGAACCCATGATTCAAATGACCTCACTCGCTTGAACTAGCCAGCTCGAGTCTGCTCTTCGTGGCACAACATCACTGCCGTATATCCTGCCAGTCGCCGTGGACCCGGAGTTCACCCTACCTTTCCTGTCCAAGCCACCAATTGTCTCCACATCTCCCTCAACACTGAGCCTGCGAATGATTTTCGTCTGGCCATTTCCCATTCCAACAAGCAGATACACAAGATGACCTTGACTTGCCGTCCAGATCGTGAAACAAACAGGCGTTATGATCTTGACGGCCAGACAGATCCTGTCCCAGGCACCGTATAGCAGGACACCCGTCACTGCGATTTCGAGCAGAAGCATGACGAGAGACCAGGCTGCTGTGCCGAAGAGGCAGTTGCGGATCAGTCTTGGTCGAGTGTTTCTGACGAGACGACGAGCGATGAGGACTGGGTCGAGCGGTGCTGTGGCGATGAGGTCGAACACGCCTGTGAAAGTCGATGTGAGCAAATGGGAAGGCTTCTCAAGAGACAAGTGATCTGATCGAGACGAGCGTGAGTGACGACTGGAAGGAAGCGAGCAGACATACCCCATACGATACACAAATAGATCTCCACAGCTGCCTCCGGATGATCTTCAGCATGCACACTGATAGCGTATGCCACGTTCGCCGTCAAGATCGTGACAACATGGTGTGCCACACTCAGTAGACTGATCGTATCCGCGCGATAATGCAATTCGGCCAGATATGCCGCACAGAACAGCTGGACGACCACCAAAATCACATCGCCCATGGTCACCATGCTGCCCTCGATGATTGGCGTCTCGAACTCGATTCCATCCTGTAGGACGACTTTGCCGGCGGGGTAGCATCCGGCGAGGAGCACGATAGCTTTGATGGATCCGACGACATGGTGGAAGACGAAGGAGCGGCGATCGCGGTCAGTCATTTGAGACATGCGCGGGCTTCCATAGATTAATGGTAGAATCTGGTTCGTGAGGCGGACTAGGAGCATAACGAGAATGCCGGAAAGAATGAAGGTCAGGGCGCTGTAGCCAGACCAGTGGGAGAGCGGATCATTCTCGATGTTGTGGATCTTCATTGAGGCCGCCATCATCATCGTTGTGGTGGCAGCAAAGGCCGCGCGGATAGCGACTGTGGCGTGCAAATGAAGACTGTCTCCAATTATGCTCCGGACCAAAGAGGTACGGAATGCAGAGCAGATCGGCTGTTCATGAACGCAAGTCGAAGAGGCCAGGTCGTGTCATGATGTTCGGGGTTTTAGAGAAGGAAAATCTGAGAAGTTGTCCATAAAGTATCTGCCCCTTAAGCATTTCCATCAAGCATTTATCTCACCAATTGTCCCGTTGCACGCTCATTTGCATCTTTTTCGAAATGCTACCAGCAAAGTGGGCAGCCTCTTGCTCATAGCATATGTCCGCGCTTCAGAAGCTCGTCGGCACTCGAGGTGTGATCAGGATTTATGAATTCAAGAGGGGTTTGTGATCAGAATGTCGTTCCCGTAGCAGCATCGTGGAAGCTTGTACTCCCTCCTAATTGGCCAGTTGCGGTCTAAGGGCAAATTTTCCAGAGCCCATCATGAAGGCAATCAAGCTCTTGTCTACCAGTCGGCCAATTCTGATACTAAAAGGTTGGGAGCCGACAAGTCTATATGAGAGTTCACTCCAGAAGCACCAGAGTCACAGCAAAAAAATCAGCATCGCGAGGACGATTGCCGCGCTCAGGTGGCTATAGCCAAACCGGTATATACGGGTGCATTCGTTGCCAATATTCTTCAGCACCTGGTTCTCATGACTGTCGACGTTCCCAATGAAGGCCATCCGTGTGTCGTGTCTCTACAGGCGAGCGAGCCAGCGCAAATATTGAAGATGAGACGTTCTTGCCAGCGGAGTCGATACTTAGAGCAGGACCATGCAGTATACGAATGATCATCGACGCAAACTTCCGATGGACGCTTGAACGCGCATCGCCTCTCTGCCCCAATAGAGGTGAGCTGAGTCGATGTATGGTTCCATGGTGACAATTGGACTTCGCGTAGGAGGGTCTGAAGGTTTTGAAGGATTACGAGTTTACCACTTCTTCAAAAGGGGCCAGTGTCGAGCTTATTCGGCCCTTCGTGATGGTGCAAACTAGAACAGCTGTGGCAACGACCTGGATCCGTGAAGACTGGCACTAAAACGCAGCGGCTTCATCGCCATCGCCATCGCCCGGAGCAGAGAGCGCCCCCTTCTCAGTATTCCGTGACTTTGCCTCGAGCCCGATATCCTTGGGTTTCGTCTTTCAATTGAGGGCGTTGACAAACGAGGTCCAAAATTGTCCTGAAAGCAGATATTCAGGCGACATCCCGTTCGCAGCACGTAGATTGCTCATCCGGCGGCAATAGATGAAGTACTGGATATGTTTGTTCTGTTCCGAAGGATATGCAAGAGGTGATTTGCTGCATACGCAGGTACCCACTTCATGCATGAAACCTGAGCACGACGTTTGCAGCGAGGCAAGAGCCGCGAATCGAGAGGAACAGGGCATTGCCACCTAAGCGGAAGCGATGAGTATGGTCACATTTGCAATGGGTATACGAGCAAATTCCTGCACAAGCACGCCGCCCGTCATCATCATGCGACAACTCGAAGCGGCAAACGAAGAGGTGGTGTACGTGGTGAGGTGGTGTCGCTGAGAATAGATTTTATTGGACTAGGCCCTTTTCCGATGGTGCATTCTGTGGGAGGCAAGTGCAAGGCTGGAAGGAGCTAGTGGGGCTTATCGCACGAGAGTGTTGCGGCTGCACATTATTCTGTGCTCCCATTGAAGGTGCAACGGAGAAGGCAAAAAGGAGACAAGGACAAAGAAGCAATTGTCCAAATTATTGACATTCGATGCGATGCAATTGCTTCGTGAGTGGATGAAGAATCGTCGGCTTAGGGCCGGCTGAGCATCATCGTGGAGACGAATGACCAGGTTGCCAGTGCAACGCCTGTCCAAGATCTGGTGCATTGGTCGGAGGCGCAGCTCCTGCCCCTTCCCACCCTCACGCCCAGCCTGACGAACTCTCCTCCCAGCACGCAGTTCCACCTTCGTTCACATTGTGCGAAAGAATCGTCGTTCAGTCTCACCTTCGCTTTTTGTGCTTGAGCGTCTTGTTGCACCAGCGCATTGTCCCGTCCGACCTCCGCACGTCATCCACAGGGCGATCGGCCGACATCCTGAAACAGGAACGCGGGAGCCTTCAATTAACCCCAAGCGCTGCCCTGATTCTGCATTCCTCACCTTCGCTGCATCGCCAAGTCGACGACACTCGCTCTATCGATAATTGAAGCATACGCCATCCGGTTCCGACCGTTGCCGCTGCCATTCGCTGCCATCGGGGCGCTCCTTCCCGCTGAGAACGCTGAAGAAGAAGCGGCCTCCCTTGATCGGCCCCGCAAACACAGGGAGACATGTCGGGCAACGGAGGCTACAACCAGTACAACGTAAGTCGTCATCGTCACTGGCGCATTCCAGGAACACTCTCGAAATTAATGTCTGTCTCAGGCGTCGCCTTATGGCTCGCAACCGTACCAAGAAGACCCGTACGCATCGCCGCCGCCACCACCCGCACATCGACAAATGCAACCAGGGACGCACGCAAACTCCAACTTCGCGCGGATGCAAGAAGACAGACAATACGGTGGCTCACCACCAAACACACAGTACAATGACATGAGCAGGAGTCCGCCGCGCAGACCAGTGGGCGCCTCACCAGTAAATCGTGATCAGTCACCCTCACCACCAATGCATTTCGGAGGCATGCCCGCATATCCGCCGCCAACATCACGAAGTCCTTACCAGCAGAACCCGCAATCTCGGGGACCATCACCGCCGCGACAGAACCAATACGGCGCTGCAGCCGCTGGCGCAGGTGCCGGCATGGCAGCAGGAGGAATGATGCACAATGCACCGCCAGGGAATATGGGCCAATATTCGCATATGGCTTACTCAGAACCCTCAGAACACGACTACATGGTTGAGCCTCCATATTCGAATCGACAAGGCATGCAGTCGCACGATTCTTACGGCTCGGAAGCCGGTCTCGCCGCCGCAGCCGGAACACCTGGCTATGCCACTCCACGACGCGCTGACGCACCATTCGCACATCCTGACACCTACTCGCCCTCACCTTCGCGGCACCTCAACCCAAACCAATACCATGACCAGCAGTCTGTACCGACCTCAAGATCGCACGACCAGATGGCAACAGCAGCTTACATCAATCCGAACGAAATCCTCGATGATGGCGAAGACTTCCCAATGCAACCGAAGAGAGCATCACGCGTGAACCTCGCCTTCAATAAGAGCAAGTCGAGTGTCAATGCTACGCCAGCACTCGGAGCTGGAGCTATTGGCGATGACATGTCAGGTGGCTTCAATCGAGACCCAAGCGGCAACTACAGCTCGATACCGGCGAATAGACTAGGAGCAATCGGAGAAGAGAAGAGCACGTGGATGAAGGACAACGAGAGCAAAGGCAAGAAAAAGAAGAAGCTCATCTTCATTGTTGTTGGTATTATCATCATCGCCGGTATCATCGCCGGTACAGTGGCAGGTGTCATGAGCCAGAACAGTGGTAATGGCGCATCCGACTCGCGAGCGCAATCTGCTGCGGCAGACAAGGCAAAGGGCGATCTGTCGAAGGATTCGCAAGAGATCAAGGACTTGATGGACAATCCAGACCTGCACAAGGTGTTCATGGGTTTCGCATACACGCCACTTCACGCTCAGTATCCCGACTGTCTTACCGCACCACCGATCCAGAACAACGTTACCCGCGACATGGCCATCCTCAGCCAGCTCACCAACGTGGTCAGAATGTACGGTACCGACTGCAACCAGACGGAAATGGTACTCCACGCTATCGACCGCCTTGAGCTCACCGACATGAAGATTTGGCTTGGTGTCTGGCTGGGAAACAATGACACGACGAACACTCGCCAGGTCGACCAGATGTGGAAGATTCTTGAGGACTATGGCACAGATCACATCAAGGGTGTCGCAATCGGCAACGAAGTCCTCTATCGCAAGGACTTGACAGCAACAGAACTCTCGACGTACCTCTCCGAAACAAAATCGAATCTCACAGCCAAGGGATACGATCTTCCAGTCGCTACTTCAGACTTGGGTGACAACTGGACGGCTGATCTGGCAAGCCAGGTCGACGTCGTCATGTCCAACATCCATCCTTTCTTCGCAGGTGTGACGGCCGAAGAGGCAGAGCCATGGACGATCAACTTCTGGCAGACACACGATGTCAGCTTGGCCCCGCAAAAGCAGCATGTCGTTTCTGAGATTGGCTGGCCCAGTACTGGTGGAAACAAATGCGGCGCTGCGGAGTGCACGAGCAGTACGCAGGGTTCTGTTGCGAGCATACCGAACATGAATACTCTGATGGAGTCGTGGATATGTCAAGCAATGGACAATGGCACTGATTACTTTTGGTGAGTAACCTCTTAATGCATGCACGAGGCGAGATGGAGCTAACGCAAGGATCAGGTTTGAGGCATTCGACGAACCGTGGAAAGTCATCTTCAACACGGACGACGAGCAGTGGGAAGACAAGTGGGGTCTTATGGATGTGAATCGCAAGATGAAGAATGGTGTCTCGATCCCAGACTGTGGTGGAAAGACGATACCCGCTGTCTAGACGGAAGCTCTTAGGATCACGGAACGAAGAGAGGAAGGAATGAGCAAGGACTTCATCGTCGATGAGTCAAAGCCGTAGCGACGACGTCCCAGCGCGAGTCCATGGAGATTCCGACGCTCCCGCCAACGAGCTAGAATCGACCGATTCATGCCTGAGCACACTCGCACTTGTGGAATATCGAGCACGGAACATGGATGCGAAACGAACGACATTTGTATATACCACATTCTGGGAAAAGGTTTGAGGGTTTGTTTAGCCTGACACGAGCATAGACACGCTGGTGCACCGAGGGCTTTTAAGCATTTGTACCTGTGCATATACCTCCTTGGTCAGATTTGTGTTTTGCGTGCTCTTATCGCTTGCTGGCTGCAACAGGCATGGCGAAGATGGGACAATGTGTATCTATGTGATAATGATATCTGATGCTGGGATTCATCAATCTCTGTCCCTCGAATAATCTCCTTGATTCATCTTTTTCCTTTGGATGATGGTGTTGGACCGGCAGGTCACGTTAAGAGCTAGGTCTTATTGGGACTGCTGGAGATTTGAGGCCGCGAGAGGCCACATGCGTACATCACCGGATCATGCACGCGATATGCAGGCGCTCGCTCGCTGCTCGCTTACCGCGCTACCGCTCACCGGTGGACTGATATTCACCCCTGAAGATGCATTCGGGCCGATCATGCCTCAAAGCTTGGCCAAACTATATATTGACCGTGGTCAACAGCACGCAACGGGGGCTTTCTGGGCGCTGTACAGATGTCCAATTTTACATCATCTTGATTTTGTTTCCCAAAGCTGCTCGACCGATCAATAGCACTTCTGGTACCATTTCGGGACTTGCCGTCTCGAGAAGGATGCCTCAGTTCACGCCAACATCTACCATCGAACATCAATGCTCGCGAGATGGCGGCGTTCAACAGGCGAACAGCAGCATACAGGTGCTGGAAACTCTCACAGGAACCATCGAGAGCAAGACGCAGGTACAGTGCGAACTTCAGGAACGGCCCGACGATCCT
Organism: Scolecobasidium constrictum UM 578; assembly: GCA_000611715.1. Taxonomy (NCBI): domain Eukaryota; kingdom Fungi; phylum Ascomycota; class Dothideomycetes; order Venturiales; family Sympoventuriaceae; genus Scolecobasidium; species Scolecobasidium constrictum. The sequence goes on from AZYM01000161.1 coordinate 631,990, forward strand.
CACCAGGTCTTGCATCGGAACCCGACGCTCGGGCATCAGCGGGCGCAGAAGCAAGACATCAAGCGCGATGGCCTGGACAATTCTCTCAATTGAGTGTTATGTGGCGGTTGTGGCGGCTCGGAGATGTTTTAACGGCCAAAGTGGATGTGCCAAACAGGTTTACCTATGCCTTGCCCCACATGTATCACAGACATGGGACGCAAGGCTGAGGCCTCCTCGCGTATTGGAGATCGATCTACGGCAATCGTCTGACCAGGTTTAAATTCGTGGAATTGTTCATAAGTTGAGCTCTTACTGGAGAAACCAAGGTTGCGACATACTTGGCCCCATACTCAGCAGCCTGTTCGATCCGCCACGGTGACTTTCTGCCGTCGCCCGGGGCAGCAAACACATTCTACTGGATGGTCATGCGGATGTCCTTTTGCTCATCGGGTCTACAGTAATGGCAAGCAAGTGCTGCCGACAGAAGCAATATGCTTCTCACCAGACTCAGTAGCCTACTATCCGTGATCTCGCCAGGACCATCAAACGTGATCAAGCCATTGCGGCGGGGCCATCGAACTTGGAGCAAGCGCCAAGTCGCTGACAGAAGGTGCGGAGAAAAGGACCAATTCAACTTGCTGGACCGTCACATGTCAATGTGGCAGGATGTAAAGGCATCAGCCAAGAAACACCAGACAATCGACTAGCATTGCAGTGCGTGGGTAACCGCTCAGAAGCGCTACATCCCGAGCTGTTGCCTACTGACATTGATGTAATGATTCGTTAAGATATACGAGCCGTGCCGCATAGCTTGTTAATTGGGCGTCGCGATAAGGCTGTCCAGCTGAGGCTACTATTCATCTTGTCTGAAGCGAATTGCTTTTTATCGATAGCTTTGCGCAAAGGGTGTACACATCGCCCGATAGCCCACAATCCATCCGCTTCACCGAACTCTCTTTGCGCCCGCTCAGGACAAAATATAGTCGCGCTGTTTCGGAACGAGCGAGGACGCAACATGAGAGGCTCACTGCCTTGCCGGACCGACCCAGGGCCGGCACGCATGCGCATGCTTCGTGTCCCGCAGCAACACGACCCAGTCTTAACTTATGCATGAGCATGGTACAGCTCGGGTCGACACGTTGCATGTGGGCTCTTGGGTGCTGGGTGGTAAAAGCTGCTGACAGTGATCGCCCGTGTCTTGCAAATTGTTCCACGACGTGTTGGTCACTTGTATCGAGAGGACACGAAGCAATATGCGTTGTTCGACACCCCAGTATTCTGCCTTGCATTTTTGATGTTATTGGAAAAGGGAAGTGTGAGGTGGTAGCCTCACGAAACGAATAGAGATCATACCCCACATGCAGATCAGAACATAGCCTGCTGCAGCTCGCCCAGCGCGTATTGCGCTGTGTTCAGCCCTCCGTGCTGTTCCGTCTTTTCGCCCAATCAATCACAGAGATCGGACAGGCGCCGGCATCATGTTTGCGCAAGAAATAGATAATGCATATTCTCCACGAAAGTGCATGATGATAACTGTGCCACATCCATGAAAGAGGGGCATATGACCTCCTGTCCGAGCATGCTTGATACTGCAGATCATAAGCTAATGGAAGCTCAATAGCCGATAGCGACCAGCAGGAATGAGGACGAATATCTCCATCATAAACAACCATTTGTCATGATTCTTTACAGCACTCCTAGACGGTGTATGCTCCGAAACTTGAGGTGAAGCATGGAGAAGAATCATTCGATAGAGCTGGAGAACGCAAGTCACTTAGCCTTGATTTTGTCATACTCCGTCATCGTCGAGGCTGTCTGCTCCCACACGAGCTTGTAAAGATCAAATGATCTCTCCGTAACGACTTCTTATGCTTCCCCAATCTGGGTCCCGTGATCTGTCTTTCCATCTCCTCTTCAGATGATCACTCATGTCATGTCCAGCTCCTGTGGCGGTAGCCTCATCTCAATGGTTTGAGAATCTAATCCGACTTACAAGACTTGCCACCGGAGGAATCGGCTGCGCTGCCATGTGTGTTCTACGGGTTTTGTTGTTCCCCCGGGCACTCAATGACATCCCCACTGCATCGACGGCAGCTTCTGCCAGGTTGGAAGCATGAAGTCAAGCGAGCCCAAGAGTTCATGTTGCCCATGGTAGGAGGTCAATATGCCCTCCAGAGCTCCGAGGCCCAGGCTAACAGTTGATACCATCCTTCCACGATCCTTTACATTGCAATAGCCAACATCGGAAATGATGAGGAAGTGAACGCTGCACACAGGCTCGGGATCTCAAATCCGATGTCGTGGATCTACGAAGCCGTGATGTTGAAGTACATCTATCTTGCCCGCAGATCGCTCTACGGCATTGACATCTCAGACTTCGATACTGCGAAGAATACTTCTTCGTTGTAGAGACCTGATTGCACAAGATTTTATAGTATCATCCGAGCCGACCCATTCTCATTTTGACAGCGCCCAGGAAACGATATGTTATACTTCAGGGGCCACATATGTCCACGTGGGGAGGTCAATCATCAGCTCTGCCTCAGCTGTGGAAAGGATCTGGAAAGCTTGAAGAATTTTCGTAATGGAGCGAGTATTTTTGTCATCTGTATCATGCTGTCCATAGCCGAATATAAGGGCTTTGCATGGTTAACGCCGTCTGATGACGTCCGATCCACGGCATCCACCATTCAGGTCCCATGAATATTGGCGCATCGAGGCCGCCCAATCTTAATTCAACCTCTCCAGGTGTACACGGCTGGATGGCAGAAGTCCGCACAGTCGGGCACTGTGAGATATTCCAGGACAGTGTGGAGGCTTAAGACTCTGGAATGCATGTTACCCAATCCGGCAACCGATTAAGAGCACCACGAATCTTCATTGGACCGCGGCAATCGGATATGCATTGCCATGCATCGATCATCGTATGGATTTCGCGAGGCGTACACCTCTTCGAGGACTGCGTGGCGCTTCACGGTACACTTTCCGGAGACAAACAGTGGCATGTGCATCCCTTCCCGAGTTGCAGATCATTTGAGTGGGCGGTGACCGAGTCTCGATGTTGTTGACATGAATGTCAGGCACATCAGTCCAGGGAAGAACTCTATTCCATTGAAGTCGTTACTATGATCGGTTGACAGCACATCAGCGGTCAGCCGCGGTCCACAAAATCTCTCTTCGTCTGAAATAAGGTCGATCGGTTTCTGCCAAGCGGTGCTCTCAAACTAGAGCAGCTCCCAGGTAACACCTCTGTGTGATTGTTGTGAGCTCTCCATACGAAGTGAAAGGTATCAACCTTCGTCCAGTCTTCTATGATATACAGCATATAGGTACAATCCTGTTCGACGAGCGTACTTCGTTACATCGACTCGACATGCTTTGCATCTTGTGCATCCACCATCTGGCGGCCAGCGGGCTTAATGATGACATATTCGTCTATCTCAGTTTCGTAAGGTCCCATGCCAAGCTTTCGTTCAGAACCTCCATGGGTATCTGTCAAATCCTGTTCAAGCTCGTAGGTATCGCGCGCGTTGATCCATACATATGAATCACAGCCAGTAGAATTGATCATGTCCAAAGTGGTCCGTCGTGGGAAGAAGTGCAGTAACCAGCGGACCAGTAAGCTCCGAGACTCAGGTATGTATTTGACGAGAGAATTATGTAAGGTCATCAAAGCCGCAGGAACGCTCACTTTCACGGCTGACCCCACACGCTCCGCTCCATTAGTATCTTCTTCTTGGTCACGAAGCGGGCTTTGGACATACAATTCGAGCCGATCATCTCGGTCGGGGCTATCTGGAAAAAGCCAAGCATTCTCACGGCTCAGATCTGGGGCATATTGATCGATCGTATCCGAGAGGTTTATGTCGTCAGGATCCATATATGGAACCTCGTCAGCAGCAGAGGCTTCCTCGAAGTAATCAACGGTGGATGGACTGTCGGAGACATTATCCGCAGAGCCTGCCCTCGATGGTGGGCGCTGGGGATGCGATGACTGTAATGCGTGCCCAGTACCACCAACGTTTTGTACGCGTGACATGACATTCTGAAGGATGTGACCTTCCTTGACCAGACGCTGTTCCGCAGGGACAAGTCGAAATTCTATGTCTTCGACTTGTTGCTCGAGTGGTCCGACAGTAGTACGTGCTTGCTCGGCCTTTGAAAGTAGACGCTCGTAGTCTGAGGCACTGATCCGATGTCCGTTCTGTTCGGAAAATCGAAGGGCCTCAGCTATAGCTGCTTCGTGCTTGATCATGTCCGCCCGAGCCCTGAGTCTGGCTGATCGCGCTTGTTGAAGTTGCACCCGAAGCATTGTGACTTGGTCCTGGAACTTAAGATAGTTTGCGAAGTTGGGCGGTCCCTCACGTGAACTTCGGGGCCCAGGGTTTGTCCTTACGACGATTTGATGAGAAGATTCTTGAGCAATTGGTTGTTGGTGCTCAAGCGCTGAGTCATGCCACATCTCAGCCTCGGGCTCGTATGCGTGGTCCATGCCGGAAAATGTGTCGTGCTGCACTTGAACGCCATTCGACTCCATATACTGCTCTCTTCTCTCCTGGAGACCATGATCGCCATATATCGGACGAAATTGCAATGATAAGTCATTGACCTTGTATCGATCTTTAAGGGAATCGAGGTCTTTGTTTGGACCCATCTGACATATTATCAGCAGCCACGTTTCCACATTATAGTCGTGTCACCCTGTCTTACTACTATGAATTTCCGGGAGGGCAAATGCTGTTACATACATTGGCCGCTAAAAGCAAGGCTGATGCACCACTGACGAGGACATCTCTCGTGGAGAAGAGGAGTGGTCTCGCGTATCGCCTTGCGTCACGACTGCATCCGATTGTGACTTTTCGCGACGTCGAAATTTCGGCGACGCGAAAGTTTCACCCAGACTCTCAGCCTGAGGAATAGGAGACAGACCACATTGCAGCTTGCCGATGAATCCTTATTATAACGCGCCGTTCCGCCCGGGGTTACGCCCGTCAAAGCGCATCTTCGATCACACAGAGTGAGATTGGCCAGGTTGTGTTCCGAGTCCTAAATTACTGCGAAAACCCCTTTGTGATTGGTTTCTTTTCGCGGACCCCCTAATTGCCGAGGTATCAAGCGTGACTCCGAACCCTGCTTCCACCACTACTCTTCTCCACGAGATGACATGAATGTTCATGTCTGCATGACCTTTTCATGCGTGAAAGCAAAGAAGGGTAGTCTTTGACTGCCACTCGTCGCTCTTCCCGTGATGCGGCTCAAAATGACTTTAGGGCATAAATTGGTGCCCGCCCATCGAGTCGAGATATCCACAATGGCAAGAGAATGATCTGCCATTGATGTCCTCCTTGCAAATCTTCCACTGCTCAATTGTGCTGGAACACGGAGATCTTATGTCATCCAACAATGTCTTATGGATCCCAAGCCCAAGGTTCTTCATGGTCGTCGTGGAAATGGTCAGCGGAATATGAACGGTACTACTGCGAGCGCTGGATTTCGAACGGCCAGAGAGAAGTACATTGGCAGGGCTCAAACTCGTAAGTGACTTTTCTGTCTCTTGTCTTCCTAGGCAAGTTTTGCTAATTCTTTCAGCTCGCCGCGCGCAAGCCGACAAGCTTTCTCAGATGGCACCGGAAACTCGACTGCAGCCTTGGACGATAATTTTAATGCAGCAATCGAGAATCTTTCACTAGATCCACGACGATCATATGATGAGGCCGAGAATTCTGCATATACCCACACAGCTTCATCGAACACGCCCTTTCTGTCACAATATGAGGGCTCGCAGCCAAACCAGTCTAGCTACGGCGACAATCAGGCAGAAGGGGCTAATTACTCAAGCTATGGCCAATCTAATGGCACCAAAACGACCACGAACATTGCATCAAATCGCACGGGTCCTGGCATCATGCAGTCGAGTTCGCAGACCCCACAGGCCTACTCCCGGTCCGCGTATCTTCTTCAAACCCGACATGATGGCAAAGATTACGAGCAACTCGATCCCAGTAAGTGATGCAACCTGCGACTCGGTAATGAGGCTAAGCTTCGAAGCATTTAAGCGCGTCAAAGCTGAAATGATTGCAAGATTTTTCCGGGTCGGACGGGTTAGTATACATCCGCAGGTTGTGACATGTTTATTGAATATGCTAAAAAGACAAAGGTGTTCACAGTACTTTGGGTTGAACCATCGAGCGCTAATGGCGGCGAAGGGTTCAGTGTGCACAGGTTTGGGCAGGGCAGCTTTGCGGAGATTCGCCGCTTCATCGTGGTCGTGAATCAAGGGGCTTTCCACAGTCTTTGCGTGTAAGTGCATTCCACACTGAGGAGACTGAGGCTGACCAGAACTCAGCCCGATAGTGTCTTACAAAGGCAAGGGTGCAAGCGGACGACCGGACCAAGAGCACCATGCCATCGTCTACATGGGCTCGACTGCTCCGGCGGCACGAAGAGATGAGACGTTAAACAAGCATGCGATCAAGATTGAACCACGAAGCAATGAGACATTGACGAAGAACTCTCGCATCAACTTCTCAAAGATCTATACCGTGGAACATAATCTGAAGGTCAAGGCCATTGGCGAAGTCCCGGAAGACCACATGGCATGGGTCTCGTACTACTTCCGAGAATCAACCACTGGTACCGCGGCTATGGCCCAGCCAACAAGTTATCCGACTGCGGGTGATCGCGAGGAGGACTACGACGAAGAAGAAGAGGAGGAGGATCGCTACGAATATTGAAACATGTCGATGAATACGTCCAGCTCGACTGCATACGTTTGGTGCTCAGCACCCAGAGGGCTTTTACCCATCGACCCGACACGGCCTGCCTCATGATGAACGATGAATGACATTTGGCTCTAAGCTACGACACACTAGACTGATATGGCGCCTGGACTTCCAGCAAATACCGGGACGATTTTGTGATCCTGGATCGGCATCTGTGCTTCGCAGCCGCACTGCGGCACTGGGAGGCTATGCACGCTAGCCGTTTTCGGGCACACACTTTCGTCTCCACTCTCAGACTCAGCAACCACTTTTCGCATCGTGCATGCCTTCAGCATATTTGGTAATGTATCTGTCAGCTTCTGAATGCTCTGAGCCTCAAATTCATGCTCCGCATCGTGACCACTCATCGCAAATGTGCATGCGTTTACCATATCAGGGTTGATAGCGAAAGATGGAAGGGTGTGCCGTACTCAAATCTCTATTCCGAGATGCGTTTCATGCAAGCACAGATGGATGGTAGCGAGTATAAGTATGCTGAGATTGTAGACGACATGAATCTGCATTCTTAGTATCCCACTTCACTGATTGCGATCATAATCACCACGCTCAGCGACCACCAACCAGCATAAATCACCCGATTAGCGAACATCATGGGATTTCTCAAGAGCTCAGGCATGCGCGATGACTGCGATAAAGCAGCACAGATCCTCAAGAGCTTCATTGGTAAATCCGTCCACAATGCTGCCATCTCTCTCTGTACCGTCGACTGACTACCGTCCCACAGACAAAGGGAAAATCCCCCGCGAAGCGATCGCCTCAGCCAAAGGTATCGCAATCTTCAACGGCGTCCGCGCCGGCGCCATGTTCCTTGCCGGTGCCGGTGGTTCCGGAGTCGTCGTCGCCCGCCTCCCAGACGGCAGCTGGTCGCCTCCCTCCGCCTTCTCCGTGCGCTCCGGCAGCGTCGGCTACGTCTATGGCATCGACGTGTACGACTGTGTTTGCGTGCTGAATACCGATGCTGCTGTGGCTGCATACACGAAGCCGGAGGTTAGTCTGGGCGGTGCTGCGGAGTTGGCTGTGGGTCCTGCGAGCGCGAGTACGACGGAGATGAAGGGGGCGAAGAAGCCAGTTTGGGTGTACACGAAGAGTCGCGGGTTGTATGGGGGCGTGACTGTGGATGGTACAGTGATCAAGGAAAAGGCGGACACGAATGCGCAATTCTATGGTGGTAAGATCTCTTCGGGGCAGATTCTCAAGGGCGACGTTGCCGGACAGCCTGGTGCTGATGAGTGGCCCATGGGTGCGACTAAGTTGCACGAGATCTTGAAGGTCGCCGAGGGGAAGACTGCAGACTCGAAAGTCGTGCAGGAGATCAGCAGCGAGCCTACGCCGGGTGACATGAAGGATGAGGACCTCTGAGCTGCACTTTGACTTGGTTATGGCGTTTGCTCGATGACTCTGACTTTGGTTCATGTTGGCTATATCCAATCCAGGTGCCCACTGCTAATTAACGTTCAAACAAGATAGCCATCATACATACAATGCTGCCGCCGGCATCAGTCGTGCGTCTCTAGATCCATGCTCTTCTAGTCCTCAGTGTCCAAAAACATTCATCTGCCGTCGTGTCCGAAAATTCGTCCATCTCCATGAAGCGCGTCATACCCATATCGAGTATCGTCATTCGAAGTATACAGCTAGTGTGTGGCGTTCCACCATGATATCTGTGCTCTTACCCAAACCCATATCCAATGTTGCCAGTATCGAACGGCTCTGCAGTGAGCTCGATGCAGCAATCCTTGGGAAACTCGGCTTGCCCTTCAAAAGTCCTTGAACGACTCCTCGTACTTCTTCTGCATATCCACGTTGTATCGTTCTCTGCTCTCGCTTTCTGGCTCGTACTCGTCAAAGTTGCGCGTGTCTGTTGGTCCCTTCAGGTGCGGTACGATCGGACCCTGCATCTTCCTGTAATACACGTCGTCCCAATTGATGTCCGAGAACCATTCGTGTTCTTTCACTGTCTGGGCGCCACCTTGGATGTTGCCGAGTCGTTTCGTTATGTCCACTGTGCAAAGTCGTGTGATGATGTCGCGTGCGGCAGGTGGCATGGCGGAGGGGAAGCGGATCTTTCCTCCCACAATTCTGCACAATCCGTTAGCCAGGTAATTTATTCAATTGAGCAAGCCCAACTCACTGTTCATAGATCTTGATTGGATTTTGATCCCAGAAAGGTGGTTGCCCAACCAGGAACTCGTAGATCAGGATACCGAGTGCCCACCAATCTACTGCGCAGCCATGACCTGTGTTTCTTATCACTTCTGGCGCCAGGTACTCGGGCGTGCCGCAAAGTGTATACGTCTCGTCTGCTCCCAGTCAGTCCTAGAGTACCTTAGCTCATGCGTGTCCGTGACTCACGCTTGTCAATCTTCTTCGCGAACCCGAAATCCACTAGCTTCAGATGGCCACCCGCATCAATCAAGATGTTCTCGGGCTTGAGATCACGATACGCCACGCCCATCTTCTCGTGTAAGAACTCGAGTATTAGCACGATCTCTGCCGCGTAGAACTTGGATGTGGCTTCATTGAAGCGGCGCGCACGGCGCAGGTAAGAGAAGACTTCGCCGCCAGGGCAGTAGTCGAGAAGCATGTATAGAGAATCGAAGTCTTGGAAGGAAGTGACGAGGGTCGTGATGAAGGGGTGTCCTGCGACGGCTGAGAGGACATTGCGTTCGTTGCGGACGTGCTCGACTTGTTTTAGGCGGATCACTGTGGACTCAAGTCAGTATACCCAAATGTTGATCGAGAACACAGGTCGAACGTACCGTCCACCTTTCGGAGAATCTTCAGCGCAAAGACCTTTGGCTCTTTCTGGTTCGTGTCTGCCTTGAGCGTTGCAAGCCATACTCTCGCGAATGTGCCTATGAGAACACGCTGGTCAGCAATTGACTCTCCTCATATCCTGTGATATGCCATACCTGTACCCAAAGTCTTCAGCAGATGAAAGTCATTCACGTTCAAGCGATGACTCGAAAAGCCCACATGCTTGTCCTCCCCTCTCCTCACGATCTCCTCCGGCTTCAGCGTGTGCTTGTCGGCCTCCCAATGCAGAATCTGCTTCCTCTCGTTCTCATGCTCCCTATGCTCCTGGCGCGACTCCTTGCGCGCAAGTGAGCCATGCCGATTACCATTCCCACCAGACGGTGAAGCAGGCGAAGACGAATCGTTGGTGCTAGCTTTGCGGAGTTTGTGTGGGAGGTCGCGAAGGTGATTTATGGCTGCCGCGGCCATGGCGATGTGGGGAGGACGCGGAGTGTGGAGAACTGCTGCTCAGGAGGGATCCAGATTTCTTCAGGCGGGTCTCGTGAAGTCTGGCAATGGACGCGGAATGGAGTCCGCTCAAGTCATTATATGCACTTTCCGTGCTCCTTCTCGTGGTTGGAGACTTAGGCACTGTTCTGTGCCTACCCGGCGAAGCAGGATGCGTTTCCCAGTGCAATGTGCTTCACGATGCAAGTTGAGCAAGCGCAATTCCCGCGATGTTCGAGGGGGTGTCTCAAACAATTGCTGCCGTTTCGAAACAGGCGTATGCAAACAGGATGTACTGGATCAAAGGCGAGAACGTTAGAAGAGTGAGAAGAGAAATTCAGCGGTGAGGCCCGATAGCAGAACACGAAACAACGAGGTGAAAAAGTCCAAGTTCAACGCAACGGTTACTCTCGTCCCATGTCTAAGCAAACGAAAGCTCGATGACGGAGCGGCTGCGCGCTAGCGCCCCATTTGACACTTTTTGCCAGGGTCCAGCCCCCAATCCCATGTCTCTTGCCTGGCCTTGCCTTGTGAGGGAAGTCTGGAGTGTGAGATGGGTGAACCCCCACGAGGTGCGTGGCAGGTCACGAGTAACGTGAATGACTATGCAGATGTGAGATGTGCGGAAGGTGCGATAGATCAGCGTGCGCGCGATCTGTCGGAGTGTCTGAGATCGGGCAATCACCACTCGGGTTTGCATTGAGAGTGGAGGAAGGTTCGCGCAGGTGACCATGGCATCATAATTGCTGGTATACATGCGCTTCAAATGCAATGTTGCAGTGTCCAGAACAGCCCTTGTACCTAGATGCGAGTGCTCTCCACATACTTGCCATGTAGGACACATAGACAACTCCGGCATTATAGATGACAGAAGACAAGACGCAGGTAGCAGCCCAGGAGACTTGGCTTGGGAGACATCCGACTTACTCCTTCATAAAATAGCGGAAATTGCACTGTCGGCTTCGCCTGCCATCTGATCATGAAGATAGACGGTGCTTGTTTCCAAATCTCGTGACATATACACCTCTTCCTGTATTCATGCTTCACCTTCTCAGAACGCCCGCCATGCTTGGAATGTTGTGTACATATTTTACAGTAAATGAGACTCGAGACAGCTCATGCCTGCGCTCTCGTGTTCATGATAAGGCCGACAATCAATCTGTCAACATGTGTTAGCCTTCGTTCCTTCAACGTGGCATCCAATACTGACCCATAGAGACCCAAAACTTCACCGAAAATCAGGATGAGCACCATGCCAACAAAGATTCGTGACTGCTGCATGTATGACCGCACGCCCTGATCACCCACTATTCCTATCGCATACCCAGCCGCCAGGCCCGCGCCTCCAACTGACAGGCCGCATCCCAAGTGCATGAATCCATTGAACAAGCTGTAGCTGTCCGGGTTGAGGTTGCCAGCAATGAGCACGGCGATGACGAGGGCGTAGACTGCGATGATACCCGACATGACCACGGGGATCAGTGACTACCTTTCGTTAGCCTCTTGACCTCCTCCTTCTCTTGTATAGTGATCGCACCTTCATGATTAGGTCAGGTCTGTATGTGCCGATACCCGATATGCCAATGCCACTCTTGGCTGTTCCGAAAGCTGCGCCTGCGCATCCCAGAATCATCTGTTCGAGGTCAGTCGTGCTATCATCGAGGGCGAGTAGAGATTCTGGCTCGAGGCACGTACGGCGAAGGCGATGCCCGCAAAGGAGAAGAAGACCGAGAACGGAGGGCTGAATTCGTTGTCCATCTTAAGATCTTACACCAAGCTAGAGGAAGGCGGAAGGGAAGAGCGCGAGATGCAGGTAGCAAAGCTGGTGATGGGAGTTGCTTGCTGTCGAACGTTATGACGGATTCCGGACGATGGACGAGCTCGCGCTAGTGCTTGGTAGATGCCAAGGTGATGACCTCGTTTTGGCATGGCGCCTTCTGCTGGGGAGTCCACGGGCCAAAGCCAAAGAACCAAGATCAACTGCAAGAATACCTGAACGCACGGGCAAAGTACGGCTACAGAATTTACACTTCAATCCATCCACTCTTGCCTGTGTTTACACGGCTGAAGGAGGCAAGTGGTTGTTTATTCGTCGGCACAGCCGCATATTTTTGTCGTCGTCAGGTGTTTCTGTGTACAACTTTGTACGGCATATCTGAGCTCGCGCGGATTCTGTAATAAGATCCCTGTCGCCCGGGCGGTGCATACAACTTCACCCATCGCACCTGCCAGCCTGCACAGCTGCCTCCTTTTCCCTGACCTGACGAACGCGTTGCTCATATAAGCCCGCGACCGCGCCTTCCCGCCATCAGCGCCATTCTCGCTGTGCTGACGTCTCTCACTCTGGACAGGGCCAAGTGCCCGGCAATCGAGCTTCACTTCCGAGACAGGCAAGAACCTCAAGAAAGAAGCAGCGGCACCTGCAACCTGCACCTGCCCTCGCAATGGCCGACTACGGCTCGCAGCAGGGCCAGCACTATGGCAGCAGCCAGTACGGCGGCGGCGGCCCGGCGCACCAGCGAGACAACGCGTTTGCTGAGGTGTTCGGCGGGCCACGACCCAATCCGCGCAGTCAGACCATGACTTCACAATCCTATCAGCCCATGACCGCCGACCGCGCCCAAACAATGTCCGGGCAGCGGCCACCGCCCGTTCGCCACTACCAGCCTGGCCCAGCACGTGGGCCGCCTCCGCCGCACACCAGCAGCTACGCCCCGTCGACCCAGCGAAGTCCGCCAGGTGCGCCTCCGCGAGGGCCGCTGCCTGCACCACCGCCGCTCAACACCTCCTTCCCTGCCCAGCAGCAGCGCTTCTATCCGCCGCGACAGGAGAGCAGGGGCGGCCCGCCATACTATCAGCCTCCTCGTCCTGCTCCTCCCGGCGGGCCAGCACTCAACAACGACGCCTTTCGCAGCCAGTCTCTCGCTTCACAACCTCGTCCTCAGTTCCACACCGGCCCAGGCGGCTCATACAACATTGCACCGAGCATCTCGCCTGCGCATACCTTCCGCCAGCAGCCGTACATGCAGTCCGGCCCTCGCTCCACAGCTCAAGGCAGAATCGTGCCTGAACGTCCCGACGAACGCACAATGTCGATGAGCTCCTATGCACGAGATCACGACCACAACCAGACGATGAGTGGCCGAGTCATTCCCAGCAGACAGCGCATGTCTAATGAGTCTACTGCTACCACGGTGCCCGACTCTCCGGCGAGCCCACAGTCTGCTGTCAGCACTGCGTCGTCGGCTACAGTGATTGGTAAACAGCGCAGCGGCAGCCAGAGCAGCTTGCCTAGCAGAACTATGTCTATGGCATCTACAGTCGTGACTCCCACTGAGCGCATGGACTCCATGAGGCCCAACGGTCTGCAGAAAACAGAGTCGCAACGAGTGGCAGTGACGTCGAGAAGAGCGCCGCTCGTCTATCCTGCCTTGCTTTCTCGCGTGGCAGATTGCTTCCGGTCTCGCATCAATCTGGACGAATTGTCGAAGGATGGCTTGAATTACAAGAATTCGTTTACTGGCGAAGATGCTGTCACGCTCATCGCGTACATCATCAAGACCACCGACCGCAATTTGGCTCTGCTTCTCGGACGATCACTAGACGCGCAGAAGTTCTTCCACGATGTCCAGTATCAGCATCGCTTGCGCGACACCAAGAACGAGGTGTACCAATTTAAGGAGACTATGACAGATTCTGCTTCGGAACTGTCAGCGAGCAACGAGGTGAATGGAGTCTTCACTCTTCTGACCGAGTGCTACTCGCCAACTTGCACGCGCGATCGACTCTGCTATTCGATCGCTTGCCCGAGACGCCTGGAACAGCAAGCTCGTCTGAATCTGAAGGCACGACCAGTACTGCAGCAAGATGATGCAGCCCTACACGACGACCAGCTTGACGACACAGAACGCAAGCTGTGGATCCAGACCGTGTCGAAGGAGGTTGCAGAATCGATTGATGATCGAGAGAAGAAGCGGCAGGAAGTTTTGTCGGAAGTCTTCTACACCGAGCGCGACTTCGTCAAGGATCTGGAGTACCTTCGAGATTTCTGGATGAAGCCACTTCGCAATCCGATGGGTTCGCCCATTCCAGAAAACCGGCGGGAACGATTCGTGCGCACGGTATTTGCAAACGCCCCTGAAGTTTACAAGGTCAATTCGCGACTTGCCGAAGCTCTCACTCGCCGCCAACAACAAGGAGCTGTGGTTCGGAACATTGGCGATATCTTCCTTGAGCATGTGCCACATTTCCAGCCGTTCATCACGTACGGCTCGCAGCAGATGTATGCCAAATTCGAGTTTGAGCAGGAAAAGCGGACGAATCCAATGTTTGCCCGATTCGTGGAGGACACGGAGCGAATGAAAGAGTCGAGAAAGCTTGAGCTTAACGGATACCTGACTAAGCCCACCACACGTTTGGCTCGTTATCCGCTTCTGCTTGAGGGCGTTCTCAAATACACGGCCGATGACAATCCGGACAAGACCGATCTGCCAAAGGCCATTGCCATCATCAAGAAGTTCTTGCAAGCTGTCAACGAGGCGAGCGGCAAAGCTGAGAACCGCTTCAATCTGTTGCAGCTGAGCAGGGAGCTGCAATTCCGACCAGGCGAATATGTGGACCTCAAGTTGACAGACGAGTCGCGCCAGCTTGTGTTCAAGAGCACGCTGAAGAAGGCGCCGAATGACTCGGTTGCGGATATTCAGGCCTACCTCTTCGATCATGCCGTACTGCTCGTCCGGTCGAAGACGGTCAGTAAGCGAGAGCAGCTGAGAGTCTACCGCCGTCCGATTCCTCTTGAGCTTCTGGTCATTGGCGAGATGCACGAGATCATCCCCAAGCCTGGCATGATCAAGCGACCTTCCTCAGTGGGTCTCATGGCAACACGCACGCAGACAATGACGAGTGTCACTTCGAAAGATCCAAAGCAGCAAGGATATCCTGTGACTTTCCGACACTTGGGCAAGGGCGGGTACGAGCTCACTCTGTACTGCTCGTCTGCTATCCAGCAGCAGAAATGGATGGAGAATGTCGACAAGCAACAGACGGAGCTGAGACAACGCAGCAACGTCTTCAGCAAGGATAATCTCAGCGAAGGCTTCTTCAACGCTTCTACACGCGTCAACTGCTGCGTACCGATCGATGGAGGCCGCAAGCTGGTGGTCGGCACTGATGCGGGAGTCTACGTATGCGATCGCAAGCCAAGGGATGCATCCATCAAGCCCAGACGGGCCCTCGAAATCAAGGGCGTCACGCAGATCGATGTGCTCGAGCAGCACTCTATCTTGCTGGTTCTCAGAGACAAGACGCTTTACTCCTACCCATTGGAAGCCCTCAGTCCAGACGCTGGTCAACCAGGCATCAGCAAGCGAGGTCGCAAGATCACACATGCCAACTTCTTCAAGTCGGGCATTTGCCAGGGTCAGCAGCTCGTGTGCTGCGTCAAGACGTCTGCTCTCTCCAGCACGATCCGCGTGTATGAGCCCATGGACAGCATGACCAAGAAGAGCAAGAAGTCTGGACTGGCGAAGATGCTGGCTGGCAACGAGGATGTGCTCAAGCCGTTCAAGGTTCGTAAACGCCATTCTCTTCATCTCACTTCTTCAAGTTCAGCGACACAAGTACAAGATTCTATCGAGCCTGTTCATCGCGCATCGAGCGATCTCCATCACAAGGTAAAAGTGGCGGGTGGAAATGACGTGCACCGTGAGCCAGGTCTTCTTCTCTTGGGCACCAAGGTCAGATCATGCATGCGTTGCGTTGATGGCCTTTATCATTTACAAGCACTCCCTTTCTTGTTTCATTTGTCACTACTTGTGCTTCGTATGCTCTGCATTATTCAGCTGGTGCTAACCTATATTTCATTTTCCGCAGGAGTTCTACATTCCCACCGAATCCTCCTCTATCCACTTCCTCCGCTCCAAGCTCTGCGTCGGCTGCGCCCGCGGTTTCGAAATCGTCTCCCTCGAAACTCTCGAAGCGCAGTCCCTCCTTGACCAAGCCGATACTTCTCTGGACTTCGTGCAACGCAAGGGCGAAGGCAGCGTGAAGCCCGTCTTCATCGAGCGCATCCAGACTGAGTTCCTGCTGTGCTACTCTGATTACTCGTTCTTTGTTAACAGGAATGGGTGGCGTGCTAGGCCCGACTGGATGATTACGTGGGAGGGCACTCCAAATGCTTTCGCGATCTTCACGCCGTATATACTGGCGTTTGAGCCGAGCTTTATTGAGATCAGGCATATGGATACGGGAATGCTGGTGCATATCATCACGGCGAAGAACATTCGAATGCTACATTCGAGCACAAGAGAGGTGAGTTCAGTCCTACTGGAAGATGGTGTGGGACAAGAGACTGACGAGGGAACAGATTCTGTACGCCTACGAGGACGAAATGGGAGAGGATGTGGTGGCATCGTTGGACTTCTGGTCCAAGCCAGACGGTCAAGCACAGCCCGGTCATCAACGTCCGTCTAATGGCCCTACCTCTCCGCCACAGCTCCCACAGATTGATCTGAACGGCCGTTGATGATCACTCTACTCGACTCTCGACTCGCTTGCTCGCTTGCTCGCCGCTGCTGCTCCTACATCCGGCGTCGCAGATACCATAGATGTCCATAGACTGTCTTTTGCTAATCAACATTTGTGTGTACCAGACTCCGGCTCGAAGTGGCCTGCTGTACATGTCAAATATGATGCGGACAATCAACCATTCGAGTGGCGCATTCACTGGGCAATGGGCACGCACGTCTTCTCTGCTCAGTCGGCCAACTTTGAGGTGGCAGAGGTGCGAGACGCGATGATGAGACCATTCGAGGATGATGAAGCTGCAGAGGGTGGCTACGCGAGAGTCATCTCAAGAAGCTCGACTGTGCGCGTCCACTTGACCAAGACTCCTCTTCGCGACATCTACGAGACACCAGATCTGGGTACAACATCACACCTCGCTCGCACCCGATCGCACATTCGTCCCGCAACCACAAGCGCAAGTGCAGGCAATATACTTCAGCCCATCAGTATCAACAAACACCACAACCGCACCAACACAACGTACAGCACATACCTCCCGGAACGCTCACTCAGCATCATGGACCGCGGTCGACCAGTGCGCAAGTCATCGGCTTCTTGCTGGCCGGGCGTAGGACGCGAGCTGGGCACCAAACCAGCGGAGGAGTGGAAGCGAGACAAGGAGGGGCGTACTTCTTCTGTGGCAGATTTGCATTTCCGTTGATGGTGTGCGTGCGGGACCTTTGTTCATGTGCGCTGGCATTGTTCTTATTGGCGGACGGGTTGTGTGGGAATATAATTACTTGCGGTATGCGTTTAAATATGGATGGCCGGCTGGATGAGGTGGACATGGTGTGCTTTTTTTTCGATTTGATCAGCGTTGATTGCGAGTGAGGGAAGGGAAAAGTGTATGAATATGCATTGTGAGCGGTGCGTAGAAAGTTTACATGAAATTGTTGACTTTGCATCAGTTCCATATGTCTCCTTATCTGCCACCAGGCACGGGATCAGAAGAGCATGGTTACTTAAACGTGAATGGACATGACAGAAAAGACAAGAACCATCTGCTCTATTGTCTGCATGATGGTCTCAAAGATAGTGCTGTCGACGCACAGAACGAGGTCGGCGAGAGCATCAGCATGGTCATGAACCATTCGGGCTGCCCGTACGAGCCAAGGCTCCCGCTTTCTAATGATCTACGTAAGCTGCATATCGACAGCGGAGAGGACGCGCCGATCCTGACCCGTTTATGGTCCTGCCAAGAGGGCAGGGGTGTGAAGTGTTTCCTAATCACTTCGAAATCTCAGCCTTGTGCTCCGACAGCGCCTGTCTCCACGATATTGGGATTGTGCCCGGCAAACCGGGTCCCGGTCTATCCTATAGCAGTATCTCAAAGCAGCCACTGCTGATGTTCAGCCTCAGGATCTGCGTATGCAAGTTGCTGGTGTTCCCTTGACAGCCCCCAAGCTCGCCGAAACGAGATCGGGACTACTTCCAGATCGGTCATGTTGCAGTCTCCGACATGCAAGCCATGCGTCAATCTGAGAGGCTTCACAACATCAAGCGATCAACGCCCAGCGCGCAGGCACTCCGCCTCCACTTCATCCTCCGGTGGCTTGACAGGCATGCGCATCAAGCTTGAGGCCAAGCACCTCCCAGTATCAGAGCCACAGTGCGGTTCGTGGCCCGCAGACAGCCCGTACGCAGTATCGAGCTCAATGCGGCTTAGCTCGGTCTTGCTCAGGATAATTATGTCAACTTCATGGCATTCATATTCATCCGAGATAATGTCAGCGGCATCATGGCATAGGGAGAGTCGATGTCAGGCAGTGGTGCTTTATCAAATTCAAGGAACCTGATCAACATGAAGCTGTTGGGATGCGCAACATATAAGGAGGGCGATGGCTCCATCAACAGCAGCTCATCAAACCTCATAGATGCCACCTTACTTTGGAGCCTCACTTCCACCAGCACTACATCTCTTTGTGCAGAAACCACAATCTTCCAACAACTCCGAGTTGACCATCCTTTTTGCTGAAATCAATGGCAAGCCAGTCGCAGCCAATGGATGCTCCACCACCAAATCATCACGACGGAAGCACGTCGACTCATCACGATCCAATGATGGCAAGTCAGATGCTGTCGCACTCGATGCCGTCCGAGTCGCCGACAAATCCAATGAACTGGCCTCTGCATCGTAGGGTGTACACGACAGCTTGTGGATGGTTGTTCGGCTTTGGAGCGTAAGTGTCCCAAGTCTTCTGCTGTGGAAAGCCCATATGTTGAGACAGTGCTAACCAGATATCAGTGCCTTTGGCTTGACCTCACTATCCACGGGCTTCATGCCCATTGCAATGGAGTTCAATGTCTCGACAACGGTATCGATTCTCGCATTCTCAATCTACCTCTTTGGTGTAGCTTTTGCTCCAGTCTACTCTCCACACGTTGCAGGTATGTGATCGTATGACCGCACTCACTCAATAATATGCTGACAATCCTCAGAACGTATCGGACGCTCCATCTTCTACTCCGTCACCTACTTCGTTCACTCCCTCTTCATCCTGGGTGCTGCTCGTTCGAACAGCATCGGAGCACTGCTCGTCTGTCGCTTCTTTGCTGGCTTCTTCGCTGGACCATCTCTCGTCTTAATCGAAGGCACATTTGCGGATATATGGTCTGCAGAAACTACGAACACATATTATGCCGTCCTTGGCTGTGCGTCGTATATTGGCGCCGCGCTAGGACCATTGATCTGTGGCTTCGTCGTTACTGCGAGGGATTGGAGGTGGAGTCAGTACACCGCTCTGATGGTTGATCTGGCTATCCTGCTTTTCGCTTCTGGTATGCCAGAGACATATCAGCGAGAGATCCCTCGACGTGAGGCCCGACGTCGGGGCGAGAAATTGGAGCAGCCACTTGCCGAGTCGGGAGTCACCATCGGCCAGATGTTGAAGACCACGGTGCTGGACCCCTCGGTCATGTTGGTTAGCGAGCCCCTTGTCATGCTCGCAACGCTTCACTTGCTGTGGAATTGGGCTGCGCTATTCCAGTGGTTCATTACCGTGCCAACTGTCTTGAACATGGTCTATGGCTGGACTTTACAAAGGGCAGGTGTTGCCTTCACCTCGGCAATCATTGGCAGTGTCCTGGCTGGCGCGACATCAATTGGCATTGAGCAATTCTTCTACCGGCGTCACAAGCGATCTGGGAGCATGAAGCCTCTTGCTATTGAGCTGCGCTTGATCCCAGCACTTCTCGGTGCTCCTCTGATGCCTGCTTCTCTCTTTTGGATCGGCTGGACTGCGGAGCCTCAAACAAGTCCCTATGTTCCCATCGTCGGCACCGCTGTCTACGTCTATGGTTCTCTGCTCTGTGTTATATCCATCGTTCCATACCTGTTCGATGCGTACCCACCAGCTGGCACACTGTCTGCCCTCACGATTGCAGCTGTCATGCGCATCCTGCTTGGAGCCGCAATTCCATTGTGCATCCTTCAAGCATTCACGAACATCACTGGCGCCTGGGCCCTAAGTGCTCTGGGCTTCGTGGGCTTTGCTGTTGCTCCAGCGCCTTTCGCATTGTTCTTCTTTGGGAAGAGGCTCAGAGCGCGTAGCCGATTTTCGACTCGTCTGTCCATTCATGGCAATAGCACGTCGCATGGTGAAAGCCACGTGAAGCTTGAAGCTTAGTACGTGCGACGGATCTCAAGACTCGATCATTGGCGGCTGTGTTGGCGTTCCGGAGACCGAGGAGGTGGACAGGACGGAGCCGCGGGGAAAGCGGCGGGGAACAGGCGGGCAGGTGGGTTGCAACAACTTTGACCAATCATCACGTTCCGGTCTGAGCTCCGCTCTTTACCAACCACATAAGAAATGTCCTCCCTAGCGTTGCTTAACTTGAACACTAATGCATTTGTTCTGATCCCGAAAAAGCGTTCTCATCCCGTCACAATGGTCGCAGTGTCCACTTGCGGAGACGAGCAGCTGTTTTGCCACGATCTGAGACGTCGAAATATTGCATTAATTCGGTGGCACAAGATCGTGGCGTTAATGCATTAGCGCCACTCTCGAAAGAACGACCCTTGGACCCCTGCTTTTCTCGACCAGTCTGTAATTGTTCATCAAAATATGATGTCTGCCCGCATGAAGATTGAGCTAAACGCTGTAGCTCGGGCAAGCGCGTCTAGCCAGGTCTAATTGTCGAGATCCCCAAAGCAATCCACTCATCCCAACATCGTATCTGCATGGCATCGCCTGAATCTGTTTGGGCGCAGACCTTGCTGCTCTACACAGACACTGATGAATTCACCCTATGCTCGCCCTGACTCGGCCGATCGTGCTTCCGAACCTACACCCAAGACGCGGACCGCGCAAACCGGTCGCAAGAATGTGCGCAATGCCTGCGAGAGATGTCGCATGCTCAAGCACAAGGTACGCAGCCGATCGGCATCAACCACCCCGTATTGAATTGACAAGTCCACCAGTGCACCGGAGTCAAACCATGTATGCGATGCGTGAAAAGCAATGTGGAGTGTGTGGTCCCCGAGCGGAGTCACGAGAGGCTTCAGCGAGACCTTCAAGACCACAAATCTTCGTTACACAAGATCTACCAGCTACTTCGCGTTCAAAAGGGCGAACAACAGACAAAGCTTCAGCAGATCGCCTCTAACAGCCAAGATGCTGGCGACTTTGCACGTAGGATATCCTTATTATCTTCGGAAGCCGAGGAAGACGATGATGCTTCCGAAGCGTTGAGCGAGATGTGAGCTGGTGTCCGCCACTTTGCCAATGACAAGCTAATCGAAGACTCAAGGTCGATGCAAGCGGACCAAGTGATGGATGTCTCTGACACAGACAGTCAACAGATAGTGGCCAAAGTTAGCCCGGACCGAGGTGGCGACTTGTGGTTTACATCGAGTCTCAACATCTCCGATGCCTCGCTGAGGTCTTTTGTCATCGCTGGACTCAAGCAGATCTATCAAAACAGCATGGAAACATCGCTGTCTTGCTGGCTTACACCTCAAAATTCGCCATACGAGAGGCGACTGACTCTAACGAGGCGAGTCGAACCGACCGCAGAGTCCCCGTTACAGCAACCCATGCTACTCTATGAACGTGCTCATCATCTCGATAAGGCGTTCTCCGTCCTCCGCACCACACCTCTTTCTCCTGCTGAGGATGCCGAAGCATCCAAAGCACTCAATATCGCCGTGCTATCCTTCGCCAGCCAATGGTCCATTTCTGGCCGGGAGGGTAGGGACGGTTCACCACTCAGCGTTGATGATAAGGCCCGCGACTCGAGTAGCCTCGAGTACCAGATCAGAAGGCGTCTCTATACCCAGCTCGACGAAAGCCTCGCTCGACTATCAAATTGCACGTCCTTCCGTGTGATCACCGCGAGGCTGATCCTATTCTTTGTTTCGAGGCCGCTCAATACCGAGGAGAAAAACATTATGCACAATATTCTGAGTGATGATGGGAGTGCTCCAGCTAGCCCTGGGATTCCAGATACTTCGCAGGCCCAGGGCGGCAATT
Source organism: Scolecobasidium constrictum UM 578 (assembly GCA_000611715.1). NCBI lineage: Eukaryota > Fungi > Ascomycota > Dothideomycetes > Venturiales > Sympoventuriaceae > Scolecobasidium > Scolecobasidium constrictum. Next base: position 654,032 of record AZYM01000161.1, read on the forward strand.
TGCTTTTCGAGTTGTTAGCTGCCGAGAGTCGTGCGGATCATCTGCGAACCGCCATTCACCATCTCTCATGGTGGAGCCGGCGCATCAAACTCTTCTTGAAGCGGACATCACCAAGTCAGACTCCAGGCCATATGTATCAAGGACCGCTTCGGCAACGTATCCTACAAGCATGCCCACACTTTAATCTTCTTTGCTGGTTTTCGGTCATGCTGGATACGGCACGATCAACTCTTCACCGTCGACCACTGATTCTTGATGACCAGGGCACTGAAGCTTTGATTATAGGTCACGGTGCGGACGAGCCGACGACCATCTACCAGCAATCACCAGATGAGGACACGAAGATGGACACGATCGACGAGAACGTGGATGCAGCTACTGAGATTTCTGGACCTTCTGAGGTCTGGCAACCCCTAGTCGCGAAGCCATATTCACCGTGTGACAACCCTTTCGAGCACCCGCGAGTCGATTTCACCAAGCGCATGGGAAGTGTGCTTCAAGATGCGACCCCGATGACTGTTCTGATAATTCGAAAGGCTGCGCATCTGCAAGCCGCGATGTCTAATGCAGCCTCACCAGTGGAGATAGAGCAGCGCATTGCCGATGTTCTCGACGTGTGCAGCAAGTGGGATGTCCAATACCGACAATTCTTCGACAACTGCATGATCGAGCACGTCAACCTTCCGTTCACCGTTCGATCTTGGTACGTCATGATCTTCGGGCATTTCCTTGTCGGTGTTCTGCGGGCCATCGAGCTGATTGATGAACACGATAACGATCCGACCGTCTCGACACCACAGCAGAAACTTAGACTGTCTACTTCCGTGGTCTTGTGGCTGCAGAAAGACTACAGCTATAAGATTGCGAACATGACGAAGGTCTCGAGCCTGGATCGCACCATCAATGGCACAGATCAAACCAACCTCCACTTTCATCCCGTACTACGTCCCGGATCACTCCTCACGGAGCCTGGCCCGGACATCATGATCTTCGGGCTGAAGAGCGCATGCGACATCATGTTGGCATGGGTGAAGGTTCTCCGCGCGCCACCTGCACTAGCCGATGCTCGCAATGTCTGGATACGGAGGAATGTGGACGCGCACGACCTGATCGGGCATATGTTGAGCTGCATTGATGCAATGACCCAGCTTGGGCGGTTGTCCGCCTTTGCAGAGAGCACTGCAAATATCTATCAGCATCGATTGGATGCGCTGAGGAGGGGTCATATGTAGCGAGATATCCAAGTTTGTGAATTATGTGTTACTACTGCTGCTGGGTGCATGTTCTGATCTGTGATGTACGTCTCTGCCTAGCATTGTCGTCGCGACAAAGGTCCCAGGTAACACCGCGTGGAGGTGCAGAGTCCGATTTCGTTACCCTCGGCGCAAGTCGCTATTAAGAGACACCATTCAAGATATTCTTCACTCTGCGAATGCGCGCTCGCTCTTCATTGAGCAGTTCAGCCTCAGCCTTCAGCTTCGCGATGTCGATCTTCTCCTTCTCGATGTCCATCTTGCGACGCTTCAAATTGAGTTGCGCTTCATGGACCTTAAGACCAAGCTCCGCCTGGTCCAGCGTCTGCATCTCATTTTGCACACCCTCTATGTTCTTCTTGGCAGCTTCAAGTGACTTTCGGCCATCTTGCGAGATCGTGTCAGCATCACGGACTTGCTGTTTGAGCAGCTCAAGTTGTTCAGCGAGATTAGCTTTGCGAGGTGAATGCTGCAGAATCCACTTCCAAGAGTTGATTTTCTGTTGCAGCGTGAACTTCTGATAGCTGTCGTTGCTTTCTCCCGCCCCAGCTACATTGAAGCCGTAGCCGTGCTGGAAGTAGCTGTTGCCAAATGCTGCCCCGAGGACTTCGGTAGGACCACATTCATGCTCCTCGGCAACTGGGCAGACCACATACTTCGCTAGCCTGAAGTTCCGATGAGAAAAGGCCGTTCTTGCTATTGCGGCTGACAGGCCCATCATCTCAGATGAGGTCTGCTTGTCATGTTTTTCCCATCTCGACAGTGGTTTGTACGAGAACCCAACGTAATTGAGGGTGATAGGGTCAGAGCGACGAGATGCGTCCTGAATACGCTGTTTCACTACATCCATAAACTCCTGCATTCTGTTGAGCTTTCGAGATGGAGGGTCGCTGTCTGCATAGCGTACACTAGCAGGGGCGTCCTTTCGAGGTTTCACCTTGTTCGGGTCATAATATGGGGCAAGGTAGCGCCGCCAGCCTGCTTGATTACGTGCAAGGACGTGCTGCTTATGATCAAGTCTGTCGATAATGTACGCAGTACGGAGCTTGTCTCGATCTCGCGTCCTATAGTCCCGATAGGCATCTGCGCGTTTCAGAATCTCTTCCCATTCGTCGGCCGTCGGTCCTAAACCTTGGTCGTCGACGAGGAAGATCATATAAACGACAGCCACATTGGTCAAAACCCATGGATCGTTGTACAACCGGACCATGGCGCACACATCACGCTTCCTCTGGCCCAGATGCGCGTGTGCGAGGTTATTGTGCAGGATTTCCCGTAAGAAGCAGGTGGGAAAAGTGGCCAAGGTCGGCAGGTGAAGACGCACAAATTCTTCGTATGTCAGTTTCTGCAGTGCTGGTCTCTTCGCAACCACCACCTCTTGGTGGTAGATGGATTTGAGCAGGAAGTGGAACCCCTTAGCAAGCGCCGCAAGGTAGTCATTAGTGACTGAATCATCCTTCAGTACCATGGCGGTCTGACTGGCTTCTGGAATAGGAGCAAACTCTTTGTGTTCCTCTTCTCGAGAGACGACTCCTCCAGCTATCCGTTCGGTGTCCGATTCAGAATCGGAGAAACCGAGTGCTCGAAAGACAGTCCTTGTCTCCTCAAAGTCAGCTTTGAGAGAGGTCATGACGGCTTTGAATTTATGCCCGTAGTCCATTTGGCGGTCAGACGTAGCCTCAAGCTCGTCTTCTCCACCTGTCATGGCTGCGACATTGCCACCACCTCTCGAGGAGCTCCCTTTCATCGGGGAAGACTCGGGAATACGCACGTCAGCATCATCGCTGAACTCTTCAGACTCTGGCTCTTCAGGCCGAGTTGAGTGCGCGCCTTTGGAGTCATCGCGACCTTCACGGTCGGATTCATCCTCTGGCGGTGGTGTATGAGGAATGAGCATTTCTGACAAGCCTCGTACTTGGTCATCATTGCCGCGATTCCTGTTGGCCCATTCTGGGGATTGAATTAACAAACTTCGTCTTGGTTTTTGACGTTTGCTCATTTGCTGCTGTTGTGTTTTGTGAGGCAGTATTCAAGACGCTTTGCCTTCCAGTTCAGCAAAATCGAGATGGACCGTGGGCAGGGAAACCTGCCTGAGGCAGCAGTTCTGGCCCTAGCTTCTCGCCTCATCTTTCGTTATGTTCCAAGGATAGTTTTGAGCTACTATAAAACCAGCACATTCTTCGAAGTATTTCAATGCCACCGAAAGGGAAGCAAAAGAAAACTGCAACAAAGAAGATATATCACAAAGAAGTCAGTGGTCACCTACATCGACGATGGGTGGACAAGATCGAGCTACAGTGTCTTCAAGAAAGGGCCACTTTCGAGAACGACACTGCCAAGCTCGATCGACTTCAAACAGACAATGACGCTGCGCACAAGATGATTGAAAGCTTAGAGCGTGAGCTGAGTCAACACAACCAGACCCTTCAACGTCGTCGTACCGAGAAGCAACGGTTGGCCCAAAGAGTCGAGCAGTTACAGAAAGCGACAGATGCGGACGCTGCAGAACTCGAGGGACTTTTTGACCAGTTCAAAACTGGGGACCATGACATGGCGATGAATGCCTGTGATGGATTGCAAAAAGAAATAGATGCCTTTGCTGGGTTGGAAGATGCTTTGGAAAAGCGTTTCTCTGACAAGCAAGCCGAGCTGACAAGACTTGATGAAGAGTACCAGTCTCTGCAAGAGCATCTTGAAGAACTCCAGGGAGATTTGGAAGATGTTAAAGGCGAGCGCGACAAGCTGCAAATTAAGCGCGATGCTTTGCAGGCAGAGCTAGCTGACGCAAACACGGCATTCGACGAAAAATCCTCTGAGCTGCGAAATGCTGGCAGCTCGTTGAAGAAGCTTGAAGATCGTGTAGCTGAGTTGCAGAATTCGTATGATGATGCAGCCGGCAAACTGAAAGTGCTTGACGTACAGCACCGCAACCTACAGGAAGCACATGGCAAGCTGCAGACAGATTGCACCACCTTACGTTCCGAGAGAGCTGAGAATGAGCGAGTTCGGGAGGAGACGGCGCGCCGGTGTGGTGAGCTGGCTACCAGCGTCGAAGGGCTCAAAGCCGAGAATAGTGGACTTGCAGCGACACTCAAAGCTGCTCAGGCCGCGAACAGCAATCAGGGAAGTGACCTGAACGAGTTAAATCGCAAGCTTGAGGCGGCAGTGGGGAAGTATGCACAGCAACGAGAGCGTGCGAAAGATGCCTCGCGCAAAGAATCGGTCATGCGTGCAGAACTTGCGGTTATGCGACAACAGCGAGATCAAGCTGCAATTCGATATGCTACACGCACAGCAGACGAAATCACGCGGCTCAAGCTTGAACTAGAGTCGCAGAAGACTCGCAATGCGGAGCTTGTTGCTGCTCAACCAAGCAAAGTCAAGGCTGAAGTTGGTCGCGCTGAGACTGCTTTGCAAACCAAGCTCGAGAAAGAGTTCGATGACAAGCTCAGGGATGCTCTGGTGAAGCAAAAGGAGCAACTCGAGGCCTCCCACCGATCCGCCTTAGACGAAGCAGAGAAGGCAGTGAAGCAGAAGACCAAAGACTCCCTAAAGACAAAATATGCCGACAGACTCGCGCGAAAAGTGCGAGCCGCCGAGGAGAAGGTCAAGAAAGACGAGCAAGCTGCACACGAGGCGACCCTCAACTCGAGCGTGAAGAATGCAGAAGCTGAGGTGGAACGCAAACTGAATGCTGCACATGAATTGGAAGTTGCATCAAAGGTTTTCGAGGCAGAGAACAAGCTTCGAGACACGCTGAATGCTGCTCATGCCGACGAGCTGAAGTCAGAGATCAGCAGGGCTGAGCAGGCACGCGAAAAGACTCTCAATGCCGGGTTCAAAGACAAGCTAGACCGCGAACTCACTGAATTGGGTCGGAAGCGGGATGACGAACTCATAGAAGTGAATCGCAAAGCTCGGGCGGATCGACAGCGGCTGCTGCGCCAGATTGAAGAAAATCGCACCGAAGCTGAAGGCTGGCAGAACACCACTAGTGACTACGTGCACGCCACGTACAGTGCTATTGGTAAATTGTCCGACGCGCTCTATATCCAACATGCAGGAGGAGAAATCCAGCGTGAAGACGGAACCTGGGACCGTTTCGAAGCAGTTTTCGACGCTCTCAGCGATGAGATTAGCTTGATGAGAAGCCAGCGCAATGGTCTCACGAGAGCGGTCCAGATGGAGACAGCGGCTAGCGACAAGTTGGCCATTGAGCTCAATGCAACCAAGCAGCAGGTCGAATCTTATGAAGCTGTCTTGAGTGAGCTGCTGAGCATCAAGGTTGATGATACCTGATGCGAGGCATAATGGGTGGAAGAATTCTGCACCTCCACGTGGTTCCACCCGGGCAACTTGATGTCGATCATCGAGGCTAAGCAGATGGTGTTAGTGTTGTAATTCCATGGGCAAAGGGGTGGGACTTGGGAGTCTGTACAACGAAGGTATGGACATTAACATGCTGTGGCTAGCTAATGCGGTGTAGCGGCGACAGAACAACTCACCGATTGTCTCAGAGATCTCTTGGCGATGGTCGAGAGGTAGAGACTCATGGGACATAATGTGCATTGCGCTGGGTTCCCCAGACCTTCTGAGGTCATTCGAAACATTGGCCCACTGTGTTGCCATGTGCAAGAGCCCTCACAGTTGCCAGCTGCAGTGTCTGCAGCATCTCTGCCGTTGGATGGTCAGTTGAACCCCTTCCAGTAGACCGCGTAGGTGGCCAGGACCAAACACAATGAGTCGTGCGAACAGTAGCTCCCAAATCGGCCAATCGTCCAAGGCCGCAATCCATGGCGCCTACCACCGATTCATTCTTCTGCAATATTAGCTGATAAGGTTGGACAAGACCATCTGAGACTGTACATGCTGCAACCTTGCTAACACTCACGAATGCGCTTCAAGTGACAAGATACCTGATCGCCAACCTTTGTGAACTTGGATATCGCTCAGTCGGTCATGTCTGGTCCTGGTTTTGACCCAGTCATATGTCAGCAAGATCTCGGCGTGCGCCCGGAACTTGCTGCGCGGCTGACCTCGTTGTTCGTCGCACAAATCAGTTTGACCAAAGGCGCCGTCTGCCACGCATCAACAAATGCCATTGGTGGTCAAAGAACACTGGAGTAGACTTCTGATCTGCTAAAGCAAGATCATATGAGCAGTCGAGACGTTGCGGGACAGAACTATTCTTGGCCTTGCGCACTCCGGGCTCCTTCTCTCAAGCTCTCCGATAGTGCAGTCAAACGTACCCCCGCTGTTGGCATTCTTTCATCCTCACGTTGAGTGCTTCGTCTCTGACCTTCCGCGTCCGGACATTTACATGGTAAGTCTCTCTTCCCCCCTCTTGACGTTCTTTTATCCTCACGTTGAGTGCTTCGTCTCTGACCTCCATTGTGTGAACAGTCTCTTGGTCCGAAGGAGTCTTCACGTGCTCGACTTCGCATTCAGCCATATCCGCCCGAGCAAGACCGGATCGCAAAGAAGAGGAGGAAGCATCGGACACCAGAGAGCGGTATATCGCGGATCGCCTTCTCGAAGTTGCCGCTCGCGAGGAGCGGGCTGCACGCGTGTTGTTTGACTTGTTGGCTGCTTCGACATCCAATGGTGTGGCGGAACGGATGATGGCGCCTGTTGTCATTGGATGGATGCGCCATGAACACGCGGTCCAGGGCCAATCTGCATGGAGTGATACTTGATCTGGTACTGAGGCTCTGAGGAGAGGACGATTCGCCCGAACGATGCAGGTTCGAGGCATGAACAGGAAAGGGAGAGGCACTTGAGATGGGTACATCAATTTAGGAGTACTTTACTGGTTGGACTGTACGATCTGGAATGTCGGGTTCAGGGATGAGCACCAAAGCTGAGCGTGGCGAGCCTTTCGAGAAGATTGATTCAGTGTTGCGCGCTCGTAGTCCACCTTCTCGACGACTATTCACGGCCTTGTGGACATCGGAGCTGGATTGCATTTTATTCTTGTCCTCTGTTTTTCATATAGTCACGAACACGCACTGTTGTACTTGCACGGTTGGTCATTGGCATCCAAAGAGTGAATCAAAAGAATCGCAACCTCTCATGGAGGCAAAAGCTGTCCAGCCGGGCGATCGTGGCCATCATGGAGTATGCATCAAGACCCAAAGTGGACCGCACTGGACATGGGACATCACCAGGAAGGAACACTGGCCTCGTGGGAGGTCGGGCATTCATGTCGCTGGTGATCGCAGGCCACATTCGACTATCCCTAGCGACTCGCAAAACATTGGATCCAGAAGGCTATGAGATCGTTGCCTGAGCGCTGTGAATCAGGCACCCAATGAGTTCGACCCACTTCCATGTACTCTCGGTCCACTTGCTTGTATCGAGTGAGCAACACAACAAACCAAGAATATACAATATGGAACAGAAGAATATTCAAGGTACAAAGCCTCAAACAAGCAACCAAGCGTATCGCGCCTTCAGGAACACCAGAAAGACATTGCTGGAGAAAATGAAGGACGTTGACGTGGACCCCACTGAGTCGAAGCAAGCGGAGTTCATGATCAATGTTGTCAATACCGAGACGCCCCTTCTGGACACGTACAGGGAAGCTGTTGCAAGAGAACGACTCGAAGGAGACAATCTTTTGAGAGCAGCCCAACAGAAGGTCAAAGCTATCAAGAACTACACGCAAACAATCGACGCGCAGAAGCGAGCGATGACCGATGCCGGCGTGCAAGTGGAGACAAACACATTCTCGCAGGACGCTGTCATGCAGACGAGTCCAGAAGACTTTTGGAGTAGTCAGTCCGTGCAGACGAACGTGTTGGAGTTCTACAGCAGCAGTGCTATGCAATCGACTTTAGCAGAGTTCTCGAGAGATGGTGCTGTGCAGACGAGTCCTGCAGATTTCTCAAGACATGGTGCCGTGCAGACGAGCTCAGAAGAGTTCTCCAACAGCTGCGCTACACAAACGAGCTCGAAGCAGATGCCGACTACGATGAACGAGGCCGATGCGCGACCATCGATAACTCAACGGCCGAGGACAGACACATCTGGCGAAGAGGAGTTGAGCAATAGATTTCGAGAGACATCCATTGTGAGGGAAACGCCGCTTGCGAATTCAGGCGCATCAATGCTTCCCCGGAGCAACTCATCCAACGTTATGGGCAGGTCGAAGTTTGGCTCGTTTGGGTCAGCAATTGGCATGCTTTCGACGTTCGGCTCGAAGAGTACACCATCACTGAGCAACCCGCTTGCGAAGACGTCTGGCTCTGATGGTCGGCCTTCGAGTACGATTACGAATCCCAGATTTGGTTCAACGATGGCAGGAACATCGTCACTCTTCGCATCGTTGGGCAATACATCCACATCACCGTGGAGGAGCTCGTTTGGCGCGTCTGGTTCATCTTCATTCGCGCAGTCTTCCTTCAACAGTATGCCTCGTGGTGCTAGCACACAAGATGCTGATGATGATGAAGAAGACGATGATGAGCCACGGATCGATCAATTCGACTTCCATTCTCCTTTGGGATTAGGTGGCGCCCAGGACGATGATACGATTTCACCGCGGGGTACCATGAGACCACGGAGTAAAGGCACCGATTCGATTCAGTCTCCCCCGATCCGACGCAAGACCGGCCATGACCGACATGTGCAACCACAGGATGATGAGATGGTTGATGGCGGTTCGAGTCGCGGTTCGCGAGGAAAAGAGAAAGAGAAGGCACAACCTGCTACGAAGCGACAGCTCGTATTGCCGAAGATGGGCAGGAAGAAGAGGCAGGGCGTTACCCAGGTGGATCCGTGTGGTCTGCCACTCTATGCCATGGTGCGAGGTGAACCGATCCCGATCGAAGACATTCCCGAGGCCAGCGATGAGCTCGTTGAGGAGCTACGTGATGCTGCTAACGGTGTGTACACTCGCGGAAAAGGCGGAGCCAGTCCACGCCATATGAATTGGATCACTGCAGCGAGGAATAACGACTGGTGTTATTATGCGTTTGCAATTGGCAGGACCTTGGCACCGAAGTGGGTGAGCAAGCGCATGTCTGCCTGTAATGGGTGTGCAGATGGCACTGGCTATCCTTGTCTCATTCATGGTGAGTTGGACGATGTCAAGGTGATCTGCTTCCTTCCGATAGAGGATGGCGAAGAGGAGCCTGATTGGGCAGAGATCACAACTTGGGTCCGGCAGTCGACGAAGACTGCAGGTCGCAAGTCGAAAAAGGTCGGTGATCAGTAGCTTGTCGGTCTTGAGGATCGTGCTTGCAACGTTCACTGGCTTGTGGCGCGAGCGAGGAATGATGATGTTCCGAGCTCACGTGCAGGCAACGGTTCAGATCGTGCTTGCTGCGGCCACTTTGGCGTGTTGGTGAAGAGACTTTGAGAGTCTTGACACTGCTTGTCGGTCGGAGAAGCAGGCTTCGGTCTGCATGCCTCATGACCATGGATGTGTGCCCGAGATGATTCGTGGCCTTCCATCGCGGACAGCGAAGGCGCATCTGCACCTCCTCGTGGTGCTTGTCTGGGCAACTCGGGCCGCTTGAGGCGGCTCGAGGCTAACGCAGAGCGCATGTGTAGTTGTAGATGTATATAGCATGCAATGCAAGTTGTTTTGTGCGTGGTGTGGGTGCATGCGGGTTGGCGGTTGAAAGCTGATGGCTTCCATTGCCGAGCGCCGTCGTCTGCGTGCTTTGCTGTGATGGTATGCCGCGATAGGTCTTTCAAGGGGTCTTAGTCGAGGTCAGCTCTGGTCTAACTGGAGTCATTCAGATCGTTCTAGGGTATTTTCATTGGATTTCCACATCTTCAAGCTCATTCATTCAATTGGTATCGTATGTACTCCTCGACGTTGCCAGAACGGTCCAGAACTCCGCGCTTGCTGCACGTGCCCGAATTTTATGCAGTTGGCGTCGCTCGTCCCGCCGATGAAGTCGCGCTCAGCCATGGACATTGGAAGATGCTGCTCTCCGTGTTTCACTCGATGGTCCTTGAGATATCGTTGTAATACAGCTGTAGCGTACGCTACGAGCTGCACTTGTGGCCATGAGCAGAAGGGCGACCGGGCGTTTCACAAGGTGGGATGGGGTGGAACCTACAACGGACAAGTGGTTGTATTGGTGAATGCGCCCGTGCTGTAGTGGCCTGTTTAACAAAGCAGATGTCCTTACTCCAGATCACCGTCAGAGCCTCTATGTCTCGAGGAAATGGTAAGAGTTCCGTACGGTGATGGAGCATTGTCTTCAAGACGGCGCTGCTTCAATGAAACTGTTGAGAATTGTATTCTGCGGCGCTGCTCGTGGAAGCTGAAGCCAATACCACGATCAATACCCGATGTCAAAGTCCGTCGAATTGCTGCAGTCTGACGCAGTCGGATGTCCAGCCGGTGCTTTGAAATTGATAGCTCGTATATCTCCTTCTTAACTGGCGCTCATTCGGCAAGTGCCCAGTCTTTCAAAGAGCCGTGCTTGTTAGCAAGCTTGCTGATTGCTCGTAATTGACTCAACCTCAGTTTTGCGGCCGTCTGGCCACCCAGATCGCTGTTCCGTACCTGTTGCGCTCGTATCATGGCTCTGGGCTCTGGTCGCTTCGTTGGCCGTATGGGATGCAGACGTGGTGGTATATACAAGACACTTTCGTTGAGAAAACTCATGAAAACAGGCCCAGAATGAAAAAGTAGATACGTACAGACGGAAACGAAAAGGAAGATTAAGCAGTATAAAAGTAAGGTGTACCAAAAACTCGGATATAGATTAAGATGTAATGTAATGTATGCGAAGATCGCGGTCTTACGTCGTTGAGAATCGCGAAGTCCTCTGTCTCCACAACTCTACTTACCCAAGTACGAAAGAAAAAAAATTATCGGATGGAATACGCAGACAAGCTTATATTACCTATCTTGAATTACTATATGGAGTGGTTGCATAGTGATAGCTTAAGAAGTCTAGAAGAGAATAGGAATTTTTTAGAGATCTTAGAGAAGGGAAGATTGTAGACTATAGATAGAACCGTATTTAAAGCCTTAGAATATACTAGAAGCTTAGATCTATCTAGTATATATTATGTAATATACAATCTATAGTATTCTATCCTCGAAGGAAAAGAGTCACTTAAAAATTATTCTAAATCTTCTAAGAATAGAATGCTATAGACTATATAAAATTATCTATTAAGCTATATTATATACTTCTAGACCTGGTCTACTTAGTACATATCTTATATTACGTAATCTGTTACTTTTAAGTATTCTATCTTAAAGGGGAAATAATTAAGTAGAGATTAGTCAAAAGCTTACAGAATAATACTGTACAGACTATAGATAGAATCGCTCACTAAGCTAGATCATATATTTAAGACTTAGATCTAAACAATATAGACTCTAGACTACGTAATAGTAAACGTATAAGTATTCTATTTAGAAGGAAAGAAATAAAATAGCAATTATTTTAAATAGAATAGGATAGACTATAGATAGAATTACTTAGAGAGCCGTATAGTATACTCTAAGACTAGATCTTTCTACTATATACTCTAGATCCTATAATATAATAGTTAAAGGTATTCTAGCTTAGCGAAAAGGAAAGTAAATAGAGATTAATATAAGAAGTTTATAAATAAACACTCTAGACTATAGATAGAATTACTTACTAAGCTAACTTATATATTTCTATATCTAGTCTATCTAGTAAGCACCTTAGATGACGTAATCTAGTACTTATAAGTATTCTATCTAGAAGAATAAGTAAGAAAATAAGAAAAAAACTAAAATCTAATATAAATTTAGCTAGAGGATAGATAGAATTGCTTACTAAGCGCTATGATATACTCTATAAGTAGATTCATCTAATGTATACTTTAAATTACGTAATATAATACTTATATCTAGTCTCTTTTAGATATAAGGTATTATTAAATTAAATTTATTCTAAGGGCTCTAAAGATAGAATATAATAGACTATTAATAGAATCGCTTAGAAAGCGCTATAGTCTACTCTAGGGCTAAATCTATCTACTATCGAGTTTAGCTTATATAATAGAATACTTAAAAGTATTTTATCTTAGCGGGAAAGTAAGTAAATAGATATTATTAAAGGACCTTAAAAGTAGAGTTGAATATAGTCTAGATAGAATCGCTTACTAGGCTATATATTAGCCTATAAGACTAGATCTATCTAGCTGATATCTTAAATTACGTAATCTAGTATATAGAAGTATTCTATCTTAAAGAATAGGTAAGGAAATAAGAATAATTATTTTATCTCAATATAGACTTAGATATACTATAGATAGAATCGTTTACTAAGCGTTATAATAAACTTCATAATTAGATATATCTAATATATACTTTAAATTACGTTATATAGTACTTATAAGTACTCTACTCTAAAGATAAAGTAATAAGATAGAAATAACTCTTAGAACTCTAAAAATAGAATATAATATTTATTATATAGAATTCCTTACTAAGCGCTATAGTAATCTCTATTACTAGATCT